>JABXJD010000158.1:460000-1060000 GCA_013375575.1 Percina caprodes
TCCATGGAGAGTCACTGCACTCCTCATGTGCAGACAACGCTCGGCGAGTGAACGCCCGCAACAACCAATGCTCGGTAACCATGGGGATTCTGTGCACTACTTTTCTGTGGAGTATAACTGAATTACATTAATTGATGGTGTAATCATTTATCCCTAATCACAGGTCAATAAAATAGTGGCAATACTAGTCTTTGTTAACAGCAGACTGTTGTTGTTGATAGCCAAAGTGCTATGCTAAATTAGCATAGTCATAGTTACAGACACTACCTGATAAATCCAGTCTTATGCCGATTCTCTGACAAGCAGAAGCCCCGCTGTCTATGTCCTGATAATTGTTTGGAAAACAGTTTTTTATTTTAGTGAACCCAATATAAAAAAAACTGGCTCTTGTTCATTGACTTGCACTGTGCGTCACTTGCGTTGGGAACAGTTCAAGACAATTTAACTCTTGCAACATGACTTTCACAAGATTGTGCCTGCTTATCACGTCACCTGTCAGATTCACCCCCCTACCTGCCCGCTCGCCTCTCATTAAAATTGAATTAGGAGGCATGGTATTCGCTCCCCGTGTGGGAAGAGCCTTTATATCAAACGCCAAAGTCATTTTGTGTTATAACCACATTCTTTGCCTTTTGCCATTTATTCTATTACTAAATGACTAAATGGCACAAACACATTGTGACAAGAGCGAGCAAGTCAAAAACAGGACTTTGGACCGGGGGGCCAAAGTCTTGGCCAAAGGCAGTTTGTGTCCCATGTGAGACTAAATGTTGACTGACTCAATATTCCTAAAAAACATACTTTATCCCAAACCTGTTTCTTTACTAAACCTAAACAAGTACAGTAGTATTGTTTGAACTAGCGTGCTTTATCTACGCCTTCCCATGAGATCACGTAGTAAGGAAATATATCCCTACCATTTGACTTCTTCAACCCATAAAACACCATAAACGAGCTAGCAGAGAGAAAATCTAGCTCGATATACACACACACACACACACACACACACACACACACACACACACACTGTATTGACAGGTCTGACAACCAATAGCAGGACATTTTTATCAGCTTGTACACCAGTCTTACTTTCCCAATGACTTTGACAGCTTTCCATTGAAGTGTGCATGCCGGAAAGAAGGAGGGAGAAACAAAAGAGAGAGGGTCTTGCTTAAAAAAACATACACATTCAGAGCAAATAGTGCAACGGTAAGCCAATTGACTGAAAGAAAAATCACTCCTACATGCATAGTGGCAGGCAACGGAAATATCCCTGCAACCCCAATGACTGGCTATTAATAAATGGAGTAAGAGCCTAATGAGAACAGAATCCTCTGGAGGCAACTCTTCTTTTCTCTTTGCTGCATGGCCTTGCCTCTCTCTCTCTCTCTCTCTCTCTCTCTCTCTCTCTCTCTCTCTCTCTCTCTCTCTCTCTCTCTCTCTCTCTCTCTCTCAACATTCGGTCTTTCACAAGCATAGGTGTTAATAAAGTGAACTCCATTTAGACTTATTTCCAACACCAGCTCAGTTTTGTTGTTGTCCATTTCATGTTGGATCCACATATCAGACGGACAGAATATTGTCATTTCAAAACAAATCTTTTTGCACATCCCTCTACATATTTGTACATCCTGCATTAACAATCCAGCCTCTATTTTCCTTCTTAATGTTAGTTACATGTATCTATGGATATTATTTGTTTCTGTATTTTTTGTTGTTGTTGTTTACTTTGTATTGTTGTTTTTATGTACGCACCAACAACCAAGGACAAGTCATAGTTACATAGTTGCGAATAAATCTATTTCTGATTCTCATTTAGAACAAAAAATACAGCAAAGTTTTAATCTGAATAAGTAACCTCAATTACCAATTTGCAAAGGCCCTGGGGCCCCTGGAGTTCTGGGGCCGGTAGAGCTCCAGGCGCTCTTTGTGTCACTGGCTTGTGCTTTTTTTATACAAATGAGGACACTTATTTTTACTATTAATATTACTCATATTGAATTAGTAATATTACATACAGTATGTGTATGCAACATTTGAGTACTTTATTCAACAACAATGTATGTTATGAGACGATCATATTGGTAGTATTTATTATTTAACAATAACACACTGTGAAAAATATTTTTCTACAAGTACAAGTCCTGCACAAGTGTGTGTGTGTGTGTGTGTGTGTGTGTGTGTGTGTGTGTGTGTGTGTGTGATACATTAAGCAGCATTTTAATGTTGGAGTTAATGTTAAATTCCTCTGTTCTGCAATTGGTTCTAAAACAATATAGGTCATAAACTGATCATAATACTGCCAAGTAAAAAAATATATTTGTCACAAATAAAGTGGATTGAAAGTACAACATGTAGAAATACAATATTTGAGAAGAACTACAACATAACATCAAATGGAAATACTCATTGCGCCTAAGTACAGGACTTGAGTTTATGCTCTTTTTTCCCACCAATATCAAAATTATCAAGTTTTGAGACCTTTGGTACTTTCATTTTGTGCTTTGATGTTGCATATTCCCATATCAATGTTTTAAATTACCACACAGAAAATGTGGGACCAAGTTTTCAAGGAAACACCACACATTCCACAGGGAGTTTAGCAATAGGGTGGTAATCTGGCCATAAAAACATATTATAGTAGTATCCTGTGTTTTAGCGTCAGAGACTCTTGGTTTGTATTATTGTCAGTAGAGATGAATTCTCAGAATGGCAGAGCGACTGATGAAGCTTGCCGAACCTGTGGACTAAATGACTTTAACTCTCTGTCGACAGATTCACTGCTGCAGTGCTCTGTTATTTATTGGGTGTATTCTCAATTTCTTCCTTCTTATTTACTCACATCACCAATGTCAAAGCATTGGCATTCACTCTATACTCCTGGCTTCTGAGGAAACAGCATTCACGTGGCAAATCTTTTTGCTTGGAACCACAAAAAAACAAAAACAATTTGGGATTTGGTACTTCAATTTTTTGTCACAATGATTCTAGTGTAAAGTCACAGATCATTTGAAGAAAGTGCAAAAAAGTGCAATTATTCATCATGTATAGTTTTTAAGGAAATGTGCGTGTAATCATGCTTCTTTTGTCTGTTCCTTTCCTTTACCTTGTCAGGTTGGCTTTAGTTTGTGTAATATAACGGTGCTGCTACCTGAACCCTACACCAATTGTACATAACACATTTATTTTAGTTTGCAATGTATCTAGATGGACCTTTATACAAAAACACACAACACATCAAGAAAATAGATCCAATACAGCACACGCGCACACACACACACACACACACACACACACACACACACACACACACACACACAAACAGATACATACACGCATACACACACAGACATGTATACACACACATACACAGTTACAATAACAATATAAAACACTTGTTTATCTGTGTCTGATCCCTCTTTAAATTGTTTCTACGTGAGTTTAAAATGATCCATGATGAGTTCTTTGGCTGGGAATTCCAGATTTTATGAAATTGCAAATGTTTCCCCATACACACATGCTGAGTTACTAATCCAGGCACCACGAGAGGCTTCGCATCGTCACAGAGTTTAATGATGAAATTATTGTAATATTTAGTTAGTCGAAAACACTGTAGTGATCAATGTAGTTTTCAATCACAAACTTTATAATTTGTATACAATCTTAGGAAGCTAGTCCCGAGCTACCATTGATACTATCGATCAATGAGTCATTTCTGATCATCTATTAATCATTTGACTCATTTATGCTTTCTGATTTCTCTGTTTTATGTAATCAGTAGTTGAATATCTTTGGACTGTCTGACAAAACAATTTGAAGTTTTCACATTAAGCTTCAGGAAATTGTGTGATGTTCATTTTTTCTCAATGTTCTTACAGTTTATGCCAGGTGATTATTTTTAAAAATGATCATCATATCCAGCAATAATGGAAAGAAAGGATCTAGACCTGATGCAATTGCAGGGCTCGACTCAGGATTCAAATCCATCTTTTTCAGCTCATTATTATATCATATGCATAGAAAACTGATTTTTTTTTTTTTAAATTGTCACTATCTCAACTATGGTCTATATGGATAATTATTTGTAAGTTGTGCACATACTTGGCTTTAGGTGTGCAGTGTACACTGCTGTGCAGGCCTGCGAGATGTCATTGTGTTCATGCAGCCAAGCTCTGTGCTGCTCTAACACACAACACTGCCATCTAGTGGAGCCTCACAGTCTCTCTGTCACACACACACACACACACACACACACACACACACACACACACACACACACACACACACTGGTGATAGTATAATCGTCCTTTTCATGAGATTTTGTCCCTGGGAGCCATACAGCCGGCTAATGTTAGGACAATGGTTCTCAAAGTGGGGTCTGGGGACATGGCAGGGGTCCTTGAGGAGGAGTCCACTGGGTCCCCTGCAAAATGACAAAATAGGTAATTTCATGATAATTCCATTCATTATAGTTGTGTTACAAAAACCTTGTTACAATAGTCGGGCGTTTACATTCTCTAATTGTCTTCATTTCTGAAGTTTATTATTCAGTGCTAAATCAAAAATGATTCTGTGGGGCAAAATATTACAAACGGGAAGTCCAGGGATCTAATGTGTCTGTGTGTTTGCCAAATATTTCTGAATAATTCTACTACAGTGGCCAGTTAGAGCGTCACACCAAAGAGCGTCAATATTACTGTGCTACAGAACAGAAATGGCATGCAAATATGCAAGGCTGCATTTATAATTGTCCTGTGTGTGTGTGTGTGTGTGTGTGTGTGTGTGTGTGTGTGTGTGTGTGTGTGTGTAATGCTTTCTGAACTCTATGCTTTCTGAATTGTGACTAACAGGGAGTGTGTAGGGGCTTGAGTTAATGAGGTTGGGTGAGCGATGGGGGGACGGCGCTGGTCTTCAGGGGCCGATAGGGCCCATTGGTTCTTCTCCTCTCTCACAGCACGAAAGAGAGAGGGAAGAGAGACAGCGAGAAACAAAGAGGCAGAGAGATAGGGAGAGGGACAGAGAGAGAGAGAAACAGCAAGAGCATTTAATTTGAATCCAAATCTGTTTTATTTGCATGACAGGAAAGGAAGATGTGAACCGAAGTGACGTTGTATCATTGGAGACATCAATATATTTCCAGTAAGTAAACCACAGTCAGTTCTGTAATACTTGAGATGGTCCGATACCATTATTTGCTTCCCAATATAGATTCCGATACCTGAACTTCTGTATCGGCCGATACTAGTGTGTAATATATTTTATTATGTTCTCACTGCTGTATACTATTATCCATGTATGGATGTGATATGATTTCCGTAGTAGTCTTTTTATGAAACATGAACAAACACAAACAATGAACGGCATAGAACTTTCTTTTATTATCCAGTTTGACAGTGAGTCATAACGGAAAAAGAACATAAATTAACTACTTTAAAGTAAATGCATTCTGGGCTAAATTAGGTGGTACTGGATCGGTGCATGAACTCCTGTGATTCACCAAACCGGTACCAGAATGACAGATACAAATACAAGAGTAAAAGAATATAAGAGTGGAAGAAAAGAAAAAAATGGTAAGGTAGAAGAGGAGACAGAGGAAGTGCTAGCACAGAGGGATCCGTCTGTCTGAAATCTCAACAGTCAGCTGCAGCCTAATATATCTCACCGAGCGAGAGAGTTATGTGGGGACTCATGCACGGCTGCAGATTTACTGCACAACTTCTGCAGCTCCTTGAGAGACTAACTAAAGCCTGGTCCTGTATATCATTTTCACATCAAGTGCAACCCTAATTTCAACCTTCATTTTCAATGAACTCAATGGTGTATGTATACATAAAAGTGTGTAGACATATTAAAGAAATATATATATATATATATATATATATTCATTCATTCATTCATTCAGTGTTTCTCTGAAATGTCAGTGTTTAACAAAGCCTTTTAAACACTGATCACAACAGGAGGCTATAAAGGCAGAAATTACATTTCATATACTGCTAATTAACTGCAAACACATTTAGTCAGAAACGTAATGCTGCATACTCTTGAGTTAGAGAAAGATCATGATCATGGTTTGATATTGAAATAGTCAAGAGTGACTTGAAAACTGAAACAAAACGTGCTGTCACCAAAAGCTAAAAAGATTCTTTACCTGGACCAACGCTTTTGTGTAACCTCACAGGATGAGAACGCCTTCTTGGGACCGATTGGTGGGACCGATTGGTGGCATTGCTGTGGACGAAGTACACACGGAGATACACTGGTAAGAGAAAAATGAGATTTAACCATGTATCAGCTAATTGAAATGGCTCATGTTACTGTATTGCATCAACAGTTAACTTCTTTCAATATTGTATGTGGCGTTTTCTTTAGTGGGTTGCAAATGTTCCACCAAAACAAGTTCCTTTTTGAGACTATCTAGCGCAGTCCAAGAAGAATGTGATTGGTTTAAAGAAATGCAAACAACACATCCTATCCTAGAATGTATCTGTGGTGTAGCCAGACTTGACTCCACAGCCAACCCGTTCTCACTCCGAACGCGTAAAATACAGACGTTTGGACAGTGGCTATCAGCATCTGATGCAACGAAAAAAGCACCCTTCGGCACATGTGTAGTGGGGCGAGCAGCATCTACACAGGGTTTAGTGAGTAGTATGTAAGGGGGAAATTCCGCGTAGGGAGGTTGGTCGGGGTAGTGAATGGGTCAAACACAGGACTTTTTCAGATCCGTAAGCGTATCCAAGAGGTTTCCCTAAACCCAACCGTCCCGTTACTGCGAGTCACGGTACCCACCCACGAGCTTTTCCTTAAACTAACAGCGTCAAAAGGGACGCTAATAGTCCCGATCAAGTGCGTGTTATATATAACAATGACAAAGGCGCCTGACCAAGCGTCCATATTTTACAAGATGGGAGTGAGAATGTGTTGCTACAGCGCTGTGGAGATAGAGCTGGCAATAACAGACCATGCCAGCCATCCTTTAAGAGGAGGGGTGCAAGATTATGAATCATTTTGAACATCAGACATGCATCAGAGTAATGTAATATGTTAGAACATTGTATTTTTCATGATGAGGGCTTTTTCTCTCTTGACTAAGAGTTACCAGTTAACATGAACCAGGCAGCAGTTGCATTGCATGCAAGTTAATTATGGCATTTCCTCTTCCACTGTAGGAACTCTTTCTATCAGTGTAAAGCTGGGTTTATCAACCTTGACGAAGGGCCCTCTACTGAAGCTACAGTTAAAAACACTCACATTTGATTATGCTGCATGTGTATTTGAAATGAACCCATAGTCCAATGCAGCTATCCAGAAATCATCCTCTGTCTGATGTGAAAATATAAAAGAGACGTGACGTCTGGACTCCATTCCACTGCTCCTGAAACACAATACAATTTCTCGTTCAGCATTTTTTTCATCAGTCTTTGTGAAAAGAAATCCTGTTCCTCTGTACTACAGGTTCACATTCCATATTCTAAGGCAAGTCACATTTGTGGCAGCCATGTATAATATAACCTGGGCCATGTTCAGCCCAAACAAAATGTAGCAACATGCTTTTTAAACTGAAACAGGGGTGCGTTGAACTCCCTGCTGTGTGCGGAAGTGCTCTGCCTTTTTATTACCACGAGTTTACAGACACGTCCCTGCTGATTGGGTATCACCTGTGACCAAGAACCAAGCCAAGAACCAAGAGACACACCAAACGAGAGAACACCAATCTCAAAGCCCGTTTCACAGCGTTCCGAGGAAATGTCGTTCAACCAGGGCACCGTAGCAACACCGTAGCAACACCGTAGCAACGGTGCACACCATTTAGAGATTGAACGAGCCCCTGGATACAGATATGAGCATTGTTCGGCACTTCTTCTGCACTATGGGGCCCATAGAGAAGGCACACTAGACACCTCCGCCAGCTGAGCTGGCTACTTCCGGTTTGGCTAATCCGCTAACTTGAATGGGAATTCAATTTTTTAAATCCTGTGGCTCTTCCAGACTTTGCAAATGTTATCGGACTGAATGGATTAAATTATTATATTGAAACTAATCATTTTGCGGGGGTTTTGACGCTCAAACTTATTTATCCACTGATTTACAGACATCTCTTTAGCTATGTGAGTCTATAGGATCCATGGCATCACGTGACAGACACAGAAGTTGTAATTCCACTTGCATTAAGTATATACTTATATGTATTTATATCTATATTGTATTTTCCAACTGTCAATGTTTCAAAGAGTTAGTCTGCAAATTAAATCAGTTTGGGTCTAATCTCATGCCTTTATGGTGGGGCTCTTTTTTTACTTGCATTTCATCTTCAAATTGATGTTTGCAGTAATGATGATGATTGATTATTGTATTATTGAGTCTCCTTTATTGGGGATGACACTCAACATCTTCATTTTCATTTATTTCTTAGTTTTCTTTAGTTAAAAAGGGATAATGCAAATTAACCAACATTAACCAACATGTCCAACATGTAAATGTGCCACATTTAGCCATGCAGGCCCATTTTCCTCTGCAGTCCCGTGGCAGGTTGGGGCCTTGAAACATTAGATAAACTACAACAATACAACACATAAGCATAAAACAAAAACACATAGGCATAAACAAGAACAAATACACAACCCCAATAAACTACAGGTGTGATATCCCTTAGGTCTGTGGGTATGGTATTCCGTTGGCCGGCTGTGGCTCAGTCGTAGAGCGGTCGCCTGCCAATAGGAAGGTTGTCATTTTAACACTGAACCCTGAGTTGCCCCTGATGCTGCGCCTTCGGAGTGTAGATGTGTGTGAGTGTTTATCTGATGATCAGGTGGCAGCCTCAACCACAGTGTATGACTGTGTGTGAATGGTTCCTGTACTATGTAAAAGCGCTTTGAGTAGTCATTAAGACTAGAAAAGTGCTATATAAGAACAGTCCGTTTAAATTGTGGGCTGCTCAAAAGTACACTCGGAATATGTTGTTTCTCACACGGACTTTAGTGTAAATGACACCCCTCTCACTTCCTACTCTTACTATCTCCCTTCTCTCTTCCCTATACCTCATCTCTCTCTCTCTCTCTCTCTCTCTCTCTCTCTCTCTCTCTCTCTCTCGTGCCGTGATATTTCTCTTCTATTTAAAGGCCACTAAAGATCAAGCTTTAGAAAGACATTTCAATTTACTTACTGGCCTTTGGAAAGCACCTCCGGTTAGATTTGGATGCTTTGGTACAGTTAATGGTGTATATCTGTTAAATGGCAAGCGTGAGCCGCGGCATCGATCACATCTGAGTGAGAAGATGGCAGTAGATAGATATAACAGCAGGTACAGAGCATTATCCCTCTGTCAAGAAGAATGGAGACTTCCAGTGGATGTGGATTACCTGTTATACGGCAAGCATATCGCCCCCCGCCCCCCCTTAAAACAAAAGGGTTTCCTATACTCCCAGCTCTTCGACATGGGGATCCAGGTACAGAACAGCCAACTGGTACTTTTTCACTCGATTAATCATCGGAGACAGCCTGCAGGCTACAAGCATCAATTGTTTTAAAGGAAAGGGCTTTAGAGTAAAGATTATAAGCATCGGAATACCTTAGCATATTAGAAATCAGCATTTTTCTCTTCTTGCTTAAATGCTTTTGCTACCCTCAAGTGTACTGACCCCTCAGATGACAAGCAACATGTCACTGGATACACAGCAGTGCAGGCAGCAGCTCCTGAATCACATTCACTTTCTGTATTTATGGAGGCTGGCTGTGGCCACAGGGAAGAAAGCACAAGGCCACAGAGGGCACAGCCAGATACTGCAGCTATACCAGAACCACACATTTCCCTGTTTGCAGTCATTCGTATCTTCCTATTCAGGGCTGTAAATTGACATCCTCCAACTTTCCAAATGCCGATTAAAAATTACCTTTGGCTTGTATAACGTTGCAAAGTTACGAGCCAATTTGGAGCGTGATGAGCGAAGCGTCTGCTTAAGCCAGCCAGCTGTAGAAAGAATCTGAAATCTTTTTTTTTTTTGGTTTCAAGAAATTTTAACAATTTGGCTCGTTAACGAATGGAACTACGCGAAACAAACCAGATGAGCTGAAATAAAGTAGTAAAATTTGTTTTTAATTAGTAATTATTAGTAGAAAAAAAAACGTGGAGATATTTTTTTGGGGGAGAGAAAAACAAATGTCAGTGTGTATTTTATCTGCAAACCATCACACCAAACACATGTTTTAAAAGAAACATGGATGCTTAAATGTATTCAGTGGCACTCACAATCTGGTTTATTTTTCCTGGAAAAAGATTGGCTGATGGAAAATATGATTGGCTGCTAACTTTAAAAATCAGCTAGCCATGTTGGCTGGTGTTTGGAGGAAAAAGTTGATTTAAAGCCTTGATCCTATTCCAATCTTCTATTTCATAATGTTGTTTTGAAATAAACTTAAATTAAATAGTTATTTGTCACAAAAACAACCATACATATTACAATGTGTAGTCAAAGCTCCAGAAAGCAGTTGTCAAAAAGAAAAAGCGGTTGTTTCCCTTGTTTCTTTTTGTCAAATGCTTTCTTGAGCCAACCAGCAAACATGACTTTTGAAGCATTTGAAAACATGATTTTTAAAGTTACAAGCCAATCATATTTTTCATAAGCCAGTTTTTTTCCATTAAAAAAAGAAACAATAAAACAATATTACAGTAAGTTTCAGAGAACTGAAACAGTGAAACCAGGCTGAGTTTCAGAATGTTAAAACAAAATATAACCGGTGTGTGTGTGTGTGTGTGTGTGTGTGTGTGTGTGTGTGTGTGTATATATATATATATATATATATATATATATATATATATATATATATATATATATATATATATATATATATATATATATATCAAATGCAGTTTTCTTCAACTTCACCTACTCACCAAAACTACATGTATTTAGTTAACAGTGGTTAATTCATTTAGATGAATTTCACTCATATGGTATTAAATCCTGTTTGTTTTTTCAATTGGAAAAGAGCCAATCAGAGTTTTCTAGATGTGATTAAAGGACTTAACAACAACAACAACAACTCTTAAACCCTGTGTTGTCCTCGCCTGGTCTTTTTGCCTGTTTATGAAGCATAAAGTATGAATTATCATCGTCATTACAATTTTGTGTTACATCTTCTAAGCCAACTTCATTCCAAGTTATTGACACTAGTTTACCGCTTATTTTTCAACGTCATGGTCAATAAATCTCACTTCTATTAAATTATACCTAATTTAAGAGTTAAAAAACACATACATTTTAAATTATTTAGACTAAAAGTTGAGATGAACATATGTTGATGGATAATCAATGCCTGTTTTGTGTATGGAACCATCCATGATCTTTTTGGGCAATTTTTTTGTTGTTGTTATAGATACATGGAAAACGAGTCAAATTTGACCCGAGGACAACAGGAGAGGTAAATCAGCATATTTCTTTGAGCAGTGTGAAAAAAGTGAACTGCTCCTTATGAACCCTCACCCCCGTACAAACAGAATACAGACTCTGGAGGAGCATTTGTTAATACTTGTTGTCTCAGTTAATATGATCATTACTCATATGTAACTCATGAGTGCTGTACAGACCACAAAATCTCATCACAAAAAGAAACATTGACAAATATAAAAATGCACACAGCTCATAAACACAAATAAACAGCTTATAGGCAAAAAAATGAAAACCAATTAATTAAACCTAAAAAGTTTGGACCTACTTGGAGAAGGTCCCTCTGTGGCGTAACTCAGTGAGCTAAAACTAATAACAAAAAAAAATCAGCATTGTTTAGCTTGCGTGGTCGAAATTGCCAATGGAAAAACCCCAATGGTCTCTCCTTCGGGTACCTGACAGGAGCATGGCTGCGGCATTCTGGACCAGTTGCAGGAGGGACAGGGTCGACTGACTGATCCCAGTACAGGAAGTTGCAGTAGTCCAAGTGAAAGGGTAAATGGCGTGGATGATAACATCTGTTGTAATTTGACACTATAAATACAATTTTAATTTTAATATCACCAAGGTTTTTGACATGGAGTAAATTCTTTGATCACATGTATACATTTACTTTGAATCGTCACTTTAAGAGCATAAGCCATATGGTTGCACTATTCTATTAATTGTATGTTCTTTTGTAATTGTGGCAGTGTGTTTTTGTGTTTACTACGTGATTATATGTTTTGTTGTTGTTGAGCTCACATAGACAAATCCCACATCAATTGTGGTAATGTGGCAATAAATGATCAGTTCTTGAATCATTGATGTAATCAGCGGGGCCAAATGGGATGACCCAAGCCTTGCTTTCACTCAGCTGTAGGATTTTTTTGTATCAGCAAGGCAGTTCATGAGACTGATTAGATTGGTCCGATCTTTTGGTTTGGAGCTAGAGCTGTATGTTATCAGCATAACAGTGGAAGGAAATATATTTTTTATGATTTCACCAAGGGGAAGCATGTACTGTACATAAAGAAAACAATGGGGCCTAGGATGGAACCTTGTGGGACCCCACAGGATCGGCTAGCTGGGAATGTGAACCAGTTCGAGGCAGTGCCATCAACACAACCGTACTGGAGACGCACTATAAACATACTAAAATGTCATGATCCAGATGTATCGACTGCCATGCTGAGATCAAGAAGAAGCAGGATGCCGCTCACAGTCATCGAAATTGGTAGAGGAGCAAGTCATTGTTCACTTTTTCTGTAGTATGGTAACCCCTACAACTTTTACTGAGTGAAAGTCAAATTAAATTGCCAAAGTACCCATTTAACTTACTTCAAATTTGAAATTAAATATGTCCCATGTCAGCCTTTGTGAAGGATATGCAGTTTTACGGGTTAAATTCTTATTGTAAAATTACTTTTATAGGAGAATAAAAGTATATATGAGAAGTGTCTGCTGGGAAATGTTCTCTGGATTGATTCCATATTTTTTTATCTCCAAAACTCTGTTTTAACACCACCACTCACAGTTCAGACACACCACAGCCCCCTGGAAGGGTGTCAGCATTCACCCACTCATATCCGCTATGCACCCATAGGTCTCTGGGCAGCACTGACCTTCACCCTTCTAAAACCAGAGTAGGGTCGGTTTCAGACAGGGAATATTTAAAAAAAAAAAGAACAAGGTCACCAAAAAGAGCCGGTGTGTCTATATTACGAGGTAACACATCTGTTTTCTTTGATCTCTGTATCTTCCTCTCTCTCTGTCTCAGACACACACACACAAGTGAGCGAGAGGATCCAATCAAGGGCGCTCCAGCTAAAGAGGGGAGGGTGGTGGTGTGGTGGGTGCGAGGGGTGTAAGGGGTGTAATTTCTGTTTCATATGCCCCCCACCCCCACCCCCGACTTGACAATACTTGAAAAACAATGAGAGTGGCCCAGTTGCAGGATTCCAATTAGTATTAGATATGCAACAGTTGAGATTAGAATATGCCTCTTTCCTCAGTGGAAGGGGGAGAGGAGGGGGAAGGGAGGGGGGAGGGAGGGTGGGAGGGAGAGGGGGAGAAGGGGCGCTCGCTACTCTGATTACCAGCCCGAGCCCAAGTGTCGGGTCGTGATAAAGACTCACGCCTGTGTGTGTATGTTGCAAGAAGGGAGGGAGGGTGGGGGTGGAGAGATAAGGCATCAGGGGGACACAGCTGAGCATCAGTACACTAGGTTACACACACACACACACACACACACACACCACACACACACACACACACACACACACACACACACACACACACACACAGATCTCAGTCTGTCCCGTCTGCCCTCCGAGGGAATATTTATTTCTAAAATAGCTTGACTCCTCCCCGACGGGAGTGGAGGTTATTTTAATCAGTGGAGAGGGAATAGAAGATAGGGTGCTGCTGGTTTGTGTGTGTGTGTGTGTGTGTGTGTGTCTGTGTGTGTGTGTGTGTGTAAGGGGACATTCTGAATTGGGTTGAGCGAATGGCTTGCTTTTTTAGCTGGGACATTCTTAGAAATGAGAGCCAGACACAGCCAGTGTGACCTTGTTGTGTGTTTGGTTCATGCAGTCAGAGGTAGAAAGTCTGAATGAACTGAGTCGGACTCTAAAAGTCAACATAGTTGTTAATGGCTTGGCATATGGGAAGTGGTCATTGTTTCACACATACAACTGTAGAATTTATACCTTGAAGTCCTTGTACGACCAGCTATATAGAATAGAATATAGAAAAGATTTGAATGCCTTTATTGCCATTATACACAAGTGCAGTACCTGTGCAATGAGATTGAAGCAACCCCTTTACAGTGTCAACACAAAATATAAAAATATAAAGTATATGTAGTGCAGAGAAAAAAGAGGGGGGGACCTGGTGCACAGTCCTGAGTCCTTTATACAGTACGTGTATAAAATAGCTTTGTATACACATTGTGTGAAAAGTAGTTAAGTATTAACTAAATAAATATTGCACTGTAATAAAATGAAATGGTTAAGTAATAATAATAATAAATAAATACATATTGCATTCATTCAGTCATTTTAGGTGTCATATAACAGTATTGCACAGTTGGACGGAAGAGAAAGTCCGGAGGATGGGGGTAGAATGTGGAGTGGAGTTAGTGCATGTGTGAGGTCAGGGTGGTCATGGCTTTTGGGAAGAAACTGTTCATGAGTCTGTTAGTCTGTGCTCTGATGCACCTGTAGCGCCTCCTGAGGGCAACAGGTCAAACAGATCAAAGCCGGGGTGGGAGCTTGTCCTTGACAGTACGTCTGCAGGCTCTCGATGGACGAGCGGTAGAAGTCAGCAGCAGGTTGTAGTCCAGGTCGTTCTACCTGAGGACCTTCAGGAATTGTAGTTGCTGCTGGGCCTTCTTGATGACCGCTGTGGTGTTGTCTGTCCAGGAGATGGAAGGTGTGGACTCTCTCCACGTACTCACCGTTGATGTACAGGGGGGCTGGGTCGGGGCTGTTCTTCCTGAAATCGATGATGATCTCCTTGGTTTTCTTGGTGTTCAGAGCCAGGTTGTTCTCCGAACACCAAGCTGCCAAGTTCAGGACCTCCTCTCTGTAGGCTGCCTCGTCCCCCTTTGAGTCCGACCACTGTGTTGTCTTCAGCAAACTTGACGATGAGGTTGTTACTGTGGGCCGGACCGCAGTTGTGGGTGTAGAGACAGTACAGGAGGGGGCTCAGCACACAGCCTTGTGGGGAGCCGGTACTCAACGTACGAGTGGAGGAGAAGTGGGGGCCCAGTCTCACCGCCTAGGGCCAAGAGTGACCGGTTTGGTGATGAGAATGTCCGCGATGATTTTATCGAAAGCGGAACTGTAATCCACAAAGAGCATCCGGACGTAGCTCTGCTGCTGCTCCATGTGGCTCAGCGCAGAGTGAAGAGCTATGGCGATGGCATCCTCTGTGGATCCGAGTCCTTGATATGTTGGAGAAGGGCCACAGGACGGTAATCATGCAGGCTGGTGCTTGGAGACTTCTTCGACACTGGGATGATAGTGGCTGATTTTAGGCAGGGCGGGATGGCTGCATGGGCCAGGGAGAGGTTGAAGATCCTGGTAAAGATGAGGGCAAGCTTGTGAGCATATACAGTATATATATATATATATATATATATATATATATATATATATATATATATATATATATATATATATATATATATATATATATATATATATATATATATATACACTTAAACAACATTGTATATTTGAGAAAGTAAAATAATTTTTTTTTAATATTGGTATCAAAACACGTACTCAACTTTATCTATCAACATCTATAGTTACTTGTTAATTTGCTATTTGACATGCAAAACTATGATCAGCTTATAAAATAATAGAGACCATATTGTAAGGGGATTGCCCCAGCGTGAAATCAGAGTAAAGTGTAAGTAGGGGGGTAGGAAGTAGGGGGGGGAATTGCCCTACCCCCCTGCTTACGGCGCTCTTGCTCGGACCACACCCATCTTCTAATCTCGAACTGTAGTCAGATCTCAATTACACACCTGTAAGGTTTCATGGCTGGATCTTGTACGACAGACAGACAGACAGACAGACAGGATGAAAACAAAGTTGCTGTTGCGGCTGATCCCTGAGCTCCCTCTCAACCAGCTATGCCATTAAAATGCTGCTTACATTTGAATGAATCAGTATACTAATACTAATTCAACTTAAACCTTTACAAGAGCAATTGTGCTCCACTTTTGATAAAGCATATGTTGTTGACCATAGTCATACTTTTACTTAGGTAACATTTTCAGTGCAGGACCTTTACTTGTAGTGGAGTGTTGTTGCTTTACATTAACTTAAGTAAACAATCTGAATACTTCTTCGCAAGCACCTTGTCCCATTACAGGTAACTGTGAGAGCACCTCTGAGATCCCTTTTGGACCAAGAGCTAAACAACAAGAAGTAAAGGGACTCTGTCAAGTTGAGTAGTAGAGAAATGGTACCTTGGGCATACAAGTGTTTCATTGTTGCAGTAAGCCAACAGAATATTAAGTTGAAATTCGTGGATATGACTCAAGATCTAGAGACACATAATTTTGGCTCACAACTCAATCACAGCAAAACACTGCATGTTCACTAGCACCACACCATACACCAGAAATGGTTAAACAGTTTATTGATGAAAGCTGAATAAAAGATGATCGCTGTGCGAGGCGTGAAGTTGCTTGTAGTTCTATTTTGTATAGGCTTCGCCCTCTATGGGCTACGCTATTGGGTTTATCCCTTTGCGCATGCACAGTGATGAAGATTTTCTTCCCCGCCCTTGCGTCCAGCACGGGCCTCAACTACGTCCGCATTTACTGTATATGTACGTTATGAGGACAAGTGGATGCCCGATTGTTAGCAATCTCACGCACACTTAGTGCGTGTCGCTGCAGTCACACCCTGCTGTCTTCACCTTGCCTGTTTTAGGCGCATTGTGAGACGCATAGAATCTGGAGTTACGTAACTATCGTTATCTGTTTGCTGACTGTGTAGCTTGGGACCTTCGTTAGGGAAACTGCCATTGCACCTGGGCACAACAAAGGCCCTAATGGAGAAGAATGAGGAGAGGAAGAAGGAAACATGGTGGGAGGGAGGGGCCCGAATGCAAGAGAGGTAGATATCCATAGGAATGCCGGAAGAGGAGCGGTTATGGCGTGGCCCTGCCAGCAAAATTCTGCTAGGTTGCTTCAATGAAAACCAAAATTTAAGACAAGGAATTATAATTGTAGCAATTTTACCAACTATGAGTTCTTGTATCAATGGCTGCCTTTGTTTGTTTTCACTTCTGACATCTCTGATCTCATTTTCTGCAACATTCTGATTTTCCTAATGACTCTTTTATGTGTAACTAAGCAAAAGACTGTACTTTACATATTTAGAAATGGAAAGTATACACAGAATTATCCCTTGTTTTGTACTCTTAAAGCTTTTACGGTGACATCGCAGACACCTTAGATTTGGACAATGAAGTATGAGTGTACTTCATCTGCATCATCCCCTGTTCAAAAACTGTATTGAGGAACATGAGGTCCTCAGTAGTAAATATGCTCATTACTATATTCATACACACAAATACATAAATGAATTTCCAATCATAAGTTTGTAGCCAATCAAACTGCATCACATTCAGCACAAGGACCTAAACTGAACTGAAGTCATTGGCCTCATTTATATGTCTAATCTAAGTACTGTGGGTAGTACTTTTAGCAGACTTTCTGTAATTGCAAAGAAAGTCTGCAAATGGTCCACAACAATTTTTAACAGCGCAAAGTATTGGGTCCTGTCTTCATCAACTTTTCCACTCATTAAGCTCAGTGCAGTGAGCTGCAGCTCAGGCCTGGATCATGCTACTCACTGAATCTCATGACAGCACATCCAGCCCAACAATGACAGTTTAGGGTCACAGTGTTTGTCTTCTCTCCTCTTGTATAAATCCATAACTTGGCCTGAACCCCTCCAGCCCCGAAGCAATCAGATTAGGCTATCAAGCCATCCTTAGACCCTCCAACTCTGAAACAAATCTATACGTTCAATTGGACGTGTCACCGGCCGGTCTTAGCCGTCGCTAAGCTCTCCACACGCGAGCCGAGCGACATCTCAAAAGGGAGCCCTTCAGATAGCTCCAGCTGTTAATATATGCCTGCTTCCCCCCGATGAGATTCTGAGAGGATAAATAGAGATGGGGAGGATTAGTTAGCAGGGCTACGAGGACAGGATCCAAATTAGCGGCAGCCTCAATCACCCGGCCCACAGCCTCCCTGTCTGTTCACGCGGCTCTCTCGTACGCTTTCGTTTTTTCTTGCACTGTCGTTTATGTTCAAGGCTGATTGGCAACAAAATTCTGATGCGGCGACATGGTCAATTTGGCTGATAATTTGCGGCTGGAAAAAACCAATGACAAGCCAACAAGCCTACTTCTCATCTGAACTCCTCATTTACATCTAAAGTAATCATTTTGTCTTGTCTATAGTCTCTGCAAGTCATTTAAGGGTGGCGTACAGTAATGTAAACATGCAGATTTGTGTTTTTGTGCAGCTCCCCATGTGAATAATGTAATGTATGTATGCTGTATGTTTTGTTAGAATTGTGATGCCTATATTTAAATGGTATTTAGCAGTTTGCAGGAATTATATTATGGCTGGGCTCTAAATCACCATAATAAGTAGTTTCAGTACAGGAGGAAGTGGTCCACAGTAAGTGTGTGACTTTGTCCAGCATTTTGATTGAATGCTATTCAGGATTTTTGTATGTTTTCCATCAGTCACAAAGAAGGCTTGATGCCTTAAGGCCCCGATATGTGTCGAACAAACTAGGTTGTATGATGTGTTGTCCTAACACGTCTGAAAACAGTGTTTTGACCTTATTCAAAATAAAAACTCTGTCTTTTAAGTCTTTGTAGTCTAAACGTGATGAATCATACAAGTGGGAATAATAATGAAGGATGTTGGACAGTCTTTTTTCTAAGGCAGGGTTCTTCAACATTTTTAAGCCAAGGACCCCTTAACTAAAAGAGAGCCGGAGCAGGGACCCCCTACTACATGTATTGTATAAAATGAAGTTGCATATTATACTGGGCCTACAATGACATGTAGGGCAGCCTAAAGCCTTTATAGATGCCTTTTGTTGTCTGTTGCCTGATTGCATACATGAGGAGGTAACTTATTCCATAAAAATACTGACGATATTGCAAGATTGTACATAAAGTGAGAGAAATATGTACATAAAACAAAGTTTAAAGGGTTAAGGGATTTAAGGACATGCGATTACTTCAATATGGAGCCCCATGCTGCTTGCGCCTCTTGCTTGCATTTTGTAGGCAAACACAGAACTGCTCTGTTTCACTTGATCACTTCTTAACCCTCTGAGGGCATACCTTTTACATATCTTATTGAATTCTCCTTTTTAGGGTATTTGCATTTAACCTGGTGCCAATGTGTTTCATATGAAAATGTTCAGAATAAACTCTGCTTTCTGTCTGGTGACACCCAGATTTGCTCAAATGCAATGTGTAAAGAGATAATTTGGCTCTAAAGTGGAAGAAATTTACAAATCTCTTGTGAAAACATACATACACTCAAATGTTTTGGTGCTTGAAATGAGTATACAAAATTATTGGGTTCCCCAAGGTAGCGCATTATATGAATGAAATAGTAAATACATTTCTAAAAGAAAATTTTGAGTAGGAGTGTTGTCAAACATCGCTCGGACTCACCGGTAAGTTTTTATTTCTCAAATACTAGTACTGAATTTATTTCCAAACAGCCTTACCTGCTTTCCAATGTGCCTTCATCAGACGTTTTTCCACCAACACACCCGGATGTTCATCATCAGGAAATAAAGTGAAAGTCGTGCACACAGACAAATGAACAGCAAATGAATGAGGCGACAAGAACAAACAAAAAAGAAGCATGACCACACTCTTGTGTCTCACTTCTTTGTTGTTTTTGTCTATCTCAGCACGGTCCCGCACTCCTCGCTGTAAACTGAAAATGGTATTTGGGAGACAAACAACTTCATTCCGCCGTGCATCAGTAATTAGCTGTGGAATTAGCGGGCTTGACGTGCCTCCACAGATCAGCCGGCCCTCCAGGGAGGCCTGCGGGTCCAGGCGAGCCGCATTTCCAATTATTGTGTTGAATTGCTAATTTAGTTATTGTGCCTGGCGTAATTGTGATGGGTATTGGGTGTGCGATTCAATTTGTTTTAAATATTTGTGGGCCGGTGGATTGGTAATGGAGCTGACCTATCTGCAGGCCCAGTGTGAGAGTTAGGAAGAAAGAAATATACATGAATAAGGGACTACAAAGATGTTTTAAGTCCCCAATCACACATACACAGTGACACACGCACGCACACACACACACACACACACACACACACACACACACACACACACACACACACACACTCTTTCAATCTCTCCCTCTCTCATCATCTTAGTGTGATCTGCCTCATCCCTTCTAAGACTGTTGAAGTTACAAAGCCTGAATTTAGAAAAATAGCACTTTGATCATGTTCAGGGTGCGAGGTGCAAAGCATTAGACAGGGAGAACACTGAGGGCTTTGGTTTGATGAGGAGTGTCGTGGGAGGCGTCGCATTTCTCTGCTGAAATATTAGAGCAGGAGAAGGTGAAGGTGGCAATACTCCTGGCCCGATTAGGAGACATATTGGGTCGGATGCTGAAGAAAGCCCAGAAGAAAGAGTCTGTTGTCACGTATTTTCGCATTGCCGTACTAGACCACACGGCATTCCTGGATGGGAGAAAAACGTGCTCTGGTTTGTTGACATTTCTTTAAACCAATCACAATTGTCTTGGGCGGTGCTAAGCGCCAGACGGAGCAACGGTGCCTCTGCAAAAGTAGTTTTAGTCGTGCAACAGAAAACTCAGATTGGACAGATAGTCTAGCTAGCTGTCTGGATTTACCCTGCAGAGATCTGAGGAGCAGTTAACCGTAGTCCTCAGAAATCTACTGGAGGTAAGAACGCCAACACAAAGAAAGAGGAAGATGACGGACATCCGGCCGAAAATGAGCGATATCCGGCAGAATTTTCGGCACCACCGGGAAAATCCAGGAAATGAAACGTCACTGATATAGAGCAGTGGTCACGGGAACACACTGTACAGGTGACAATTAAGTAACATTTTCAATGCAGGACATTTACTTGAAAACAGAGCATTTAACAATGTAGTATTAGTACTTTTACTTAAGTAAAGGATCTGAATACTTCTTCCACCTCTGTCTGTTAATGAGTTACCACTAGTATAGATTACAGCATCAGTATTTTTTATTATTATTTTTGTTTTTATAGAACAGCTGAAAACATGCAAGGGGAGAGAGAGGGGGGAATGACATGAAGCAAAGGGCCGCATGTCGGAGCCGAACCTGGGGCGACTGCATTGAGGAGTAAACCAGTGGCCGATATGACAGATATTAAAAGGTATCCAATACTAAGTAGTGACTGCATTTAAAATACCTTTTTCACTAGCAATCTTTAAAGGATCATAGCAGTGTTTTAACAGAGACTTTCTTGAGTAGAAATGCAGCGTGGCATGCACAAGAAAGAATGATAATCAGATAAAGGATAAATATAAGAATATGATGAACACATACAAAGTAATAAGAATTCTGAAATGTAAAGTGTATCATGTGCTGGTGTGTAAGTGTACAATCATGGAAAATGCATATTTGACAGTTGTAAAGCAAAGTAAACAACATCATGTGATTACCCAAGTTTCAATTCAACAACTTTTCATAATGTAGTGAAATGAATGGAAGTCAATGGTTACCTGCTTTTTGAAAAAGCAATTAACAACAGTGAGTTTGCTAAAACTTGTGGAACACTGACTTGTTGAACCAGCTGCTGCCACAGAACAAAGCAAGACAATGCTGAATGTCGGATGCAAGATATATGTAGGGTCTGCTTTGCAAAGTGTAACAGAGATAGAGGTTAGTAAAGGATAAATAAAGATGTGCCCCAAGTGGGCTCTCTAAATAAGCAGAAAGTGCATATGAGTTCACTTGCAAACTTTGTGAATTACTGTGAATCTACAGACTTTTTACCTGTTAGGTCAGCCAGTCTGAAAGTCTGGTGAAGTCCAAAGTCTGGTTGTAACAGGGAATCTGCCAGTTTAACCTCTTCAGCCTCTCGTTTGATTAACATCACTATATGTGTGACTACATGCACTTTGCATTTGTTGAGAAAATGTGCATGCACATTTTAACAAATAAAAAGACATTTTCTAAAGAACAGTATTTACAATCCTTTAATTTCACATGTGAGTAAAAATGCGGAATTCACAGTGATTTCTTCCCACTTATTTCACAGACTTCACAAATTATTTTGATGAACAAGCCCACACCTGCCCGCGACAAGCAAACAGAATTGTGGCTAACATTAAAATCAGCAGGACTCTTTGTGCTCCGTATATGAGGCTGTTAATCACATTGTGAGTCATCTTCGGCAGCATTACATTTCATTGCGATGTTGATTTTCTTTTTCCTTCTTTCATTTCACACGCTTTTATAGTCATTTTCTACTATTAACTGATATGGAGAGAATATTATGCAGTACTCACTGTTCATTGAAAGAGGTGTTTTTATGTGGAAGTGTTTGCAGAGGGTGAATTTGAATTTCACAACAGTTTGGAAAGCCCATTGTGGAAGATGATTTTGTATGTGTGTGTGTGTGTGTGTGTGTGTGTGTGTGTGTGTGTATGGTGTGTGTGGTTTCCCTGCTTTCATCTTGATGGTACAGAACATGTGTTTTTCTGTCCTCCTGTCACCCTTAGGTCAATATGAAAGACGCAGGGCTGAATGGAACCTCTACAGGTCTTTGAAATCTCTTGTCCAGCCTCTATGGAAACACTGCAAGTACACACACACACACACACACACACACACACACATGTCATGCATGCAGACACTCACTTATTCTGAGTGCACAAAGTACAAAAGGTTCATGTGGAGAATCGTGTACACACACACACACACACACACACACACGCTCACACAGTCACTTACACACAGATGAAGCGAAAACAGCCATTTACACCTGGTGGGTGTTTGATCATCAATTAAGCTTCATCCCTCTTTCAGGCTGTTTAGTCTCCAAGGTGTTCAGCTCAGCCCGCTCGATCAATCCACATCACCATCAACAGCCAAATCGGCCCATTGTCACCTCTTCTGTGTGTGTGTGTGTGTGTGTGTGTGTGTGTGTGTGTGTGTGTGTGTGTACAAATTCATACCCTGATTTTCCTGTATATGATGTCTAAATAAATGGCACCGTTTTAGAAAAAGCCTAATCAATGTGAACAACATGAATATATAAATATCCAGCCGCCCCTGTGTTCAATTGATGGTGATTTTCATGTTTTACAGGCCCGTAGCCAGCCAAGTGGAAGGGGCAGCTGTTCTTATAATATTTAATGTGCATGAGAGTGTGCTCCTAGCTTACTTTTATTATACCATTATGACCAGATCATGAGATTATTTGACTGAAGCATTTTGTGAAAGAGAGAGAGAGAAAGAGAGAGAGAGAGAGAGGTTAATGCACTCAGAGCAGACATCTGTCAGCGAGCCCATGTGGAGATATGAATAAACTGATTTCTCTTTGTGCCATGCAAACATACATGCCATCATATTCCAAATATGATCAACAGGATAAGCCTCATAAACACAATAATCATGCCCATGTTAACACACATGATTCCAACAACATGCTAGCTCAGTCCGTAGGTTTGGCGACACTCAGCGTCCAGCAATCAGTTTATCTACAGATTGAGTCATAAACATTGAGAATAACAGTGGATGGGTGGTCGTTAAAATAACGTATAATTAATTAGAAAAGTATTACTGGAAACAAATCAGAGAGCACTGCTGTTTCTCCTTTGCACCTTTACACATTCTTATCATTAGATGCATTGCATGCCTCAGAAAAACATGTACGCACAGTGAGTAGAGGATTACGGCTGCCGGCTCCACTGTACACAACATAACCAACATAAATGTGTCCTCATACTGTACACCAGGGGTTACGCATACAGACATGCATGAGTATACCCCAGCATCAGCACCTGTGTCTTATCGTAACCAACCATTGGCTTTATCTTTAGGATTTGAAAATGTTATTATTCTGAGGCTTGCATCCTGCCTAAGACAAACACAAAGATGATAATAATCAGGCCTGATTTCTCGGAAAAGAGGCAACAGAAGAAGAAAGAATGGGGGAAAAACCACTACACCAAGACGTAGAAAGGAGTAGGGTGAGACGGGTAGGAAAAGAGAGAAATCAAGATGAAGAGGAGAAGTGTGAGAGTTTGAAATGGTAAAGAGACAGAGGGGGAGAAAAAGACAGAGCCTGGCAGCGGAGGAAAAATGAAATCAATCTGAGGAAGCTTCGAAGCAATTGGTTTCTACGCAGAGTAGTGTCCTAGATGCCGGCTCCGTCTTCCTATTGGGCCTGAGCTGCAGAATGAGTCCACCTGGCTTGAATGACAACACCAACACCGTGTTTCTCATTCAGAGTTCCAAAGGTCTGCGTGAGTGTGAAGGCGTGTGTCTGGTTGCGTAAAAAGAAAAACTCCACTTAAATACCATAATCAGGGCGTCCGGATAGCTAAATTGGTAGCGCAGGCACCCATATATAGAGGTTTACTCCTCCCAGGTTCCACCACCACCCTGCGGGCCTTTGCTGCCTGTCAGTCCCCTCTCTCCTTCCCTTTGTCTTCAGCAGTCCTGTCAAAATAAAGGCCTAAAATGCCCACAAAATGATTAAAAAAAAAATACATAAGGGGCCGTTCAGTATTTATGGAATGGACCACCATTTGTAAAATGGTGCATGTGACAGCCTTTTCAAGTCATTTGAGAAGGAAGGAGTGGTAGCATGCAAGCTCCCAAAATGACGCGCATCTGAGAATTGGAGTTGTGGATAATGTTCAGCAGCTTTACCTACGCTAATATATAATGACTGAGGAAGCGTGCATAGCAATCAGTTCATGTGTTATATATGTTATTAGCCAGCGTGTTTTGTTGAATGGTCTCAAAGTTTTATTGTTTTATTTCATGTGAATACTAGTCTACTAGAAGAGTAACTTAGTATTTGAAGTAATGCAGTAATGCAGGAAGTGTGCATTTAGGTACTTACAAACTTATTGTGTTTCCACAACAATGTTAGTGAGTAAATCTACTGAAATAGCCGCCATAACAGTGGAGTGTGATGTGTAAGATGAGAAAGCAGAGGTTAAAGGTGCTCTAAGTGATGCCGTGTGTGTTTAAGGCTAGAACATTTGTTGTCACATACGACAAACATCTCCTCACTATCCGCTAGCTGTCTGTCCCCAGAACACATTGCAAAAAACGCGGTCTCTGCAAGGGAAGCTTTTCTTGTTTTGTTTGAAAATACAACAATACAAAATACAAAAACGTCAACAAGAAGTACTGTCACCCAAGATCGCTTAGAGCACCTTTAAGTCTTGTATGTCATTATTGTATAAAAGCAATGGTTACCTGTCCTTTTTTGCCAAGCGCAAACCAGAACAGAAGGCGTTAACAAAATGTTGGGGAGGGTCATGCCTTTTTTCCCAATCATTTTGCAGAGTCATAGAAAAATGTCTTACTCACGGGAAGGGAGTGTCATGTCTTTTTTGAGTGAAGACCCCAAAACTCCTCCCTTACATAAAAATTGAACAGTCCCTAATCAAAGGGAAGCCGTATCAACAATTGCAGCATGTTTGATTGAATAACATTCAGAATCAAGCAGCGTGCCTTTTTAGCTGGCGCTATGTAAAACTGGAGCAGAAAAGGCCTTTTATATGCAATATTAGGGGCAGAAATGTAAACAAACACATGTGATTGCCCTGTGATTCATGCCAAAGTGCATCTAATCTCACGTTAAGATACATTAATCTGCTTTATAATTGACATTTTAAAAATAGTACTGATGAAATTAGCAGAGAAAAGGGGAGAAAAGGCTTGTATGGTCCATTACAACTAACACTTGGACTTGGCACAGGAGCCTTTGGACACAAGCCATAAGTATTTACATTACACAGAACCAGAGGGCCTGATTACAGCAATGCTGAATTTAGTAGCAGTAATTGTAGTCACAGGCTCACAATGATGCTATTCACTGCCTCTTGATGGAGGGGAAGAGGGCTTTCCTGATTTGTGTAAAGGGCTGGGATTTAAATTATAAAAATGATGTTCAGGTGTCCTTTAGATTAAAGTGACACAGGACATTTATCACTCCCATGCTGAAAGAAGCCCATTCATAAATTCATGTATTTGACCAATATTCGTTTTTAAAGGCTCTCTATTAGGCCCTGGTTCTTTTTTTAATTTCTAAAAATTCAGAAAATATATTTCATTTTTTTGACACGTACAAACAGCGGTAACTGGAATCTGCTTTAAGAGTAAAGTAAGTGAATGAATTATGACAATATTAAATGAACCCTAACAGAAAGGATTGGTTACACAATAGAATAAATTATGGGGTAAATTCCAAAACTTAAAAAGAATGGTGTGTTAACAATCTTTAAAAAATATCAATTAATGGTCTTTTTTTTCTTTGTGTGAAATATATAACGTTGAGGTTAGAGATTATACTAGTTTTGCAATAAACCTGGGAATAGCCAATCATTTGTGCATTTTGCTTGGTAAAAAACTGCAGCTAGAGGTGTTCGCTATGTGCTCCAAACAGCTTCCTAAACGTGAATATTGAAGCTGAATCATCATTGTCACTGGCTGAAAAAGTAGCTATTAGAAGTGGAGCTTCTCACTTGTGACTGAAAGTGCTCAGCTGTGATTGTCATGGAAAAACACACTGATATTCACATACGTGAAGAAGGTTTGGGATATTTTGATGACTTACACAGGAGCATTTAATGGAATCTCAACCGAGGAGAATCAGGCAAACAGAACAGTTTAACCATGGTGTGTTAATGTGCAATGCCGTCCCAACTCTCTTAAGTTCCTGTCTTCCAGAAGGAGTATTTAAACTTATGCTAGATGCAGTAAGTTTAGCTGAACCTTCATTGTTAACAGAGATAGTGTGGGCGCCGTGTGCTTACCTAAATCTAGAGTCTATATGCTAAAGTGTGTGTGAGTCACCTTACTGACCTCCAACAGGAAACAGTCCTGGAACAAAACAGTCCCTGTGGGGTGGCTGTGGCTCAGGTGGTATAGCGGTCACCTAGCGGTTGGTGGTTCGATCCCTGGCCCTGCAGTCCTATGTTAAAGTGTCCTTGGGCAAGACACTGAACCCAAAATTGCTCCCGATACCCAAATGTGTTGAGTGTTTATCTGATGAGCAGATGGCTTCACATCTCCTGCAATCAGATTCACTGTGTTCACTCAAATAGAATCACTTCTAATGACTTTTTAACATGTTTAGAGGCTAAAAGCATTATTAAAACTTGCCCTGTTTAAGCTTGTTGGGTGCTAACGCTAGCAGGAAGATAACACGGTGTAAACAGCACTGAAATTCTCCTTTAAGACTATATTAGATTTATACTATATAAATACAGTCCATTTACATTTATCATGGTGCTGCCTAGATGTCTCTCATTTCAGCCCAATTTCCATCTTTGTTTTGTAATTCTAATCTCTAGTGGATTTCTGAGGACTATGGTTAACTGCTCCTCAGATCTCTGCAGGGTAAATCCAGACAGCTAGCTAGACTATCTGTCCAATTAGATTTTTATGTTGTACGACTAAAACAACCTTTGAACGTACGTTCCACCAAAGAAAGTTCCTTCCCGAGACTATTTTGCAGAGGCACTGTGGCTCTGTCCCGCGCTTAGGCATGACAATGTGATTGATTTAAAGAAACGCCATGAACCAGAGAATGTTTTTCTCCCATCCCAGAATGCTGTGTGGACTAGCCAGACCCTCCTCCACAGTGCCAAACCAGTAGTAACTACGGAAATGAATTATGAAATTACTGAATTATTTGAATCAGCGAAGTGACGCTATATTCCACCTCTGACAGCAACTGTTCAGGGTTTCTCAACACTTGTTCAAATGTAGAAAAGTTAATGTAACCCTGAAACAATATGGAGAAACTCTGCACCACATCTATTGATGAAAACACTTCTCGTTGGTTAGCATTTTAAAGCAGGGTCATCAACCAGTCCAGTACCTTTAGGAAATCACATTCATGTTGGGCTCATATCTGAGTATACTGTGTACGTTCAGAGCCAGTGGAGTCGTCTATGTGGAGGCAGAAAGTAATGTTGTGTAACAGGGATCTAACGTTTTTTAGGCCAAGGACCCCTCAGCTGAAAGAGAAATGGAGTAGGGACCCCCTACTACTGTACATGTATAAAATTATGTTGATTGTTAAACTGGGCAGGATGGATGAAAATGAATGGATATTAATATACTATATATTCATCATTTCATTATTCATCATTGTGTTAATACTGTATATGTGGAAGTCACAGTCAAACCTTAAGCTTAACTGTATGGCTGCCATAGTAGCTGCACTACCTATAGTAAGCATATCTTCAATGTGTAAATTAAATGTTTATCAAAAATAGGCTAATTCTTATTTGCTGGAATCATATTATTGTGTGATTTCAGACATTTTAATTTTTAAATGAAGAAACTTTAAAAAAAAGAATGTGTCTGACCCCTGCAGTATCTCCGAAAAGGGGGACCCTCTCTTGAATATATCTGGTTGTAGAAGTCCTGGTGAAGGAATTGTGTGTAGCGCATCTGACATTCATGTGTGTCATTTATTTTTTCATTTTCTCAAAACCGAAAAATTATTAAGGTTCAAGCTTATAGATACTGCCATAGAGACTAGTGGATCATATAACATTATGTTTGAAACATAGATAAGTGTGCGAACTGGAAAAATTATTTACTAGCACATTGTTTAAGATTAGCCTCCCCACCGCAATCAAGTTGGACTGGCTACAGAGAGCACCGCTCTGTGGGCTGCTTCATCAGCTTATTAAAACTAAAACAGTGACAGAAACAGAAGAAATCAAACAGTCACAGACTCACAGTTTTTGCATGAAAGCAATAATAGTTCTGTTAACGGTCCAATGTGTAGGAATTTCTAGCATTGAGATCATATATTGCAATCAACTCTCTCACACCACGCTGTTCACAGTACATATTACAACTACGGTAGCCTTCAAGCTTCAAAAAGCTGGTCTTTTGCTTTTTTCAATATCCTTTTGCTTTTTCTGGCCGAAGAAGAGGACTCCTGTTGCTGGGATTTTTAATACGTGCATGAGGTGGAGTGACTGGTCAAACTAACCTGCAGCCTCTTATTTCCGAACATTCATCTCTCCCCTGCCCCCGAGGGCCGGTGGTCTACAAAATTTCCTGGTAGATTTTTTTGCCCCACTCCGCCACAGAATGTATTAAGATAACATGTCGTCCTCCATGTTTCCTTCTTCAAAGTGGCCATGGCCGGGAAGCTACAAAACCCATTGGCAGATTAATAGCACCTGTGAGTTTATCAAGTGACAGCCAAAATGTGAAAGCAGTGCAGGAGCAGTATGTCCTGGATGTCCCTTACCGGCTAACGTATTTCAAGATGGTGCATGCCTATGGAGAATCTACCCCAGTTCATGCAAGCGCAAATGTAAAATTTCAAGCTAATAGGAATACTTTTTTGTATTCCTACCCATGAAGACAGAGTCCTTTGCAGGGGCCCGGGTTCAAATCCTACATGTGGCCCTTTACTGCGTGTCATCCCACATTTCCTGTCTATCCACTGACAGTAAAGGGGAAAAAGACCCCAAAAAGTTATCTTTTAAAATAAAAAACCTTAGTCATGCTCTAGTTGCCATATGCTATTTTTAGATTTTTTTTTTTTACAAAATTGGCAATAAACGTCATATGTAAAATAAATCCAGGCAGGGGCAAGGCTAAAAGTGGGGCACGTCCCCCAATCCATTGGGCTAGAGTGCTGTCAATCTGACAACTGTGATTTCCATTGGAGTACTGTCACTTGGCTGCCTGCTCTGTCGATCGTCCCAGCCCTTGTCACATGACCAATTTATGTATCCATGATGACTATCCAAAATTATTGCACCATAGAACCAGCACAGGAATTGTTTATTAAGAAAAAGGTGACAAACTTAGCCCATAGAAGATGTGTTTTTTTATTTGGATATACAATTTGTTTAAAATGAAAACAAGGTAAACTAATAAATATGATGTTTTATTTAGCAGTATAACATTATGTTGGTCTATCCTATCCAATATTTCCTACATTTCTATGTAGATTTCCCATGCTGTATATTGGTAAAATGTCTACCCCTGACTGATTATTGGTCTCCCCCCTGTGCCACCCCACTTAAAAACCTGGAATCGCCCCTAAATCCAGGGTCCAAACCCATCTAATATCAACAGCAACATAGGCAAGCAGCCAAGACACCTATTAAAGACAGAGACCTTGGTACATCCCTCACTGCTGTAAAATGTTCATCTGCTGTTTCTTCATGCTGCTGTACTCAGGGAGGAACCTTTGAAACACACAGGCAAAACCCTCAACAGGAACCCTAACGTTGCGCAGAAAGAATCACTGACATTTGTTGTCAGAGCCGGGCAGCCTGTGGCCAGGAATCAGTTAACACAGAGGCCTCAGCTACAAAGGCAGACCACGAAATGTCACAAATCAAAAAAACTCAGAGTTTCACAGCCACTGAGGGAAAAAAATACCACACCACAGCCATATACGATATTGCCTTTTGGTCTCGACTTGATAGGGGCAAAATGCATATTCATGAAGTAAGCAACTTGTGATCCCAAACAAAGTAAAGCCCTGGCTTGGGGAGATTGGGCCCGCCGTTAATGACTTCTTCGTTTTAAGCCCGCATAAGAAAGCCCCCCGATTTCCCCTCGCTTGTAGTCCATGAGAATATTTAATACCGTTATTAATCATTTTTAATCCGTTTGCTTTTAATTAAGAAACAGCATGTTGCTGTCCTATCAGCCTGTGCCAGCGCACAGATTAATTGTAGCTTAAGATAGCCGGCCGTGATTGGTGTAATGTATTAGCTAACAAGACGCCCGGCTTCTAAAGATACTTGTACACTACCTTGGGAACTTGGCACCACTCCAGGGCCTCTCTCTCCCTTCCTCCCTCCCTCCTTCTCTCTTTTCCTCCTCTATCTCTCGTCCCGTGTGTCTTTTCCTGTTTGATGCTGCAGTCAGGCGTCTTTGGGAAACCTTCTCTCTCATCTCAGCACGCCGCAGTGTTTGTAGCACCGTTACTCTGATGGCAGGCCAGGCTATCCCTGATGAGGGAATGTGGGGGGATAGGAGTCTTTCATTCTGTCCCTGGCCAGGGGCGATACACTGTAACCTATAGCCCCTGGTGCCAGGCCTTTTTTTCAGACTGGTTGAATTTGACTCACTCAGCCCCGGGTCTGGATTAAAATGTCAGGGAATTGTGGCTCCATGGTTACATCCTCATTAGGTTATTGTTTTGCTCTCCTGTACTTTACTTTAGTATGACTGGAATTTCAAGACAGAAACAAGAGGGAATGATGGTACTAAAGGAGATATGCAATGTCACATTGTTTCAGTGCCTTGCTGCTCAGTTTCTCCTTTCTTGGCAGGAATGTATAAAGAGTGAGGCAGACCCAGTCACACGTGAATGGACAGCAGGGGGTCCTTAGCTCTGATGCCATGCTGGGTCAGAGGTTTACAGGCATTGTAAGCTTTATATGCTGATAATTGCTCTATTACAGCGGGTGAATAGGGGGTTTACATTTACAGACATAAGGAGCATGCACATAATTCCGTGCACACATGTACTGCACTCAGTGGATCAGGAGGATCTATCTGATATCCTTTGATAGGAGAAGAAGAATCTAAACATGCCTTCAGATTGAATGCAGAGCTAATTAACATCTCCATTTCTACCCTTTTTTTCCCTTTTTATTCTCCAGTTGATGTATACTGTGTTGATTTGCCATATTGTGTGTGTGTGTGTGTGTGTGTGTGTGTGTGTGTGTGTGTGTGTGTGTGTGTGTGTACCAGAAAATGACTTTGGTAGAAGTTAAAGCTATTACTTGAGTGTCCACACCTTCTTAAACATCAAATTCAAAGTCTGACATCAAAAAAAGAGAAAAACTGAATTTTCATTTTTTGCAAGGTAGAATCTTTCACTCCAATGTGCAAAATGCATTTCCTGCAATGAATGAGTAACAAAGATGCTTTGGAGAAATCTAGTGGAGTAAAAGTAAAAGTTTCAAGTGATATAAATAACAAAGTAAAGTGCATACACGTGAGAATTCTACTTAAGTACAGTACATTACAATAAATTACAACACTGCAGTTCATAATAGGAAAGTTTGACCTTTCTTACTGGATTATTTCTATGTAATAAATACACTACCTGTCAAAAGTTTGGGGTCACTTACAAATTTCCATACTACTCCATTATACACAGAATACCAGCTGATCTGAGTGGGTGGCTGATCTTTAATGCAAAATCTACATTGCCCGTTATCAGTAACCATTCCTCCAGTGTTCCAAAGGCACATTCTGTTTACTAATCTGATATTGTTTTTAAAAAACTAACTAGAAAACATCAAAGAACCATTTTGCAATTATGTAAGCACATAATGTAATCTGAAAACTGCTGCCGAAATCACGGGAGGAGAGAGGACCAATGCAGAAAATAGAACTGATTTTAGGCTGTCAGGGTTTGGACCTACAGTTGGAGGAAGTCCTCACAGCATTCTGGGATGTGTGCTAAGTAGCTGCAAAATAGCTCTTGTATGACCTCCAATTGTAGTCTGCTAGCTGTCGATCTGAGGAGCAGTTAACCATCGGTCATCTGGCTGAAGACATACGGAGGAATTTCTGACTGGAGCGATCCTGGAAGTGTTGTGGATATAGGGCCAGTCATCATTGGCAACACTGTGTGACTCAAGGTCCTTCTCAAGGACTCCACTTGGTTCACGGGAGGAGAGAGGCAATGAGAAAATGTGTTTTAGAATTATGAAAAGGGTCACATGAATTTGTCAGCTGTTTGGGCGGAGTTAGCAACTTGTTCCACTGGACGGCTTCCAAGAAAGCTGCTCTTGTGTATCCTCACCTGTAGCTCCTCGATGATCCTTCCTGGGTCATCGGGGAAGAAATAAGAGCTTTGAGACGACCTTCATGTGGGAGGGACAGAACAAATTAAGGTTCTGCCGAGGACCCAAGATTTGAGGATGAGATCTGGGAGCAGTAGAGGTGCTGACTGCCCGGAACATGGTTTCCTTTCGAGGCTGACCATTAAGTATACTCACCCCGACTGCTGCTGATACCTGATCCTGTCCATGCCGAACTGCAGCCTAGAATCATGAAGAGACCGCTTGGGCCATTGGGGCTCACCAGATACACTAATGTTCCACAGACAGCAGTCTCAGTGCCTGTTAGCATGTGGATACTGTTGCTGGGAAATGTGCCTCCCCCGATAAAACTGTCCCAGATGTCATTTGACATCTTTTTCTAAACTTCACTAAGTCATTTTGGTACCTAAACTGTTAGAGTTGTGGGTTCCTGTTGCCAGTGTTCGCCAGATGGCTAATTGCCAACTATTGTTCTAGTTACCCAGCATGCATGTCTTATGGTAGGAGGAAACCAGAGCACCTAGAGGAATCCCACACAAACATGGGGAGAACATGCAAACCCCACAGCAAATTATGCAGTGCCAACTTGCTGTGAGGCAGAAGTGCTAACCACTGAGCCACTGTATTACACGGTCGTATTTCCACCTCCGCTAGGGGAGCTCATTTTTGAAACACTCCTGTGGGTCATATTAGAGGAGGAAACAAACGACCGATATCCTCGTATAGTTTGGAGGACTGGTTGGTTCCTGGCTTCATGTGGAGTTTTGAGTTAGGTTGACATAAACCCTAACCATATTTGATATTAGATAACTGTTAATTCAATTTCAATTTAAATTAAATTTTATTCATAGTATCAATTCATAACAACTGTTTTCTCAAGACACTTTACAGATAGAGTAGGTCTAGACCACACTCCATAATTTACAAGGACCCAACAGCTCTTGTAGTTCCCTCCAGAGCAAGCAACAGTGCGACAGTGGCAAGGAAAAACTTCCTTTTAGGCAGAAACCTGGGACAGACCCAGGCTCTTGGTCGGCGGTGTCTGACGACCGGTTGGAGTTAGAATGAAATTAACTGTTAGTGTTAATATTTGTTTCATAGTTAGGTACAAAATAGTCTATACCCACAGAGTTCCACTTCTGGGATTGTTCAGTTGCAGCTGGAAATCCATCAGCTTCCTTGTTCTTTGTGCTGTGATTTTAAACCCCAACAAACCAGAGCATGTTCTGCTCCCGTCCATGAATGCTGTGTGGACTAGCCAGACCCTCCTCGACCCTCCGCAGCAGCGCCGTGGAGGAAGGTAAAGCGAGACTAGGTACAAAACAAGGCCTCTATACTGCTGTTTATAGGGTTAGTGTTTTCTGTCATTCAGTGTTTGTCACAGACAGTCAGTCCTAGTTGTGTCTTCTGTCCTTTTTCCAGTGAAGACAGCTTCTTCCTAGAACCCTTGCTGAAGGAGATCTAAACCATGTCCTGTTCCTCTGCCGCCTGTGTATGAATATGAGCAGTACTTTTGTTCTAAGTTTCATCCTATCGATTGCGCTCGATTGGATTTTGTTGTCAGATTTTGTTGTTCTGCTCTGCAAAGACACCATTTATTTCTTAACGTGCAGATTTTGGGAAGCTGTTCTAAGTCGTGCTGCCATTGCCAAGCTTTTTGGCATTTCATACACTGGGCTACAGCCTGTCAATACACAGTTATAAAGCACGTACCAAAAAACAAACGCACCACAAATGAAAAGCGAAAGCGGAGAGAGCAGAGAGATGAATTCAGTAGTTCTGTGCTGCATGGAAGAAGGTTGTGGAATAATCTGTGATGATCTGTGCTCTGATGGAAATGGAAGCATGCCACAAAAATCTGAATAGTGTCCTACTGTGCATGTGTGTGTGTGTGCGTGCGTGCGTGCGTGCGTGTGTGGGTGCGTGCGTGAGTGTGTGTGTGCATGTGTGATTTAGTGTATGAAAGAATAAATAGACGGCTATTTTCAGTATTAATTTCAGCATCTGCCTCAAAGGGACTATCTCTCTCTCTTTCTATCGCTCTCTCTTTTTCACAAAGACATACATTCCCTACACTCTTCTCACACACACGCACACACACACACACACACACACACAAACGCACACACGCGCACAGTGTCTACTCTCTCCAGTGAAGAGGAGCCCATTGTGTGTGATGAGAGTTAGATTGGATGGCTCCCCGGGGAGCTGCTCTCCATTAGCTAAGGTGATCTAACAGGTAATCAGCAGATAATTAAAAGGCTTCACTTCTCTGATGGGAGGGGCTGCGGGAGTCGCAGTTGAGCGAGTGTGTGCGGGGTGTGCGCACACACATGCAAACTTTTGCATGTGTACCTGTGTCTATGCAGTCATTTCTGAATGTCATCAGGGCAGGAGCCTCGTGGTCGTTTTGTGTTATGGTGGGACATGCATCACTTTTATAGACGCTCAATCCTTCCTTCCTGGAAAAGTATCTTTGAATGGATATTGAAAGGCAAAGTCCAGGTCAAATGAGCCAGGATGTGGGCTGTAAACAGATATGGATGAGTGCTACAGTCTGGAACAGTTTACGCACTAAGTGTATCTGTGCGACAGTAAATGAAACACTGTTTTCACTTTATGTTTTTCACTGTAGTCTACCTTGCCACACACAAACCATGTGATGATTCATTTGAGTGAACTAGCCTTAGGTACAGTGAGTGGTTAACGTCTCAGAATGCTTCAAACTGACTAGGTTGTACGATGTTTTAGTGCTCAACGTCTAGGCAAAAGTCTTCATATCCGTGTCCAATGACCACACCCGAGGATGCAAGGTTCAATCCATGCCTACATTCAAACAATGCAGCCAGAGGCAGGGGTGGCTGTTCAGCCAATGGAAATGATAAAATACAGTACTTTTACTATGTTCTGATTAATCTGGCATTGCCAGAACTTCCTTCACAGCGTTGCAGAGGAAGATCTGTCTAATCCACAGAACAATGTGCTCTGGTTTATTGGCGTTTCTTTAAACCCTAATCTTCTTTAGTATTAGGGAAGCTCAAGCAAGTTAGTCCCATCTTTACATTAAGCATGACATATAGTGAAAAGAAGATGGGGGGTTAGTTTTACCAGCTCAGCTAACCGTTTAGCATTGGTCTTTTGTTGTTAACGAGCCCGGTAAGTTTAGCCGCCGGTAACACTGCTGACAAAACTACACTGTACCTGATCAACTTCAGCATATTAGCATTGTCATTGGGAGAATGTTAGCATGCTGATGTTTGCATTTGGTTTCAGAGCACCACTGTGCTAAGCGTTAAGCAGCTATGGAAGAAGTATTCAGATCCTTTACTTAAATAAAACAACTAATAACACAATGTAAAATACTCTGTTACAAGTATGTCCTGCATTGAAAATGTTACTTATGTAAAGTTTAGTTTTGTTAGTTTGTGAAAAATGTACTTAAACTACTGGATGAAGATACATTTTAGAAAGTGTAAAGGATCCAAACAGTTGTTGTTTAATGGTCTTATCATCTCAGCTGGACTTGTAAGCCCTTAAATTGTTAGCTAGTTTCAACTATAATAAAACATCAGATTTTATAAACTACGTGTGTTTTGTGGGCAGAAATCTTAATGTGTAAAGTAACTAGTAACTAAAGCTGTCAGATGAATGTAGTGGAGTAAAATATAAATATTTCTCTCTGAAATGTAGCAGAGTATGAGTAGAAAGTGGCATGAAAAGAAAATACTCATAGTACCTCAAAATGTGTACTTAAGTACAGTACTTGAGTAAATGTACATAGTTATACATTACCCCACTGGTTTTGAGTACAGCATTACAGAGCCGCTAGCCCGGCTGTATACTTGTATACTTATTCTTTTCACCCTATGCCATTTTGTAACTCCCTTTCACACTATAGTAGGTTTTAGGGCTGCATAAATAAACCACAAATAGAACCCCCAGAATATTTACTGCAACTGTTCTCTTTTTATCTCCTTGGAAAATAAAGATGATTGTGCCTTCATGTTTGAAGTAATAGACCAATCAAGATCAACAGTTGGAACATGGCTTCTGAGTATTAATCAGATTTTCTTTGTAACAAAAATAAAAAATGGCTCTGAAATATCTCTGTATTGTTAGTGTGCCCTCCACAGACAGTAAAAACTTCCCAAGAATAAACGTGTAAACCACAGCAAAAAGAACACAAAGAAAAGCGGGGAGAAAGTCAAATTTGAGTAAAACGGTCACTACTAAAAATGGTTGAATGTCGGGTTTGATTTGTTATATGAACATGTACCATGTGTACAAACACTCAACCATACACAGAGCGTGTTCTTCTGGTTGTCCTCACACATTCTGGGGCTCCTGACAGAGAGGGCTGCCATTAAGCTGATATTAACAGATAGGTCAATGTCTATTTTCTGCTCCACTTAAAGCTGCACTGCTGTAAGAAATTGCCCCCTCTTCCTGAGAGGAAGCACAATACAAACCGAGAGTGTGTGTGTGTGTGTGTGTGTGTGTGTGTGTGTGTGTGTGTGTGTGTGTGTGTGTGTGTGTGTGTGTAACATCTACATGTGCCAGAAACAAGTTGAGACAAATCAATACTTGCCAACAATGGATTTGATTTGAGGTGAGGGTTGTGAGGTTAGATGGATGTCTAGACCGTTTCAACACAGTCTAGACGGTCTTTCTATCCTTTCGATATTTAAAAAATATTCATGTTAATTTGTAAATTTGTGGCAAGCATGTACAGTTGACTTTAAATTCAATGCTATAATGTTTCCTTTTGCAAGGCCTTAGGGTTTTTTCATCCTACTTGTGCATTTTATTATGCTATTGTACAGTATATTTAAAAAAAAAAGAAAGAAAGTACTCACTTCCCGTACTTAAGTAGAAGTACAGATACTTGTGTTAAAAAAATACATTGGTAAAAGTAGAAGTGAACGACCCACATTTTTTATGCAAAGCTACGTGGACCTTACAAAGTGCAAGCTGGCCTAAAACATCCCATATATGACTATTGTGACAGAGACTGGGACTCCAGGTTAATAAGATTCTGACTGAGTAGCAAGATATGAATTCCGTTGTGATTATGTGAGAATTCACAGATCCACTTTCTCTTTTTTAATCTTCCCTTTAACATTTATGTATGTGCGTGTGCTCAAATATGGCTTTTGGAAAGAAAATAAAGGATTAAATATGAATTACTAAACTGACATTAATTAAGAAGTTCCCCAGCACATTGGCCAGGAGTCATTCTTGATTCCTCCTGTCTCAAACATCTCTCTCAGATAAGGCCGAAGATGATCGGGAATGTCTTGCTGTTTGTCTGCTGAATCTCTGGGATCTCCATTTTCTTCATTTTCAATCATGTTGGCGTCCATACTACTATGTGCCAACGTTAGCGCCATCAAGCTGCACTGATTTGCCGTGAATGAATGCCGAATGCCAAATCTGTCGAGTCGTATTTGTGGTGCGTCAAGTGCATTTTGAAAAACTTGATTTATTTCAGTAATTGCATTCAAAAGGTGTAACTTGTACATTATATTTATTCATTGCACACAGACTGATGCATTCAAATGTTTATTTCATTTAATTTTGATGATTTGAAGTGGCAACAAATGAAAATCCAAAATTCCGTGTGTCACAAAATTAGAATATTGTGTAAGGGTTAAATTTTGAAGACACCTGGTGCCACAAAGTAATCAGCTGATTAAGTCAAAACACCTGCAAAGGGCTTTAAATGGTCTCTCAGTCCAGTTCTGAAGCCTACACAAACATGGGGAAGACTTCAGATTTGACAGCTGTCCAAAAGGCGACCATCGACACATTGCACAAGGAGGGAAAGACACAAAAGGTTATTGCTGAAGAGGCTGGCTGTTCTCAGAGCTCTGTGTCCAAACACATTAATAGAGAGGCAAAGGGAAGGAAAAACTGTGGTCAGAAAAAGTGTACAAGCGATAGGGATCACCACGCCCTAGTCAAGATTGTGAAAAAAAAGATTCACAAGGAGTGGACAGCTGCTGGAGTCAGTGCTTCAAGATCCACCACCAAGAGACGCTTGAAAGACATGGGTTTCAACTGCCGCATACCTCGTGTCAAGCCACTGTTGACCAAGAAACAGCGCGAAAAGCGTCTCACCTGGGCTAAGGAAAAAAAGAGCTGGACTGCTGCTGATTGGTCCAAAGTCATGTTTTCTGACGAAAGCAAATTTTGCATTTCCTTTGGAAATCGAGGTCCCAGAGTCTGGAGGAAGACAGGAGAGGCACAGGATCCACGTTGCCTGAAGTCTAGTGTAAAGTTTCCACCATCAGTGATGGTTTGGGGTGCCATGTCATCTGCTGGTGTCGGTCCACTCTGTTTCCTGAGATCCAGGGTCAACGCAGCCGTCTACCAGCAAGTTTTAGAGCACTTCATGCTTCCTGCTGCTGACCTGCTCTATGGAGATGGAGATTTCAGGTTCCAACAGGACTTGGCGCCTGCACACAGCGCAAAATCTACCCGTGCCTGGTTTACGGACCATGGTATTTCTGTTCTAAATTGGCCAGCCAACTCCCTGACCTTAGCCCCATAGAAAATCTGTGGGGTATTGTGAAAAGGAAGATGCAGAATGCCAGACCCAAAAACGCAGAAGAGTTGAAGGCCACTATCAGAGCAACCTGGGCTCTCATAACACCTGAGCAGTGCCAGAAACTCATCGACTCCATGCCACGCCGCATTAATGCAGTAATTGAGGCAAAAGGAGCTCCAACCAAGTATTGAGTATTGTACATGCTCATATTTTTCATTTTCATACTTTTCAGTTGGCCAACATTTCTAAAAACCCCCTTTTTTGTATTAGCCTTAAGTAATATTCTAATTTTGTGACACACGGAATTTTGGATTTTCATTTGTTGCCACTTCAAATCATCAAAATTAAATGAAATAAACATTTGAATGCATCAGTCTGTGTGCAATGAATAAATATAATGTACAAGTTACACCTTTTGAATGCAATTACTGAAATAAATCAAGTTTTTCAAAATATTCTAATTTACTGGCTTTTACCTGTATATTCCCATCCAGTTAGATTGAATATGGTATTGATGACGCAAACAACAATAAAGGTAACTCTTCTAATGATTTGAAACTTGTTAGTGAGGACTAAATTAGGACTCTGACGCACACACACAATCTCAACTGATTGTCTTCCGGGCAGCTAGTTTCTTTTTCTTTTCTCTCAGTTTTTTTTCCTGTGTGGCGCGCGCGCTCGCAGTGTGAGGCGCGTGTCCGCACCATTCTCTGACATGATGACCTCTTGTACAAAACTAAAGTAACTAAAGGAGTAGAAAGTACCAATATTTGTGTTCAAATGTAAGGAGTAAAAATAGAAAAAATAGTAAAGTAAAAACATCAGAAAAATTTACAGTAACGAAGTATTTGTTCCCATCTCTGACAACCATCATCAAGGTTCACAATAAGCTCTGCGTTGGTGTCCATGAGACGCTCCAAACATGATTCTGTAACAGGCAGTAATGTGTGTATCTTTTCTTTCTAGCTTCACTACTTTTCAATGAGATCAATGTGATGCCAAAATGAAAGACATTAAAGAGGTCAGAAGCTAATTTTTTCTCACTCACGTTGTTATTGAATGGAGTTTGGCTGGCTGTCAATCTACGTACCATTATCTGTTAACACATAGGGAGGACACTCAAATTTTCACTGTACTGTAATTCCATCTATAAGTAACATAATGATGGCATGTATGACTATTTTGGTCATGGGTTTCATACACTTTCTGTAATAAACATCTCAAATCAATAGATGTCCTATAGGATGGGGGACCCTGGGATGAAATCTTATCAAATATGGGTCTAATTTGTGTCCGTTTAGGGGTCCTTCACGTGAAAAAGTTTAGGCCCCACTGGCATAGGCAGTGCATTCGGTATTGTGTACTATAGTGTACCCTTCAAGTCATCCCCGAGGAAATTTGGATTGCAGGCAGCTGTTAAACAACATATAACATGCTGTGTTTTTCTATGTAAGCCCAAACACCAGCAAAGTCTTACGGCCAAATTACACCAGGCACCTCAGGCGGACGCAGCCAGCACTCACGGCATTTCAAGACAATGCTTGTTTATTTCACCAGCAGCAACGCAGGGCGTCCTAGAAGCGCGCAGGAAGGGGCCCTCCGCTCTGTTAAAATATGCCTCAGTTCTTTTTTCAGCCACAGGACTTCAACAAGCCGGCCCGGATGTCTTCGGACAAGAGCATCCAGTCACTTTACCAAAAAAGAAGAAAAAAAACAGTATTGTATATATCTCCTCTACAACACCATGGATGATGAGAGATTTATCTTGGAGGTTGAAAAACATACACACACATCACAGATCTTTAAGGACAACAACAGAAAAGAGAAGGCACAGAGTTTAACGCTCGGACTGCTTGGAGTAGAAGGTAGATACTAGCGTAATAAACACCTAATTTCTCTGTAAATACGAGTCGGGCAGGAAGAAGCTCTGCTTCTGAGATGCTCCCGGTGTGGTTTGGCATGTGGCAGAACTAAACCGTGGCGTAGCCGGAATGCGTCACTTTCGGTTTTGGGTTGGTTGACCCATCAGGATATGATACAGAATTTGTTATTCTTGAGATGTGCTCCAAAACACGGTTCCAAAAGAGCAGTCGTTTTATCAAACCACTCGTCTCATCAGCGCATCCTGGCTACTGTGACTTAGTTCTTATGTCTGTCTCTATTGCTCGTTCGGCATGTGCCATGGGTGTCAAACGTCTGGTGGCTGGCGTGTGTTGTGTGTGTATCGGCTCCTACTGAATGGAGAAACAACAAAGTGGAGCTTGGAAAGGAGCAAGTACATGCTCTAAGCAGGACTGATCTCTGCGAGCATGCTGATTGACACATTTCTCCCATGGGTGGGTGGCTGGGTCATCAACATTAACCTAGATTTTCCACTGGGCGCGTCTGTGCTGCGTTCCAGCTGTGCCGCGGTTTTGGTCCGTCCCCCGCCACAAGCTATTCCTCACCGGGAGCATCTCAGAAGCGAAGAATCTTGCTTGACCGAGTCGCAGATTTTATTGTCTCTACAAGTGCTTTACAGAACAATCCTGTGTTTATTAAGCTAACCTTCCATTCCAAGCACTCCTGTAATTAAACTCCATGCCTTCTGTTTTCTGGTGTTGTCCTTTATAAAAACAAAAAACATCTGCGGTGTCTACAATGTCCAACTTCAAGATGACTCTCTTATGGTCCATGGTGTTGTAGAGGAGGCATATATGACATTGGGAAGGTGTCTTTTGATTCTTGAATGGGCGGGATTGCTTGCATGGGTTGTGGCGCCTACAGAACACGGTGTGCGCCTGATAAAGAATAGGGGTAACACACAAATACAATGGTTAAGTTAGCAAACCTTCTTGAACAAAAGGCACAGGAAACCTAAATGCTGGAACACGCAGCCCCTTTAGCATGAAAAAGAAACACTTGGTGGAGAGCATTTACAGCCAGTTTGGAGGTGAAAAGATGAACCATTTAACTTCGAATACAAAATATACAGAGTTGGGCTCATACTGTATGGGTAAATGTCGGCATTTACATGTGTGTTCGGGGGGGGCACTGAGAGCATGAGCAATGATCCCAGGGTGTGTGTGTTTGAATCTGCAAGCACGTGTCTCTGCGTCTGCATGTTCCTACCCATGTATCCATGGGGTATGAATGTGTTTGCTGAAATGCATTTGCTTATGCGCACACATACACACACACACACACACGCACAAACACACACACACACCAACACCCAACCACACACACCATTGGGCTGTTTTTGAGTGTGTTTGCATGCGCGCAGTCGGCAGAGAGGTGGGGGTTAAGCTGGTGCCGAGGCTCCTGTAATGAGTAAGCATTGGGTGGCCAGGGCTAAGATAAATGGCGGGGGCCTGCCACTAGTGCAGCAGTCAGCAGGATGCACCAGGGCCGCAGGCTTGTTTGTGCCAAATGGAGCTCGCAAAATATCAAAGGCCAGCCATCCAGAAGACGCAAGCGTCTGACAAATTTTAAATTAGCCAGAAAGAGAGAAGGGGGTAGGGGAGGGGGGGGAGGTTACAGGGTGAGAGAGGGGGTGGTTGGAGAGAAGCAAGACTGAGAGGTAGAGGGAGACGAACGGTACATAACGTGGGGAGATGGGAAAAAGAGAAGAAATGGAGGGATGGGATGTAAGAAAGTGTGAGAGGGTGGATGAATGAGATTGACAAGAAGAAAGAAAGAGACTAAATTATGCAATCTTTTGTCGTCCAGCGAAATCTGCACTCCCACCTCTGTCCCCATCGTTCTTTTCTTGTGCCGTGGTAATCGCCAGTGCCATTTTCATCATCACTATTATTATTCCAACTGCACGGTTAAGAGAATTTTGCAGTTAGGGTGGGGAGTGCAACACAAACACAGACACACATATGTGTGCGTGTTTGTTGGGTCAGTCTGAGTGTCTTGTTGATGGCGGTCCCAAACATGGAAACACATCTAGACGTATCAATTTATTTATTACACAAACACAAGTCTGACAAATATAAAAAGATTTTGGGTCTTAGCTGATGGTGTCACACTGTACCATAATGAGTGTAACAAGCACAATGTCAATGCCTTAATATTAGGAGAGAAATATAAAATAAGAGAGAACCAAAATGATGGTGATTAATATACCAAATGAAATGGATTTAAAAAATATTAATTACAATTATTATATATTAACTAAGATTTTTCAGTTTGTTTCCATCAAGAAGAGTAGAGGGAAAACAATTGTGTTTTCAAGGTGTAATGAAGGGAAATATGATCCACTGTGAGCACGCTCTATTTTATTTTGAAAATGAACCGGATGTTTTAGTTTGTTTCTGTGCTCGACTTTCACACTATCTGCCATTTGCTGAATTGCTGCGGAGCTCTCCGGCATCTGGTAAAAATAGAAGCTCTGTGTATCTGCTCCGGAGGGCTGTGCTCCAGAGGACTGTGGAAATACACATATTGACTTTAATGGGAACATATTGACTCAGCCGCCGTTCCGGAGCGGATCCGCAGATGTTCCGCAACCAGTAGAAATGAGGAATTAGCCTTTCCCATGCCTTACATCTATGTTAAAGAACACCAGCTTTGCACTAATTTGCGAAAGCTGTTGCTTTTTTCAGTGGTTCCTTGTGTGTCCAGTGCAGTGGTTCCCATTTTACATCAAGGATCCCTAAACTGACACAAAGTAGACCACGCACCCAATTGAACAAGTTTTTGCTTTATAAATGTGTTATTACATAAAGTGTAAAAATCAATTAACCAAAAGTAGTCATACATTATGTCAATGTGCCATGTCTAAATGTTAATCTATTTATACAATTTAAGATATTCATTGAGGGGACGATATCTCTAATTCCTGCATAGCTAGATTTTTTGTGCTTTGGAGGTAGAGTGGTCACCATTCAATCACAAGATTGCCGGTTCGATCCCAGGCTCCTCCGGCCACATGTCAAAGTGTCCCTGAGCAAAACACTGAACCCGTAGTATGCTCCTTATACTTAGCATGGTTTAAAATGCAGTAATCTAATTTCACCTCATTGCACTTTGTGTATGTGACAAATAACAAAGTTTCGTTCAACAACTTTTTTCCCTTCCACTTGGGGGCAGAGGAACAAGCTGATAACAACATTGACATATTATGACTCTATAAAGTTGTATGTATAAAGATGGCAAAAGTGTTACAAAACTGTTGCCTATTTACACATCCAGAGGATAATTATTATTTATTTGGAGTCCTGTTTGTGTCCATCTGACGGGTCCAATAGTCACTCTCTTTTATTTCTGTTTTGGTCTCTACCAACATCTGAGAAAAATGCCTCTCTTTAGCTACTAAATGCTCCAGTGTGTTCAGCAGCTGGTTACTAATGTTATCTGTCTGCTGTACGGTCCTGGGCAGATGGTGTACAATGGCTTTATCCGAGTTCTTCCCTTCAGCAGCTGGAAACAAGTTGACTATAGCGGTGAGACTGAAACAAAGCAGTAAAGTTGAGGAAAAAAACAAAACAGAGACCATTTCATATTACACCTCATTATTTGATCTTTTGTTAAAGGTCCCATGACATGGTGCTCTTTGGATGCTTTTATATAGACCTTAGTGGTCTCCTGATACCATATCTGAAGTCTCTTTTATATAGACCTTAGTGGTCTCCTAATACCATATCTGAAGTCTCTTTCCCAAAATTCAGCCTCGGTGCAGAATTACAGCCACTAGAGCCAGTCCCACGATGAACTTTCCTTAGTATGTGCCATTTCTGAGTCTGTAGCTTTTGAGGAAGAGGGGGGGCAAGGTGGAGGCTCGGGATGTGGCCTTGACCAACTGCCAAGTTTGAAAGCCATGATGTCTCTCTTATATGGGTGGGCTAAATTCTCTGAGCGGGCAAAGCAGAGAAAGGGGAGGTAACCCTGCTCCTTATGACCTCATAAGGGGCAAGATTCCAGATAGGCACATCTGAGCTTTCATTTTCTCAAAGGCAGAGCAGGATACCCAGGGCTCGGTTAACACATGTCACCATTTCTAGCCACTGGGGGATCATAGGAAACGCATAGTAATGTTAAAAAACTTCATAAAGTGACATTTTCGTGCCATGGGACCTTTAAGGTATAAATATTGATAAGCTTTAAAATAGTGTAACTAGTACATGGCATGATTTAATGAAAACAACAAAGGTATTCCTAAATTGTCAGTCAAACAAACATGTCTGAAATGTGATTGTTAAAGCGTGATAAAGTATATTTCAACCTCCTCCTTCATTCCACTGACACTACCATGTAAATAGTTTGTATAGAAAGTGAAAATACTCTTCACTTTAAATTCAGCACACAACAGCTGGGCTGCACTCCAGCTAGCATCTTCCCACAAACCCCCCCCCCGTTGTTAAAATGAGACTGCTGGGCCCGCCTAGTAAAAGAGTTTTCTTTTACTAATGTCAATTTACAGCCTAGCAAGAGCTCCCTCTAATCTTTTCCTACTCATTACACACAATTTCCAGGGCGTTGAGCCAGGGTGCTGATTGGTTCCTTGCAGTGTGTGCAGTGAGGGGTGCACTGATTGTTTATTATTTATTTGTTTATTTATTTACACCGATGCCCGTTCCCTCCCCCTCTTTGCCTGTTTTTTCACCCACCCACATTTCACTTCTATAGTCCCCAGTGTGCATTTTCTATGAATAATCAAAGTGGTGCTAGTGCATGTAGATCTGCTTCCCTGCATCTGTTTCTCCAGAGTGGTCTGACCGCTTTCTGAAGGACAGGTGTCATACTAATGTGTGTGGAGACCTCCGTGCAGGGCGCTTCTAGACTATATCAAATGGAAGGGCCAGGCTGGGGCCACATGAGATTTTAGGGGTACCAAATATATTAAGCATGATTGTTATATACCACTAATAGGTTTGGTTCTACAACAGACTAATAAACAGGAATACTCATTCAGTGTTAACCTACATTTTATCTATAACTGCACATTAATAATATCCCCTCTTCAGACATAAAGGTGGAGTGGAAAATGTATAAAAATATTTGCCACAGTTAGAAGGCCAAGAGGGGAGGGGTCAAGGTTTAATATACCCCCCTTAGTACCACCACTGCCTCCATGGTAACACTTTATTTTCCCCACCCTATTTAGCTAGTCTTATCTTAACACTTAATATTTGGTCTAAAACACAATGTAGTTGAACGCAAATAAAGAAACCATTTGTCAGGTTTGAAAAATGGAGTGACAACATTCTATATGTTAATTATTGAAATCATTGTTGCCTTTTAAAATAAAATGGCTAGTATCAAGTAATGCTTTCAGTGGCTAATTCTCATCCAAACTGTTCAATTACTCAGGATTATACAAAAAGCAATGCAAAAAAATATTAGAAAAAAGAGAGAGAATGTAGTTTCTGGGCTATCATGCTAGCTCATTCACAATGGCAAAACACTGCTAAAACACACACTAGTTCACCATAATCTCCAAAAGAACTACTTCCATGTCCCTGTTCTGCAGGCATTCCACAAGTGTCCCTCGTCTAGAAGAAGTCTCCCAGCTAATCCTGCCTTGGACTGACCAAAGTTGGAGAAAGAGTTATCTAGCTGATGGGATCTTACCTAGCTACTGCACATGTGCACCTCCCAACAAAGATAGTATAGAAGTGAGAAGTCTCACTCTGGAGCTAAAACACAGACCTAAACACACAGGATGAAAACAGGATCTGCAGCAATGTGCGGTACAACAAAAATATGGTGTTTTTAGAAAAGGAAACCATGTAAACCTATTCTGGTACAACCTCAGAATACAATTATGAACCTGAAAATGAGCATAATACGGGCGCTTTAATGCATTGACTATATTGTATTTCTTTAAATATAGATAGTGAAGTCTGGAGTCTGACTTTACAGTAGATCCTTCATTCATACAAGACAAAATGTGACAAAGCAAACAGTACTTTTGTCACTTGTGGTTTACAGTAATCATCTAAAGTACTGTTCTGATGGAAAACATATTAAACCACAATTTATGCTACATACTGTAACAGATACTCATTCCATTGCAGCAATTTGTCGTAATCAAGAGGAAATAAATTGCATTTCTTTTTCTCTTTATCTTTCCACCTCTACCATACATTTGAAATGATTGGCAGCGGTGGCAACGTAATTAACAATTATGTTGCATTGACACTCGCCAGGGAAATGCTAAGAAAGGGAGGAATATATGCATACATATGTTGCGTTGGTTGCGTCTGTGATCCATTTGCTTAGCAATAAGCATAGAAACTGACAACTGACTGTCATTTATTGTTTTGCACTTTGTGCAAGAGTTACACAACAGCTAAGAGCATTTAGGGCCCTATTTTAACGTGAAGCGCATGCCGCAGGTGCGTTTAGGGTGTATCCAAAACCACTTTTGCTAGTTTGACGGCGGAAAAAAGTGTCTGTGCGTCGGGTGCATGGTTCAAACGGGTTGTACTTAGTGTCTTCATTAATTCCTAGGTATTTTTTGGTTGTAACATGCAATAAACCAATCAGAGCGTCCTCTCCCATTCCCTTACCTGGGAGCAATTCCATAATGGAGGGTTTTCACTGCTATATTTTTATTTTTATTCTTTTGCATGTTTGTGTGTTGCTGAGCTTCCCTGTGTGTGTGTGTGTGTGTGTGTGTGTGTGTGTGTGTGTGTGTGTGTGTGTGTGTGTGTGTGTGTGTGTGTGTGTATAACAAGCATTGTGTACACGTTATGTGGCACATTTTACTAATTTGTTGTTAAAATAACAATGAAATGCTATTGACTTTAGACCAGGTTTTTGTTGGTCAATGGCGCAATCAATTCCCGTTGCCTCAAGATGGCATTACGCCAGGAATCCACCTGGACACACCTCCCTATAAGCCCAACACGGCCATGGGCACACAGATGGACGCAGGTGCATTTGCTATTTAAACAACGTGGGCACTGAAAGGGAACTTGATTGTTGAAACTGCGTCTGTCAACTAAACTAAACTAGCAACAACACTTGCGTCGGGCTTTGTGTTGCCGTGCGCCGGGTGCAAGATAGGACCCTAAGAGTCACCGTTAACACACCAAGTTATACGTAATTGTTTTATTTATGAAAGTAAGTACAAATGATATAACATATGTCAAGGTATTTCATATATTTTAATAATCTAACAAACATGTATACAGCCTTGTATAAAGTACTTGAAAGCAATACTTAAATAAAAGTACAAGTAGGCCTATCTTACTAAAAATTACTTTGTTAGAAGTTAAAGTCCCCTGTTAGAATATTACTTCAGTAAAAGTCTTGAAGTATCTGGTATTGACTGTACATAAGTATCAGAAGTCATTTTATGATATTAAATGTACTTAACTATTAGAAGTAAAAGTAAAAACGTGTGGCTTCCTTATAGTGAAACACAATATTCAGGGTTTTCACACCTGCTTAAACATCAAATTCAAAGTCAGACAACAACGACAAGTGTTATGCCCCAGTCCAAATTATAGTCTTGCAGAAGGAGAGACCAGCGCATAAGCCGCTAGTTAGAGTTGCGCATATGGGCGAGGAATACTAATGGGTTGTGATCTGTAAACACTTGGACAGGCTGTGAGATAGACCCGAAATAAACCTCGAAATACTGCTAAATGAACAGGAGGGCAAGAGCTTCATTCCCGATAGAAGGAACAGAAATGGAACAGAACATTTCAGTTTTTTTCTGAGAAAGAATCTTTCACTTCAACGTAGGAATACATGTGCAAGTTACGGAGATGCTGAGTGGAAATGTACCAGAGTAAAAGTTAAAATTTTATTCAGGAAATGTAGTGGAGTAAAAGCAAAAGCTTCCAGAACTATAAATAGCAAAGTAAAGTACAAATATGTGACAGTAGCCATCACCCCTCTGAAATGAGTGCTTGGCATATTGAAATCACGTGCTTCTCAGTAAATGCTGTTGGGTGTGCCGTAGCGTTGGTGCAGTCACTGTACTTGCAGCCGGTTCACCTATTAAGCTGTATTGAGTAATTTTTCTGTATTAAGCATAATATTTTGTCATAGAATGATAAAGACTTCCTGTTCCTCCGGCTTAGGAACTCTGAGGGTAAAATGTCCTCAAAGTGAAATCAAAATTGGCCTGTTTACACAGGTAAAATGGTCAGTTTGAAACTAACAGCAGGTGCTGAATTGGCTTTTATGACTGCAGTGTGTGCAGGCGTACTGGCTGAACTTCACCCAGTACAATATTTACTGCAAATGGTCAACAGTTTTGGACATGTCTTGTTTGGAAATGTGCTTCTGTTCTGTTTCAACAAATTCTCATGAACGGGTCTCCGTATGATATCTTACGCAAATATGTGCACAATAAAATGTATAGGTGTATGATATTCTTCAAAACCGTGACACGTGACGCCGGCTGGCTATGTGCTCCATGACTCCGAGCGGCAGTTGCTAGTTGTCTAAGCCGCTACAGAGCTTCGTGACGCGGGCTACAGACCACCGTTGAATCAGCGGTAGTTGGTGGTTCAGTTAGCCTAAAATAGATGGCTTTAAGCCGTGTGCAAAGCACCGCAAGCTGCCATCTGTTTTTGCAGCCATTCCGGTTAAATTTACCTGAAATAAGTTGTATACCTGTAATTCAGAGTTGAAGATTTCCCATAACTGGGACATCTTCCCACAAACCAGCGGCAAAATGGTTGAACAGCCTTGGCTACTCGTAATTACATGAAGAAACAATTTAATATAAGCACTGACACAACCATTTATACCGTTTATAAAGGAGCTAACATTGTTCACTGTTACCTTGTATGTGGTTTTTCTTCTGCTAACAAAACTACAAACATGGCTGGGGAATCAAACTCAAGAATTTTTTGTTTACAGATCAAAATGTGTAAACCTTATTAATAACAAAACGGGCTACCTGAAAATATCCTTAAGAAGAACATGGAGTCAACTGAACACAGAGTCAAAGAATTACAAGACTACCCTGTGCTACACACGCGCACACACACACACACACACACACACACACACACACACACACACACACACACACACACACACACACACACACACACAATCCACTCTGCATCAGTCCCAACAGCCAGAACATGGATACCCAGCAGCCCATGACTATCAGTGAACAGGACAAACAAAATTAATTAAAGTGGCATCATAACCGACACCTTGCTGTCACTTGGTGCAGAGAGGTAGAAAAGATGATGCACTGTCATGTGGACTGCACGGCAGCGAATTGCCTCATCACATATGCATGCATGTAATCATGCACGCAGCACTGAAACACTGTACGTTATTAATTAAAATTCAGCATTTTAAAGTTATCTCGTTGTGTATACTGACAGACAATAGGGATTTCCTCATTTTCACTTAAACTGCCTTTAATTTGAAAATCACCAATTGCTTCATTTATTGGAGACAGTGATAACCTGAGAATAGAGAATATTTTAATCCCATCTGATAGTGGACTAGGTCTGAGGTTTACAGATTAGATTACAGAGAGCACATACACACATGCACAGACTCAAACACAATATGAAGGCTTCGTGTTGCTCCCGTGGTACCAAATGATAATCCTCGGTGCTTCATTGTTCACCGTTAATCTACCATTCATTACCGTCAACAGCTTTTGTCAGTCCCCCAATGGTCCATGTAAGTAATGCTATATCATATCTCCAATTTCAATCACATTCTTACAACCATCCAGCGGCAGTCATCTTTGTCTCTGAACACTCCCAGTGGACAGCTTCCCTCTAAATGGTCAGGAGAAACTGGATGGATGGATGGATGGATGGATGGATGGATGGATGGATGGATGGATGGATGGATGGATGGATGGATGGATGGATGGATGGATGGATGGATGGATGGATGGATGGATGGATGGATGGATGGATGGATGGATGGATGGATGGATGGATGGATGGGAAAGAGGAAGGGAGAGTGGAGGCAAAACGACAAGCTGACTTCATATCAGCGCCAAGATTACTACTGCTGAAGGCTGAGGTGCAAAGGAGTTGTGGGTAATTGTCGTGTTTTTCATTAGCGGTTAGATGAGGATCTGGAGATGAGGGAGGAAATGGCCTCATCATCATTGTGTTGTGTGTGTGTGTGTGTGTGTGTGTGTGTGTGTGTGTGTGTGTGTGTGTGTGTGTGTGTGTGTGTGCGTGTGTGTGTGTCGGTGTTGCAGATCACACTCTTGATCACAACCCCTACTCACTGCAAAAGGAACAAATTGTTCCCTCTTTCTCTACAACGGCAGGCCAGCAATATTCAACCCATTACCTCGGAACATTGAAAGAAACAAGCTGTCCTTAAATGACAAGCCGAAAAGATTGCAGGAAAAGAGAGAGACAGAGGATAGGCTACAAGAGAAAGAAATGGTGACGGGTTGGGTGGGTGGGTGGGTGGCTGTAGGGTCTAGGGACTGTGAAGCCAAAAATAAGACAGGAGATGAGGAACGAAAATGAAAAGAAATGTCTGCCAAAATTGGGATGAGATGCTACATTCGCACAGGCTGGGATGAGAAGGGAAAATTAGAGCAGAGGAGAATTTAAAAGAGACACAGGGAGGAAGAGAAGGGTGGGAAGACAGAGAGCGAAATTGAGAACATTGAGAACACAGAGCAAAGAAGTCGCGGTTTCTCTCTAACTTTTCAAGACATAAGAAAAAGAAAGAAAAAGAAAGTGATACTTTATTGATCCCCAGGGGGAAATTACATTTTTACACTCTGTTTATATGTATTACACATTACACACAGGCTCAAAGTACACACACATAAACACCTTAAAGGGATACTTTACCGATTAGCATAAAGCCTTGTATTAGTAGAAACCTGGTAGTATTTTTGAATGACCGTGCTTCCCTCCATCATGTCCCCCTTAGACGAGAGATCTGTGTATTGTGTGTTTGGTAAAAACCTCCGATGACGCAACCCGCCCGTAGGGGGTGGGACCCAAAGTGAGCCAAAACAAGCCAAAGCGAGTCAAGTGTCAGTCATCTTGGAGCAACAAACTTTTACAACAATTATGTGCATTCAAACTACCGCACACATGTACCACTGGCAAACATAGGTACAGATCGGAGAATATGCAGGAAACTTTATTACAGATGGAATACTCAACACAATATGCCAGCTTCTCGTGCTACGGAGGCCAGCACCTCAGCCAGCGGTGTTGTCCGATGCCGCAAACCGGGTAAGGGGACTTTGACGGTGTGTGCGCTAAAGCGAAAACGCAGAACGAGGGCAGGAGTTCTGGCTAGGTGAAAAGCTAACGCTAGACGGCCACCTGCCTGGTCCATCCGGCTTGCAAGTCTCCAATCATTAGACAACAAACTGGACTGCATCCAACTTCAAAAAAGCTCCCAACGCAAGTTCAGAGACTGCTGTGTTGTTTTTGTGGAAAATGGCTGAAAAACAGTGTCTTCATATCACTCCAAGCACTATTGCCATTGCGTTAGCTGAACTTTTTGTGAGCCTATACATGTTTGTGTTTACACTCTGTCTTCATATCATGCACTAGCCATTGCGTTAGCTTGATATAATGTCGTTTTTATATATTTTAAATGTGTAACCCCACTTGAGTCACGGTGAAACGTTTTGTGTATATAGTTGAAATGACAATACAGCACTCTAGAGTTCAGTTGAATGCCTCACTGTCTGTCTATGTCAGTAAACGGTAGGCGTGGCTTGGCTTATTATCTTGAAATATTGACTTATCTCAAAATATTTACTTAGAATCTCAAAATAAGGAGACACTTTGAAATATTGAGTTACTGTTTTGAAATATTGACTTATTATCTCAAAATATTGACTTAGTATCTTAAAGGTCCCATGACATGGTGCTCTTTGGATGCTTTTATATAGGCCTTAGTGGTCCCCTAATGTCATATCTGAAGTCTCTTTCCCAAAATTCAGCCTTGGTGCAGAATTACAGCCACTAGAGCCAGTCCCACAATGAGCTTTCCTTAGGACTTGCCATTTCTGTGTCTGTAGCTTTTGAGGAGGAGAGGGGGGGGTAAGCTGGGGGTGTGGCCTTGACCAGCTGCTACTTTGCTCATTTGAAAGCCACGATGTCTCTCTCTCATAGGTGGCCCAAATTCTCTGGGTGGGAAAAACCAGAGAAAAGGGGGGACCATAGGAAGGCTGGGGGAACTCATATTAATGTTAAAAAAGCTGATGAAGTGAAAATGTCATGCCCTGGGACCTTTAAAATATGGACTTGTTTTCTCAAAATGTTGACTTAGAACCTCAAAATAATGAAAAACTTTAAAATCACCAGGAGTTGAACTGGCACCTCTCTAGCTACCAGTCCACAGTCTGTACTTAGTCCATACAGGGACTTGGATCATCAGGGCTGATTTACCTCCTTTCTGATTTTCTGTGCATATTTACAAAGGTTTATGTATTGCTTTTGAAATGTATTATGGATCAAATGCTGCTATTTTTACAATATGATATGACAATTTAGATTTAGAATTAGGACGGAAAATGCGCTGGATTGATGCAGTCAAAGTTTGACTCAAAATTTGAGCTAAATGCTAATATTCCCACAATGACAATGCTAATCTACCGGTGTTTAGCAGGTATAATGGTTACCATGTTCACCATCTTTTATTTGTTGTGCAATTATTTAGTTCCGGTCTACCTCTTATCCCTCTCTTACCAGGACAGTTACACCACCCTCGTAGCCCCCTGATCGTCTCACTAATTAAAAAAAAAAAGTTCTTGCCGCCACATCTGCATGCGCCACATTTAGCATTGTCTGGTAAACATTAATGCCTGAACCAAATTTAGTTCCAGTCCATCCAGTAGGTGATATATTTGTTGGTATTCTTCACTAGCTGAGTGAACATTTTTATCACCAATAATAAATTCATTCTCTTCTATTCATGAGATTTGGTAACCTCATCCACCATGGTAACCAAATCTCATGGCTATCCATCCATTTTTGCACTAGAGCTTAGTGAGCTTAGTAAGTGAATCTTATGCTAAAGTCTTTTATTATTTATAGGCTAAATTGCTTTCAAAAAAAGGTATTTCTTTTTTTATAGAAATGTTGCCTTGTATCCTGAGATGCTTGCTTTCAATAGTGTTAGGGTGGGGAAGGATAAGGCACCAAACTTACCAACACAACAGACCTTATCAGCACTTCTTTCCTCTTTTTCTACCCCTCTCTCCCTCCATCTCCTCATCTCTCTCTGCAGTGTTAGCACAACAGCTTCAGAGGTTACCACTCAATTAAGCCTGGCTGTTCATTTACGGCCATGACAAAGACTACTGTCTCTCTTCTTCCCCTCTCTCTGCCTCCCTCCTCTAACCAAACTTGTAATTACAGTGTTGGACAGCGCGCTCCACGCTGACCCACTGTAAAATATGACCATCAATTTGGCCCTTATCCCTTCATCGCCGTTCCTCCTCCTCCAATGGGGCCGCTAGATGTTGCTCACCCCCCCTTCACCTCACCCCTTTCAACTGCCACACGGCAAAGCGTCAAGATGAGGAATATCGCCAAGCACTATCTCCCTGTAATGAATTACTTTCACTTTTAACCCCAGACATATATCCACTTGAACTTCCCTCCGCAAATTATCTTTTTTTTTTCTTTTTTTTTGCCTCATACCCCACCCCCTCGACCAACCATCCCACTTTAAAACCACATACACTAGATTAAAATATGAAGTCAGTACATTTAGAAGTTGCACGTGCAAGCGTTTGTGTGATAGGGTGATTGATAGATAGCTGAGGTGGTTATGACTGGCTATATGCGTGTAGGGGTATATACTGTGTGTGTACATCATTTCAATAAAACAGTAAAGACTGCCTTGGTGTAATTTTAAAAGCATAAGTACACACAGTACTTATGCCCTGCTGTGCCACGCTACATACTGTAACACCCTGCAGCGCCCTGCTTTGACATGAACTACTACTACCATTTTTAGTCACTGTTCCATTATCTTTATTGTGACTGTTATTGCCACTGTTCATCACATCCCCAATCGGCACTGTCAGACACCACCTACCAAGAGCCTAGGTCTGGCCAAGGCTTCTTCCTAAAAGGGAGTTTTTCCTCGCACTGTCGCACAATGCTTGCTTTTGGGGAATTACTAGAATTGTTTGGACTTCATAAATTATAGTGTGGTCTAGACTTACTCTATTTGTTAAGTGTCTCGAGATGACTGTTAGTATTTGATACTATAAATATAAAACTATGAATTGAATTGAATTACACTGGTGTTAATGTAGCTGGCTGAATAGCGCATGGATGGTAAAAGGAATGTGTCTGACATGTACAACCCTAACACCAGAAAAGCATTATGTTCAATGACGTTTTTTTGTGTCCAACACCAACAATTAAAAATTCTCAAAATATGCACATAACAACTTTGGTGCACTAAAGGGTAGGAAATATCATTGTTTTGGCAAATGTGCTCTGGTTACAGGAAAATATAGATAAGGTTAGATGGCTCAAACACTTAGTTAAAGCTATAGTTATTTTATATTAATGAACGTCCTTTAGCCAAATGAATTGATACAAAGCAAATTAAGCCTATCAACTCCACAAAACTCTCTCTGTATTTCTCAGTATGGCTGTGTTTACAGAATGTTGTAGTCTGGCAACATTTGCGCACAGAAGCTCACAGAAGAATGATGCGCTTTACATCACCGCAGAAAGGAGAAAAGCAGTGCTCAGCTTTGGAGACGAGGAGATTCATTTCAACTCCAACCTGCCGTCAGACACCACCTACGAAGAGCCTGGGTCCGTCCGAGGTTTCTTCCTATATGGGAGTTTTTCCTCGCCACAGTCGCTTGCTCTGGAGGGAACTACTAGAACTGTTGGGTCCATTTACATTATGGAGTGTGGTCTAGACTACTACTACTACTCTATCTGTAAAGTCTCTCGAGATAACTCTTGTTATGAATTGATACTATAAATAAAATTGAATTGAATCACATGACTCACATGATTGCCGTTGGCAGTTAAGGGGTGAAGTCATTTACTAGCCATTGGCAGCTGGAGTAGCTGCACTAACAAGCACCAGGAGGCACTTGTGAGCAGTCCAGATGAAGTTTTTCTGTCAACAGGATTCAAACCATAGGTTCAAGCATGCTGTTGTCACCTGCCACCTACAGTTATCAAGCATTTAGGTGGCAGGAGACGTGTAAAATGAAACCAGTAACACAGTTTACACCATCCCTTCCTTGTGTTTACTTGGATCTTGGCTGCAGGGATTTGCTTACATTCGACCAAGCAATGAGGCCTGGCACACAGTCATAGTTCCAAAAGATTCCAAAGGTGTTGGACGGGGTTGAGCCACTAAAGTTCTTCCACGCTACAATTTGGCTTGTGCATGGGGGCATTGTCAAACATGGGGGCGCAAACAAACTGTTGAGCCAGAGTAAGTCATACTATTATATACAAGAGACCACCTTGCAATGGGATCACATCAGCAGCAATGCCAAAACTGGACAGGGGCGTAAAGTGGGGGGGCCAAGGCCCCTTCTTTACTTCTTAACCATTACTTACGCACCCTTGCTTGGACCACACTCCAGTTTCGTGACCGCATTTTGCACGGTTGTGACGCTATTGCTGTGACAATATCTGTCAGACAGACAGATAGACAGACAGACAGACAGACAGACAGACAGACAGACAACTCAAAAGGTGAAAACAACACCAGCGTTGCTGGTAAATGTCATTGGAAGGCTGTAGTACTGTCTGGCCAAAGTCATGTGGATGGGACTCTCCACACACTGCTCTACTTCCTGTATTTATGAACTGTTTATTAGCAACCTTTTGAACCTTAAAATTAAATTTGCTGAAACCTTGAATATTTGCCAGTTTTAGATGGGGTGCTCTCTGCTAAGCAATGGATTTCAGTGGATGAGTACTAACGCTTTTTCTGTGTGCGTTTATGACTCATTCAGTTAGCCAAATTAAAAGTCTTGATTTTAGTTAGCAGGATGCATATTACAGAATAACAAGGCTGGGATCTCACACACACACACACACACACACACACACACACACACACACACATACACAGACAACACACTCATACAGTGTTGCCGACACAGCTGTCCATAGGACATACAGCTCCATATGCCCTAGCCAGTGGGGGAGTGGTGGTCCTTCCAGGCCAGCTAATCAATCACTGGGCCCCCCGTCCTGCAGAGGTCATCCTGGCTCCACAGGGCAGGGTGCAGAGCCCCGAGTAGTGTGCCAATAATCGCCATTTCAGCTGAGCCACAGTAAATTCTAGCTCACCATCTCAACGTATGGGAGGTCAAAATGAAGAGGGACAAACGCTGGGAGTGAGTTTGAAGCAACAGGATATCTGCACGCATTTCTTTTTAAAAACATCCAGTATGTTCGATGAATTGTGATTCGTTAAGGATCTGTAGGAACGAGGATGTTTGATAATAATGCTCCATCGGAAATCTTTAAGTTAACTTTAGGAACTTCTAATCCTTGCAATCTATCTATAGAAACCTTTAAAACTACTCCTGCAGCACAATTCACTACCCCAATGTTCATACTGTAGGTATAATCATGATGTTCCAAAATAGTGTCACACTATCACCTTTTCATGCCTCCAACGCTCCACCAGCATTTGAATACTTACTGATTCCAAGGATCATCGAACATTTATTTTGTTATTTAATAGTCTGTTTACTCTCCAACTTCAGCAATTCTTATGTGTTTGAACCATATCGCCAGCCAAGAATGTCATTAATTCGCAAAACTCTAAAATATTCAATGACAACATTTTATTTTACATTCAATGCACACGTAAATGGACAAGAGTTTGCTTAAGATAAAGGAAATGTGACAAATAAACTGACTAGGATAGGGTTAGGCAACTGAAAAACTTAGTTAAGTGTAAGATTATAGGTAGAGGTAATAAAATAAAAATGTTAATTGCAGGTCTGTAATAGGGTGCAAAATCTGTTCTACTGCATAAAAGTGATACCACTTCCTGGATTGGAGCTGAACGTTGGTACTGGATATACATTTTGAGGTGTGTAATTAGTATACAATAAGTATACAATAAGTATATTCTGCTTGGGGGTAACCAAGCACTCACACACTCACTGACCTGATGGTTTGGTCTGAAGTCTTTTTAGTGAAACATTGTATCCTTTGGTGTTGACATGTAGACATTTTAGATCAGTTGTTTTAAAAAGGATCATGCTGTCCCCATTGACAGAACAGTAGAGGGCAGGCAGTTACCATATTGGAATGGTCTATGGAGCCATATTCTGGATCACCGGAAGTACATTTCAAGGATAAAACCTGCGCCAGATGTCAGCCCCTTCCTGCTCTCAGTGTGGTACCATTCTCTAAATCCCCATCGTTGTGGGAAACGACAACAGCAACAAACAACAACAACCTTCATGCTAGCAAGCCACATGTTAAAAAGATATGAAGAAAATGTGGATTATGCAACAAGGCAGGCCTAGTTGGTTCTTTCTATAAATGATTGTAAAGATTTACAAAGAATATGTTTCCGGTGTTTCCTCTCTAACTGGGACATGTTTGGACCAATTGGTGAAATTGCTGTGGACAAGGTACACAAGGCGATACAGTGGTAACAGAAAAATGATGTTTAACCATGTATCCAGCTATTTTAATTTGTATTGTGTTTATAACAATTCACTTCGTTTTGCAGGGTGCAAATGGTCCACCAAAAGTTCCTTCCCAAGAGCCGCTGTCACTGCATCTGGAGCTTATTGTGACAAAGACAACTGTGATTGGTTTAAAGAAATGCAAACAACCCAAAGCATTTTTTCTCCTATCCCAGAATGTATGTGCAGTGTGGCCAGACCTTACTCCTAAGCTCTGTGGTCTGCCAATGCGAGACTAATGGAGCCATGACAATAGGACTCTGCTCTTCCCATTCTGACATGAAGACAGCATTAGCCGTTTTGTCTCACTCATCTGCTGCTCACTGTTTGCTCTGATTATTAATTATTATGCAATTCTGGTTAAAGATTGTATACAAACCAAGAGTTGGTTGAAATCCTCGACAGCAGCTAATTTTCCTTCAAGAAGTTCACGTAGAGGGTCATCTGGCTGCCACTCCTCCCTATGTCACGTCCAACTGGCCTGGGAGGTGTAATAGCCCTACTAATCTCCCAATAATGGCAGCGGGACTGTGGACCCACGGTCCCCCGGAAATCAATACCTCGTCCCTCAGGGGGACCCCGCTACCCAAGGGGATGTCAATACTGTCGATTGGGTATTAAAGAACATTTCATCAGCGCGTGTGACAGCAAAAGAGAGCGAAAGAGAGAGAGGGAGTGTGTGTTGTGGGTCATGGAGGGCGTCTATGGATGTCCAGGGTGGCCTGTGTGTATTAAGCCCCCCAGGGAGGTCCCAAGGTGATGTGCCATCCCTCCTGACTATCGACAGGCACCATGACAAACTGTGTCGTCTTGTTTCACTGTGCTGTATTGTGTTCAGCTTAAATAGGGAGCGAGGATGGATGATGGCAGGTTTGTAGGTATTTTTCACTTCTGCTCTCTCTTATGTACTCTGTAATTATACAGCTGTCTGCTTTAATGAAGGGAAGGATTGCATATATTTTAATATCTCATTAATGTGCCAGCTGCTTGTTAGTTAGATTGACCTATTTAAAATGCATACAAGAGATAGATTACTATGACTTTTCCTACACAATAGTCCAGTTTTACTCCAGTTGTCGTGCTTCAGGTGACACATTGTGTTAGGCACAATCGCTTCTCCCTCCGGGGAAAAATAAAGTTCTACTTGATTACATGCATAGATGCTGTGGTGCAAAGCTACCGCTGTTTGTGTCATAAGATTCATTATTGTTCATGTAGTAAATTAACTAACACAAAAACAGTAATAGTAGAAAGTTTGTACTTTCTTCTAGTATTTAAAAGAAATACACATTTCTCATTTTCTGTCTTACAAAGAGTCAAATAATACTGATATCAATGTAGCCTGGTCAGATAGGTACTATTGTCGCATTGCCAGACCTCCCTCCACAGCGCTGGGGAGGAAGGTCTGGCTAGTCCAAACAGCATTCCTGGATAGGAGAAAAATGTGCTCTGGTGTTTAGTCTTTAAACAGAATCCCAATCGTCTTGGGCAGCGGTAAGCGGAAGCAACAGTGCCTCAGCACACTGTGACATCACTGTTACTCCTTAGCAGGGGTAAACGTGCAGCTGTGATTAATAAGTAAATTCATCTAATTGGCAGATTCACACATCAGTGTTTCCTGTTCATTTAAAATAATGCCAAATATCCATTCCAGTGTTCCCCCTATTCATTCTGCAGCAGGGCACAGCCATGAGTCCATGGACAAAACAAGTGTCTGTGGTTAGTTCACATGTCTGTAATAAAAGCAGGACAGGTGAGTACTACCTTGTAAAGTCAGTTGAACAGGTGCAGATCAAGTTGTCTGGCCAGACCTTCCTCCACCGAGGCGCGGAGGAGGAAGGTCTGGCCAGTCCCCACAGTATTCCAGGAGCAGTTAACTATAGTCCTCATATATCCACCAGAGTTTAGAATTCCAACACAAAGGAAGCCTAAAGCCACGGATATCTTGCCTAAATGAGTCCAGAAGTGGAATTTTCATTGGCAATGGAGCAATCCCTGGAGGGGGAACGTTGTGGATATAGACTGGTTTTAACTGAGCTGGACCAGACAGTATTCCATTGAAATAGATCGGTGATGCTGCTCTGTCCTTATTGTTCACTGTGAAGTTAGCTGAAAGTGAATGTAGCCCCTGTGTGTTTTATATGTAGTGACTGCGTCGTTCTCTTTTATATATTATGATTTATATACAGACTATAATTGGACATTGTTTAAAAAAAAAAATTGTTTAAAAGCTTGTCAGCAACCAGTTAACATACCAGTCGTAATTTTTGTTTTAATGAAAAGTCAACCACTGTTTTGGAAGTAGGAAATAGTAGGAGAACAAGGTGAAGTAGCTATAAGTAGTGAGTTGATCCTACCGGATTCTGCTTTAACCCCTGCACCTTAAATATTTGAACAAACCTGGGGGTAATTTTCCTGGGGCGACCAGTCTCAGATTTTTCCAGATAGTTTGTCAGTCAGTCTACAGTACCATCTAACAGTCATTCAACCATGACCGAAATGTATCCACACAGAGACAGCATGTTTGCAGTTCACTTGAGTACTTCAACAACAACCCGGCAACTTGGCTGCCATCCATTTTCCAACCAGCATTGTGCTGTGGCTGCAACTTTCCCTACCAGAAGAGTAATGCAGTGTTTGTTCCAGTGAAGAAGAAAAAAGCCTGCATCAGGATTTTGCTTGTTCTCACCTAGCCGAGGCCACAGGATGGCCAGCGTTCTCGTTGTGCCCCCTGCCTCTGTGCCCTGCCGCCTTCCCACCCAACACCACCATCTGTTCCCTGGCCCAGCCCTCTGCCCCCGCCCCCATGCAGGGCAGACCCAGAGTGCTGACACCCTCACACCACACACACACGAGGGAAGGATATACAGTATATGTGTGTGTGTGGTCATACACACATGTGGCAATACAGTCAGATAAAGGATGCAAGGATGGAAAGAACATAATTTAATTAACATAATATAATTTTCATCAGATGTGGTACTAGTTGTGCTGAAAAGGAGGCAAACACTGAAGTAATGAACCTACCAATGCTACTTGTGTGTTATTGCCATGACTGTTCATCCTGAACATTAAAGTACTGCTGTCATCACATTGCCATGTTATGTCCAGCATCACTCATTTACTCTATATTGTGCTGCAAATCTGTTAAATATCATATATAACAAATAATAAATAAATAATTGCACAAAATGAAACAGCCGGTGTGTGTTGACTTTTACTGTTTTTCTCTATTTTATCAGCACACTCAGAAAGACAGAGCCTGTACAACAATGTGTACTACTTAAATGTAACTTAAAGCTTAAAGTTAATGAGCAAAAATATTGAAAGCACATATACTAAAAAAAAAAACGCACATCAAATCCACACACACACACGTACAGACCAAAGTGCATGCAAACAACTTGCCCTACCAGAAGCTGTGCTGCATGCTGATCAGGCTCAGTCTTAGCATGGTGCCTCAGTGGGAAACAAGAAGATCAACAGGGGTGACTCAGTGGTAGAGTGGTTGCCTGCCAATCGGAAGGTTGATGGTTTGATCCCTGTCCCTGCAGTCCATGTCAAAGTGTCCTTAGGCAACACACTGAACCCCAAGTTGCCCCAGCTTAGGTAAAGCTGTAAATGTATGTTTATCTGATGGCACCTTGTATGGCATCCTCTCCCACAGTGTGTGAATGGTGAATGGTTCCTGTACTATGTAAAAGTGCAAAAGTAGTTGTTAAGACTAGAAAAATGCTATATAAATACAGTCCATTTGTGTCTTGATGGCCATTTGCTCCTTGCATAATGCTATGATCGTGACTGTGAAACCAATTAAGAAGGAACAAGAGTGACATGATTCTGGGGACTCATTTTTGGAATCACCTGAGGACTGCTGGATATCTGTTGAAGATAGGAAGCAGACAGGTGGACATACTGAGTTATGGCATGCTTTTAGTAAATATGTATGAAATGTGTGCATTTACAGTAGTGAGAATGTTTATATGCACACTCATTCCACTATTATTGCAGAATATGACAATATACCAAATTTGATAGGGTCATATAAACAGCATAATCCGTTATTCCGATATTGATATCATGATATCGGATAGGTATTTTTCCAGATTTATTATTTTTCTATTACTAAGGCGTGTGATAGGCCGGTATCATTCTGGTTTTTAGAAGCTTATTTGGACATGTATACAGCATATTCAGGATATGTGTCTCAACCTGTGTTTTTACTGCAGTTTACAGTCTCTTACCTGTGTACAGTTTACAGTCTTTCTGCATCTCTGTGCATTGCTTGCAGGGCTGAACTAGAGATTCAGGCCACAAAAGAAAAGCCCACATCTCTGGTCACACCCAACGATACTTTTAGACATGAAAAAAAGGTCTTGAATGTCAACAGGTTTTTGGATATGCACAAACAAACATCACAACGGCGACCTTTGATAAAAGGTTGGTTTTTGGTTCAAGGTCGAACAATTCCGTCACCGGTGTGAAAACTTTGAAAGAATCCTATTTTTGCACGGCTGAATGTAAACGGAATATTATGGAAATATTCATTTTCATTAGCCATGTAAACAACTGAGTCAGAATATATTGTCTTTTTTGGAATAAGTGCAACAAAACAAAATATTATGTGCATTTAAACATAGTCCGTGTGTCACTCCATGTGTAATAGATAGATAGATAGATAGATAGATAGATAGATAGATAGATAGATAGATAGATAGATAGATAGATAGATAGATAAATAGATAGATAGATAGATAGATAGATAGATAGATAGATAGATAGATAGATAGATAGATAGATAGATAGATAGATAGATAGATAGATAGATAGATAGATAGATAGATAGATAGATAGATAGATAGATAGATGCTTGTATTGTGTGTCCAGAGGCAGCAGCAGCTTCAGGAAGAATGGCGTTGAGGCCACTGAACTCATTTTCCTTTCCCTTGCTTCAACCCTTGACCTTCGACCTTCAAGGTCATATCCCCCACCCCACCCCACCCCCTCGCCCCACCCCACCCCATCCCTCGCGCCCCATCCATCAGGCTCGATGTCCCAAACAGGGAATCATCTTTGTATTCAACCCACCTCTCATCTCTCACATCTTTTGTCTTAACCTCTTTAGCCATCACTCCTGGGGGGTTGGTTTATAGCCCTGATGGCTTATGGGTACTGGTGGGTGGAGGAGGAGGAGGAAGAGGAGGAGGAGGTGGTGCAGCAACAAATCTCAGACTCGCACCTAAAGCTGTCAGTGGCGCCCCGGGGCCCCTCAGGCGTCAGCCAGCACGGTCACCTTGGATGGGTGGACGTATAAGACGGAGACACACAACACACACACACACACACACACACACACTGATTTGTGCATGCAGACGCCGGGGCGAGATAGCAAACAGAGAGGACCTCACCATGGCCTGTACGATCCCCGCCTCCACACACAAACAGACACACACATGCATGCACATGGACAGGCAAACACTGAGGCTGTCACTCTGTACACTCTCCTGCTCTCTCCCTCTCTCTCTCTCTCTCTCACACACACACACACACACACACACACATGCCTCCTCTCCCTGTCAGAAACTCAATTAATATTCTAGAAGAGAGGGGGCCAGTGTGTGTTTACACAGATTACTGCAGACTTCCTCTTCCATCCTCTCATTCTCCTCCCACCTTCATACTGGGAGATCTCTTTTCTCTCCCAGTTTGCTCTCAGATGAGCGGAGCTGTTAGCCATGATAACCAGATCAAGATGACTGCAATGCGTTTGTTAATCAAACAGACGCTTCCTACCAATCCCTCCCCATTTTTTCTCCCAGGTGCGTCTGCAGAGAACCCCCTCCTAACCCCCCATTGCCATAATCAGCACCCTGCTGTGCTCATAAGCACCCTGCAACGGGGCGTCCCGGTGAGGTGTTGGTCAAGAGGGCGGAGTTGGGAAAGTTGTGTGGGTGGGTTGATGGAAGTGTGGATGAGATTGGGGTGTGTGTGGGGGGGGAGGGGGAGGTGTCAGAGTGTCAGTGGGACAGCCCAATGGCCCTCGCCGTCTGAGGTCACCCCGTACCACCCACCCACTCTCCCGCTTGGTGGCAGCTGTGTGGGGAGAGCATCCTTCATGGGCACAGCAGGGGGTGAACATAGGTGATTTTGTGTGTGTGTGTGTGTGTGTGTGTGTGTGTGTGTGACAGTGAAGGGGAGCAGATTGGAGTTTTAGTTACACAAACATTTCCCAGAGGCAGAGCTGCTTTGGAGAGGCAGAAATCATTTTCATTGGTTGAGTTAAACATCAGTGGATGGAGCCAGTTTGACAAAGTGACACCCAGTAAAACAGGGCAGGTGCAGGAGAGAAGGTATTTACATTACCACGTGCAGTGCCCTATATGCTAACTGAAAAACCAAAATTGAAAAGGTAGAATCTGGCTGTCTGGCCAATGAATACTGCTCAGGAGTAATTTCGACATCACACGACACGAAAACAGTAAGATTATTACCAAAAACTTTCTTTGTAAACATCCATCACAGCTTACAGAACATCTTTCTGCTTCAACTTTGACACGCTGTACCACACACAGTTTTCCTGTGAATGAAGGATTGTTGCTGACACTTCAGGTAACTTCCAGTTATAGTTGTTCACTGAGGTTTTTTTTTTTGGACTCACAAAATATAACCAAAAGAACAAAGGGGACCAAATATACACGATACTGACAACAAACAAATAGATCCTGTCATTTCTGACTCCCTCCATACTGATATCCAAATCTAAACCAACCCTCTGACAAATGCACCACTCAAACAAAATCAGTCCTTAACATTGTTACTCCCATTCAATTTTCACTGTCCTTTCATCTTACAGCACAGGTAACATTACTACTGTACAACAACACTGACGGAAGAAGAAGAATAATAGCAATGAAAAAACTACAAACATACTGACATTTATATGCTCACTTTCAGTGATTTCTAACTAGGGGTACTTCTTCCCCAAGGGATACCTGTGCAGATGCCATGGGGTGCCTGGAATAATTTGATGTATGAATATGCACATCAAATTCTTAAGCACATATTTGTGCTAGTAGCCAATAAACTACAAAGTGGGACAGGCTAACTGCACAGGCCACGCCTCCCCCCCCCACACACACACAAACACACACACACACCTGAACCACATTCTGAGACCTGACCAGCAAAGCGCCAGTTTTAGCAGATTGGACATGGTTTTTGAAGGCTGTGGTGTGTTAACAAAATAACAGAATTAGCAATGTTGTAAAGATATACAATACATAATCATACACATATCTCACATGGCTTACAGTAGCTGAATCCATATAGAAAAGGTTGTGTTGTGACTGTGTGTGTTGTGAAAAAAAGAAATGTAACAGACCCAAATTGAATCTGCAGATTTTGGAGTAGAAATGTTTTAACATTCTGGAGTTTCATTTTTAATTTTTTTAACTAGTTCAAAATCTACGGAAAAGTTTGCTGAATTCTGCATCGACATAGTCCACATAGGCCTGCTCATTATGCTACCTGCATTTCATATAACCTCTCCCATGCTGCTTTGAAAAGATGCCATACTGACATAGGCAATTAGAGCACGGCCCAATTATTCAAGCAATCACAAAAGTTCAAATAGACAACAAAATGAATGGATATTTCTTTATCATATTTTTTACAGCAGTAGACCCATTTCTATTGATGTTTCATTGTGCCCAGACTTAGCAATTACTTTAGTTAGTTAGTGCAATGTTGAATGCTGAGTTGAATGAGTGAATTCTCTGGACTGTTCCCAGTGTTGGGGAGTAATGGAATACATGTACCGGCGTTATGTATTCAGAATACAAATTAGGAGTAGGGGTATTCCGTTACAGTTACATTTTCAATAGGTGGTATTTAGAGTGCAGTTATATTGTTGAAATCAATGGATTACATGACGATACGTCTCTGTTTCATGAGTTTATATATATAAATAGATAAATAGAAGGTAACTCCGTGCATTTCCCAAAAGCCTCAATATGCAAACGAAAACATGAGCTTTTTGCTAGTCACTGATAGAGGGAGAGATGGAGCTGCAACCGGCATGACAGAGCCAGGGCAGGAATGAGTTTCTATCTTAGAAATTCAAACAGCATTTCACATTAAAGCGCCCATATTATGCTTATGTTCAGGTTCATAATTGTATTTTGAGGTTGTACCAGAACAGGTTTACATGGTTTAATTTTCAAAGAACATCATCTTTTTGTTGTACCGCACATTGCTGCTTGTTTTAGCTACAAAGTGAGACATCTCACTTCTATCTGTGTTGGGAGGTGCACATGTGCAGTAGCTAGGTAAGATCACACCAGCTAGCTAAAGTTTCTCCAACTTTGGTCAGTCCAAGGCAGGATTAGCTGGGAGACTTCTTCTAGATGAGGGCCACTTGTGGAATACCTGCAGAACAGGGACATGGAAGGAGTTCTTTTAGAGATTATGGTGAACTAGTGTGTGTTGTAGCAGAGAACGAGCTCACATGCTTGCGCTATCATGCTACAGTTAACCTCCTCGTCTTGGCTTGTGACGTAGAAAGCCGTGCAGATTTTGAACAGCTGACCCGGAGACTGAAGACAGAGGACATTCAGAAACCATATCTCACTCAAAACAGCATGGACTTTTTTCCCCAAGTTTGTATGTGTGTGAAAGCACCAGAGACACAAAATAACCCTAAAATCCCAGAAAGTGATTTTTTCACAATATGAGCACTTTAAAGAAAGAACGGGGAGAACAAAGTCTAACTGTGCAGTGCAACCTCTGCTTACCAGCATCCAACCTCAACCAACCTTTCACCGTACAAATTACTGCACATCCAACTTGAAGCATCTTAAAGTAAGTTTTTTTTTTTTTTTAATTAGCCAAGGGTAGTCGGGAAAAGAACAAATGCAATATGATTTTACTGAAACCTTTTATGTAGACATGGACTACATGACTGGCCATTATCCAGTATGTAATAACAGGCTAATATGGTCTTTGTCTCTCGGTGTAACCCTAGTTGGCATCCAGCCTGGCACTAAGCAACACGACTTGTCTGAGCACATCAGCGGAGTGGCCAGTCAAACACCCTGCCTTCCCTGCCCTCCCTGCCACAGCTGAGCCAGCACCCAGCCTCCCTGCCTGGGCCGAGCCAACACCCAGCCTCCCTGTCTAGGCCGAGCCAAAACCCAGCCTCCCTGTCTAGGCCGAGCCAATACCCAGCCTCCCTGCCTGGGCCGAACCAGCACCCAGCCTCCCTGCTTGGGCCGAGTCAACACCCAGCCTCCCTGTCTAGGCCGAGCCAATACCCAGCCTCCCTGCCTGGGCCGAACCAGCACCCAGCCTCCCTGCCTGGGCCCAGTCAACACCCAGCCTCCCTGCCTGGGCCAAGCCAGCACCGAGCTTCCTTACATTAAATTACATGTTATTTAGCTGACGCTTTTATCCTTCCAGTGACTTCCAATTAAGTGCTTTCAACCTTGAAGGTGCAAGCTCCAGACAGCAAGTAGTAAGTGGCAGGACAGCAAACAGTCGGAATTTTGTTGAGTGTTTAGTTGTCCCTCGCTGTGAGGAGGCAGCAAGCAGGTTGGCTTATGCAGAGCGGAGTGGGCGGGTTTGTTGTAGGGTTTGACCATGTCCTGGACGTAGCTGGGGCTGATGCATTTGTGGCCCTTACCTGGGCCAAGCCACCACCAAGCCTCAATGTCTGAGCCGAGTCAGCACCCAGCCTCCCTGTGTGGGCCGAGCCAACACTCAGCCTCTCTGTCTGGACCGAGCCAACACTCCACCTTCCTGTCTGGGCCAAGCCAGCACCCAGCCTCCCTGTCTGAGCCGAGCCAGCACCCAGCCTCCCTGTCTGGGCCGAGCCAGCACTCTGCCTCCCTGTCTGGGCCGAGCCAGCACCCAGCCTCCCTGTCTGGGCCGAGCCAACACTCTGCCTCCCTGTCTGGGCCGAGCCCCACAACTCAGCAGCACAGCAGTCACACCAGCCACCAAGGGCAAGAGACTTGGTTAGTGTAAATACAGTGACGTAGACTTTTGATATACTCAATCAGGACACAGCCGTTATCAGATTCAATATTATAAGTCTGCTTTTGTATACTGTGATACATTCTTGTGGTTCTTGTTTAAAGATGTAAATTCTTCTAAAAAAACATGATACCCGTCAACAGGATACAGAAGCAAATAAATCACTCAACTCTTTTTTTCAAAGGCTTTTTGTTCCTATCACCAGTCCATTTCCAGTGCCTAATGAACTCACTGAGTGTGTTTGTGCTTCCCAATCAATTATATTTACTTCAGCTAAACACAAGAACACCTGTGGAAAGTCTTCTTTAGTCTTCAACAACAAATACAAGTGTAGTATATACAGTGACGAGCTGATGTTTGTAATGATAAATGAATTACACCTGTGTTTTTTTCTCTAGTCAGTCAGTGTGTATCTGTTGGATCAAACTACACTGCATTGGTGATTTTTGATGCTTCTTTTACTAAGCAAAAATCCAAATGGTGTGTAGATGATCCATATTGAAACATTGTTTGAAAACTTTAAAAGGTCAATCTGCTATCCATACTTTGTTTGTTGTTACCAGAGGAGCTGATGGTATGATCATATCAGTAATGTTTCTGAAGCCAATATTGTAAATTATAAACTACTGAGAAACACAGAGAATTATGTCCCACATGGAAGTCAAACTCAATAATGTATGTAAATATCCCTGTAAATATTATTGTCAAAAAAATGACAGATACGGCCATTAACACAAATTGGAAATTATTATTTTTGATTTATTTGTATATTGTTAATCAAATGTGTAAATGGGTTTAAAAATCAATGTCTATAATCAAGGCTATATGATAATTCACTGTACATTTGATTTGGACAATTTTGCAAAAAGTCTCATTCATGGTAAAAATGAAAGAAATTTTTTTCTTGAAAGGTACATCAAAATTGTACATCAAAAATGTACCTATATATTTTAAACATGATTTATCTATTTTTAAATGACATATATTGCAAGTTATTTATTATTTTATTTACAATCATATCACATTGAAAATTGAAGAAGAAGAGATTTTTCTTTAAGTCAGTCCAAGGGATGTTTTCTGTCCAAAAGAATAAAAAAGATGACGTTCTCAGCCATTCTGCATGTTAATTCTTTTTTCCTTTTTGTGTGTGTGTGCATGTGTGAGTGTTTGTCTGTGTGTGTGTGTGTGTGTGTGTGTGTGTGTGTGTGTGTGTGTGTGCCACTTTACCAGATTTTACCAGCTTGAAACGTTCCCAGCCCTCTTCACCACCGAGACATCTCAAGCCCTCCGTATTTCCTACCATGTTTGACACAACGCCATAGTAAGACTGCCACGCTGCTGGCGCACAGCGGAACAATACTGATGTGTCATCTAATTTCAAATCACACTGTGCTACTTCAGAAAAGGGAAGAAGAGAGGAGTGAGCTCCAGGATCGGACAGTATGGAAGGTACAGAGGAAAGATGGAAATTGGGGAAGGAGAGGATAGAGAGTTTTAGGAGTGTGTACGTGTGTGGTGGGGGGGTTGTAGAGGGGAAAAAATCTCTGTCTCAGCAAAAGTTTTCATTAAAATCTTTGAGACAAATGATCTCTGTGTCCTTCTCCTGAAGCTGCCTGGGGCGTCATGCTATTTCTATGCAAATAACAACCTCACGCCTTTGCTCCTATTATTTCTGCTGGAGCTGCTGCAACATGACCCAAGAGAGCGAGGGAGGGAGGGAGGGAGGGAGAGAAGAGGGGAAAGAGAGAGAGAGAGGGAGGAAGAGTGATATGAAGTGAAAAAGAGAAATAAATCGGAAAATGCAGTAGAGAAGGAAGAACGAAAGGAGGAACAACAGGAGGAGGGCGGAAGAGACAGACAAGCAGAGAGAGAGCGAGAGAGAGAGAGTGTGTGTGTGTGTGTGTGTGTGTGTGTTGTGGGGGTGCGAGCGTGCGTGCAATGGACTCACTGAGGTGTGAAAATATATAACACTAGGAAAGAGAAGGGGGGGAGAGGGAAAGATAGAGGGCTAAGAACAACACAAAGACACAGCCATAATTTGTTTGGAGTCTGCCTTTCCTTGTAATATATGACACCCTCAGCACGGGTGCTTCCTCACCGCGCACTATTGTTTAACTGTATAGCACTTACAACACTATCAGGACCAGTCCATCTCCCCACACACACCTCAGGATTTACGTACTGGGCCGCTCCACTGCTGCAGTCTGCTTCAAATGTAGCACAATGTGTGAAAACTGGAGCAGTAGATACTTGGATTTACAACAGTACATGATGAATAGGCACCATGTGCAGACTGGTTAATGCCACTGTAGTCCCTCATAGCCAGCTCTATCTCCACAGCGCTTTGAAGTAAGGTCTGGCTACCCTACAGATGCATTCTAGGATAGGAGAAAAAAGTGCTAAGCTCCAGACGCTAAATAGTCTCTGGAAGGAACTCGTTTTGGTGGAACATTTGCACGCCGCAAAAGAGAACGCCACATCCAATATTAACTGTTGACACAATACAGTAACGTGAGCTATTTCAATTAGCTAGATACATGGTTATCTCTGGTATCTCTGTGTGTACTTCCCACAATCCCACCAATCGGTCCCAGAACCTCCCAGTTAGAGAGGAAATGCTGTAAATGATATTCTTTGTAAATCTTTACAATCATTCATAGAAAGAAACAAGCAGGCCTTCCTTGTTGCACCATCCATATTTTCTTAAAAACTCACCAGCTTGCTAGATCGAATGTTGTTTCCCGTGGCGATGGGATTTTGAAACTCAGAGAGCGCAAGGTGAGTGACAAAGCCTGGCGCCGGATGTTGGGTTTAATCCTGGAAATTTACTACCATAATTCTGACTTATTTGCTGTAATTGCACGCAATGAGTCTATGCTGTGACATGAAATGTTATGAAATCACCATATAGTGTGTGATGTGTAAATACATCCAATCTGAAGTCTGAAGATCCAGTCGCTGCCAGTTCTTCACAGTGGAAAATAAGAACTAAGATGAATATCATCAGAGTTTCATTCACTATGAACATAACTAGACATGTATATCTTGTATTTTGGCTAAAGTTTGCAGCTATTGCTTCCGCTGTTGCTTCACATGTGTGGAGACGTTCTTCACTGAAGCCTACCACATACCTGTAAGTGAAATGTATTAGTTTGGAAATAAAATCCAATAAACCAATAAAAGGAAAGATTATAGATTTGGGTGAAAATTGCTCAGTTTATTCTAATTAAATTACATTTGTAGATTACAGCATTTCATTACAATATAATACAGCGAAGAATACAAAGCACACTTTTTGTTGCAATCTTTCCAGATACATACATAACAGCAATGTTATCCAGTTACCTTAAATGTAATCCATTTTTCTTTCTTTCTGACAACACTTTTTTCTTTTTAGAATTATTTCATGAATGAAAATAATGTAGACTTTGTTTCATAAGGAGTGTATGTACAGTATGTCTTGTGTAAAGACAGAGCGGCACATGTAAATGGAAGAATGAAATCTAGAGTGCAAATTCCACTCGTATTCAAATAATCCTGGATTAACCATATTTCCATCAGAAGGCAATGTCAAAAAATTAATATTGATAAATGGCAGCATGTCTGAAGCCTACAGCAGCTGCTCAGTCTCTTCTAGAGGTCTGGCTTTCTTCTGCTCTTTTTTTAGGTGTAATGTATATATGGCACGTGTACATTGGACATTTTCAAGATAGCATATGTCAATTATGTTCATAACTATAAATGTTTCTAAAATATTGACTCTTGTACAAATTCAACAATTTCTAATATACACAACAGATGCACATTTCTCTCGGTTAAAAAGCTATCCTGCATGTCTCCATTTTTTTCACCATAGTTATGTTCATGAAAACTAAACATGCATTTTAGACGAAGACTTTCTGTTGCCAGTATTGCATTGTAATGTCTGTTTCAAAAATATGGGATACACTTAACATTGTTATATTGTGTGTGTGTGTGTGTGTGTGTGTGTGTGCACGTTTGCACTTGTGCATGTGTGCGTGCATGCATGCATGTGTGTCTCTCTGTCTGTCTGTCTGTCTTTCTGTCTCTGTGTGCCTGATTGCCTGTCTCACTCTAGACGCGGCAGAGAAGTCGAGACAGCCAAAATCACCATGATCCTGTGTGTTTTATTTAGAAATTTGTTTGATTTTGTGAAATTTGTTTGATTTTGTGCCTGGCTTGACACTTCCATTTGCGGCTCACGTAAGAAATAGAGGAGACGCCGCAAGGAAAGGTGTAGCTTCCAATGAAAATGGTTTCCCTACTGTAAGCCAGATAAACAATCAGAACCAAATGATTTGCTCTTGGGTTACCAGTTGATAATGGGCTGAGTAAAGTAGCCTGCGTGTGTGTGCGTGAACACATGAATTTCTCTCATAGGTCATATTTGGATAAAAGTGCAGACACACTACTTATTTAATGAATTCAGCATGGATGAACTGTGGTAACATTATGGTAGAGCTAAGGTTTATGTGGTTGTCATGGTTTATCTCCAGGTAGGTCAATATCCTAAAACCTGTGCCATACAGACAACGTTTGTGTGTATGTGTGTGTGTGTGTGTGTGTGTGTGTGTGTGTGTGTGTGTGTGTATCCATCTGTGCAGACGGCACCCTGCCGTCTGACTCACCTGCTGCCCTGCGGGGAGTAGCTAGCAACGCTGCTAACCCAAACAGCTAGTGAACTGTGAGACAACTGCAGTCAAAACACTGAGCCGATTAGATGCTAATTACGTCTGCTGCCATATGGTGCTAACTGACCTGCATACACCTTAAAACACAGAAATGTGTTTGGTTGGTGAAAAAAAGAGACCAACGCCGCCTCAACACATTGCTAGTTATTAACGGTGTTAATGTAACATGTTTGCAATTCACCACGAACATACAGTACACACATAGACACAATGTGCCAATGTGAGGAACACTCAACAGTGGACAGGGCAGATAAATCCTAACAATTTGGCATTCCTCAATGACAATAGCCAAAGATACTTTAGGCTTCACAAAGCTACGCAACTCAGCTAAGTCCAGTTAAATGCACTTACACTGACAAAACAAGCACATACTGACACTCACACACAAGTAAATTATGTCAAAATTCATTTTTGAAATAGTTGTTGATGGGTTAAGACACAGGTTATGCATGTAGGTGGGATGGCATGGCATTCATCACAACAATTTGTGCTTAATGTGAGGACATCTTTACCTAATTTCCTTGACTGATAAATGTCTATACACGTTTAAGCCCCAGATGGTATACTTAGGCATATATCAATAATTGATGTAGCTAAGTGTAGCCTGAGATCCTTCCACGATCTAGATTAAAAATCTAGGGGCAACCGGGCCTTACTAAAAATTCATTGCAATGCATTGTACAGCAAGAAATTGTGAAAAAGGGTTCTGATGTTTTAGGGAACTGTCAAAAAATCTGAGCAGCAGTCCTTAATAAACAATCAACTATTCTGAAAGTGTAGCAGATAAGGCAGAGGTTACAGGGGTGGAGTAAAGTTGCAGCAGCAAACGTTGGCAGCAGGTGATAGGGTTATAAAGGCCACACTGCTCATGCTGAAGAATATGATTGGATGTACCTGGTAAGCGGTTAGTCAAGCAGCTGATAAATGAAGCACTGATGGTGAAGCATGAAAGATGCAGTTGATGTACAAATGCGACCTGAGTGCTCTGCCTGAACTAACGCAATGCTCCATTTTTGCTAACAGTCAGATATCATTTTGCCAAAATACTGATGCAATGAAATGGCTTCACCTCTGAAACAAAGTTGAATTTTACAAAATTAGAAATGTGACCTTTAGAATTTATTAAGAATTGCTGCTTGTTTTTAAGACACACGTACTGTATATCTTGCCCTATCCTACATTATTGAGCTCTCTGCCAACAAGCCTGCTAGCGAGTTAGTCAGCAAAGGAAGTGCATCAATAACTGGAAAAAAAACATGATCTGGTAGGTGACACGCTCCCATATTGAGAAACCAACAATACACATCCTTGACCACAACACACAAACTGAAAAATATGCTGTCAATAGCCCATATAGGCAACTCTCACTACGCGCACTCACAAAAACACACACACACACACACACACACACACACACAAAGTGACAAGTACACATGTAGGCATGCTCCTACAACACATCACTATTAACCCTAACTGACAATACACTCCACAAAGCAGCCCTCCTCCACAGACACACACACACACACACACACACACACACACACACACACACACACACACACACACACACACACACACAGTCTTGCTGCCTTAAAGCTACAGTCAATGTACAAAGTAAAAGCAGGGCGGTGAAAGGGAAAAAGACACACACACGCACACACACACACACACACACACACACACACACACACACACACACACACACACAGTGCTTTTCTCCTTCCTCCTTCTCAATCCATCTGCTTCATGTTTGCATTTCATGCCTGCCGGCATTTTTTTGAAGTGGCAATACTTTGATGCAGACTGAGGGAAACATTATCATTATTTCAATTTCCATATTGAGGTGTTGTGTGTGTGTGTGTGTGTGTGTGTGTGTGTGTGTGTGTGTGTGTGTGTGTGTGTGTGTTTGTGATGAAAGAAAGACATAGATAGGAGGACAGAGAAGAGTACCAATATGCTTGGTGGTGATGCTGTCTTCATACTCCTGTGTTGCGTGAAAATGAGGCATTGTAGGAGAAAGAGGCAGAAAACAAAGAGAGTTGAGGTAGGGGGTGAGGAAGGGAGATAGAGAGCCGGACAGGAATGCATATGGAAGGAAACCACAGAGAAGGGAAGAAGAAGAGGAGGACAGAGATAGGAGAGCAGCGGAAGAAGCATGAGAGAGATTGCATTGCATTTTGACACGGCCGTCTAAAGCATAAGCCTCTCCTTCAGCTATGTGCTTTGTGCTGGGCTCGTCCATCTCTATCTCTCCTTCTATTTCACACTCTCTCTACCCACACCCCCTCTTTTTTCTATTTTAAACTCTATCTATCCCCCCTCTATGTCTACCATGGCCTGTACAATAATTCAAGGTAGGTCCACTGCCAGCACAACGTTTTAAATCTGACTCAGTGGCGGACTCATTCCACATTTCAGCATTTCGAAACAGAGATTTTTAGGCAGTTTCTTCAAGCTTGGAAGAATAAGCTAGTTAGAAGAAGGGTTCACGATTTAAGAAGTCTGTCTTATTGAAGCCACATCAAGATGCTTTTTAAGAAATTTCAATGATCAGATTTTCAGTGTAGTTCTATACACGGTATACCATAATGACTTACATTGCTCTGAGAAACAACTTTGATGGCAATACATGCATATACAGTAAATAAATATATATATATATATATATATATATATATATATATATATATATATATATATATATATATATATATATATATATATATATATATATATAGATTTGTAATAAAAGAGACTAGCACATTGCTTACCTTCTATGACTCTGAATATTGGTTCTGTTGTCTATTGTTACAATCAACATTCAAGAATATGGATGGATTTAACTTGTATTCTTTCATAATTGCTGTCAAACAATGACATCTACATATTCTCTTTTGAACAAAAGCCTTCCTCCCCAACAAATTGCACAACAGTCCAACATGTGTATAGTTTGAGTGAACCCTGCTGGGACACTGAGCTCACTGGCTCCTGTAGCGTTCTCAGCGTTACCTGGCATGGGCTGAGAGCTTGCACTTTACATTTCAGCTAATAGCTGATGTGGTACATTTTAGCTATTAGCTCCTTCACACTTTTATATCATCCCTTATATCATCATCTTCAAAAAATTAAAATCTGTTAATGGTCAGGCACCATCATATCTTACAGCACTCATAGTACCCTATTGCTCAACAAGAGCAATGCGCTCCCAGAATGCAGAGGTAGTTGTGGTTCCCCAACCTGTTCTCCTCCAAACTCATCAAATACTGAAGCTTTGTCAGTGTCTCGCAGCGTCAGATACCCACGCAAAAAGCAACCTTCAGCATCTGTATGGAAAACAGCAGCTCAACTTCATGCCTATGTTTAAAGGGCTGTGTCATCACCATCTCTATGGATGTGATGGCGGAATGAAGAATCATGACGCTTTGTGAACCTGTAAGTAGGCTTAAAAAGGTTTAAAGTTAAGAGGTACAATGTTAGAGAGTGGTGTGAAAGACCTAAAATCGGCATAAGGAGGCAGCTTGGGGTGGTGGATGGGTCAAAAAACTTTCACCCAGGAGACCGGGGTTCGTGTCCTGTTCTTGTCTTGTCTTTATAACCTCACCCACCATCTTCCCCTAAACCTAACTGTCCCATTCTTGTGCCGCATGTTAGTTAAACATATGTCCCGACCCAGAGCGTCAAAAAGTGATGCAAAGACTCCCGACCCAGAGCATCTTTGTATGACCCTAAAGGAGAGTAACAAAGGCTCAGGGCACCTGACAGTGACCAAGCGTTGTTTTGTGACGTGCTGGGAGTGAGACTGTGTTGGGTGCGCAGTCTCCAAAAGTAGAATGGGAGATCCAAAGCCTTTAGCTATCGTGCTCCTCTTTCTTTAAATTTTCATCTTTGATGAAGCAAGTTGGACCAGCCCTTAGCTCTGCTGCAATAGATTTATACTGCCGGGAACTCACTATGACACACTGAGCTCCTCTCTCTCTCTCTCTCTCTCTCTCTCTCTCTCTCTCTCTCCATCTGTGTGCATTCCTGTCCCGTTAATGCATGTAACTAACTTACTTTAGCTGCTTTGTTCTTTCTAGCCACACAGGTTGATTGTGATTGTGCCTGCTGCCGTGGTCCTGCTTGACACCAACTGCTACTATAATCATCATTATTAGTCATATTTAAGTTATTATTATTATTATTATTATATTATTATTATTATTACTGATACTGCTGTTATTAATTTGTATTATCGTTTTATTATTTTCTAGCAAAGTGAAGTAACAATAGTAGAATTTATATTTGAAGAAACAAACTTTTATTTTAGAAAATCTTATGTATTACGGTTTCAGGATGCTGCCATTTACAGGATGCTGCCATGATCGGCACCCATGGAGCAGTCAACTCCAAATTCCGGCTTTATCCTGCCATAATTAGAGACTAAAAATATGATTTCACTAATTGCAATAAAAACTGGCCCTAATGAACCAAGAAGAATATATGTCCAGTTTTTAAAGTGACGTTTGGCCAACCTAAGCTAGCGTATGACTAGTGGAAACTGCATGCATATAGACTCATAGTTTAGATTGCCTGTGTGATTTTGCTGTTAAAAGCACAAAATCCACGGTGTTTGTTTAGTGTTTTAACTAAACATTAATAATCATATACATGTTTCTTGTTTTGTACAAGCAAATAAGCATTTGTTGTGGTTAATTACACTTTTTGTATAGTAATATACAGAAATATTTATATAATTGTATGCTGCACAGGTGCCTTTGTCTTGAACTCTCCACACACACACACACACACACACACACACACACACACACACACACACACACACACACACACACGGTCCTTCTTGCCACAGTTTCAATGGAGAACGGCTTCAGCACATCAAGATGACTTCTGAAGAAAAAGAGGGACACCCATAGGTGCTGTTGAGGTACTGCAAATATGATTCCATCAGTATGAATATGCACGGGGTGACCAAATCAGACAAAGAACATGAGTTTTATAATAATAACAACCCTCTTTTTCTGTATATGGTAAGATTTACTTCAAAGCTATCACTTAACTAACATATGATGGAACGTTTAATGGGATTTTGAGCACATTCAAACACACCACAGCATGACTGAGTGACTAGGTTTTGAATAAATTGTATAAACACGTAATCTCAACTTTGGACATGTTTTTATGTTAGTACAAATATTAGGCAGTAAATTGCATACTATTTCCCAGCGTTAAACCATGTAGCAAAGGTATCACACGCACTGGCAAACTTCCCCTCTATTATACTTTTGCATAGCCAAGGGCTGCAGTTGTCTTGGTCACTGGCTCAAATTGATTCACACACACACACACACACACACACACACACACACACACACACACACACACACACGCACACACACGCAGACAGACAGACAGACACACACGCTGCCTTGACGGAGTGACAGGTTGGCATTGAAGGAGTAGGATAGTGCTTTTGTGTTTTATTTGCTTCTCTATATCAAACCATGTCAAATGTGCCCTTACAGTGACAAAGGACCTGTCTGTCCATATGTTTCAGCATGATAGCATACAATGCAGTGCAGTACGCTGGTGTTTCTTGTTCTCCCTCACACTCTCTCACACACACACACACACACACACACACACACACACACACACACACACACACACACACACACACACTATAGACACACACCTTGGAGGAAAACTCTTTGTCCAGTATTGCAAGCCAAAACGCTCCCCTATTATAACACAAGCCTGACTCGCCTGATTCCCCACTACATTATAAGTGTTAATTAATCCAAGCCAAACACAATGCATTCACTAATGGGTTCTATGTGTAATGCGGTCTGACAAGTACAAGTAGATGCAGGATGAAATTCTGCTTTTTTTTGGTCTTCATTTCCATGGCTTGTGGGGGAGAATTATACAGCGACAATGCTGCTTTTGTGTTAATAATGTCCAAGTTGTTTGGATGGAAGTAGAGTTACACTCTTTGTTGAATGCTATACACAAGTGCTGTTACACCGTCAACAGTGTTTGGTGTATAATACACAGTATGTACTTGCTCATTACCTGCTCGCGCTGGTTACAGAGTCATGGAAATTACGAGCAAGCCAAGTTATGAATCAGCAAGTCATTAGTTTGAAATTCGACTCTATTTTCACACCATGTTGTGCTCATTTAAGACCACTGTTGTGCAACAGCTCTAATTCTCCATAATAAAATGCAAACAAGCCTGGTAATGTTTCTTTCAGCTTTCATTTGATATGAGGATAGATAAACGGTATGATCAATTGTAATATTAAAAAAATATATTTTTTATTCTTGTTATGATTTTAACAGCATGGGTGCATATGCTGATTGATATCATGGTCTTACATGGATGCATTCAAAGTGTTCCTTGTGCTACTTGTTAGCTCATAATCTACAGTTGTAGCACAGTGATAAGTTAATGAGAAGTCCTTCGTTTTTAATATAAGTGAGTGTTACTTTAATAAAGAGTTTCTCATTAGGATGTCATATTGCAACACTTACATACACACTGCACTGCATAGTCCTAAATGTACTAACTGTAACTCTCATTATGTACGATGCATTATTTGCATTTTTATTACTTTGGTTGTCTCTGGCAACATTTTGATTATGTAGTATCTGTCGTAGCAGGATCTGGCTTGCACCAGCTAAGTTCAAGCGCAGATTAGTTTGCCAAATTTCTGACTTAAGTTGGTGTTTAAGCACTATTACCATTACCAGTTTATCATATATATTTATTTACATATATGTTTACCAAATCTTTGCTCTAATAGTATGACATTGCTTACATTAATTATAAGTGGTATCATAGGTGTAGATTTTGGGAAGGGGGGTGCAGGGAAATTGAACAAGCCACTCCCTCTAACCGTTCAGGGGGCTAAGAACATGTTTATATCCTTCTCACATATAAATATGTTCCCAACGATTTCAGAAACCACTATATCCATTAAAGCACTATATACCATCTTAACCTCACAGTGCACGTCTCCTTTCTCTTTCTCTTTCTCCGTGAAATGAAGCAAGTGTGGTTGGAAATGTCTGTAATGTCTCTCTATAAACAATCTGACAGAAAACAGCAACTGTGATATATAAAGTCTACTTGTGATACATTGGGGGGATGAAGTACACAAAATGGACGTGGAAAACAGAACAAATTCACCAGAATGCAGGTAACTATGTGCATGACGCTTAGAATTTTCTGCCGAAAGGTATAGAGAACTTATATTATCTGTGATCAGTCCAACTGCTCAAATAATTTCCTCTAAAAGCCAAAATCTGACAAATCCTGAAAATGTTTTTGTGTTGCATGGAAATGTTTTAACCCCTGTCACTCTGAGTAAAAAGAGTTGTCAGCGGCCTGAAGGATGTGGGAGTTTATTGAGATGGAACATGGCTGCTGGTTAGTGTCCTGGGCTAAGTACACGATATAAAAGCCAATCCCAGTGTCTTAATGGCCTTCATTCTTCTCTGAGTGGGTGGAGGTAATTATAAAGTTCATTACTGTAATGAGATAGGCAGCGTTTCAGAGAGAGCCATCAGTTACTGGGCTGAGACACAGCGATACAACTGTTGATCAAGTTATTAGAACAGGACGTGAATGAGGTTAGGACAAGTTCTGATGTTGTCATTTGTTCCTAAAAATGTTGTTTTATTGTGTGTCTTTCTTTATCCTTCTATGCATGCTTGTATACTCACTGCATACTCTTTACATCTTGACACACACCTTATGTATTGCATCATATGTATAGATGTCACATTTCCCTCCACAAATTGCATTGTATGGTCAGTACAAGTGGTTATATACAGTAACACACTCTGCTTTGCTTGTTAAGTGAAAAGGAAAAAGGACCGGTGCGATGGAGGAGGATAAATTGCAAATTTGCACACTGTCTTACTTGCAAAACATTAATTTAATAGGCAATGTTTTGTTTCTAGACCATCATCAGCCAATTACAGAGTACAGTCTAGACCTGCTCTTTTATGAAAAGCACAATGAGATAACTGTGATTTGGCGCTATATAAATAAAACTGAATTGAATTGATTGTCCCTGCGTCAGCGTGCTGTGTTTCCCTGCCTGTTCTTGGTTTATTTCCTCGGTTCCTGTTCTTTTTGTTTCCTCGTTTTTTGACCGGCCCCTGTCAGGACTCCCTTTGTTTAGTTGTACTTTGTTTTTTGGGATAAATACATCATCCTACTCAGACTTCTTCTGCCTGCCTGCCTGCCTGTTCTTTGCATTTGGGTCCAAAATTCCCTAAAGTGTAACAACAGGCATTTAAACCAGAAAACCAAAAAACAGCAAAGTAATATAAAAAAACCCGACAATTCTACTGATAAAACATATTTTGTTTGTTAAAAAAACAGTTTTCAAATACAAAATCCATAGAACCAGTGTAAATAATGATATAAAAAAACCATCAGTTATGACGCCAAACAGTGGAATTTATAAAAGCATTGTAATGAACCATTTTGACGTTTTGAGCTGTTTCTTAAAGTAGTACAAGTAGAAGTAGAGGTTTCTCCTTTTTGCGATGGGACTCTGCTCCAATCCACTGGTGCATAACAACAGGAAGCCGCTTTGAAAAAAAAAGTAAAATTGTCCAACATCGAAGAAGAATCTTCACACAGAATCTTGCTTGATTGTCCAATTGCAACTTACTTTTGGTACAGTAGCTAATATAAGCTGACAGTTTAGCTTTTTAATTGATAGTATCTATTTTGTGTTTTAGGTATGAAAATGATCTTTTAATCAAATTTGAAGTAACTACACGATCAATTTTTTTACTTCAAATTTGGGGGTAATTCCTTCACATATTTTAACATACTTAAAAAGACAATGTGCATCTTGAAATTACATATTTGTGTGCAAACTTGATCAAAATCAATGTCAAATGTCAACACTGATTCAATGATAAGTTACTTTATCCATCATTATGCATATTATGTTGGTCTGCTATATGGAGGGGGAGAGCCCAGAACCGATGACCCATTGGGTGTTGGTCTGGTACCTTCCCTAATTTTTTTCCCCCATCATTCTGGTTGTAGACTTTGTCTGTTTGGTGGTCACTTGTATTGTTTATGAACATTTTTGGTTAAATTGTCCTCACTGAGGGATGTAACAATCATATTAAGAGGAAAATGAATAACCTGGTTTCTCATGTTCCATACAAATGCCATATCCTGGATATGATCCAAAACCAGGAATTAATGTGCCTGTAAACATGCTCTTATTGTCTGGCAGTTGGCCATCCAGTTCAAGTGTTACATCACAAGTTGTAAATCAAAAATGCCACTGGTATTTACCACTGTAGTGGATGTTCAAGGACAACGTCTTGGTGTTAAACTCCAAAGCCTCCAACTTTTCCAAATTCACTGGGAACACTTGACTGGTTCATTACTCTTCAAGCTCATCACATGTAATGAACTCCATTCAGCTTTTAACTAAACCACATTTACTTGCACTACTAATGAATAAAACCTTTTTGTCTTGATCAATTAAAACAAAACTGTAGAAATGGAATAATGTAGAATCTTTAGAACTAACAGTTACTAACAGTTGTAACAAACAGCTCCACATCATTTCAGTTACAGGTTCACTGTTGTGCTTTAACAAAGTAAAAAAGACGTTTAGTCACTCAGCTGTGCAAGCACTCAAACATACATTCACAGTGATGTTAGAAGCTCTTCCTTTCCCCAGTGTCTTTCCAAATCCTTATTGCTTTATTAGGGTCCGACAACATCAGTTGGCAAAGGACCTGAAATGAATTGATATCATTAATAGGGCCCCTGCACAAAAGTGCCAGAAGGTTAACGGACCCTGGCAATGAAGGTGTGAGGAACCTGTTTTTTTTTTCATTTTCTGCTGTGCAATCGCATTTTCATGGGGCTTGGGATGCTTAAAAACTCGCAGAAAATGACATTGGAAGTTATTGTAGCTGGAATGTGCATTGTCAAATATTCCCCAAAATTTGGATAAGAGTTAATGCCTGACAACATCTACATGCTCATATAGACTCATAGTCATGGTATGCACATGATATACAGCAACATGACTCATAATTAGTGTGTGCTCTCTAGCTCCACATAGAGGACAGAAAAAGTGGTACAAAAATATGCAACATGTCATTTCTAGTGCTATGCACGCCACCCAAGAAATAATGTATGTCACATGGTCACATAAATACACAGCTGCATCAACCTGCATCCCACCAGTACTCTCAACATGCAGGGAGGCATGTTTAGGTAACTTTACATTTTTGACGTTCATTTTTATGCACTTACTAAAATGTACTCTCAGATTTGTTCAGTACAATCTTAAAAATAAGTAGTTTGTAAATCAACGTAGGCTTACAGCTCTAATTACATTTTTATTGTTTTAATAGCCATACATGTCCTCTTTTATTAACTGAGTAAATACTGTGTTAATCTGTGTGACGTGTGTCAAAAGCTTGGAGAAAGGTTTTATATAGAAGTTAAAGAGAAAAAGGAGCACTTCAGTAAGAAGACAGACTAAAGCATCTCTCTCTCTCTCTCTCTCTCTCTCTCTCTCTCTCTCTCTCTCTCTCTCTCTCTCTCTCTGCACAAACAAACACAACATAAAACTGAAATAATGGTTCTTTTTGACTGTGACTCAGCCAGTATAAAATATGCCTGATTTCCTCTGTGAATTATACCCGCTTCTGGCAGCTGATTTATTGAATAGGAGGGCTACATTTGTAATAAAGAAGATGGAATTATTGTGCGGTGTTAATATTGGAGATTTGATTGAAAATGATACAGGAGCCGTTGTTAATTGGACAGTGAATCATTGTGTTTCAGCCAGGCTTGCTGTTCTGAGAGGCTTTTTTTTGTTACTTAGATTGGTCATTACAGAAACCTTATTTTCATTAGCATTCCTATAACCATGATTTTAAACCAGTCAATGTGATTGTGACTTCTTCCAGTGATGTGTGTGTGTGTGTGCGTCTGTGTGTTTTAAGGCATGGGTTGGTAGACAAGTACATGTACCAAGAGCCAACGGCTGTTGAAAAAATAGTTTCAAAAGTTCTGCTATGAGTTTAAGAGGTGAAAAGTTGCCTGCAAAGCACATTACTTTAAAAAAGCTTGAAGGGCAGGGCCGTATCTACCATTGAGGCTACTGAGGTCATGTCCCCAGTAATAGGGTCCTGCCAGTCATTGCCCCCTACCTCTCTCTATTGACTCTCTATTCTGGCTGCATACCTGTTTCAAGACAGTGTCTTTCCTGTCCTCAAAAACCCTCCCTAGATACCACCAATTTTGTTGACTACGGGCCAATTTCCAAACTTGTATTTCCAAAGTTTACATTACATGTCCTGCTCTGCTTCTCTAATGGATTCTCTTCCCATTGCTATGCCGATGACATACAGCTTTATTTCTTAGTTAAGTCTAATAACCTCAGTAACCTCATCCTCATGATTGCCTAGTTTCTATTACTTATTGGATGTCTCATTTCATTTCAATTCTGACTAAACTGAGGTCCTTGTGATCTGATTTACTAAAGATGTTGGCCATCTTCCTAGCAACATCAAGACCAGCTCTTGTTGTTTTGACCAACATTTGAACTTTAGACCACATATTACTAAACTCATTGAGTGTTGTTTCTTTCAATTAAGACATATTACTCAAATCTAACCTATACTATCAACAAAAAAATAATTAGTTAGTGTATTAGCTAGTCTTTGTGTGCAAGGCTATTATTTATTTGATATTCATAAATCTTCCTGTTTCCTTTGTAATAATTGCAAAGAAAAGAAAGAAGATACCACACAACACTTTGGTTCAGCATCACATTTTATTGAGTTATTGATAATGTAATTTGTAATAATTGCAAAAACAGTTTGGAAAAACATTTTACGTAACATATTTGAATGACTATCTTGTACAAGTCAAACTATTCCTTCTTCTGCAATAGAGCTTGGAGGTTAGAGTGACCTATTTTGAAGCAAAATATTACAATACACATGCACATAGTCTTCGCAGTATGTATAGTCTAGTAATATGTGAAAAAAAACATCACCTTTTACTGTATGCTTGTTTCAACTACACTTTTATATTCAAACCTCTGCATTGTGTATTTGCTAATATGCATGCACCCACCAGTATTACAAATACAGATGCATATTTACCATGTCAATAAAACCCATTACAATAGAACTGAATTCCCCGACTGAGGTAAAGGTGAAGGAGGGGAGAGGAAAGAGGACTTGTCACTGTGGCATAGAGACCATTAATTGCCCATGACTCTGACTGTGTCCTCCCTTTACTCGACTCGCCTGCCACTGGCCAATCAATACTCAGTGTTGGCTGATTATATTGGGAACGCCCCATGTTTTACAGAGGTCTGTGCCTCATCCTGATCAATAGCCTTAGTGCTGTCTGTGTCTGGCTACATAAGAGAACTCAAAGGGATTATAATAAGTCCTACAAGAACATACAGACCAAGTTCAAATAGATATGAAGTCACAAACACTCTACATTCTAATTTCAGTCTATACAGTTTTATGCGTGATGCTGTATGTATCAGTAGGTATTATGTGTTCACACAGGCATGGCCATCAGGCATTATAGGCGCAGGATCATTCATCAGCACCATAGATGCTGTGGTCACAGGAGAGATTTAGGGTTCAATCAGGAATGTGGTAGCTTTCAATATGGGTTTAAACCATAGACTGTAAATATTAATGGACAACGCATTCTGCAAATGTGGAAGTGCCTTAAACCTATATTCTACCTGAATTCCAGCAGAGGGCGACACGGGTTGCAAAAGGAGGTCGGTTTCTGTAGAAGTCTGTTAGAAAGTGACCAAGTTCTCACTTGATTTATTACCTCAATAAACATTTTTATAATGAGTTTATGGTCTCATTCGCTAGTTTTAAGTCTTCTGGAACACAGAATGATGTTAATTTTTTGAATTATGGTTTCCTTGATTTTAAAATCGGCAATCAAGCAGGGGGTATTTTAGGGCATGGCTATGATGTGATTGCCAGTGAAAGTGTGTAATGTAACGCAGAGTGTCAGCAGCTCCTCCCTCACTCCCCTCTCGTCTAAAATCGTCACATCTACAACCAGGATGGCTGCGCCCTCAAACAGCAAACTCAGCGACTCATAGCAGATCTCCACAAACCAAGGGGTGACGTCACATGCTCTTTCCATTAATATACAGTCTATGGTTGAAACATAAAAATAAAACGTTGAAAGTTTCAAGGTGCTTTTCTACACTTGCTCTGGCCTACCTTAAAATTACCCAAGATTCCTCACTTCCTGCCTTCAGTAATTTAAGCAGTTTTGGCAAGGGAGAAAAAAAAAGACCTTTTAGGAAGTACATTTCCTTTATTTTTACACTTCACCACAAGAGATGCAGTCCAATTTCCTTCCATTCTCAAATTAAGTATATTTTGTGAATTCGAATTTGTACACTTTATTTAGAAGGCAATGTTCTTTGGCCTCGAGTCAACAACATGCATGATTGGAAAGAAGAGGAAAGTTAGATGGACAACCTGAGAGAGAGCAAAAGTCGTCCAAATTATTAAAAAAAAAGTTCTAAAAAGCATCACTGTTAGGCAGTGTTGAAAAAAGTAGGAAGCTGAATGACACTTCTGTACGTCCTTTGTATACCTTCCATAGCTGCCTTATAGCCACTTGTTTTCATATTGTACACATTTGAATGTTTTTTTACAATTGCTTAATTAAAGTGAGTCCCAGACATGAGTGAAGCAGATTTTTTTGTAAGATTTGCTTTGTGGCATTTATTGACAGGACAGCTTAGACATGAAAGGGGAGAGGGGGGATGACATGCAGCAAAGGATTGCAAGTTGGAGTTGAAGCCGCGGCCGCTGCAGCGAGGACTGAGGCTGTGTACATTGGGCGCATGCTCCACCAGGTGATTTAACCAGGCAACCCTAAGTAAATTGGATTTTAAGCTTTTGTTTATTCACGTAGTAGTGGTTACATTTTTAGAATGTACGTAATTATATGCAATTTTATATTTAAATTCATTGTTAATTAATCATAGTGGTGAGGAAATTGTGACTTTTGTGCATGAAGAATTAAATAACTAGAGGAAATTAGGTTTAGTGCCAAAGGACAAAGACACTAAAAACAAGATAAAAACACTAAATCTGAGGGAAAAGGTACTTAGAACAAGTGAAATTACCTGTCCATGCAGCAAGATAATTTCACTCGAAATGCTTGCTTGATTTAAGATTATAGTGTAAAGTTTAATTATACATTTAAAATTAAAAATTCACTCTTAAAACAAAAAAATCTTCTAAATCTAAGTTTTTTTTTTATCTTGGTCAGAACCAAATAATTTGCAGTGGAGGGATGTAGAATGAGGCCCTGTTCAGACCTAGTATTAACATGCATTCTGCGTGATTGGATCACAAATACAGGTGTGAACACACCCTAGAAGCATAGAGGAGGCATTGAGATCTGATCGCTCAGACCCGATATAGAGGTGGTTATTATCATACTCTCAGTGGAGAGTGTCCTTTTACTGAAAAACAAGTTATTGTTTTAAGAAGATTACAACCCATATTAATAGTTAGCCAGTTCTCATCAACCATTTGTTCAAAAAACTACGAAAAGTTAAGAACTGTAATTTGTAAGCATTACAGGACTTCACTCCCAGGGAAAACCTAAAGCCTTTCACCCAGGAAATGTGTGTTCCTTAGGAGTGCTTTAATTCAAACCACAATCTTTTTCCTAACCTTAAGTAGTCCTTTTGGTGCCTAATCTTAATTTTCGCCACTAGGTCACATTTACGCCATGTGCGTAATTTGAGATGAAGCAGCATAAGAAATGTGCAGATTTTGATTGTGTTAATGTATATTTTCCGTTTACTTTTGTGAAAAAAAAAAAAAAAAAAAGTGACTCTGAGGACCCTGTACGGGTGGCGGACCCCATGTTGAAGATCTCTGGTCTATAAGGAGGCAACCCAGCCTAACTGGATGATATAAGTACTGTAATTGGCATGACTTAATATTATACATAATAGTAGTTATTGTTTAATGTTATTCATAATTCTGCTACAAAGACAGCTGTATGCACTATATATTTGTCACAGACATTGTCACAACTGTCATGTTAATGTATGACAGTTTCACCACACACACTTTTTTTTCCCCTTCATACAGACTGTACCTTAAGGCTCAGTTTGTGACAAGAACTGCCTCTTTTGTCAACTTAAGAAGGCACCAGAAGGCAGGAGGACTGCAAGCAGGAGGGTAAGGCTGAAGAGTCACTGTGTGTGTGTGTGTGTGTGTGTGTGTGTGTGTGTGTGTGAGTGTGTGTGTGTGTGTGTGTGTGTGTGTGTGTGTGTGTGTGTGTGTGCGTGCGTGCGTGTGTTTCTCTGTGCGTGTATTTTCCGCATGGCAAAGGGTAGGGTTCCAAACTGTAAGAGGATTAGTGACTTGAAAAAGGTAGCCGTCATTTAATTGAAGGCTTACCAGCAGCCGGAAAAAGGCTAGCAGTCAAAGTGAAGGTATAACCCAGCCCAGAACATCCTGTTGAGACCACATTTGCCAAAGTCCATGTGTTTCCTTACGCCTGCCTTCCCCGCCTTCTTCTCAACCTCTGAGGCACGCATCACGTTTTATCACTGAGCCTCAGCTTCTTAAAGACGTTTACACGTTTTGCAATTTTTAATCTCTTCAGCTCGCTAAGAAAGGTGCCTTCAACTCAAATTATTCAAATGCTGTGATCTTTGGAAACTGCTCAGGCCCCCGAATTCCCAGTCCTTTTGCCTGGGAGGAAGCTGAGGCCACGTCGAGAGTTTGTGATACATAAGGAGCTGTGTCTGTCTGTGTAGCACTTTAACTGGAATTGTCACTATTCAGCCATACAAGCGCAGCAGGCTAGTAGGGCCAGTTGCCGGTACACGGTATGTTTACAATTATGTCTGAATCGTGTGTGGCTCACTTTTTAAGAACAAAATAGTGTTTACAACCTTCTGAGAGTTAACCTCAATTCATAAGAAATATAAAATTTAACAATTAAGACATAATTACCCCTACTATGTATCCTACCACAAGTCAAGGTCTTTACAGCGTGGACTTTTCATTTTGTGTGATTTGTGCAACAGTGCAAACTGTTATTTACGTGAATATTAAATATAAAGCGTCAGACATTTTTGAAGTAGAAGGCCTTGTGAGTATTGACTAAAACAACTTTCAGGTTTCACATTGTTTAACCAGGTTTAATTGTCCATCATGAAAATGGGTTGCAGGATGTGTTGTAAGACACATATACATACAGTACATGTATGTTTTCCTTGTTTGACCTTAACTAGGGCCTAGTAGCCTAGTAGCAACATATTCCATTTAGGCTACATCATGTTTTTATTAATATCATTTTAAATATGAAATTCCATTCTTATAATAATTCCTTGTCCTGATCCACCCAATTACACTGTTCTTGTTTTCATCGCACCCTTAATATAACTAATCTAGACTAGTGCAGGTGGTTTCTTGACTCAATCCAAGAGGCTAAGGCCCTGTCACACCAAGCTGCCGTCAGCCCCCCAGTACTTGGAATAACTATTTTTGCACATTATGTCCATAAGATGGCAAACATAGCCTACAACAAGATACACATAACTACTTGTTTGTCAACAATAACATGTCTTTTAAAAGAGCTCTACATACCTACCCATTACAAAATAAACTAATGTCAATAAACTAATATCCAAATCCATGATATTTAATAAAAAGGCTGTAATAGACCTCTCTCTCTCTCTCTCTCTCTCTGTCTCTCTCTCTCGCTGTGTCCTCTGCAACGTTAAATATTTACCCCCCTAGCAAGCAAGCTAGCTTACCAGCCAGCCAACCAGCCTTTAAATAGTCAAATGTAACAACATAATGTTCAATTCACATGTTCTTCTCACATCGCCAGATGTGTGACAATTTAGTTGTAGTTACAGTTTTAATTTTTGGTAACCAGTGTATGATGACGGCATGTTAGGTGACTGAACGTTAAGCTAACGTTAGCAGCAGCAGGCCGTTGGATCGCTCCCACTGTTGGGAGACTTCTTTGCCGAGAGAAGGGATGACAGCCAGGTAGAGGGACAGTCTGGTTAGCCATCTCCCGGTACCGCTGTCTTCTCTGCGGGGACTGAAGCAGAGAGACCGTAGGCTCAGTTTGTTCTGCCGCTGATCGTACTAACGCTGTTTATTTTGTGCATCATAGCAAAGATTTCCCTTGTTTCCCTTGTTGAATGATTATTGCTGCCTGCTGGTATGGGCAGTTATTTCCTTGCATGCACCAAACGTGCGTGGCCGTCGGCTTGATGTGTCAGGGCCTTTAGGTGGTGTAAAATATTAGCTATTCAAGAAGTCAGATTGCTTTATCATGACAGTAAAAATTTCAATAAAATGGTGATTTTTATAAATAATCTATCATCTAGGATGTATTTAATCACAAGGAGTTGCAATAACACTGACAGGGCCAGATTTATTAAGGCTGTTCTTCTGCCCCAAACACTGCTGTTCTGGTACCAGTTTGCATGGCATTTGTTTGAGCGCTTGCAAGGCGCTCTCTCTCCTCACAGTATATGCATTTAGGGGGAGTGCAAATAATAGGAGATATGTTAACAGAAGATGATTACGTATTCCACTGAATTCACTGAGGTCATGCAATTTGCGAATGTCAGATTTGCGGAAAACATTCTTTGCCTCTGAAAAGTAGGAGTAAACATAGCACAGGTTGTGGTGGGGAACAAAATGTGCAAAAAATATTACGCTTGTAGGGCCTCTATCTAAAAACCAATGATAAGAAACAAAAGTGAAGTAACTGACTTCTATTTATGAACACGGTATCTGATTACTTTACAGCAAACCAACATTGTGTGGGAAGTTTTGGTTTGTGTTCATTACACCTGACGATCATGACCAGCAATCACAACAGGCTAATTCTTTCTTTTGTTAGGATCACTTTAAGGTGCTGATATACTTTATTTTAACTACGCTTTCACGTACATAAGATGGCTACCACGTGTATCCTGCATTTCTTTGGAGCGTAGGTTGTGTACGTCTTCAGAAATGAAACGCTACGCAAGTCCGCAAGTCCGCAAGTCAGCAGCTGTTCCACACTCCAGCCCAGGAATGTCTTCCGGGGTCGGCCCGGAGACGATACAGCCTTAACCTGCTCCCTAGTGGATGTACGTTTAATCCTCCAGGTACACGTAAAGCACTCAGGCAAGTATGTCAGCGATGCCGTTCAAAAAAAGGTACGTTAAAAAGGTAGTATATCTGGGCCTTTAGTGTGCGCTTGTCTGCGTTTACCTAATTGTACTGTACAGTATACTAGTAATGTACACAACACTACTACAGATGTATTAGGGTCATTCGATGAATGATTGTACAATATGGCAGCAAAATTCATTTGGGATGCCCATTTAAAATACATATTATAATAGATATTCTGTAATGTAGATCGGTTTCACAAATCTGAATTTTTGTCAGTATTGATATGCATCTCAGTGCATTATGAATCTAAGGGAGTGCCTTGATAGTGAAGTATATACACACTACTACAGTAATGAGAAGTGTTAGCACACACACACAAACACACACACACACACACACACACACACACACACACACACACACACACACATTTCTGGATGCAGTGGTATAACCCGCAGCCAAGCTGTTCAGTAATGAAAATTACAGTGTAGCTGTCTCTATTTATGGCTTTACCAAATCACACTGCTCTAGCTGCCAAGCACACCTGGACAGCCTGTTGAATGCAAGCCTGCGTAATCCCCAAACCTGTAATTGTCTCCATGATACCTACGCTGTTGGCTATTGGTATTGATCCCACACATGATTGCTTCTGAGAGTAGATTCGGCCAATAATAATGGACGTTAGCCTGTGACCTGTGACATCTGATAGGGACCTCTCATCAGTTGTCTTAGAAGAATATAGACAATGTTTTATTCATTCCCATTTTTAGAGAGTGATTGAGATGGGCAGACGAATCCTATGATTTACTGCTATTAACTCTTAAACACAGACAATCTTGTGTAAGTTGGGTTTTTGGAGTGCAGTGTTTACAGCTGGGCAGATGGTGTGATTGCAGATCAATTCATGGTACAAAATCAGGCAGTAGTGTCTTGTTTCATACCAAGAGGTGCATCAAGTCTTAATACCAAAATGATGAAAGGTACCCTCATCTGTCTCAGCAATAAGATATGTGAATATAATAAATGTTACACTTCATGAGAGGTAACTACGATATTAAATGTGTAAAGAATCAATTTGCATGTAAATAATTAAGCAAGCATTATCTTTTAAAGAAGACTACGTCAAAACCAAGTATATGGCTGGACCGTGTAAGGTCAATGTGCTACAGGTATAGTCAGTGGTTGTGTCTATAATACATTGACTGAAAAAATACAGGACGTAGCATGCATGATTTCGCCCATTGGATTGTGGACTGCCGTTTTGAAGCCTTGAGTTTGGCAATACGGGCTTCACCATCTTGTTTTGTTGAGAGGGTGGAGCTGTGGAGGATGACACGGCCAAGCCTGTATTGTTTATGGTTGCAACGGTGCTACACTAAGCTAAACGCTATAGGGGGAAAGGTGCCGATACAGTTAATGCATGACTAAAATAATTTCCAATTCAAAGATATAGTTATGAACAATTAAAATACAAAGACCATGTATATAATGTATATAATAGACTCATGTACCCCATGAGAGTGGCTAAAAATGGATAAAACATTGATTTATTTTTATTTTTATTTATTATGAATGAATTATGAATGTTGTTGGGGACACTGGGGAGGCTGTAGGTTTAGTCTGGCATTAAACAATTTACTCATGAATTGTCATCCCGTTAATAATGGTGGTGTGGTGTGTGTGTCAATGTCAATGTCAATGTCAATTTTATTTCTATAGCACATTTAAAAACAACAACAGTTGACCAAAGTGCTGAACAGGGTCGAGGTCAAATACATAAATAACACGTGTAAAAATCACTCCAACCAAAATACATCACAAGGAGACAAACAACAACACTTTAAAACATCAGAATCCAGGTTAATGAGGGTTAAAAGCTACAGCAAACAGGTGCGTCTTAAGCAGCAATTTAAACGATTGTAAAGTCTGTGCAGCTTTAATATGCATGGGGAGGTTGTTCCATAGGGTGGGGGCGCCCACTGCAAAAGCTCTATCGCCCTTATTTTTTAGCTTTGATCTAGGGACATCCAAGAGCAGCTGATTTGACGACCTCAGCGTTCTGACTGGAGAATGATGGCATAAGAGATCAGCCAGGTAAGATGGCGCAAAACCATTTAAGGCCTTAAAAACAAGCAATAAAATCTTAAAATCTATCCTGTAACGGACAGTGTGTGTGTGTGTGTGTGTGTGTGTGTGTGTGTGTGTGTGTGTGTGTGTGTGTGTGTGTCTGGGTGTGTGTTCTGGATGTGAAACCAAAATGCACTAAAAGCATTGCACCTACTCGTCATGCATTATACTGTGCAGTATATTATTCTTCTAATTCAACAATACAGTAGATTGGAATTTTTTTGAATTCATTAAATGAAAACGTGTGAGTGTCTCTGGTGTGCAGTCAAGGGACTTTATTGTCTACCCATCCAATCAAACATACTCATGGTCTTACTAAGATCTATATACTGTACAGTGTTTTACTGTAGCTAATTAGCTCGCAGTGCATTCAATGTTAAGGGCTCCCTTAAGTACTATTCAAGCCCATTTTCCCAGCCAATCTGAGCTGTAAACCGAGTCATTAGCTCAGGCCTGTGTGCCACTGGTTTCAAATGTAACAGTCGATGGGGGGGCCTCGGCGGTTTAATTCCACAGCATTATCAGAATTGTTTTCACAACACTGATCAGATTATAGCTCAGCGGGGGCCGCTTACGGTATGGTACACACAACTTAGTCCCTTGGGTGGAATTCATATTTACTTGTTGAGGGGGAAATGGTGCAAACCTACAGTCTACACCAAACAAGCAGGCAGGTAATGGGAATGGTGGGGAAGGGGTTACTACAGGGCAGGAGGGAGGGGCTGGGTCGGGTGGGAAAGTATGTGGGCATCTGATAGACAGGTAGAGAATGGCAATGAAGCAGCTTGGGGAAATGGGAATTTGGCTGAAAAGAGGGGCAGAGAGGCAGAATGGGCATGAACACAACTGAGGCCAACAACGTGACAAAGGTAGCAGAGCGTCCCAGTTTCCCTAACATTAGTCTTGCTTTGCCAGACCTTCCTCCACAGTGCTGGAGGAGGGTCTGGCTAGTCCACACCGCATTCTGGGATGGGAGAAAAACATGCTCTGGTTTATTGGCATTTCTTTAAATCAATCACAATTATCTTGGGCGGTGCTAAGCACGGACAGAGCAACGGTCCCTCTGCAAAATAGTCTCAGAAAGGAACTTGTTTTGGTGGAACATGTGTCCGTTCAAAGGTTGTTTTAGTTGTGAAAACTCAGATTGGACAGATAGTCTAGCTGTCTGAATTTACTCTGCAGAGATCTGAGGAGCAGTTAGTCCTCAGATTTCCACCGGAGGTTAGAACGCCAACACCAAGAAAGAGGAAGGTAACGAATATCCGGCTGAAAAGAAGGACATTCGACTGAATTTCCAACGGCACTTGAACAATCCTGGAGGTGGGACATCATGGATGTACACTACCCTACCACTGATTCACCCTAGCCACTAGTACTCTATATTTGTCACTATGTGACTTTGTCTACACATATTGTAACAGCATAATGTTGATTGCCAGATTTAGACCTTGCAGTCCTTTCCTTCGCATATCATTAAATTTTTCCTGTATTCCTAAACAACTCTGTCTCCGATATTTGCATTTTAATCTACTGAATAATGTTTCCTATTATGTTCAAAACACAGGACTACAGTTGTCTGTGGCTTGCTTCTTGTTTCCTGCATTTGTTTCAATTTAGGCCATAAAAACACTTGGGCTGGCAATAAGTTAGCATAAAAGTTGTAGTTCACCATAAAATATCAATCAAATTTTAGAAAATGTCAAATATCAATGCTGTGTTCATACTTTTTATGTCAAATATTGTGTATGTTAATCAATAATGATAAAGCTTTTACTGAAAGTGTCCATTATTCCAAAAGATATTTGGATTAGGCTTTGCCAATCAGGATTTTATGTACCTTTTATTATCTCCAAAAAGTAGTAGTAACATCAGTAATACCAATTAATGGCATTTCAACAATAAAGAATAGATAAAGAGATCACAGTCAGTTTGGTTCAGGACCCACTGTTTCCTTGTTGTTCTTACACTCTATGCCAGTGTTTATAATTGCATGGCTGTGATTGGCATAAATGGAGCCAGATCATCACATTTGTATATTTCAGTGGTTGTTAGGGTGATGGGACAAGGTGTGAAAGGCAGTCCCAGCCGGTTAGTTGTTGTAATTTAACACCTTCCCAGTGTTCTCACTCCAGTAATGAGTTTCAGTCTGGATTTGAAGGATGTGAAGACATGGATTAGACCAGTAAATTAGACGGCAAATATTCAAGGCCAATGGTGCCTCTTTATTGAAAAACCTGGGTACTACTAGTGTTGCATTCTGGGTTTTATTGGGATATGTTGCCTCCCTTGATTGTGTAAATGTTGCATTGTAGGGGTTGATAGAATTTAGTGACACACACTGAATAATTGGAGCAAAAAATGATCAAACTTAAAGAAAGCAAAATATTGGCCAAATTCCTGTCACCACTATTATCCGCCTATAATGAATGCTGACAGATGTATCTAATTACAGTCTAAGTGAATGATAGAACAGATATTCCTCTCACTGTTTTATAGCTTACATTATATGTTAGCATGTAAGTAATAGTGGACGTAGTGGGAACTTACTAGTGGTTAAGTTACGGTGTAAAGTCCACACTAACCATAAGAAAGTGACGTTTCACTTCTAATGGCCAATCAGTGAAAAGCACTATTTTTCATGCAGTGTTTATTGTTATTATTTTTTATTATTAATAATATTATTATTGTGTTTTCTCTCGTGCCCAATTGTCTTAGAACATTTTGCTCAACAATAGCGAAGAGGCTAATAAAAAAGCTAACCTTGGTCAAATGAATCAGCAAACAGCAACAGAAATGTACTTATGTAATGATTTTTCCCCCCGGTGCACACTACTAACTGCCGCTTTTTTTTTTTTTTTAAAGACATGATTGCTCGTTTGACTTGCAGATGTTCCCAGCTTGTCAGTCTTTACTGATTAGAGACTTCTTTGGACAAAACCTACATTCATATTACCCAGCAATAATCATTGCATAACTGTATATATAACAACAATGAAAAATAACTCACATTACATAACATTACACAACTGTAACGTTAACTGTACTGTTATCCAACATAATGTTTGTAAAATTAAATGTAATGTCACCTACAATCACAATGAAGAGAAATGCAATTCTTACTATAGACCAACAGGATATTTCAAACTTTTTACTCTTCCTTGTCTTTTGGAAATATCATAAAAAAATTTAGTTATTTTCCACCTAGATGTGTACACTCTGTCATTTATTTCTCCTCCACTCCGCTGTTACTTGTTGCACTCAGCCACCCGCACTCTCACACACACACACACACACACACACACACACACACACACACACACACACACACACACACACACACACACACAGTTAGTTTAGAGACCTGCATTTATCTTGACAGGCTGTTATGTATTGTGAATATTGCACATTCACACACACGTTACGTTTTATGTTGAGCTACGCAAGCTTCCCGGTGAGCTCTCTCTCTATTACACACAGGCCAATCAACGCCACTGCTAAGCGTTTGTAGAGAAAGCTGTAAGCTGGCTGGAGGCAGAGCAACCGGCCCGTTCCTAACAGGCCCTTTTTGCACTGGCAGTGCACTGGTAGAATTAGTATGTATGGGTGAGGGTTAAAATACTGTGTATTGACAAAATTTGACTATTCCACTCAATTTAGGTATAATTTTTCAAATTCATCAAATGTATTAAATATGGGGAACGGTGTGCCATTTCAATTTCAACAGGGCCCTTACCAGGGTTATCTCACTTGGTAGAGTGTGTGCCCTATGTACAGAGGCTCCGTCTTTTTCTTTGCTGCATGTCATCCCTCTTTCTCTCTCTCCTACTTCCCTGACTTTAGCTGTCCTATCAATAAAAACTCAATAAAAGCCAACAAAAAACACCATGAACAATGGACTTTGGCTGACATGAGGCATCCATATTTTTAAGAGCAAAAGCAGATACTTAAAGGATAGATTCAGATTTGTGAGTCTATCTTAAAGAATAGGTTCACAATTGTTCAAGTCGGTCTTAAGTCAATAGTCCGGTGCCCATATGAACATTGAAACAGGATTTACTTGCTGGGATCATTCCTGCTGTTTATCAAAGCTGTTTAAGGAAATTTGTTTTTTGTGTAGTTGGGCAAATATCCCATAATATTTCTGCATATTGTCATTCAAGTGATTCAAGAGCTCCAGGAGAAGGTCTCAATTTACTTCAAATTCTGGTGTGGTTTTGCTTTCTACCCACTGCAGCTTAAGTAATATCAATGTAAGTGATGGGGGACAAAATCCACAGTCCTCTCTATGTGTAAAAATACACATAGAGAGGACAGTTTACCTGAGGCTTTATATGAGCCATCCAATTTAGACAGTGGATATCTTACAAAGTTACCAAAAAAACACTACAACAACATTTTATTGTGATTCTTCCAGTAGGTCAACAGGGAAACCCTGTACCCATATCATAAAATACTGTCAAGTTGATTTATATCCACTTAATTGAAGCCATAAATTAGCTTCAGCTGAACTTCTTGCAGCCAGTATGGTAAGGAGGGATGATTAGAGCAACCAATAACACCTTCAATGTACACATAGTATGTGAATGTTGTATTAAGAAAGAAAAAATGGAAGCCTGTCTTTTTAGTTTTGTCTTCCCAGTATGTTCTTTGCGTGGTGCAGCCGCTCAAGATTAAAACATGTTTTTTGGTTTTGGTTTTTCTTTGCCTTAAAGTCTTTCCCAGTGCAGCCTGAACTCCATCTTTTATAAGTTCAGTATTCTCCACCACACTTCTCACGCCTCCCCGCCTCTCTGGCTCTTGCTTTATATGAGCTGCTCTCTCCTCTCCGAGCTGCCTGCGCTGTCTATCTAGTGTCTCCTTCAGGCTGCTGCTTTGCATGCTCAGCGACAGCCGATCGATATCCCGCCCTCTGTGTCTGGTGAGCCAGACGTCACCACTGAAATAACAACCACTCGGCCTGTTTGTATAGAGCAGTCTCTCAACTTGTCCAGGGTACTCAGGAAACTCAATGCAAAACAATCATTTACAACAACACGGCCGGCAGAAGGTACAGAGGTGGTGGAACTCATTCATATAAAAACAGATGAATAGATAGATGGTGAACTGATGATTAAAGGCAACCTATTATGCTCGTCCATATTTTCTGTCATCTGTAATATTACAATGTCTGATTTTCATGATAAATATGGCCAAAGCTTCAAATAATGAGGTAAATGTATTTCAGAGAAATCCCTATAAGCAAGACCCTCAGATTTCCCACTGTCCTCAACGCTCCTCTCAACGTTTTTTCTACTCTCAGCTCTGTGTCACCTTACTCGGAGCTGGGTTGCTATGATTGGTCATCTCTTTCAGGCAGGCTACTGTACGTGCTGCTGTACTCTATTAATGTCTAACATGCTAACAATAGCACAGCGCTGCGATGAAAAGGCTGGCTAGTCCACACAGCATTCCAGGATGGTTTATTGGCATTTCTTTAAACCAATCACAACCATCTTGGGCGGTGCTAAGCGCCGGTGGAACACGTGTACATTTACAGAAAACTCAGATTGGACAGATAGAGTCAGAGATAGAGATAGAGACAGAGTTTAGAATGCCAACACAAAGGAAGTGTTTTTTGAACAACAACGCATGTAAACATGTACTAGTAGAAACACAGAATACAAGTACGAACCAGAAAATGCTATATAATAGGTCCCCTTTAAATAACAGGACAGGTATGTTAAATTATTTGGATTGATAAGTTCGACATGACATTCTTTATGGTTGAAGAAAAAAACTCCATATTGCAGCTGGGAAAGAGACACACTGAGACCCTCCTGGGACAGGCGGGGGAGCCTGGCGGGATGGTGGGATGTGTTCCAGCACTTATTTTGATAATACAACAACACACTTCTGATAATGCAACCCAGATGCCAGAGCTCCAAACGCAGGTGCTCTGCAGGTGCTCAGTGGGCCAGTGTTAATTGCTGCTAATTGGTGTAGCAACACATCAAGGCATATGTGGCCTGTGTGTATTACAGTGAGAACAGAGGGGATTGTCAAGTGTTTCAGTGCTAGGACTGTGTAAGCTTATCCAGGGGGCTCTTTGTTTCATTCTCAGAGAATGAGATTTTTGTACATTTTGTGGTGTAATGTTAATTTGGCTTGCCTGTATGAGGGTAAAGTATTGAAATAGAGTTTGCTATACTACAAGATTTTACTGGCTGAGGTTGTAGATATGGACGTGATTCCAATCGGAGAATACCATGACAGTCACCCCCAAGAGGACTGAAAACAAAACTGCCAGCGCATCCTCCACACACACTTTTTACATAAGTGCATAAAAATGCCTTGATAAAGTCATCAAAAGGCAGTTGTGGTCTTAATCAGTTTTTAAATAAAATCCAGGGTCCTCTTTATCTGAGACAGAGATACAGTGTGATACAGAAAGAATCCCAGGTGGACAATCTGAACGCGATGGTCAATGCTTAAGAAACAAATCCAATGTCATATGAACTCTTTCCATTTCATCATAATGATAGCCATTGTATTGGCACCTTCCAGAATTATTTCCGCTGCCTGCAACCTGCTCCGCTCACCTGGCTACCGCACACATCTTCTTTAAGGGGCTTGAAGGGGTCTGGGAGATGGAGCGAAGCAACAGCAATCGCAACAGAGGAATAGAAGGGGAGAGAGTAGGGGAAGATATAGAGGAGTGGGAGGAGGAGTAACGGGAGCTGGACAAGATGAAAGTAACAGCTGTATACAAATGACAGGCTTCCATACCCCACCACCACCACCCCCCAGCCCCCATCTCCTCCCACCTGCGGTGATGTTGCCCTGTGCGGTCATCGAACAGCTTCAAAGAGCCAGGCGAGACGAGGCGAGGCGAGACGAGGCGAGCAGGCCCAATCCTCAAAGCAACAGCCTCCCTTCCTCCTCCACGAACACCACGGCCTCCGACACACACAGCAGCACAATCTGCCTGGTCCACGCCACACACACTCCGCATCCCCCACCCGCCACATGTAAAGAATCAGGGGAAATAGAGGAGGAGGAGGAGGAGGAGGAGGGGGAATGAAGTGACTTTAACACAGCCATATACTCGGTAGAAGTGACAATCTCTGTTGTGAGGTGAGCTCAAGTGTGTTCATATGTGGTTTTTTCATACTCTATGGTATGAAAAACCCAAACGCACTAAAACTGATACAATCAATATGATGCAGTTTATGTGATCAAATATTACTACAAACTTGTCCTGATACATATGTGTACCAAGTTTTGTTGCTGCAGGGGCTACATTTTTTTGAGTTTGTACAGGGCGCAAATTATTCCCAAAACCCATAAAATACGTAAATGTTCACCAGACTTGATGAGACTGCCAATTTTGGTGAGTTTTTGAGTATGTTAAGCCCCTCAAAAAGGCAATTCATTTGCAGAAAGAAAGAAAGAAAGAAAGAAAGAAAGAAAGAAAGAAAGAAAGAAAGAAAGAAAGAAAGAAAGTAAGAAAGAAAGAAAGAAAGAAAGATTACTTCAGTTGCAATAGGTGACATTCGGGCCCTAATTAAATTGACAGGTTGACTGTGAGAGACATTAAAAATTTCAACATGTCACACACATGTCACAAAATCACACACACTCTACAATTACATTTCAGTCAGGATCACTTTGGGAATGGCTTATCTTTAAACCAATCCCACTCGTCTTGGGTGGCACAAAGCTCCGCATGGGGTCTCTGCAAAATAGCCTCAGGAAGGAACTTGTTTTGGTAGAAAATGTATGCGTTCAAAAGTTGTTTTAGCAACAGACAACACAGATTGGACAGATAGTCTAGCTAGCTGTCTGGATTTACCCTGCAGACATCTGAGGAGCAGTTAACCTTAGTCTTAGGAGTTTAAAATTACAATACAAAGAAAGGAGGAAGGAAACGGACAGTGGCGAAAAGACATACATCTGCAGGAATTACATTTTTTGTAATCTCTGACATTAAACAGCTATTGTTTATTGCTGTCATATGATTGGAGTTATATGATTGCAATCATAAATACACGTTTTTTTTAAAGACTACATTTTATTACATATAATATAAGGTATATAATTATGACAAATTTGACAAATTGTATGTAGTGCAGTAAAAACACTATGAGTATCTGTGGTTAAATTGTGTATATGGCAGTTTCAGTCCAAAACTGTCAGTATCAACGACTCGTATAAAGTCAATGCTACTGTGCAGTAGAGAGCACTGGCATTGGTGTATGTGTGTGACAGACGAGGAAAGAGACTGATGGGGAACTAATGCCAATTTTTCCGTGAAACAGACCAACCTCCCTCCCCTTCCCCTCCAACAGATCTAACTATCTTGATCAGAAATGACCGTCCTTGGTGGCTGGCCAGTTACTTTTCACCATAGACACATGGGATATACATTTCCAAGGAATAACTGGATAGGGTTATCAGTGAAAGCCATGTTGTTGTTTTTTATCTTTTTTATTTATTTCAGGATATCATATCAGTATCCCATCCTCTTTTTTTTACCATGCCACCTGAACCTCCTTAGTCTGGATGATGGAGGTGGAGAAGGTATTTTTGATTTGAGGTTGTCATCATCGAGACAAGAAGCTGTCTCCATGAGCTCATACAGTACCGGCACCTTCAAACAAACACACACACACACACACACACACACACACACTCACACAATCTACACATGCATGCACACACATGAACACTAACCTCCTCACTCACTAAGTCCCACCCTTCATTGGACTGGGTTGGAGAAAAAAAAGGCCGGGTGTGTGAGAATCTCATTACTGCAACACAAAGCAGAATTTCCTCTGAGGATTGGTGTGTGTGTGTGTGTGAGAGAGAGAGAAAGAGAGAGTGAGACAGTGCTTGTGTATGCAAAAGTGAAATAGAGAGAAGGTGTGCATGTGCGGGAATGGCTATCTCAGAGTGTGTGTGTGTGTGTGTGTGTGTGTGTGTGTGTGTGTGTGTGTGTGTGTGTGTGTGTGTGTGTGAGAGAGTGTGTTAGGCAAGCTCAATCAGCAGCAGGCTGATGGGGAAGGAGACCAAGGCAGCTGGGGCCTCCTGCCCAGGCCTTCAATTTCCCTCCCAGTCCAGCCACTGGAGTGTGTAATTACTATGGGGCCGGCCTGGGGGCTGGCATGGAAGTGCAAAGGCACACACACGCACATACAAACACACACACACACACACACACACACACACACACAAATACACACACACACACACTATCCCTCAGTATTCACCCTTCAGCAACCACTACCTCCCTCAAGTCACACACCTCCCACTAATAGCCCCCACACACCCATGATGGCCACGCTTACACACACACACACACACACACACACACACACACACACACACACACACACACACACATACACACACACACAGTTAAGAAACATGTCAGCCTCCCTGCCCTGGCCTGTAGTTCATCCTGATGCCCTGTGTTGCCCTGGGGTGGCTGAGCATCTATGATCCGCAACTGAGAGCACACTATGAAATCCCTCTCAGCTCTTACTTCACAGACACGCTGGAAAGTATCCACTCCTCTACCATGACACAAAGTATAGGTTCAATATTAATCTACACTGTATTTCTTCTCAAGAGTTTCTGCCAAGTCAGTTGGGTTTGCTCTTTGTTTTGATAGCACTGACAATGTGTTTTTGTGGGTTCAGACCCTTTTTTATTTTGTAACTTATTTTACAATTTATTTTATAACAGTGTTTTGTAGGGTATGTATGTATTTGTTTCTGACTTATATAATAGATGCACCATTCACCATTGCAAAATTGTTTCCCCTTACCTGGTACTCACCATGTTTGTTGGGTCCGTAAACGCTGCCTTACTAATTTACATAAAAAAGTTCCAATCACATTGCAGGCGCAACTGAGATGCAGTAATGTGAACACTTAGTTAATTAGATGTAAATCTGCAGATTACACCAAGAAAACAAAGACATTTCTGTTCATTGACTACAGTTTAGCGTTTAACACCTTATTTCCCTCCATGATCATCACAAAGCTCACAAAGGACCTCACTGTGCTTCCGCCTTGACTTCCTGACAAGCAGACCCCAAGTCTTAACACCGGAGCACCCCAGGGCTGTGTTCTGAGTCCCCTTCTGTACTCCCTTATATACAAATGACCCAGCAGAGGACACAGCTGAGGTGGGCCTGATAACAGACCACATTGAAAAAGCCTACCTGAAAGGAGTAGAAAAGCTGACCCGCCAGTGTCAGGACAACCTACTCATGAATGTCAGCGAGACTAAAGAGATGATCAACTACATCCCCCTAATGTAATATCATCAGGTCATCAGGATTTGGCCAATGGTGGATTAAAGGTTAGAGAAGTGAGCTTGTGACTGGGATGTCGTTGGTTCAATAGCCAGACCGACAGGATAAATCTGGGTGGGATAGTGAAAGAGCAGCGCTCGTCCTTCCTCATTACCAAGTGGCCCTTATCCTAAAACACAACCCCATCAGACTGTGGTTGTATTGGGCAGCTTCGACGTATGAATGTGTAACTGTGAAAATGTGACAGGCCGTCGTTGCAAATGACAATTTGTTTTAAATCGACTTACCTGGATTAATAAAGGTTCAAAAGCTGTTGTCCCTCTCCCTCGGTGGAGAGGATGGACAGCCTCAAGTACCTTGGTGTCCACATTACTGAGGGTCTGACCCGAACGCTGCATACTGATTGTAGTAGAGAGATGAGAAAGGCAAGGCAGGGACTGCTTCGAGCTATATGCTTCTAGCTATTTTGTAGCTATTTCATCCAGCTGTAGTCCTTAACCTCACACCAAATACCTATATTATTAACAAGTTTAAAGTTGCAAACACAAAGCAACCACAGTTCAGGGAGCTTGAAGATCAGAGAGAGTGAACTCCTCAGGTTTGCCCCTTTGATTAAGGAGCCCCGAATGTTGATTGGTCAGCTCAGAATACAGGGGAACAGTGATATGCATGGGCTAGGCTGCATAGGTGGAAAGCGATCATTGTTTTAGCACCTGAAGGGAAAACGGGAGGGGATGAGAAAGAAAAGCAGGAGGGAGGACAAATAGGCACTCTGCCACCCTGCCTGGCACATTAAAATAACCTGTTTGTGGCTGCTGCCGCTGTGCAGTTTATATTGTTGTAGACAGCTCCATATTGGCTGCTCTGTTTTATTCTGCTATTGGTTTTATAAGAAATGTCAGGTTATTTCATTTATATTTTAGCTTAATATTGCTGTTTGAACCCGCCGCAGTGTCTATAGGCGTTTTATTTGTTGTCAGCATTTCTTGTCTAAGTTTTGTCTGTGTTTAGTCTTGCATAGCCAGCTCTATCTCCACAGTGCTGTGGAGTAAGGTCTGGCTACACCACGGATACATTGGGTATCTATCTGGGTTGTTTGCATTTCTTTAAATCAATCACAGTTGTCTTGGGCGGCGCTAAGCTTCGGATGCAATGACGGTTCATCTGCAAAATAGTCACGGGAAGGAACACGTTTTGGTGGAACATTTGGACCCTGCAAGAGACAATGCCACAATATTTATGAAACTAATTGTTTACACAATACAGTAACATGAGCTATTTAAATTAGCTGGATACATGGTTAAACCTCATTTTTCTCTTACCAGTGTATCTCTGTGTGTACTTTGTCCACAGCAATCCCACCAATCGGTCCCAAAATGTCCCAGTTAGAGAGGCAACGCCTTAAAGATGCATCCATCCATCTTTAACCACTTATCGTGTCGGGTCTCGGGGCAGCAGCTCCAGCAGGTAGACCCTTTTCCAGAGCCACATTAACCAGCTCTGACTGGCGGATGCAGAGCCAATCCCAGGCCAGGCTGGAGATATAATCCCTCCACCTAGTCCTGGTTCTTCCCTGATGCCCCCTCCCAGCTAGACGTGCCTGGAACACTTCCCTAGGGAGGCGCCCAAGAGGCATCCTTACCAGATGCCCGAACCACCTCAACTGACTCCTTTCCATGCAAAGGAAAAGCGGTTTGACTCCACGTTCCTCACAGATGCTTCTCAGCCTATCTCTAAGGGAAACACCAGCCAATCTGCTTTAAAATTATTCTTTGTAAAGCTTTACATTCATTTACAGAAAGAACCAAGCAGGCCTGCCTTGTTGCACGATCCAAATTGTCTTCAAAATTTGCCATTTTTAGCTTGTAGCTTGCTAGCTCAAAGGTTGTTGTTTCACGTAGCAAAGAGATTTTGTGAACAGCAACACCCCCCCCACACACACACACACACACACACACACACACACACACACACACACAGAAACACATACACACATTTTTCTTGAGTAAAATTCATTGAATCCAAGTAGCAGAAGTACATTCTGTCCGACGCCTGCAGAGAGTTCAGTCTAATCAGCTATAGATTACATAAGGTAACTAATTACTGCTGGGGTACAGTGGCCAATTGCTACAAATGTGTGTGATTTTTTTTTTTGCTCCTGATTAGGAAATACACTAAAGCTGAGAGAGAGAGAGAGAGAGAGAGAGAGAACACTAACAGTGACAGTTATAGCTTCTATAATTAGCATGAGTGTTTTCAATGGTTATCATGACATTACTTAAAATTATATAGTTATGTTAATAATATTGTTTAGTTGTTCCCAGGAAGTCAGTAATTTCCACCCATACCGGTTAGCTTAACAAAACTTCAGGACCCATTTTTAGAATTTGGTAAAAGTTTGGTAAAAATTTGGTTACCGCTGCCCTTTTGATCACACTGGGACTTTTTCTAGATCTTTTAAGTTGCTTATTGTGTGAATATTTTCTTCTGCAGTGCATTCTTATTTTACAATTTCAACTATAGTTAGCAATACAGCAACATAACACATTTAACCCTAAAATCAGGGGACTTCAACGTTTTGCAGGCCAAGGACCCCAAACCTGAAAGAGAGACAAGCAGCCCCCTGCCCCCCCAACTACATATTGTATAAAATTGAGTTGCATAATGTATCCATATGTTGTGTGTGTTTTAGCAAAAGTCTGATTTTTATATTTTGCATTCATTTATGATACAATTTCAGTACTTTTATTAATTATTGTGGTTCATTAACTAATGTAACTCTTTAGGAAAGGCTGTACTGAGTTTAGGCATATGCATCTTTTCAAGACACTCCAAGAAATGACATCACAATAAGCAAAAATACCAAAATAGGCACTCCTATATTAGTGGCCATGAGTCTGACTCAACTGAAATTTTGAAGATGTGTGTGTTTAAAGGAGGGATTTGGAAATTGTTGTTGATTATTTTTGACAATCCAGTGCAGAATAAATACTTTTAAAAGAGTAAAAAGTTAATATCATTAAAGTACCATATTATGAGCTTTGTGCAGCATTGGCTCTTCCAGTTGTTTCTCCAGCTACTGGTGTGAAAGTACACTTTCTAAATCTGTGGGTGGGATGTGTGCACTTGTTTCAGCACACTCATAACAACAGGCAGACTTGAGAGAAGCTCCTTGATATGAGCACATTTTAATGGGACACACACTTACAATGTGAGCCTGACAGTATCTAACAGAGACACTGTGTGGTTTTGTCATGTTTTTAATGCTCTTACCCGTTGTGTGTATCTTGTGTGCGCATGCATGTGTGTGTTCGTGTGTGTGTGTATGTTGTCGCCCTTGTCCTCCGCGGCCCAGCAGGGGCACACACACAGTCATCGGAGGGCCCTGGGACAGGCAGACAATTAAACAGGTCAGCATGGGGTAACCTCTGCCGGCCTGCGGGGGGCGGTAGACACGCAGTTGGAGGTAGCAGGACAGGCGAGAACAGCAACACCTTGGATAGACATGCTCTCTGTTTCACAGGCACACACTGAGGGACAATCTTACACACACACACACACACACACACACACACACACACACACACACACACACACACACAGAGTCTACCCAGCAGGAGAGAAAGATGATAGAGAAGTTAGAGAGTGGAAGAGAAGGACCACTTCAGGACACTGACCTCAACTCTCCACCTCTGAAGTTATCAGAAAGTTAAGAGATAATATTTATTTATTTTTAGTCTTGAATTACTATTTGTTTATATTGTTATAAAACACAAAGAATGGGCCTTTATGAAGGACCTGAAGCTTCCTAACATGTAAATAAATTTATAAAAATACATTTAAATACATTTTGGTAGCTCATCTGGCTGAGCGTGCACCCCATGTACGAAGGCTCAGTCCTTACCGCAGCAGCCCAGGTTCGATTTCGACCCAAGACCCACTGCTGCATGTCATTTCCCCCCCTCTTTCTCCCCTTTCCTGTCTTCAGTTGCCCTGTCAATTAAAGGCTAAATCGGGACATTAAACACGTTTATATATTTCATTAATTGTACTTTTCATCCTGTCATTGTATTCTCTGCTGTTCTCTAACTCCTCTTGCTAAATGTTAAATATTTTATATTGTTCCCTTTATCCCTTGCTCCACTGAGAGTGTATTTTTCCTCTGCAGAGATGTTACAACAATTAAGAAAACAGGTGCCTTACAGTGTCGAACAAACTTCAGCTGTGGCTCTTCTGTGATAGAAGCAGATTAAAGCCTTTCTCTGTTGGCGTGGTAACTGATTGCGAAGGCAATGCTATTCTTGTTTGCTACTGCAGCTGAGGCGGAATTACCTCGATTTTGTACAAAATAGTCAATTAAATTAACTGTGAAAGACTATTTATTTTAACCCGGGGATACTTTTTTCTTCTCTTTTTCTCTCCTCTCATAGATGTTGTGAGAAGAAGAAAAAAAGGCAGCAGGAGAGGAGAAATTGGCAGGAGAACAAAGAGGGAGGATTTTTGGGGAGCTTCAGAGCTGGAGTCATACTGCCATCAGGTGGACAAAGGCATACCCTGCAGGGTGATGTCTGACTGGAAACGTGTTTAAAAGTACGTTAGTGGAAGGCACATCAACCTTTGTGTTTTTGTTGTTTTAAATCACTGTAATACTTTCACGAAATTCATTATCCTTGTATTCATCAGAGCCCTTATGTCATCAGATGTCACGTTTTTCTAACTTGAACTATCAACTTTCCACTTTTTAATATTTTAAATTCTGGTTTTGCAGCTCTGTCTGGTCTCTGACTCCATTTTCACCACGTGTTAACACACCAAATCTTATTTGGATAATGGCATCTAATCAACAATAGGGGGTCCTTCCAACAATGTTCAGTTGAATCAGGTGTTATTTTCAGATCAAGAACAGCAAACTTCAGCTGGAAATCACACTGCTGTGTGGACTTCAGTGAAGACATCCCACACTACTGAGACAAAGTACAAAATACACATTTAATATAGGTGTACATTTGTCATTGAATAACAGATTGAACAGGATATCAGATCTATCGGATGGACGTACCATACCTCATACACTATAATCTGAATCAAAAGGACATATAGTTCCATACAATCAAGAACAAAAAAACTCAATGACTAAAGGAGTTCTTCATTACAGCTTTGAGCTAATCATGGGCCTTTGCATTTGTCCTGTTGATGTTTGGTCCGCCGATTCTGACACATTGTAATCTAATATCACTCTCCAAATTAGGCAATGGTGAAAGGAAACTTAGTTTATTTACTCAAGTACTTGTACAATATTTATCTACTTTAATTTTACTTTAGTAATTTCTATTTTATTTGTTATTTTATCCTTTTACTTCACTACAAATGGAGTCAAATAGAATACTTTTTAATGTACTACAAGTTAAGTTTGTTATGGTAATGGTTATGTTAATACTTATCTACTTTTATGTAAGTGAATTCTGGAATGGAGTCTTTTACTTGTAACAGAGTATTTCTACACTGTGGATACATTTACTTCCTTTCTTCTTTCACTACTGAAATTTGGTAGGTAGAGCCTTCAACAAATGGTTGGACTGAGGTGAAGGTTAGCGCTGGTGTTATATGAGGTCTACTTTTCACTGTGGAAGGGGCTGAGGTGGAGTTGTTTTTTTTGTTTTTTTGGGAATCAGATTTTTTTTCATTCAAGGTGGAAAAATATACAGATGTCATTTACATCTGTTTGAGATCAGATCAGCTCAACTAATTACACATTCTCAATTTTTGGTTTTATGTATTAAGAGTTTAACACTCCAAACTCAGCTTATGTACCTAGTCTTGCATTGCCAGACCTAGCCAGACCCTCCGCAGTGCGGTGGAGGGTCTGACTAGTCCATACATCATTCTGGGATGGGAGGTAAAAAGTGCTCTGGTTTGTTGGCATTTCTTTAAACCAATCACAGTCGTCACGGTCACGTCATAGGCACGCCGGAAGCAGGTGCGATGCCTCCGGAAAATAGCCTCGGGAATGAAATAGGTTTGGTGGACAATGTAGTCATAAGGAGGCGACCTCTGAAATTAAAGCTATAGTGGGTGGTTTCTGCCGCCCAGTGACAAATTCAAAGTAATGATAACCAAACTGTTGGTGCGTCCAAATGATACAAGCCTGAAATAACCAAAACCTTTAGCAGAAAATGTGGGTTTAGTGTCAGACCCTATCACACAGTAAGATGATTGATTGAGGAAATAGGTTTAGAGGGTTGCCAAGTACTCTACACCAGGGGTTCTCAAATTGTTTCACATCAAGGACCTCTAAACTGACGCAAACTAGACCATGGACCCCCATCTGAGTAGACTTTGTCCCAGGGTCCCCTACCTGATAGAATTTTTTCTTTTAAATGTTTTAGTACAGAAAGTGAATGAAACCCATGAGCAAAAACAGTCATACAATCTGTAATTGTGTTCTTTATGGATTAAATTATAGTTTAAATAAATGATTCCTCTTTTTGTTGGAGACCCCCTGAAAACCCTTCAAGGACCTCTGGAGGACTTTGAGAACCACAGCCCTATACCACCTAGTTCCCAGCCCATATGGACTCACAACAACCAAGATGATCACATGACAAATGTTAAACTACAGATCCACAAATTCAAAACATTTGGAAAGCTTCAGCTTACAAAACAAAAATTTCTAGTGACCTAAAGAATGAGACCAGAAACTCAGTTTTTTACAAAAATTGTATTATCATTTAAATAAGGGTGTCTTTAGGCCACTGCACATTGGGCAATGAAATACAACATTAATTTTATCCTCAAACACACCAAGATGACAAAATGTCTTTGTATCTTTGTGCTTCAACTAACATGCTTTAACATTATCCAGATAGACTATCCATGCAAGTACACATTACATCTTAATATAATGTGTAAATAGGGTATAAAATAACTTACAACACAATGATGTTTGTAAGCATAGTTCAACATGAATGACATTTATCTTATAACACATGCATCCAAACACCAACTGACATCTAAATGAAAACAAATAGACAAAAAAACACAATGCAGCACCAGAAATATAAGGACTGCTGTCTGGTTAAATGAGGCATGCTGTGATACACTGCTGTGAAATGTGTATGACAGTAAGACAAAGAGAATCATCGTGACTGCGAGATAGAACAAATGATGTGTGGGAGGGAAGTAAACAATGCCAGTTCCTGTGATAGTCTGCCGAACACTTTCCATCTCATTGACTTTGAATAATTTTTCACATCAAATGAAAAGTAATTACACCACAACAACTCATTTTGAATGGTGTCCGGTGTGTATATGTATACAGCAAGATGAGTATTTATATCGGTCAGTAATTTTATTGCTGCTCTTCAAACACTATATAGAAAAATAGACTCTAGACCCTAATTACGCAGGCACACAGAATAACCAACATGTACTAGCTTATATATCCTCAAAATCACAAATGTGTTAACATTTGTGCATAAAAGTGACCTAGCTAGGTTGAAATATTCAAAACAATTGTACATTTTGTGATAAAAACAACACATTTGGCACAGATATAGGTGTATATGTTATAAAAAGATATAGATACCAGGCTGCTGCAAATTTAACCCATGCAGTCATTTTATAAACTGATTCGATGACTCTTGGTGATTGCCAAGGTGTATTAAAGGTCCCATGGCATGAAAATTTAACTTTATGAGTTTGTTTTACCATTAATATGCATTCCCCCAGCCTGCCCATGGTCCCCCAGTGGCTAGAAATGGCGATAAGTGACAACCGAGCCCTGGGTATCCTGCTTTGCCTTTGAGAAAATAAAAGCTCAGATAGGCCGATCTGACATATTGCCCCTTATGAGGTCATAAGGGGAAAGGTTACCTTCCCTTTCTCTGCTTTGCCCACCCAGAGAATTTTGCCCCCCCTCTCTCTCCTCCTCAAAAGCTACAGACTCAGAAATGACACATACTGAGGAAAGCTCATTGTGGGACTGGCTTTAGTGGCTGTAATTCTGCACCAAGGCTGAATTTTGGGAAAGAGACTTCAGATATGGTATTAGGGGGACCACTAAGGTCTATATAAAAGAGACTTCAGATACAGTATTAAGGGACCACTAAGGTCTATATAAAAGAGACTTCAGATATGGTATTAGGGGACCACTAAGGTCTATATAAAAGAGACTTCAGATATGGTATTAGGGGACCACTAAGGTCTATATAAAAGAGACTTCAGATATGGTATTAGGGGACCACTAAGGTCTAAATAAAAGAGACTTCAGATATGGTATTAGGGGACCACTAAGGTCTATATAAAAGAGACTTCAGATATGGTATTAGGGGACCACTAAGGTCTATATAAAAGAGACTTCAGATATGGTATTAGGGGACCACTAAGGTCTATATCAAAGAGACTTCAGATATGGTATTAGGGGACCACTAAGGTCTATATCAAAGAGACTTCAGATATAGTATTAGGGGACCACTAAGGTCTAAAATAAAAGCATCCATAGAGCACCGTGTCATGGGACCTTTAAAGATTAATGCAATTTCACTTTTTAATTCAAAGGGGGCTCTTTTACCCTGAGAAAAATGAAAAGAAAATACAGAAAGAGCATGGTCAATTCAGGGTCCAACTTCACATCTATATAACAGCAAGATCTTCAGGTTTCCATCAGCACATTGCTCTTTTTATTAGCGGTACATTCCTGAATAGGAGAGAGAAAAAAACGCTTGGGGTAGTTTGCATTTCTTTGGACCAATCACAATCGTCCTGGATGGCGCTAAGCTCCGGACGCAGCGATGGTGGCTCTGCAACATATTCTCTGGAAGGTACTAGTGTTAGTGAAACATTTGCACCCCGCAAGGAAAATTCATCATCCCCTATTCAATGAAGTTAACTGCTGACACAATACAGTAACGTGAGCTATTTCAATTAGCTGGATGCATGATTAGCTCTGGTATCTCCGTGTGTACTTTGTCCACAGCAATCCCAGCAATCGGTCCCAGAACCTCCCAGTCAGAGAGGAAACACCGTGAACATATTCTTTGTAATCCTTTACAATCATTCTACCAAAAGAACCAAGAAGACCTGTCTTGTTGCAACATCCAAATGTTCTTCAAAACTAGACATTTTCAACGTGTAGCTTGCAAACTCAAAGTTTGATGTTGTTTCCTGAAAAGGACAGAGTTTAACAGAGTTAAAAAACCCAGTTAATGAACTGTTGCCCATCCAGACTACAGGTCGCATGAGAAATGTTGATAAGCGCTTCAGGTTCATTATGTATTTGTGAGGTCCTGTACAGCTTGTGAAAACAAATGTCTCCAGTGGACAATAAAGACATATCTAAATGTTTTTGCAAATCATCTGAGCAAGCAAGCTGATATTTGTCTCTCTAAATGTGACCAAGCCAACTTTGTTGACATGGCTGATGCATGAAACATGAACTGAGGAGTAAGGTAAAAGTAAAAGTAATCTATTTAAAAAAAAACATTTCAGCGTGATAGTTCACCTTCTTTAAAGTCGCAAACTCTAGAGACAAAGTCGCTAAGTTGGCAACACTGCTTCTAGGTTTGAAAAGGGAAGCCAATGCGGGGAAGTGACTTAAACCTCTAAAAGTTACAAAAAGACACGTTTCTACGGAAACACAGTCTTCATCAACAACATTTTATTTACGGGATTGTTCAGATGCAGACAGACGATCTGCCAGATGTCCCTCACCTCCACTTTCTTTGTGTTATAAACTCCCGTGGATGTATGAGTCAGTAAACATTTTCCTAATAACTTTATGATTTCACTCGCTCCTTTCAAGTCTTCTTTAAGGATGATGTAGCCTCTGAAGCTGTGCGAAGTCACGTCATCAGCCGTAAGCCGGATGGAGGCAAAAGCCAACTCCTTCATCCGCAAATGGCCCAACCCACCACGGTGCTTTTCAGCTGCTCCAGCTACCCCTGAAATCCATCACCCTGGGCTACAGCCAGGAGAAGGCAAGGCTTTAAGCTTTAAGTGGCATGACAAGGAAATAGTATGTTTTCTCAAGCAGAGATACATTAATTGCTGGGTTCAAAAACAAGGTAGTTTGTACACCTCATACAGTTAAAATGAAGCTCTGTCTTGTCATAATCAAGAGTGTTTTTTCTAAAAACCAAACTGACTTTGGCACACATCCTGCCGCTGTTAAAAGTCTTATTAGATGTTGAAAAGTGATGCAGTGATACATGCAGGCAGCTCGCCAGGGGCAGACACCTATGCAGCAAGTCTGGCACAGAGATTATTCCCTGAGAGCCCCTGATCAACATTATCAGGAATGTTCCCCTGATCTTCTTCTGCCTCCTCCTCCTCCGCCTCCTCCTCCTCCTCCTCCTCCTCCTCATCCTCCTCCTCCTCCTCCTCCTCCTCCTCCAAGGTATTATCTGTTTCTGTCTGTTAACAGACAGAAGTTGTGGAGGATACAGCATAACTTTTGGGGTAAATAGAGGCTTTCATGCAGGAAGGTTGCTTGCCAGCAGGTTTTAAGCATGCCAGAGGTGCCATTTTATGAAATTAGCATTTCTGTTTTTAATGCTTTATAGACACTATTTAAGACATACCTTTGGTTTTCCATGCGTTCAGAAGCCTCCGACACTGGCTAGGTGTGATGTTGGCAGGGGGATAATCCTCTTTTATAAATTGCAGGTCAGATTTGGATTCCACTACAATGCTTGCCACCATGTTTAGGAGGGACTGTGGTCATCCTCTGGCATGCTACGTAATACCGCAAACACAGCTTGTAATGTGTTTTCCCCGAGTGCTGTCGTTTCAGTCTTAGAGGGAATGATGAAATATAATCACTGATGTTCCATTCAGCTTGTACCGCATTAATGGATAATAATCAAGAAGGTCTTCTTGCTTTCCACACGTAGTTTGACTCCGTAACTACAATATCACTATCACAGATAGTTATATAAAATTATGTTTTTTCTGTTTATCCTTTTTCATCTTGATGAAAGGATGACAAGCGGAAAAATACTACCAGCACTTAAGTATGCTTGAAAGAGCTGGGGTTGCTCTGAGTAGCACACACGTTCTTAAAGTTGTGCCGTTTTCTGGTACACTGTTTGAAGAAAGCATGCTTACTTTCAAATCTCAGATTAGAGGTCCAAATTAAAGTATGAACTCAGGATAGAGAAAGAGATAATGGTGCTTTGGTTTAAGCGGATAGTGTGGAGACAGTTCCACTGTGGATTGGATGTACATTCCTCAATGAGGACTTTCAAGTAGGCAATCTGATTGGCAGCAACTGCGTGTGCACATGCATAAGAAACTATCTCTCTCATGAGAGAAAATCAACTTCCTAAGACCATTTTTTGCAAGAATTCCTATAGCTTTCCCCAACTTTTTGAAGCCAATGGGAGCGGTCTGCCGGAGGAAGACCCAGGGTGCCGTGGGTGACTACGGCTGGAGGTGGAAAGGAGGGAGGTGGGTTGGACGCTTTGCCCGAAATGCAGTTTGCTCCAACCCCTAAAAGAACATGTTATTTTCCTGCCCTCTTGCAGTACATGACCTTTCAAATGGCTGAATGGAAGAAATTCAATCAGACAAATCAGCGTGTTGTTCAATCAATGTCAATTGATCAATTTGTTCGTCTCAAGCATTCCTGTGAGACTTTTACTGACTTATGATCTCTGTCAATGACACTCAAAGGCTGCACATTTTCTGAATGCATGTTTATAATCAGGTACACCACCGGCGTAGTGATACACTAGTAGTAGGCGTCTGAGCGCCTGAGCACATCCATGATCTACACAAGCAAATTCACTGCCCTCTACCCAGTTAAACCACTACTTTCCAGTTTTAGAACACTAATGTTTACCCATCCTCTTATTATAATATTATGACAAAATTATTGATTTACACACATTTACTAGCCACGTAGGGACAACTGTGGCTCAGTGGTAGAGCGGTCGCCTGCCAATCGGTAGGTTGGTGGTTCTCACAGTCATATGTCGAAGTGTCCTTTGAGTAGTCAACTTTTGAGTAGTAGCTGTTTTACAATCATTATACCACCAGAAAATGCACACTATATTGATATATTTGCATTTTAAAGATCCCATGACATGGTGCTCTTTAGATGCTGTTATAGTATATAGATTATATATATGTATATATATATATATATATATATATATATATATATATATATATATATATATATATATATATATATATATATATATATATATATATATATATATATATATATATATATATATATATATATATATATAATTATAATGGTCCCCTAATACTGCATCTGAGGTTTCTTTTACATAGGCCTTAGTGGTCCCCTAATACTGTATCTGAAGTCTCTTTGATATAGACCTTAGTGGTCCCCCTAATACCATATCTGAAGTCTCTTTCCCAAAATTCAGCGTTGGTGCAGAATTACAGCCACTAGAGCCAGTCCCATAATGAGCTTCCCTTAGTATGTGCCATTTCTGAGTCTGTAGCTTTTGAGGAGGAGAGGGGGGGGGGCAAGGTGGAGGCTGGGGGTGTGGCCTTGACCAACTGCCACTTTGCTCGTTTGAAAGCCATGATGTCTCTCTCTCATGGGTGGGCCAAATTCTCTGGGAGGGAAAAGCAGAGAAAGGGGAGGTAACCTTGCTCCTTATGACCTCATTAGGGGCAAGATTCCAGATTGGCCCATTTGAGCTTTCATTTTCTCAAAGGCAAAGCAGGATACCCAGGGCTCGGTTTCCACCTATCGCCATTTCTAGCCACTGGGGGACCATAGGCAGGCTGGGGGAATGCATATTAATGTAAAAAAAAAAACTCATAAAGTGAAATTTTCATTCCATGAGGCCTTTAACAAGCTGTGCTGATACAAACACATGTTTTACATCAGCATCTGCTCTACCAACATCAAGTGACTCCACCTGGTCCAGAATGCAGATGACCGACTCATCACTCACACCAAATCCTGGCACCACATCACTCCAATCTTAAAAAAACTCCACGGGCTTCCCATCTCTCACAGGATCAACTACAAAGCCCTCCACCATACCTCACTGACCTCCTCTCCCCCCACCCTCCCTCCCGGTCCCTCAGATCCACCTCAGCCGGTCTCCTCTGCATCCACAAGTCCAACCTCCGCAGTATCGGGGACAGAGCCTTCTCCAGGGCAGCTCCCAGGCTCTGGAACTTTCTCCCCCAAGAGATCTGCACATCTGCCTACCCCTCCCTTTTCATCTGTGCCTGATTCTTGTTCTGTTCTGTTTTGTTGTTTTTGTTTTCTACCTTGCCCTGTAAATCAACTTTGAGTCCTTGAAAAGCGCTATATAAATTCAATTATTTATTGATTGTACGGAGTATAGATGAGAAGCTGTGCTGACACAAAAGCGTGCTTTGTTTCATTTGGTACTAGTGAATTTGTTGTTTTGATCCAGATATCTCTTAGAAAATATCAACACAACAGAAGAAACTTCCAGCAATGACGTGTCTACCAGATGAAGCTATAGATGCTGTCACTCCCCGATGTAAGTTGAGTGCAGATTTGAGTCACGCATGGGTCACTTTGCAATGAGTGAAAATGTGAGTTGTGCATGCATCACTTTGCGACAAGTAGCATACAAGATGCTAACGAGAGACTTCTGTTAATACAGTAAAAATGGACCTACTTAACAAAGTTAAGTTCAGTTGAATGACGTTTTGAGCTAACGTTAGTGTCAAACAGCCATGGATAGCTAAAACGTTTTTGAAACAACTGCTAGCTTAGCTATAAGCTAGCAATCAAACCCAACAAAGGCTATTAGCTGAATGGCATTTTGAGCTAACGTTAGCAATCAAACTATCATAGATAGCTAAAACATATTTGAAACGATTCCCATCTTCTGTTATTGTTTGTATTGAGAAAAGTTAAAGTTGTAGTCCACGTCCAAATAAAGAAAGTTTAGCTGATTTTTCAAGTCTGCTGTGGGGCTTGATGCCACAGCAGACTTATCGTGTGATGTCCAGGTGGTGAGGAATGTTAAGAATCGGCTTTAGTGGCTAGTTTACCATCCTACGGAAAGAGCTGAACACGAACTGGAAGATGTAACCAACAATGTTTTATATGAAAATTACCACACTATAATAGTGTGGACAACAACAAGAACGAGTGACAACTAATACACAGACCAAAACAAAAACAGACTTTCACAGAAGAACAAACAGGAGAACATACAGGCTTTAGCATTTTTGTCAGAGAAGAAAGTAGCCTATTACAATTTAGCATGTTTCCTTAATATCTGATATTATAGTAATTTAATACAGTAAATTTATTACATATAGTATTTCTCCTTTAATTTCTTTGGACAACCACAGTGACAGGTTATTGTAACAGACAAAAACACCTTACTTAATTTTTTCTGTTTTGTGATGGATAAAAACTTGGATGTTTAGCTTTATCAAGGTTAGCTCTAAATTAGTGTTTTCATGGGTGTTAGCTTTAGAATAGCATTATCAGGAGCCTAGTAACATTAAACACCATAGCTACACAACAGGTAGCTAATCATTAGCTTCAGGAGAAGTTATCGCAGCTACAAAGGTCGGCGCATTTTATGTAGGGTGACCAGACGTCCCCGGTTTCCGGTCTCCAGACAGCCAGAGCCAGCGCTGCTCAGAGCTCAGAGAGGTTTTAGAAAGCCGTATTTTACTATGCTAAAATTACTGATTATTTACATGGAGTCTGGTGGAATTGGCGAACACAATTTTGTGGACTTTTATGTTTTAAAAAAGGATCTTAATCTTTAACAGGAAGGTCGACATCCTTAGAAATCCTTTCCATAATGTTGTCAGACACTTACAATATTAATCTGAGTCTGTCAGCAGCAAAACGAGCACTTTTATGAACAGAAATACAAGCTAGACAATTATCCTTTTAACTTACACTGTAGCTTGTTTCTCTGCTGCCGACTGTAGCGATCTTGTTTAATACTGCATCAATGTCAAAGGGAAATATTTCCTCAATAGTTTTTATTGTATCTGATACTAAATGAGCTGTTGCAGAAACAAGACTGAAGCAACAAAGCAAAAGCTGTCAGATAAATGTAGTTCAGTAAACATTAAGTAAATATTAGGCCTTTCTATCTTGAAATATTAGGACTTTTTATCTTGAAATATTAGGCCTTTCTATCTTGAAATATTAGGACTTTTTACCTTGAAATATTAGGACTTTATATATGTATACGTGGGACGTATATATGCTTCTGAGCTGAAAATGTCCCCGGATTTTGTCTGAGAAATCTGGTCACCTTAATTGTATGTCATTTCATACAATTGAAATGACATACAATGACATACATTGACTGTCCTCTGGACCCCGTAGAAAAAGTAGGGGAGAGAAGGATGTTAGCCAAGCTGACATCCATCATGGACAACACCTCCCATCCCCTACATGACACTGTGGGGTCCCTGAGCAGCTCCTTCAGCAGCAGACTGATACACCCACGGTGTAGGAAGGAGAGGTACCACAGGTCCTTCATCCCGGCTGCTGTCAGACTCTACAACACCTGCACTACCTGATAATGTTGTAGTTTCTGTTTGTTTTTGTTTTTCTCTCCCATCTACACCACACACTTTGTGTTTATCTTTATTATCGGTAGTTATATTATTTTATTACAAGTACTTACTTTTCAATATTTATGGTCACAGGTTAATACAATTTACATTGTGCTACCGACTCTTGCTTTATTACTCTAATTACACATTCAACGTCACTTACACCACAATATTGTTTCTTTCTTGTATCATGGCCGCACTTTAAAATACCTTTATTTGACGCCATTTTGCTTACTTTCAGTCTACCATATCATTATTGTCTATTGTTTGTCTGTATTTCTTGTGTGTTTACTTGTTTGTGTGTTGTTTGCTGCTGCTGTAATAAGAACATTTCCCCGTTGTGGGATAAATAAAGTATAATCTAATCTAATCTAATCTTCAACATTTGAGTACTCACATTGAATTACATCTTGGCTGTTACCTGGAAGCTGAACATTACATCAGGTCCGTCACGGTGAGCCACTTCTTAGCGGTGTCCGCAAGCTTTGACTTTCTCTCCTCCGTAATTTAGGAATCACACAGATTGTAGATCTTACTGTTATGATTGTTTTAAAAAATAAAACTTTTTTTTAATGCAAATTGTGTTGTGTTCTTTAAACTATGACAAGCTTCTCATTTATCTCCTTGCTTACAGTTTTGTGATACATCATAATATATTAAATAGTAAAATCTGTATCATCGGCTATACTGTGGCTATACACAGCCCTAACACTGTGGTGTTTTGAAATTGGGTACCATATGCCCCTTTTTGACTTTGAGCACCTGCCCCTTCAGAGGTCTTTGCATGTCTCTGAAGGGGATGATAGTGAAACTGAGGAGGTTTTGACTGTGTACCACATGAAGGCTAGTAACATGACCATTTATAGGTTATTTAGTGACAACCACAAACCCAAGCTATCCAAGTGTAAGATAAAACTCGCAACATATGGTGGCCATAGAGTGCCAGGGATTGCAAAGATCTAGGACTTAGCCAAAAAATTGAACATCAGCCCCCCCCCCCCTTTCTGCTAAAGCCCAAAATGGAAGAGAGAATGAATGTGTGTGCATGAGCAGTGACTGACACACAGTTAGTAGTAGTGGTTGTCAAAGGTTCAGGGACTTACTTATCGGGGTGAGGGTGGATAAAAGCTCTCAAAGTAGATTGGCAACCTGCAAACCAGATGAAGGAAAGTGAGGACCCTCTACAGGAAGTGCTTTCAAAATATGAAATGGTGTTTATGGATGAGCTGGGGATGTTACAGGGCTTCACAGCAAAAATACATGTAGCCTGTGATGCAACAGCCTGCCAAGATATGCCAAGATTAGTACCTTTTGCCATGAAAAAGAAAGTAGTACAGTAGTTGGAAAGGCTCTTACAGGAAACAGAAAATTATAGAGCCAGTGAAGTTTTCAGAATGGGTGGCAACCATTGTACCAGTCTTCAAGCCAGACTCCAATACAGTACAAGAATGTGTGGGGACTTACAGTGAACAAAGTGTCACCCATTGAACAGTACCACATACCAAGAATGGAGGACATGATAGCCTGTTTAACTGGGGGAGAGAAATACACCAAGTTAGACATGAGCCATGCCTATCAACAGATTGTCTTGGATGAAGAGTCGAGAAAGTATGTCACGGTGAACACACTTAAGGGGCTTTTCACATACACAAGGCTACCTTTTGGAGCTGGTTCTGGCCCAACCATCTTTCAGCGTACCATGGAGGGTGTACTGCAGGAATCAGAAATGTAGCAGTATACCTTGATGACATAATTTTGACAGGAAATAATTCCAAAGATCACCTGGTGACATTGGACCAAGTGCTGCAACAATTGGAGAATACTGGATTACGCTTGAAAAGAAGCAAGTGCATTCATGAAACACTGGGAAAAACGGGTACAATTCATCAGCCCTTTAAGACCAGATTTTGTCAAGGTAACGAGCTGAAGGAACAGCCGCTATTGATTTGATTTCTTTTTTTCTTTGGGTTTCCCTATATATCTCAGTGATGTGAACATAACTGAATGTTGCCAAACTGCTACAGATATTTCTATTTATTTTTTCCACCAATAGAGGGGGCTCATGGCTTGGGCTGCTGCTGTCTCTCTCTCTCTCTCTCTCTCTCTCTCTCTCTCTCTCTCTCTCTCTCTCAAAGAGTAATACCACATAGCCTTTGAGGTATAATTATTATTATTAATTGCTAAAACACTAAACCCTATTGTCTGAACCAAATGCTCAGTTGCCTGAACCCACTCACTGAATCAATCACTCTTTTTGCAAAACCATAAGTACTTTTCACTTGTTTAGACACAACTTGCCAACACATTTTCAATGTGATGCACCCGTGCTGCACAATGGTGAGCACAGGTGACAAAAGTCAAACACAATTAAAGCACAGGTGTCACCACTTGACCGCAACAACTCAAAATTGATCACCCTTGTGGCTAATGATGTGAGGGAACATATACAGTAAGCCAGTTCAGAGAGCACTGGTTTGTGAGGCCCTATAATGGATAGAAATCTGAGAGGAAGAGTTTGTGTGAGAGGAGGTTGAGGTGGTCAGCAAAGACAAAGAACAGTAATATCTGATGAAATCAGAGCTGCTGTGATTAACCATGTTCTTGTCCATGGTATGAGCACGAGGGAGGCGGGACAAAGGGTCCAACCAAACATCAGTAGATTCACTGTGTCCACCATAATCTGAAGATTTAGAGAAGAGAAAAGGTAATTACCTTTTGTGACATTATAGTACAGTATGTAAATGTTGACAGCAATTACTGTATGACATACTATATACTGTACCACAGTATACTGTAAGTAAATATATGTTTCAGTACATCAATGTACCAATGTACTGTAGTATTATAATGGAGGGTTGGTCTAACTGTTTGTAGGCCTAGTTTTTTGTAACTCCATGTTCTTTTTGTAGAATTGAAAGACTGCCACATGGGGGTAGGAGGACACGTACGTTCTCCCCACACCAAGAGACCATAATTGTTGATATGGTCCGTGAGAACAGTGCCATTAAACTGAGTGAAATTCAGCAGACGATCATTGAGGACCTTGTAATGCAACTCAGACAGAATCAAAGAGCAGAGATTCCAGTATGTCCAGGTTGGCATACTGTATATAAAGACACATTCAATGTTGTTTACTCCAAGTAGTGATTTACTGTAAAGGCCTAAATCACTTTTTCCGTATCACTTACAAAACTATTTATATATTTCTACAGAGGGTTTTTCAACTGGATGCAATGGAAAGACCCCATGAATACATCTACATGGATGAAGCTGAGGCCATAATGTGATTGGCCATTGGGCCATTGTTGGTGTTCCTGCCATCAGAAATCATGGGGTTGTCCAGCATCATGCCTACCTGGGGCACTACAACACTCACCAGCTCCTCATTTTCCTCAATCACATGCAAGGTGCTCTGTTAGGGCAGCAGGATGGGCATCCCATCTAGGGTGTTGCTGTTTGGGACAATGAGTTTTCACACAGCCCTCCAGGTTAGAGAGTGGTTCAATAGGTGTGGAGGCATACCAAGCCTGGATACGGCATGCCAGGGGTTTTTTCTCCCATTGCCTGGCCAGACAAAATGTAGCCTGTGATGTGGATGAAGTCCTGTGGCCTGACCCAGTACGGAAACCTGATGCTGTGGCTGGTTCAGACAATAGGGTTTAGTGTTTTAGCATTTGAGAAAAACTGTACATGGGCTTACTATACACAAGTGGCAAACGCATAAGATTTGTTTGTTTTTACAAGTGCTATGTGTAAATGCACAAGATTTCTGTTTTGTCTTGTTGTTCAAGTGCTAAATGCACAGTTTTTTTGGGGGGGTTTTCCAACATGCATTTAGCCTACAGTGAACAAACATTTATTTCTCTAGCTTCATGTCCTGAGCATTGTGTTTTCTATTTTTCTACGTAGTGTTTAGTGACTGTTCATTGTTTTTAATTTTGATTGACTCTGGGCACGATTTGACAACATAATTTGATTGTTGGTTTGAGGTGAAAGTTTGCTTGTGCAAGAAGAGTCTGAGGTTTTTTGCATGTAGCTTGAAACATTGGGTTTTATGTTCACAGTTTAGAGAAAAGGAGAGCAGCTTTCAAGAAATGTCTTAGCAATCGAGAAAAAGTGTAAGAGTAGAGGTAGTGTGCAATAATACCTCAAAGACTATGCAGTATTACTCTTTGGCTTCTTTTTTGTCTTTTTCTCTGACCAGTTATCTTCATATGCAGCTTTCATTTAAAAACAAAAAGATTGGCACATTTTATCATTGTACTTAATAGTGGCACCTTTACAGTATATCTTATTGTATATGCCTTTGACTATTTATCTATGTATTTGCCTCTGAAGTAGACCCTATGAAGTAGCAGGAAATGGAAACACTTAAGTAAAGGAAGTATCTCATAATCGTACTAAGTAGCCTACTCTACTACAGTAAATGTAAACTACTTAATTACTTTCCACCACTGCTGAAAGGTCTGATTGGTATAATGTATGAGATATGAGGATTCTGATGAAACAAGAGCTGACTAAATTAAACTGTAACATACATTTTAACATCCACAACAACCTGTATGTTCTCATTCAACATGTCTGCTTGGGTATTATGCTTACAATATAGTCATACTTCATGTAAAGCAAAATACATAAAGGTATCGTTCATATATAGGTTGAACATTAACATCTATCATGAAACTATATTAGGCTATTTTTGGTATTTTGCATACAGACTACTTGACTTGGATTGCAGGGAAAGGATGTTAAGACAACTGGGATTATAAAGCTGTCTTCAACTTTTACATGTGCCTGTAGTAGGAATGTACAGTATGTAACGTGTATGGGCTACCTGTTCTTTACTTAACACGTCAGTAAAAAAAAAAGAGGCGACGGTGCTTCACCTGGGCCGGCCAGCTGTGGTAGGAACACCTGACTCGGGTTACAGCAGGCAGAGAGCCAGGGGGGCTGGACTCTGAGACCGAACAACTGCAGTCAGGAACGTTACGCAGCGATGACTGCATGTCTGGAGCAATCGCCGCAAGAGAGAGATAGAGAGAAACAGAGTGAGCAAACCGACTTCAGGAAGACAAGAAACTTTGTACGGAGCTCAGCTTTTCTCTCGAATTTGGAACAAAAGAACCAAAAGGCTGTCATTTACTGTGAGGTAAGCACGTTTGTAATTCACCCCGTAACGTAGGCCTACGGACAGCTATCTGCGTAGAAAGAGTTTCATTACAAGACCCCGTCTGTGTCGGGCAACTTAGTGGAACTCTTTGAGTTTGTTCAAGTACAGTCGTGAAAACACCTTTTTTTTCTTTTAAATGGTTCTTTCCATAGTCCCCTTTTTCATTGTAAGGGGTCTTAATGCTAGGAGGAGCTTGTTCTCCAACTAATGAAAATCAGATGTTGCCATGTCTGCCAGCTGGCATGTCTCACAGTCTACAGCCGGCTGCTGGACACTGTAGCCTACAGTAGCCTACAGCCAGAGTAGACTATCTACAGGACTTCTTTAATAGGGATCTTAACTGATTGAAGGGTATTTATGATTTATTTATGATCCTCTATGTAATATTAATGATGGATGTTCACCATATTCTGTAGTGGATCATAGGGCTGCACAAATAATCGTAATTTGATCGAAATCGCATTGTGGACTAGTGCAATATCCAAATCGCAAGGGGTGGGGGGGGGGCGCAATTAACTAAATGCAATATTTTGCAATATTTGTGTCAAACCATTCTGAATGAAGTATTGTGGTGCTGCAGAGACGTCCTACAAATCTTATCCTACAGACTAAAGGAAACATCTTTGCTTGGCACAGATCCTCAAAAAAAATCACACTATAATCATTTGTTCTGTAATATTTTTCAGTGAAAATGAGAATAATGATACAAAAAAAGATCATTTCTCCAATATTGTGAATCATATCACAATCACAATATCAGTCAAAATCATAGCTATGAGATATTTTTGTGCAGCCCTAGCAGATTATTGGATATATGGGGATTTGAAACAAAACCAAAAAAAGTATTTAATTGAAATTCCACAGGCACAGTTTCTTCTGACTGCAAGTTGGAAAATGTAAATATGGCAGTTATCTGTTCGCCTTCCCTTAAATGGCATGTATTGAATGTTTGTGTTCTGCTCTGGTTCTCAGTCAGGAACTAGCTGGGCTGCCTTGTGTGATTCACTTGTTGTAACCTGTTGCCTAACAAACTGCTCCTCTACGGTCACCAGAACACCTGTAATATGACTTTCTTCTAATTAATAAAACCCATGCATGCTCTCACTTGCAAGCAGATAAGCAACTTGTCATTCCTTGGTAATGGCCCTGTGAGCTGTTGCACCTCAGCATGAGCATGACACACAGTCGTTGGACGGGCCATGCAACTTCTTAGAAATGTCTGTTATGTTGTGTGGCACTGAGAGATTCCTGAGTCCCATGCTGTGGAGAACACTGTCGCTCTAGAAGTATAGGGGGAAGCTGAGATTAGGTGTTTGGTCTATAAAATGTCAGATGAAAAATTGCAATAATCCCAAGGCCTAAGATGACATGGATCACACCTTCCAGTTGGATGTCCCTCACCTTCTTCTTTCTTTGTGTTGCCGTTCTAAACTCCGGTGGATTTATGAGGACAATGGTTAACTGTCTCCCCGGATCTCTGCAGGGTAAATCCAGACAGCTAGCTAGACTATCTGTCCAATCGGAGTTTTCTGTTGCACGACCAAAACAACTTTTGATCGTACACCTTCCACCAAAACAAGTTCCTACCTGAGGCTGTTGAGAGGCGCTGTGGCTCCGTCCAGTACTTAGCTCCTCCCATGACTATTGTGATTGGTTTTAAAGAAATGCCAATAAACCAGAGCGTGTTTTTCTATAATCCCGGAATGCTGTATGGACTAGCCAGACCCTCCTTTGCAGAGCTGTGGAGGAAGGTCTGGCAATGTGAGACTAAGAAAATGATCATATTTAGAAAGCTGAAAAAACATTTTTTTTTTAAAGACAAGATAAATCAGTCATCAAAATATCTGGCAACTAAGTAATTAATCTGTGCATCTCTAGCTGTGTAAGTGATAGATGCCACTATGCCAAAGTGGAGCCTGCAGGACCAGGAACCAAAAGAAGAATGAAGGCTGTATTTAAATTGTATTGTTTAGTGATTTGTTATAATCTCAGAAATGCCTCAAAAGCTTGAGGAGTTCAATAGAGCTGATTTTTTTTAAAGCCACGGTAGGCACTTTATTTTTGGCATTGTTGGGAAAAATAATAATACTTCAGCATATTATAAGAGAAAACTAGACTCCTGCAGCCCCTCTTGGCTCTGTTTTCAAGCTTTAGAAAATCTAGCCGAGACTTTGGGCAATCACAGGTGATTTCAGATAGAGAGGGCATTCCTTTTGGCTGTTCTATGCAGGCATAGAGCGGTGGAGCTGCTGGAACAGGTCTCACGCTACTTTAAATCCTGTTTCTTGCTTTCTACCGCCTGCAGCGTTACAGGTTGTTGTTGTCTTTGGCAATGACAGTTGCTGTCATGAATATAATGTACAAGGTAGAAAAGCATTTCAATGATGTTAGTTTGAGGTGCAGTTGTAAGCAGTATAAAAATATAAGTACTGTCCGTGTACTTTTTGAATTTGAGAAGCTTACAGTTGTTGAAGTCAAAGTACCATATTAATCTATGAGCCATTTATGGTATGTCAGCATGACATTAAAGCTCATCACTCATAGCTTTGGTTAAAAAAAAAAAAAAAAAACTATGACCAACTTATTGATCATAGTTTTCTAATATGTAAGTGATATACTGTATATTTGAATAAACCTTTTGGGAAACTCTTCTGTGGCTGTGGCAGATACTGAAGATGAAAAAACTAATTTACCAGATAATCTCCTTCCTATATCACTGTGACACAGTTTCCTGATGCTTTTACACAATAATTACACAACTCCTCCCACGTGTAGTTGCACAATTGGCCTTTATCTTCAGAATCATGATATCATCGGAATCCAGAAATAACCACCCATTTTAAAAGACTCCCATCATTAGATAGTGGTGAGCCAAAGTAAACATGACATTGGATGTCATCTTTGGCTTCTGGCATCAAATTACCTTCGAGGGATTTAAGACCAATTATATTCTATGTATTTTAAATTAAAGCTTTTGAAAATGAAATTACTGGGGCTAATGTTTTTAACTGCAACTTAGGAAAGTGTATCACCGGCAGGAGCTTCATTCTCCTGTGGGACATGATTTTTTTTGTTTCTGTTGTCTGCATGATAACATACAACCAGATTTAGGTTTTAGCACTCCATTATAAAGAAAAGTGAAAAGCAAGCCACAAAGGGAAGCACTTAGTTTGTGTCATAGGATTTTTTTTTGTATCATTCCATCTCAGCTGAGTTCCCTGCCAAGAGTGGACAGAGGATCTGAAAGAAGGATATGAAGGAGGAACCAACAGAAGAGGGAGGAAATGTATGAATGGATGATTGTATGGGAATGTGTAGTTAAGCAGAAACTAGAGAATTGGTTATGTGGGTAATCTGGACTTGCTGGTGAAGGACATGAAAGGAAAGCAGAGGGAGAGGGAGAGGGAGAGGGAGAGGGAGAGGGAGAGGGAGAGGGAGAGGGAGAGGGAGAGGGAGGGGTTGTTGCACTCTTGGTCAGACACACCCTGGCATTCTGCAAAACTAATGATTATTGTTTCCCTTATTGCCTTCCCACGGGCTCTCTCTCTCTCTGCTTTAGTGTCTGGTAACAACGTTTCTGAGTTCGGTACTCCTTCATGGTTTCATCTTGTGGTTTTCATCTTGACTTTACCACAGCTAATTGTTGTATGTTAAAATAGTAGTACCAGCTGACGTTGTAATCACAGCACTGGAAAGGAATTGGATAGGAAGTGCATATGAAGTTTTCCAGGCAGGAAAGTTCTCTTGAGAAAGCAACCAAAGTGCAGCAGCGAATCAGCAAGCCTAGAACAGAGGACAGCAGCTGTCTGTCCACTTTACATTTTCAGATGATTAATGTTTCCGTGTTTCAACCCTAAGCAACCGCTCTTTCTACTGGGTGTGCACTTTAAGGTGTAACAGTTGCATCACTTGACACTCTATGTGACAACTGCACGTCTGTTGTCTGTTCCTAAAAGTCATTTATTTACTATGACTTCTTTCTTGAAACATTCACTTGACAGCTAAGGTTAACTGCTGAGTTAACCTTAGCTTGTTTGCACAGTAATGAAACATGCTGATTAGAAAAGCAAAGGAAGACAAGATACATATTACCTACACAAGCTGTGAAGATAACAAGAACAAAAACAAGGAGATTATTAAACAAATGTATCATCTCAATACCACCAAAAGCAAATCCACCATCTAAATGACAACATAACACAATGATAGGACATGATAGGACAAGAAGAATAAAGTCATAAGGGAGTTACGCAGTATCCTACAGTATGTAGAGCTCTGCAATATGGTTCCGGAAGATAAAACCCGTTAATTTTCTCCATAAAGTATTTTAATAATTAGCCATAATGTATAAACCTAATAGAGGTAGACTGACAAGGAAGCTGTGAGGTCGGGAAACTTCTATAGTTTCTATTTCTGTAGAAGATAGAGGTTTGTAGAAAATCAACCTTGTTTTAAGAAAAACCTGTTTTATTCACAAAGTCATGGAGAAGTACTACACTGCCCATAATCTATACACGCGGCAGCAACGTCTCTGATTGGTGAAGCTGCTTTTACCATGGAAATGTTCAGCACAGCAGCAAATGGCTATAACGAGCTGCTACCACCGAAGGCTATTATTGTTTCTGTCAACAGTCTTGTACCTTTTGCCTTTTTTAGCGTTTCCAAAATGTTTTTTTTGTGCCGTATCAAATGTTTCATAGTGACAATTTAGCTTGTAGCTGGTTGGCTTGGTTCCAGGCTTCCAACTCTTTATACATGCATTTAATAAAATGTCAATAGAGCAATTGAATGGGGAAAATCACTTCAGAAACCAGAACGTGGGCGGTCATAGTTGAGCTCTATAATCCTTCAATAATAGTCAATAACACTTAATGACATGCTGCTACACATGCTCTCTTACTAAGTACCTATTATTGTTTAACAGTGGAATAAAGCTTGACCAAAGACAAACATAAACTTATAGTAATAAAACATGTTAATGTCTATTAATATCTATAAGTAAGTCAAATCAAATATAGTTTTAATGGTGTACTGAGAGTGTTACACAAACAATCACCAACCCAGGAAAAGTTGCCGTAGAACAGTAGAGAAAACTGGGAGGGGGTGGGGTGAATGAATTGCTGGTCAGGAAGGGTTGAGTCGAGACAGAGTAGGTGAGTAACTGAGTGAGTGACCTGACCTTTATGAGTCAGTGAGAGTGCAATCTCGTTTTGTGTGAGCTGCTCTTGACAGAGATAATGTCTCAGACTGTGTGTGTGTGTGTGTGTGTGTGTGTGTGTGTGTGTGTGTGTGTGTGTGTGTGTGTGTGTGTGTGTGAACGCCTCACAGGCAGGAGTGGTGAGGAATGTGTTATTATCTGGCAGTGCTGTACACTTTGGTGTGGTGACATTCCATAACACAGGTTTTCCTCTGGCCCTGGCCCTGTGCTGGGGCCTTATTCAGAGGGTGGTCTAGTTTTAAAGGTGCATTATATGTACATATGTGCACCTATTGTATCAGGCTCATTAACAAACTGGGGTGGCAACAAAGATAATTGTCTTTCCCATTTCAGTTAATGCCCAAATTAAAAAAAGAAGCTTGTTTTGCAATGATAAAATAATTGTTTATTTAAATGGAGTCAGGCGGGTTTGGCAATAACAACAACCAACAGTGAGTTGTTTTTAAAAGCATCTTACTCTTTAACGAGAAGGTCTATCTCTGTAAGGATCCTTTCCATAATGTTGACAGACATTGTTCATGTGTCAATAATATTGGCGTCCAAACAGATCCATTTGGAAATGACTCAACATGCTACTTCGTATTCCAGGCCTATAGGTGGCGCTGTTTCTGATACAGAAATTCACCAACAAACAAAGGCGGAGCATGCGCATAAAGTTTTCACGCTGTAGTGTTAATTTTCTCACCTACTTTTAATTTAGTCTTAGTCTTGTGCCAAATGCCCTTCACATATCTTTTTTGGTTAGTCAAGTTTTAGTCGAGTAGTCTTGTTTTAGTCAAAGCATTATAGTCTTTTTTTAAATAAATTATTTCTGAGATTATGTCTGATAACTTTTTCAGTTAAGTAGTGTTTCACACATCTCAAATATTGGTTAAATGTCATAATTACCTGACAAAATACACTTGTTGAATGATTTTTGTTGAATGCAACTTTGTTAAACGGGTTTTTATATCTAGCCTCCTTCTTCATGCAAATACAATCCTACACAGACACATGTTAGATAACCGCCAGGGCTCCTGGGCTCTACACCACGTTGTTTTGTTGCCAGCAGTTGAATAGCATACATTTCTCCAACCGGTCTGCAAGCTGTTTAAGAGCAGCTTCGCCAGCTCTCCTTTTTCTCGCCCAGGCCACATTGCTACCTGGATGTGTGACATCTCTCTAGATAAGCCGCAGCCCCAAAAAGTAGCGACAATTGTAGACAAAAATGAAGAGAGATTTTATCTTAGTTTTTATTTTACGCAAAACATTTTAGTCTCGTCTTTTTTCGTCAACAATAATGCATGTTAATTTAGTCTTTTGGACATTGGTGCCGTCTTGTCTTCGTCTCGTCTTCGTCATGGAAAAAAAGGTCGTTGAGGAACGTATTTATTTAACATATTTTTGTTTCGTCTGACGAAATTAACACTAGCACGCTGTATACAAACAGACAGTATATTTTGCCCTAGTAACCTTAATAGGCTCAATAGCTTCTCCAGCAGGAACACAAGCATGGAGTACGCCATTTTTGTTGTTATGAGACACTGTTGCAGGATCAGAGGTCTAAGAATACAAGTTGAGGACTGTGGCGATGACAACACTTCGCCGTCAGAACGAAGGGGCGTGGGTGGCATTTTCAGTTTTCTTTACCGAGGGACCAGGTTTTAAAATAGTGCGTCTTCAGGCAGTGCGTTTACAGGATTTGTTTCGACGATTCAAAACATCAGTTTGCACCAAAAAGCATTACCACGTGGATGACCCCTCGGAATGTTAATCTGAGCCTGTCAGTGGAAAAAAGCAGCACTTTTAGTGGACGTAAATTGAAGGTGCGCAATTGATCAATAACTTACATTGTAGCTTGTGTTTCTGCTGCCAACTGCAGCGACCTTAGTTAAAACTGTCAAAGCTTGTTGTTCCCATTAGTCACTTAGACACAAAAACATAGGAAAATAGGGTCCATGTGGAAAAAAATAAAGTTACCTTTTAAAGGTACAAAGTAAAATCAATATCTATTCATTCTATTCATCTCTGTTTGACATGTACAGATGCAAACAATACAATCTGGGATGCATTTAACCTAGCTTAAAGGTATATTTTAATATTTTGGAGTGAGGTTGTAGAGGTTTTCAGTGTGTTATCTACAGTAGATGGCGGTTGGCCTGCACCCAGGTTGGAGAAGCAGGTAGGAGTACCAACACAGAACAAAAGCAGTGTACTCTTGTGAACGGGGGCAGCAATTAAACGTATTTTAGACACCTAAAAAAAGGACCACCTCACAAAAACTAATACCACTTTAAGTGTATCCTATATTTAAAACATATTTATGGCTTTACCTTGCTGTCAGACAGCCCTTTCTTTTCCCTCCTCTCTATTTTCGCAGTCTCCCTTTGCCATCTTCCATAACCTGTTGAAAGTCTGTCCCAAACAGCTGATCTACAGCATAACACAGTTGCGCTTATGCATAGGAATACGGAAGGTCGACGTCTTAGGAAATGTAGTGCCAAAGGAAAGGTAAAGCCCTGAAAATATTCTAAATATAGTGCACACTTAAACTGATATAGATGTTTTTAGGTGTCTAAACTGTTTTTAGCTGCTGCCCCTGTCCACAGCAGGACATTGCTTTCCTTCTGTGTTGGTACCCTTGCCTGCTTCTCCAAACTGGGAGCATGCCGACCGCCGTCTACTGTAGCTAACACACACAGACTATGGAGAAGTTGCTCATACAACCACACCTCAGGTTTCTGAGCTATATCTTTAACACAAAGATTTTAAGCAGGAGGAAACACAATTGAAAGGGAAATAATATCCTTTAATGCAACTACAAATCTGCCTTACAGTGGCCATTGTGTATCATATCCTGCTTTGTATTTCCACATACAGTATATAAACAACCAGAGATGGCCAAAGTACTCACTTCCCGTACTCAAGTAGAAGTACAGATATTTGTGTTAAAAAATACTCTGGTAAAGTATAAGTACTAAAGTAAAAGTAACAAAGTACTAAAAGCCTTGCAAACGACAACCATTTTTTATGCAAAGCTCTCTAGACCACACAAGTGTTACTAGAGTGCAAGCTGAGAAACTTCAGTGGACATGAAAAAAGGCTCTTTATATGCCATTGCCTTCATTTTAAATGGATGTCTGCCAATAGGCCAAACACATCATATATATGACTATTGTGACAGAGACTAGGACTCCCGGTTAATAAGATTCTGACTGAGTAGCAAGATATGAATTCAATTGTGATTTTGTGAGAATTCACAGATCCAGTTTCTCTTTTTTAATCTTCCCCTTAACATTTAAAGGAATTGACATATATGTGTTTGTGCTCAAATATGGCTTGTGGATAAAATATGAATTACTAAACGGATATTAATTAAGAAGTTCCCCAGCACATTGGCCAGGAGTCATTCTTGATTCCTCCTGTCTCAAACATCTCTCTCAGATAAGGCCGAAGATGATCGGGAATGTCTTGCTGCTTGTCTGCTGAATCTCTGGGATCTCCATTTTCTTCATTTTCAATCATGTCGCCTGCCGTACTATGTGCTAACTATGTGCTAACATTACCGCCATCAAGCCGCATTGATTTGGATGGCGCCGAATCTGTCGAGTTATCTTGTAGTGGTGCATCAACTTCAATGTATAGTACTGTATATTCCCGTCCAATTAGCAAGATCTATGTAATTTTGACGTCACATAGGCGCGCAAATTCGGATGCTTTGACCGTAAAATTGCCTTAAATGTCAAACAAACACTAGGTGCACAGGCTGTGCACCAAAATACAACAAACCACATGCTGAAAGTTACTGGCTGGAACGTGGTTTGTTGTATTTTGGTGCACAGCCTGCGCCTCTAGTGTTTGTTTGACGTTTACGACCCCTGTGTTGTCTCCCGAGACCGGGCTTCTTCACAGTGTATTCAGGGGGCAGGCAGCCAAGATCAAGGAGAGATACCTACGATTTAAGACAAAAATGATATCACGCTGAAACTATGCAGGAACTCATAGTGCACCTTTAACACATTATTTGAATATCTTGAATAAAAAATAAGACTCAACTCCCATTGAAGACTGGGTGCTGGATCTTCAATGTGGATAATAATAATGCATGCAGGTAATTTGGACACAGGTCACATGTGTGGCAATAAAAAGTATTGGTTGAATAATTCAATATGAGGAAATGATTCTCACAGGCTACAGGGAGAAAGGTGTTTGATTATCATTGTTTGTACATATTGTTTATTTATTTAGATTTGTTCTCAGCTTCCCTTTTTCTTTTTCTTGTATTTACTAATTTATTTAGTTTTTTTTTAATTTCTGAATAAATTTCTATTTTTTATACTAACATATATCAATGAGTAATTTGGGTAAAATAAATAAAAATGCAAGAAAATATAATATGCAATTCATATGAACATATGAGAAATACATTTGATTTTGTTAGATAATTGATAAGTAAAGTTAAATATTGCAAAAAATAAAAGAAGGAAGTAAAGAAAGGAAGGGAAGAAGTTTGTTATTATAATTATTTAACAATGTTTTATGAAGGAGGGGTGGAAATAAATAAGCGTATAGTTTTCCCACTCCTTTTCGGACATGTAAAAATCAAGTGTTGTTGCGATGTATCTATGTTATCTATATTATAATTATTATTTTCTGTATGACCTGATTTTCTGTTTTCTTTTACATAAAACAATAAAAAAAATATTCAAAGAAAGAACCCAGCCCTGATTTATTGACTTTTTGTCATACATAGATGTCTGGACTATTAATATAATTTCTCATCCACTTGACTGTGCACTCCACCTGAAACTTACTGGCAAACGGACCAGTCGTAAGTCAAGCGAGAACACCTGGTATTACAAATAATGTAGCTGAGTCAGAAGCATGGCAAGACAGTAACCAGTTTATCTGAAAGGGGCCTCAAAGGACTGGGATGTGATTCATGTAGCATGATCTGTCACATAAAGCATTTCAAGTTTTTTGTTTTTTGTTTTTTTTTGCAGTCAACGTATTAAGGAAACTAACTTGTTTAGACAGGAAGGGCGTTCAGGTTGTAGTCTCAGAAAGTTGGCTCTTTCTCAAAGCGCCCAAAGGGATGAGACAGCTGGAAGCCTGCAGCAGGAGAGAAAGGGTAGGGCTAAACTAGGTAAACCTAAACCTAGGATTTTTTGTTCACTATGGTTTTCAAGGGCCATACACCACTACCCCCTCGATCAAAATGAGTATTAGTCTCGCCCTTAGTGTCGCGTGCATGCGCAAAACCTAGGGTAAGGGGTAAGGGGTAGGGGTAAGATAGAGAAATGGGATTCAGCCTAATTTCATTGCATCATAGTAAGAGTCAATGGAATGTGAGGAACCTAGAGGGCAGAAAGCTGAGCCGGTTTGTACCAAAATGTTGCGTGTTATTGTTGATACATGCAGTCTCCCATAAAATGCCTAAAGTGCTGAAGGTCGTATGCGGTTGTAATAAAGTTGTCAGATTTTTCTCCTTACAACTGTGGTGTGTTTTTCTTCTTCAGGAGTGGAACGCTGCTACCCTCCAGCCATGAGTTCTCAGACGAGCTTTGGCAGCAGCATGCTGTGTGAGTTTCCTCACCCCTTAATTTGTCTTTGTCTGCCTCAGTGTATATTTGTGCACATGCGAGCGATATCCTGTGTTAATTGTCTTGGGCGCTTAGTGTGGTTTGTATTCTTTGTTTTTATAATATACTTTATTGCAATGTTCCCTAGCCCATTCTTGTTAACACTTGAGTAGAGTAGGGCAGGGTAGCAGAGTGGGTATTGGGAAGTACCTTAATACAAGTCTTGTGCTAAAGTGAGATATTTCATTTTTTCTTTCGGTTTGAATTTGTGTGTGTGTGTGTGCGTGTGTGTGTGTGTGTTTGTATGATGTCTATAAAGTTTGCTCTGTTGTTAACAGCCATGAATTGAATTTTTGTGGATGTGCTGTGGTTTGTATTCAGTCCAGACTATAAATGATGACCTCAATGCGTCGCTGGCTACAGCGGATGAGTTATCCAAAGAGTTCAACTCCCTGCTGAAGGAGGTCTCCTCCGAAAACAAGTCTGGGTCTCAGGTACACACATACACACACACACACACACACACACACACATATACGGTATCGGAACAACCTCCTAAAACGCTGGTATCGGTATTGGGAAGTACTGGAGTTAATGCACTGATCCAATACCACGTAATAAAGCCCTAAAGAAAATCTACGTTAAAGTAGTTTATTTATGTTCTGTTTCCGACTGGAAAACTGGATGATAAAAGAAAATTCTGTGGCGTTCATTGTTTGTGGTTGTTCATGTTTCACAAAGAGTTTTAACTCGAGCCAGACCAAGAACAAAGATAGAAATCATATCACATCCAAACAGGGATAGTAGTATACAGTTGTTAAAATATAATAAAATATATGACACACTGGTATCGGATCAATGTTCGGTATCGCCAAGTTCAGGTATCAGAATTGGTATCAGGAAGCAAAAAATGGTATCCGACCATCTCTAATATATACACAATACTCCAGTTCCAGTTTTTTTCTCCAGAGTGTTCCTTTTTAGTGAGCAAAATTCCCACACCCTGTCATAGTTAGCCTCTTGCATGCCACTAGCATCTGTGTTTTCCATTAGCTGGTTTCTTTTATCATTCTTTCTCACTAGCTCAAATGTGTTCCTGGGGTCCATATTCTAAGATAAATGTGTATCTACATCTGTACTGGCCAGGAAAAGTGAAATGCCTTGTTACAGATACATACAACATATTCCATGAGTCTTACCCCTATTTTCCACAGAGACTTTGCGCCCATTCAAGTCAATGCTTCATATTCCAACACCTTTGTCCCGCGTCCCAGAAGCGAAAGATACGCGGCAGATCTATTTTCACACGAGCCGCGGGCCCTTCACACAGGGCAGGATGTTACAAGGCAAGAGCATCCAGTCAATTTACCAAAAAGCCCCCCCTCAATATTGTATACTTCTTCTCTACAACACCACGGACAATGAGAGGTTCATCTTGGAGGTGGAAAAACATAATAGATTTCACAGATCCTTTTTATTTGGACAACGCCAGAAAAGAGATGGCACAGAGTTTAACTGTAGGCGTTCTTGGAGTGGAAGGTAGATAGAAGTTTAATAAACACATGATTGTTCTGTAAAGTACTTGTAGAGATAATAAAATCGGGCAGCAAGACGCTCCTACAGTCCTGGTGTGGTATGGCGCGTGGCGGAGGACGGAACTAAACCGTGACGCAGCCGGAACGCAAAACAGACACTCCCGGTGGAAAATGGGGGTAAGCCATTGGCGGACTGTCAAAGACCTTCTGGTGCAGCAGTTGTTGAATGCCAAGAAAATAAGTGTTGTTTTATCCTTGTTAAAATCAAACAATGTGCAAATTGTGCCTACCCAGAACATTAATGTAGTCATTCCCTATTAAGATGTGACTGGTCAACTATTAAATTAATTGCCAATTGTTTTACTAATCGATTCATTGGTTTGAGTTGAAAACCAATCTGATTCCAGGTGTGAAATGTGCATAGTGTCTTCACTCCTCTGTGATGGTAAACTGAATATCGTGGACAAAACAAGACATTTGAGGACTAATTTTGGGCTTTGGGAAGCACTCTTCCACATGTTTCCTCATTTTCTTACATTTTATAGACCAAACAAATCAATTCATCAAGTGAATAATCAACAGATTATTCAACAATGAAAATAATAGTTAGTTGCAGCCCTAATTCCTTTAGTATTTATTTCTAACAGATACTTTTTACCTTTCAGACCAGCTCTCCAGTCTCCAGAGAGAAGCCTCAGTCCACCAGGCTGTCCAGCACCTCCCTCACTAACAGACAGTCAGGTGGAAGTAGTAATGGCAGCTCCAGCGCTATGCCTTTCTCCCCGAGCACAAACCCTTTCTATCCCATGGACTCAGTTTTCTCCAGCAATAAAACCACCTCCGCTCTGGCCTCCTCCACCAACTCACTCTTATCTCCAAAGATCCAGTTGGAGGCCCACTCTCTGTTTTCTACAACTGGATCTGACAGCTACTCGTTGGGGCAGCAGAGCCCCAAACTGTCGCCTCATACCCCAAGGCGTTACTCCCCCTCTACTTACGAAAAGAGCCTACAAGGCTCCATCAGTCAGAAAGATAGAAGCCCTTCCCCAAACCCCACAGCTGCTTCCTTTGACCAGCCGCCTAGGTCCCCCTCGGGCGTCCCGTCCTCCAACCTGCTGAGCCCGTACGACAGCAGCCAGATGGGTCGCAGGTCGCCTCGCTCCGACAAAAGCCAATCTCCTTTGTCTTTCAATCACCTAATGTCCAACACGCTGCCTCGCAACTTTGGCGGTTTCAGGCAACCTGGTAAGTGACTAGGGTTAAAACAGTTGTGGGCCAACTGAAAACCAATAGAAAATATATGCTGGGTGTCATTGTTGGGTTTTTGTAAATAACATCACACGGTCTAGAGTACAGTCTAGACCTGCTCTTTTATGAAAAGCGCAATGAGATAACTGTTGTTGTGATTTGGCGCTATATAAATAAAATCCAATATATATATATATATATATATATATATATATATATATATATATATATATATATATATATATATATATAGTTCTATTACTGATGAAATACCACTGTGAACTCTGCTTAACATAGGTTTCAAGTTCAGTAATGCTGTGTAATGCAGGAGTAAAAATGATTCATCCTCAACATTTGTTGTGTTCTGGTTTCAAAATGATGAAGACAGTTGGAGAACTACCTGAAAGATAAACATATCTGTATATAAAAGAAACTTTTATATTTGACCAGCATTGTTATGTTAAAAAAAAAGTCTTGTCTTGGGGTGGATGTTTCAGGTACAGATGTCATTGACGTGCTGTTTCAGCATGAAGCTGGTAGTACTAAGTCAACGGGATAAAAAGGAGTCATTTGAACCCAAAATTCTGAACCGTCCCTCATTGTTACACCACAGCTACTCATAGTCAGTGTAGATCTTTTCTAATTTGCTGATCAATCAGGTTTTTGTATTGCTAAACACAGTATTTAGATATGACACGTCAGGGGAGCAGGGAGCAGCAATGCAGCCTATCACAGTATTAGTAGTAATAATAAGTGAATGAATAAATTAATGAACCTCAAACAGAAGCTGAATTTTGGTGTAACTGAACTTTGGCAAAAACAAGACGGAAATGCTGCCAATGTTGTTTGAAGTTTGGGCACCCCAGGTAAAAATTTGTATTAATGTGCATAAAGAAGCCAAGAAAAGATGGAAAAATCTCCAAAAAACATTAAATGACAGATTAGAAATCCGTATAATATGTCACAAAAAGTTAGTTTTATTTCCATCATTTAGACTTTCAAAATAAGAGAAAACAAAAAAATGGCGTCTGCAAAAGTTTGGGCACCCTGCAGAGTTAATACCTTTCACTGCCCCCTTTGGAAAGCTGAGAAATGACAGTGTCATGGATTGTTCTCAATCATTGTCTGGAAAGACCAGGTGATGTCAATCTTAAGGTTTTAAATGCCCAGACTCATCTGACCTCGCCCCAACAATCAGCACCATGGCTTCTTTTAAGCAGTTGTCTAGAAAACTGAAACTGAAAATAGTTGACGCCACAAAGCAGGAGAAGGCTATAAGAAAATAGCAAAGGGTTTTCAGATGCCGATATCCTCTTTTCGGAATGTAATTAAGAAATGGCCGTCATCAGGAACAGTGGAAGTTGAAGCAAGATCTGGAAGACCAAGAAAATTATCAGACAGAACAGCTCGCAGGATTGTGAGAAAAGCAAGTCCAAACCCACGTTAGACTGCACGATCCATCCAGAAAGACCTGCAGACACTGGAGTTGTGCTACACCATTCCACTATAAAGAGATACTCGTACAAACATGGTCTTCATGGAAGAGACATCAGAAGAAAACCTCTTCTACGTCCTCATCACAAAAATCAGCGTTTGAAGTTTGCAAATGAACACATTGACAAGCCTGATGCATTGTGGGAACAAGTTCTGTGGACCGATGAAGTTAAAGTAGAACTTTTTGGCCGCAATGAGCAAAGGTACGTTTGGAGAAGAAAGGACACAGAATTTAATGAAAAGAACTTCTGTCCAACTGTTGAGCATGGGGGGGGGGGGCAATCATGCTTTGGGGTTGTATTGCAGCCAGTGGCACGGGAAACATTTCACGAGTAAAAATAAAAATGGATTCAATAAAATTTCAGCAAATTTTGGACGCTAACTTGATGGCATCTGTGAAAAAGCTGAAGTTAAAGTGAGGATGGTTTCTACAAATGGATACTGATCCTAAACACACCTCAAAATCCACAGTGGATTACATCAAGAGGCGTAAACTGAAGGTTTTGCCATGGCCTTTGCAATCTCCTGACCTCAACATAATTAAGAATCTATGGATAGACCTTAAAAGAGCAGTGCGTGACAGACAGCCCAGAAATCTCAAAGAACTGGAAGACTTTTGAAAGGAAGAATGAGCAAAGATACAGTACCTCAAACAAGAATTAAAAGACTCTTGGCTGGCAACAACAAGCGTTTCCAAGCTGTGATACTTGCCAAAGGGGGCGGTACAAGGTATTGACTCTGCAGGGTGGCCAAACTTTTGTAGACGCCATTTTTTTGTTTTAAGTGTAAATGATGGAAATAAAATCTAACTTTTTTATGACATATTATATGAATGTCTAATCTGTCATTTGATGCCTTTTGGAGATTTTTCAGTCTTTTTTTTGACTTCTTTATGCACATTAATACAAATTTTTACCTGGGGTGCCCAAACTTTCGAGACCCAATATAGTCTTGCCAGTTGGTCAAATAACATATTTTTGAACATCTAAACAAAGCTTAACTACGAAAATAGACTGCCAACCCACTAAAAGAATTACCTCATTCTGGGTTTAAAGTGACAGTGCTCTTTCGGCGATTCATCAAAGCCACAAATAAGAAGACAAAGATAAAGTACTGCAATACTGAAGATTCCTTTTGTAATATTCTCTGTATTCTGGCCCCCTGTTTTTTGTGTGTTTGTTGTGACCTTATACTCTTTCTCTCTTAATCTATCTCAATCTCTCTCTCTCTCCCAGATGAGGGTGTGCAACAACAAAAGAGTTCTGGCAAATGGAATGAAACAGATCTGGACGTGTCTTATGAGAAGAAACCTCACCACGCCTATGACAGTTTGTTGATTTCCGATAGTCTCTCAACTATTATGTTGTAAAAACACTGTAAAATGAGTCCAAGACAAACCATTTGGGAAGAAGACCTGAGAAGAACTGCTACTGCATGTGTTTTCTAACTCTGTTTTCTAACTCTTCTCTGTCTCTTCTAACACTTTCCTGTTACAGAGAAAGAGTGGCTACGGCCGTCTGTGCCAAACAGCAGTTGGAGAGAATCCAACCTGGATGGCCCTCCTCCGGCCCCAAGCCCCAAAAAGGTGGGTGGTGCTAACACAGAGGCTTTCAGATAGGTACTGTGAGAGAAATATTTGTTTGGCTTCTGTTGTAGCCCAAACTCATTCCCTCGAGTTGTTAAAGGTCCCATGACATGTTGCTCTTTGGATCCTTTTATTCAGACCTTAGTGGTCCCCTAATACCATATCTGAAGTTTCTTTTCCAAAATTCAGCATTGGTGCACAATTACAGCCACTAGAGCCAGTCCCACAAGGCACAATGAGTATGTGCCATTTCTGAGTCTGTAGCTTTTAAGGAGGGTTAAGGTTAGGCTGGGGCTGTGGTCTTGACAAACTGCCACTTTGCTTATTTGAAAGCCATGATGTCTCTCTCTCATGGGTGGGCCAAATTCTCTGGGCGGGCAAAGCAGAGAAAGGGGAGGTAACCTTGCCCCTTCATAAGGGGCAAGAATCCAGATCGGCTCATCTTAGCTTTCATTTTCTCAAAGGCAGAGCAGGATACCCAGAGCTCGGTTTAAACCAATCGAAATGTAATGTAATCAAAACAGGACCATGGGAATCAGCCATCAGCACTTTGTCTACCTGACACATTGTCTACCTGATGAATCTGAGTAATATTTGGGCTCATTTAATTATTGTAATTAATAATAGTAATATTATTATGTTACACCCTTTAGTGCTGAGCAGGTAGGTTGATGCCGTAAAATCAAAACAATAAGCTAAAAAAGAGTCATAATTATCTGTTGTTTATTCCTATGAGACATTTACACAGTCATGTGATTCATTGGATTGGGAATGTAGAATATAACCATCTTTTTTCCCCTTTCCTTTCCAGGATCCTCGTTCTTCATCTCTCACATTTTCCCATGGTTCTCTGCCCCGTAACACTCGTATAGCAGTACCTCCAGATGTTTCCTCCCCTTACACCCCTCAACCCATCATCTCCCGTATTTCCATTCCCCCAACTTCTACTCAGTCCCGCCAGCGCAAGCCCATCCCTCTCTCAGTCATCATGCGTCTCCAGAACCCCCACTGGGGAGCCATGTCCACCTACCAGCCCAGAGTCCAGGGAGGAGAAGGGGGCATGGCCCCGTACCAACTGCCTGTACCCATCCCAAGGGAATTTATCCGCCAAGCTGTTCCCCAGCCACCCAATCTGAGACAGCCAGCCGTATACACTGACGGTAAAACACATTTAATGAGGAATGTAACCACATGGTTAATCACTGATAATTTTTTTATTTTATTTTTTTAAACTAATCCCATAGAAAAAAAAAATCTCTTTAAATAAACAAACTAAGAACATGTAGTGATGTCTGAAGTCAAACAAGGGAAATCTAACAGAAGATTGCGCCCTAGCCGGTTGTAATCTTAACACAATTATGTTGTTTTCTAACTGATTTACGATGCATCATAACACCTCTAATATTTAAGATCTGCACACTTACTCTCTATGCTCACAGGATCAACTAACGTGTTCAAAATGTGCTTTGCTATCCGTCTTTGCAGTGCTGAACTCAGGCGATATAGACGCGGAGTTAGAGCGGATGGTCAATGTCCATCACATGCCTGTGATTTCGGAGAATCCCAGTATGCCAGAGGGCAGAATTGAGGGTGCCACCCCAGCCCCCCGGCCCCTCAGCCCCACCAGGCTGCAGCCGATGGTGGGGCCCGAGGCCCAGAGCCAGGACATCCTGGACAGGGAGGAGCTGCTCCGCCTGCGGGCAGAGATCCCCCGGGCCCTGAAGAGACGGGGCTCCGTGGACCAGTCCCAGCCCCTAAAGAGGGCCTCACTTTACCAGCCCAACCAGTACAAAAGTCTCATCAACAAGCTTTTTCGCAGGAAGGTCCACCGGCAGAAGGGGAGCAAGGTAGCGAGAGTGGCAGCTCCTCAGACGGAGAGGACTTTGCTACACCTCCTTCTCCTCTACCTACACCCACCATGCTCAGTGATTTCAGAGTAAGCAACTGGAGAAGCAGAAATGTGGGGGGGGGGACACTACGCACGGCAATAAGCATGACTGGTCTGCGTACAGTAAGAGTCTGTGTTACCTTATTTGACAGGAATCTATAGGCCTATGCATTTAGCTGTTATTTCTGACAATTTGATAAACAAAAGATATGTGTTATGCAAGAGTAAATGAAACACCGATTAACAAAACAAGTTAAAAAGGTAGCTATTTGTAACTCTTAGTTTGTGGCAAAAGTGAAATCCCTCTATGCAGGAAAAACCCTAAAATTATCTGGCAACAATTTTGTTTTAGATCGCTGTGTTGGACTACAGTCTCTCTAGTCAGGTGTTTTTTTTCTTTATTCAAGCTGGCATCCTGTTTGTCTCTCCAGAACTACCATTCCATCCTGCGGCGGTCCAAGCGGGAGCCGAAATCTGTTGGGAGGCGAGCGCGACTCAGCCCGCTGGTCCTGCTGCTGGACGGAGCGCTGGTCGGAGAACTGGAGATAGTACAGCGGGCCGTGCAAGAGGTGTGTGTGTGTGTGTGTCTGTGTGTGAGGATGAAGATTTATTAAAAGATAAAGATGAATTAACTCATTTGTGCTTTTGGTTACATTGTTTCCCAGATTTACCACTTTTCATATAAAAACAGTTTTGGAATTCTTTTATGGGAAATTGTTGAGGTTGTAGGGGAAGTATGAGACTCCCACTTCCATTTCAGGCTTCTGGATTAACAGCAAAACAATAAAGAAAAGGAAGTGCAACAACCTAAACATAACTACCCCAAATAAGGGAAGAATGGTTGATATTTCTGTATTCGTTTTTTCATTTGTTTGGTTTGTATTTGTTGGTACCGCCAACGGCAACTACTTCATATCTGAAAGCAGAAAATGTCCAATATCCATGTTATGTTCTTCTTTACAAATGATATAAATGTCAGACTGACTGACTGACATGTGACGTGTGCATTCTCAGTCTGAACTAATACACTTTTTCCACCAAAATTTGCATATATGTGAATTTACACCGGTAAACTAAAAATTAGCACCATCTACCAGCCAAATGCTGGTAAAATATATAGAAGTGGCTGGTAGATTTGCTTCATCCACCAGCCAAACAAACCACCAGTTTTAGCAATTTCTTTGCTGTTTTCTTGCTTTTTGCTCAGGTTTGTCTATAGAGCCCCTGTTTACTGGTGTCTGACTCCTCGCTCGGTCAGTCTGCCATTTCCTCTTTCTCTCTTCCTCCGACAATGCTTTCCTAGCTTTCTGCTTCTTTTTTTGCCGGATCAGCCATGACAATAGTATGAAAAACTCCATTGCTACTGTGTGGTTATAGCTAGTCGGTTCCTTGATAGGGGCGTGTAGGCCTATGTTTGCAGTATGGAAAAACTACCCATGCAACTTTGGGCCGCCGACTTGCCGGCCCAAAGTTGCAAGGGTAGTTTTTCCGCTCACAGGTGCTAGGGTGGAGCAAGACGAACACCTTTCAACCCAAAAAAATTCCATCATTCCAATGACTCTGAAGCTGTTCAGTTAAGATAAATTAAGCTAAAAAACTGCATTGTTTCCTTTAATTTATTGAGTGGCTGTTGAAATTTAAACATTCATTGGCCATTTGACTGGTGGACGAAAAACTTAATTTTGAACCATGCTGGTAAACCTGCTAAACATAGCCAAAACACTCCTTTCCCATTGCGGGTAGAGGAGTCTAACTGTTGTTTTTTTTTTTTTCCTGGTTCCAGTGTATAAAACTACAAACTCTGCTGAAACAGTAAAGTGTAGTGCCAAAGCTTGTGATCCAATTATGGATACAGACTTTACGAATCACTGAAAAATATATTATATAACTACCTTTCATTTTCTCTGGGAAGGTTTGCTCAGCCGGTTTTCCTTTCCTTCAACACATCCCTACTGCTACTTCTTCCAACAGAAATACATTGGCCTGGAAGTTGCTCATGCCATACAACAGCTTCCATTTTAAGGGTTAAGAGCTGGCTCGAGGAGATCCTCACAGTAGGTTGGGAAAAAGGATAACGTGGATAGGCCAATTACAATAGACATAGACAGAGAATCATATTCATTTAACATCACACTTTCTTGATTATGTAACAGTGTAGGACTATCTGAGAACAGAAATTCTTATAACATAATGAATGATGAATACACTCCGTGTAACATACAGTGGGGCTCGAAAGTTTGGTCACCCCAGGTAAAAAGTGGTATTAATGTGCATAAAGAAGCCAAGAAAAGATGGAAAAATCTCCAAAAGGCATCAAATGACGATCCATCCAGAAAGACCTGCAGACACTGGAGTTGTGCTACACCATTCCACTATAAAGAGATACTCGTACAAACATGGTCTTCATGGAAGAGTCATCAGATGAAAACCTCTTCTACGTCCTCACCACAAAAAACAGCGTTTTAAGTTTGCAAATGAACACATAGACAAGCCTGATGCATTGTGGGAACAAGTTCTGTGGACCGATGAGGTTAAAATAGAACAAAGGTACGTTTGGAGAAGAAAGGGCACAGAATTTAATGAAAAGAACCTCTGCCCGACTGTTAAGCATGGGGGGGGCAGGATCAAGCATGCTTTGGGGTTGTATTGCAGCCAGTGGCACAGGAAACATTTCATAAGGGGTGGCTGTGGCTCAGTGGTAGAGTGGGTCCCTGCCAATTGGAAGGTTGGTGGTTCAGTCCCATGGCGAAGAGTCCTTGGGAAAGACACTGAACCCCAAGTTGTTTTCTGTTATTTTGAAAGTCTAAATTTTTTATACAAATGTCTTATCTGTCATTTGATGTCTTTTGGAGATTTTTCCATCTTTTCTTGGCTTCTTTATGCACATTAATACAAATTTTTACCTGGGGTGCCCAAACTTTCGCGCCCCACTGTATCGTGTTGCACTCTTAGCGTTGCAAACCTGGACTCACATCACAAATCTCCACATCACATCACTATGTCAATATTCTTGAAAAATGATGTACGATAATTACTTGGTGCAATAATGTTTCTGTTATTTATTGTTACAGTATATTCACACTGTACTTTATGTTCACACTGCACTGCAGTAGCATCTGTACAATCTTTTTTTAGCAACATTATCTTTCTTAACCCCTGGAGCTGCTGCCCCCGCGACCCGATACCGGATAAGCGGATGAAGATGGATGGATGGATCTTTCTTAACCTAATCTCACTTTACTTCTACTTACATTTAACGTTATTTTTTTATTTTCTTGCACTGTAATTATGTAATGTATTATGTTTAGTCTATAACCATTACGTTCCACTTCTGGGATTGCTCTAGGGAAATTCCAACCTATGTCCCTCATTTTGTCCGTTGTCCGTTACCTTCCTCGTTCTATGTGTTGGCGTTCTAAACTCCGGTGGATTTATGAGGTTAACTGGTCCTCAGATCTCTGCAGGGTAAATCCAGACAGCTAGCTAGACCATCTGTCCAATCTGAGTTTTCTTTTGCACGACTAAAACAACTTTTGAACGTACACATGTTCCACCAAAACAAGTTCCTTCCTGAGGCTGTTTTGCAGAGGCACTGGGGCTCTGTCCGGCGCTTAGCACCGCCCAAGATGATTATGATTGGTTTAAAGAAATGCCAATAAACCAGAGCATGTTTTTCTCCCATGATGCTTTGTGGACTAGCCAGACCCTCCTCTGGAGGAAGGTCTGGCAATGCGAGACTGCTTTGTGACTTTATACACTTATTGACTTGCTCTTTTCTTACTCTTATTTTTACCTTAAAATGGACTGTGAGCAACTGTAACTAAACAGTTCCCCTGAGGGGATGAATAAAGCATTTGTTTTGGTTCTGATTCATAGATGAACGACCCCAGCCAACCCAATGATGAAGGCATCACTGCCCTTCACAATGCAATCTGCGGCGGCCATTACAATGTGGTGGACTTCCTGGTTCGCATTGGAGCCAATGTCAGCGCACCAGACAGCCACGGCTGGTAAATATCTGCTTCTACCATATTTATGCCCTACCCGTCAAGTTAAAACCATGTATCTCCAAATAAGGTCAACTGGATTTTGAATGTTTGTGATAAACTGAAGGATGACGTGTTGAGAAAATTCTCCTCCTTCTTAAACTGAATAAAGTCTTTTAAAATAATCTCGGATCAGCTAGAGAATGCATCGTCACAAAGCTGAAAACAGGGCTGTGTTTCTCACACCATGAAAAGTTTTCAAACTTTTTAGAGATATGCGGCTCTCACAAGATGGCAACGCTACACACGATGATCTTTTTTTCACAATAATGTATAATAATAATGTATCCTTTTTTTAGTCCCGCAAGGGGAAATTACAGTTCATTTTATTGAATATGATGCGTTGCTGTGGATTAAACTAGCCAACAGTATATAAACAAGTTCAGATTAGCACAACCGTAAAGAAGGGCGCCCGGGTAGCTCAGTTGGTAGATGCCCAAAAAATAATCTTAAAAAAAAAAAAAACATAACTTAAAGAGGCTGTACTGGAAACACTGAAAAAACAGTGGCTAGGATTGCCTCCATATGGCTTTCACAGACCTTTGTCCAATATGTGACATACCTACAATTTTTCACGGCCACGTGCACTCACATGCGAACATGGCCGGGCAAACAAAAAGCAGAGAAACTCAGATTACAACACACAGAGGGAGTGTGACTTTATTCTCCTTTTAGGATGCCATTACGGCACTATAACTTTACATAGAATAATATTTAGCATAATATTTGCCTGCTGTTATTTATTGTGCTGAATGCAAAGCACAGCCCCTTTAACAACAGCAGTCAAATTCCACATTCACATGAATGCAGGAATATGAATCCAGAACCATCATATATATAGTAAACACAGGGAACATTTTACTGCAGTACTTTTACTTTTATGCTTAGATACTTTTACTTAAGTAATGGTTTGAAGGCAGGGCTTTTACTTGTAGCACAATGTGTTTTTGTACTTTTACTTTAGTAACTTTTTGCCTTTGTTGTGGTAGTTGAGGTGTTTGGTGTAGCTTCATCTTCTGCTTTACGTTTACATGGAGTCCTTTCACAGACGTGTCCATGTTTTGCTAGCAGTGCAGCAGAACCATGTATTATGTATTCATATTTATATTAATTTCTGGGGAACCACTGAGTTAGGAAATAATTTCATCAGTTCTTTTATTAAAGGTCCCATGGCATGAAAATGTCACTTTATGAGGTTTTTAACATTAATATGAGTTCCCCATAGTGGCTGTAATTCTGCACCAAGGCTGAATTTTGGGAAAGAGATTTCAGATATGGTATTAGGGGGCCACTAAGGTCTATATAAAACCATCCAAAAAGCCCCATGTCATGGGACCTTTAAACAATTTGAACTTTAAATGGAATATAAAAGGACAGCACTATGACAGGTCTATTTTAAAGTGCAGTTTGCTGCTGATAAAAATCTCTGAGTGTCTTTTGGCAAATGTCAAAGCCTTTCACGACATGTGAATTGCGGCAGTTGATATCACAGTGATGATAACAAATCGTCGGTGCTCCTACATGTGTTAACTGCTGTTGTTTGGCCCCCAGGACGCCGCTGCATTGTGCAGCCTCGTGTAACGACCGTCCTCTGTGTGAGTTTCTGGTGAGGAACGGAGCTGCTGTCATGGCCATAACGGAGAGCGACGGCGCTACTGCCTCCCAGAAGTGTGATCCTTACGCTGTTGGGTTTGAGGAATGTGAGAACTTCCTTAGGGGTGAGGCATTACACCCACACTCACACACACACACACGCACACACCCAATTACACTGTTCTATTAAATGCTAAAACACAATAGAATGAATCATAAAATGACAACATTTGACAGTTGCTCTGACCTTTGCTCTTTTAGATGTTTTAAATGTAAAATGTGACCGATTTGAGCTTAGTCTTCCAGACACGTGCTCACAACTCACGCACATTCACATGATGTAGCTGATGCTGACATACCCATCGTAAAACTCAAGTTTACATGCCTGGCTCTTGGCCAATATTGTCATTCAAAGTAACTTTAAAGGAGATTCCGGGTGATTTCAACATGTAGCTCTGTTTTTTTTAATTTGTTGTGCTGTCAGTAGCGAGACAAATGAAAACAATCAGTGCAGTCCACACCGAGTTATCCTCTTGTTATGCTCACCCAACACGCTTAAACAGGCTTAAATAGGCTCAAACAGGGCAAGTTTTAAACGTCTTCTTAGCCTCTAAACATGCTCAAAATGTCATTACCAGTGCCTAGCCATGTGCCGTTTTTCCTTCCAAGTGAACACAGCAAATCTGTCTGCAGTATGCGATTTCCATAGTCATTTAGGGGATGAGGCAAGGGGGGGTCAGTAGCTTGTTCGTGTGTGCTCAATTTCATGTTGATTGTAATGTTTAAAGCAGAAGTGAGTGAGAAGTGTTTTTACATGAGGCCCTGGTGTCTCACTTAAGGACACTGTCATTTGGTGGTGGCAGTAGCTCTGTCTGTAGGGAGTTGGGTTGGGAACCGGTCCTCATACGGATCAAAGTATGGTGGCGGACTGGGCCTGGGAGAGGTGCCAGTTCACCTCTTGAGCGAACCCTGACATGTCTCCATTCGTGCCTATATAGGTACAGAGCATATGTGTGTGTAATTCAGGTCTGTGTGTAATTTTATTAATTATTATTATGAATCAGCTCATAGTTCATACAAAATAAGAGAGACCAAACACAGTTAAGAAATACCATTAGTCTCCCTTATCATTAATCTAAGCTATCCCTCTCTGGGACTGTGAGTGTTAAACCTGAATATTTCTCCTGTCTTGTTTGTAACATCAGGTGTGGAGGATGCGATGGGGACGGAGAACAGCGGGGTGCTGTATGCTTTGTGGAGCTACCCGGCTCAGGCAGCTGACGAGCTGAGCTTCAGAGAGGGAGACATGGTCACCATCCTGCAGAAAGCTGAAGGCTCGGACTGGTGGTGGGCCTCGCTCTGCGGCAGGGAGGGCTTAGTTCCAAACAACTACTTTGGGGTAAGATGCCAATTTTGAAATGAAGGGTTGAACCATTTAGCCTTTGCTGTTATGGAGCTGTATTACGTTTTGTCGCTTTGGTGTGTTCCGAGGCACTTTTTTGACCAACTTGGGGGTAGACTGATCAGTCCAACTGCTTTTTGTAGTGCTGCTGTGGTGGGCCATCTGGTTGCTGTGTCAGGGGCTTAAGTTGGTCTCAACTTTTCGCTACAGGCCCGCTGCGGGTCCCCCCTGCTGAAAACCCAGCCGCAGCCTATACACACTCACCCTTTCAAAATGAAACTCATTCACACTGCCTGCAGGCCTAATGCAGAGAAAAACATGAATGTTAATGTTTTTTTTTGTTTTCCCCCAGCTTTTCCCGAAGTTCGCCCCAAATCTCTCTGCTGAGTGGTCTCTTGATGGTTATGAGGACTGTCTCAGAAACTGTTGTTTGACTGGACTGCATCTGTATGAAAGGCTGTAACGCTGCAGGACGTGACAAATGGCTTTGATCTGTCTGTCGACGAGAGTGGAAGGAGAAGTCTCAGTATTCATTGGCTTCACTGACAATCTTTCTAGAAGACATATCATTTGTACTGGCTATGCTGTAGGATTTGTTTTTCTAGTCAAAGCTAGAACTCTGTACCTTGCTAAACATGTTCTGTCAAGCTATGGCTGTCTATCCAAAGGTTACAAAAAGGCCATTATTCCCTGCTGTTTTTACTCAGCTGTGTTCCAGTCACAAACTGACATTTCTGACTCATCAGCTGGTTAGTAACCCCTATGCTCACAGTGGCTGTTGGTGTTCAGTCCACTCATCAGCAAGGTCAGTGTTACTGTATGCTGTTAACAAACACAAGCCACGATTGCTCAATTTAGAGAAGGGCCACCTGTGTCAGAGCATTATCAACCTGCTCCTTACTAGAGCGGAGCTGTCTGCTGTTGATACAGGTGTAAAGTGAAAGAGAGTGGCCAGGAGTTGATACTGAGCTTTTATTTCTGTTACGATATTTCTAAAATGTACTCTTTGTACTAATTTTGCAAATAGTTTATTGGATGGAGACTGTGATTTTTACAAGCCAAAGTTGCTAGACATTCTACCAATGTGGCTTTAAATGTAGACTTTAAATATTTTTAACCAGCCACAGTTGAAACTTAACTGCATCTAGCCGGTTTCTACGTGGCTTTAGTCTTTATGCACGATGTGGGTCCTTCATGCTGGAAATTGCAGGTGTGTGTGTGTGTTGGGGTTGCCCGACTTAAAAATAAACCATGCTGTGTGTTGTAAATACTATAATGATATATACTTAAAATAATTGCGTGAAAACAATGCAAATGTAAACATTTTGAGTCCCCTCTACCTTGCCTCATGGTTGTTTGGCCTGCCTTTCCTCTTTATCTTCAGTTGAGTTAATAGGTGACGGTAAAAGGTGACTGTGAGCCAGGTACAGAGCACCTTGAGGGGGCGGTCTTTTCCTCGGACTTTGCAGTCTGGTATAGCCTTTAAAAGATGACTGTCCTACAACGATAGTTAACTTTAGGCACCAAAACGTCTATAGTACAAGCATTTTGTGAGGAAAAAAGGGGTGAATCTCCCACAAAAGCAACAGAAAATCTGACAAATGTTTATCACTCATAAAAGGCTCTTCTATAACATATAAAAAGTGGTGGAATCCATCCAGTAGAGGAGTATTGAAAAATACTGATATCCGTGATGCCAATTTCCTATTGCAGCCCATGTTAAGGAGAGACACTACAAGTGAATAGGGAACATATTTTAACTAATAGAGGAGGAAGCTTTTGTGAAGTTGAAATTGTTTCTGTTGCAATGTGTGTAGGGTCATGTTGCAAAATGCCTCAACTACTAGTTAAGATTTAAAAAAAAAAAAAAAAAAAAATTTAAATGTGGTTTGATTCAAAATATGGCCCACTTATATAGTACATGCTATAGAAGTCTATATCTACGACATTCTAATTCCGGGATTGCTCCGGTGCCAACGGAAATTCCTTCGGATGTCCCTCTTTTCTGCCAGATGTCCATCATCTTCCTCTTTCTTTGTGTTGGCGTTCTAAACTGCACCGAGGACTTTGGTTAACTGCTCCTCAGAGCAGGGTAAATCCAGACAGCTAGCTAGACTATCTGTCCAATCTGAGTTTTCTGTTGCACAACTAAAACATCTTTTGAACGTACACATGTTCCACCAAAACAAGTTCTTCCCGCCCGGTGCACCGCCCAAGATGATTGTGAAATGCCTTTAAACCAGAGCACGTTTTTCTCTTATACAGGAATGCTGTCTGGCAATGAAAGATTAATTAATGTCTTTGGAAGAGAATGTTTGTCTATGACAATGAAAGTGGTCTTTTTTTGTGGATGTGTGTGTGGGAATGAATGTTTGGCAATGCATTTGTTATCTTGTTTTATTCAGTTTTCTATATTATTAGTTGCTATACTGCTGTGCACTTACAACCTGTAACCCCCTCCCAAGGGACACATAGCAACCAAATGTTGACATACTCAATAAATACACAAGTTACATATTTTTGGTTTCCATTGAAATGGTTTGTTACAGTTGTGTGTTTGTGGCTTAAAAATACGGAATGTGAAATGTCCTCTTCTGAACAGCAGATGACACTGTCCGATCAGGTATATATTCAGCCCTCTCAGAACATTTACATTTTGTCAATACCAGCCAATATAAAGTCATACAACACCATTTATCTTCATCTTGTCTGCTATGCTGTACAGTAAACCTTGTTAGTACTTTGTTCTTCTTTGAAGTTATATTTATTCTCATGTTCTTTCTCCCGCTCCTCTTCTTTTGCCCCCAAGCAACTGCTGTGATTCTTAATGAATCAATTAGCTGCACTATTATGCACAAGGGTGATTAAAAAAAAACTACACTCATGATTAATATTGTTTTAATCAAGCCTGACTGAAGCCTTTTGATCTGCAGACTATCTCTACCCCACTGGTGTTAACAAAAAAAAACAGCGCCTGTATTCTTCATCACAACCATAACCCTGAGGAAGATAAGTGTCAACAGTGTTTGAAGCTGACTGCTTTTTCATGTTTTTTTGTTTTGTTAAATTATATGTAGATTATAAAAACATTTGGCGATGGTGATGATGATGATGATGATGATGATGATGATGACATACACTGAGACACATATTCTCCCAAACACTGGTGAGCGAATGCAGTGTGTTCAGGTTTTCTGTTGAATAATTCAGATTATTTAAGAGGACTGAACTGTCCACTGACCCTTGGCAGAATACTGTACGTAATGTTGAAAGAGCTGAAAGAGATCTCTTCTTGGTCTTGAACACGCTGCAAAATGCCAATATTAAGTCTCATCTTTATTCATAAAACATATTTTTTCAACATCTCAACCAAGAAGGTGAGATTATATGACTTGTTCTGCTATAATTTTACTCAGCAGGTTTCTAGGAAGAAAACACAAACATAAAGAGAGGATGAATAATAGGAGTCATTTCTTCAGTGTTATGGAGAGAATTGCATTTCTTTCATTATCGTCATGGATTTTTCCCATTTTCTGTCAAGTAACTCTTCGGTTTAGATGATAAAAAAAGATAAGTCGCAGTCATTGAAATCAAATAGTATGTGTATATATATATATATATATATATATATATATATATATATATATATGTATGTATATATATATATATATATATATATATATATATATATATATATATATGTGTGTATATGTATATGTATATATGTGTGTATATGTATATATGTATATATGTATATATATATATATATGTATGTATATATATATATATGTGTATATATATATATGTATGTATATATATGTATGTATATATATATATATATATGTATATATATATATATATATATATGTATATATGTATATATATATATATGTATATATGTATATATGTATATATGTATATATGTTGTTTTTAAATAGATCTTCAATCTTAAATTGAAGATCTCTGGTTTAAAGGGTTTAAATAATTGAATTTAAATGACTGCTATCCTATTTGAATATTTGCTGCATAAAACACAATCTAATTGAATACATTGCCATAATAACAACTATGTTTGTGAATTCTTTATTGTTGAAACTGGAAATTAAACATTGCTTTTCTCTAACATTTCTCTACTGCAGAGCTATTGGATTACATTGCTTTACATTCTCTACTACGCCCTGCTATGCTCTGCTACACCCTGCTACGCTCTGCAATGCCCTGCTACGTCCTGCTACGCCCTGCTATGCCCTGCAGTGTCCTTCTACACCCTGTAATGCCCTGCAGTGCCCTGCTACACCATGAACTACTACAACTACTATTTCTAAACATAGTTTCATTATCATTATTGTGACTATTGTTGCCACTGTTCATCACACCCGCAACCGGCACCGACAGACACCGCCTACCAAGAGCCTGGGTCTGTCCAAGGTTCCTCACCACTATTGCACTTAATATAAATAAAATTGAATTGAATTGTATTGTATTAAATTGAATACATTGTATGCAGAAGTTACATAAATGCACATTTTCCTTGGGCCGCTCTCTGACAGACAGTGCTACTCTGGAGAAAGAATTGTATCTGCAGCAGAGAGTTTTGTGCTGAACAGTGATTCCGTTCCAGCAGAACTCATTTGATGCCTCATTGAAGCCCCATTATTACCACGATGGAGCAAAATGAACTGTTATTGATGTGGTCTGCAGCCAAAAACATACAAGCAAATGGGCTTTACAGGCATGAAGCAAAGAACAGAGCTTGGGAGGCTCTACGGCGAAATAAGAGGGCTGAGACACTGACAAAGCAGATTAGGAAAATGAAATGATGAGAAATAAAGAGAGAATGTGGAATGTGATATAGGGAATGGAATTTCTGAGCGTACCACACAATTTTGATGGGAGACATGCCAGAGGAATGTATTGGAAATCTATAAACCACTCAACTATATCAAATGTGCTCCATTACACCTGCTCTGACTGACAGCAAGACTACATCCACAGTAATGGGTTTTTGTTTAAAAATGCTATATTTACGCCTCGCACCAGTACTGGGTAAATCCCGTCTACTCTGCCACCGATTTGATTCCGCCCTGCAGCTCGGTCTGTAAACCTGCACATTTCATTCTCCTGCTTCAGTTCACAATTTTGCAGGAACCAATCACAAACTGGTTTATCTACCTGGCGCGCTATTGGTGGGTTTAACACAATGACGATAGAGAACCGACCAAGCAGCTTATGGTTTACATTCAACATAGCGGCGGCCACCAAAAGGCAGCAACCCGTTGAAGCCGCTGTGGCTTCTACGAGCCCCAGATCGTTGGTCTGATTGGTTAAAGGACTATCCAATTGTGTACATTTGAACTATGCCTGTTGGTCACGCCTCTTGTGCGGAGAAAATACAGAGCAGACTCCACAGAACAATGCTCAGTCTCAAATCTATTGAGCTCGACTTGGTCTAGTGATAGCCAGACCCACTCTACTGCATGGTTTTCTGAGGCCTTAAAACGGAGACATTTGGAAACACTGCTGCCCCCATTTTGGTTTGAAAACTTTGCGGTTGCTTTGTAGTCTGGACGGGTACAAACAACAACATACGTCAGTCAGTCTTATCAGTTAGGTAGGCTTGCATACAGAAACACTTCCAGTAAATCCCAGTACTTTTCCCCATTGTTGTTCTTTCTCCAAAGTATATTCTGTATTTTCAATTTACACATTTTCAACTGCAGAATAATGCCAGACACTCTTTCTGTTTACAGCGGTTTACATGATAATGTTTAAAAATGAAAACATAGTAGTGTGGATGTAGAGTCAAAAAGACAGAGAAAGAGGAAAGAGAAAAGGGTTAAAAGAAGGGTTCATTTCATATTTTTGTTTGGGAGTATCAAGGGGAAATAAAAAAGTTAAAACACACTTGTACACACGCACACAGACATTGTTGCATACTTGATTGGGGTATACGATGCCTCCGTCTTAAGATACCAGTGGAACCACGAGTCATCAAAGTTGTATGTTTTTGCCCTTTAAGTATTGAACAGAAGCCCCTCTCAGTTATGCCTCTGAAGAGATTGGTTCTGTCAGACCGGCAGCATTATAATGTGATCTCAGCAAGAGCCATGCTTCATTATTTAGGGACAACAAACATATAACGTATTTGTGTGTGTTCTTGTGGCTCCACATGGCTGTGACAATGGTTGGGCGACAGATGCAAACATACCATGTGCCATCTCTGTTTCCCAAAAGTCCAGACCAGAACTGGACTGATGCCACATTTTATTTGAGAGTATTGCATGTGACAGCCAGCAAACTGCCTCGAAGGGAGACAGCGTGATTGTGTGTGTGTGTGTGTGTGTGTGTGTGTGTGTGTGTGTGTGTGTGTGTGTGTGTGTGTGTGTGTGTGTTCGTGTGGCTACATTTTTCATTTTTACATGCACGTTTCATGCTCTACTCTCACTCAGACATTGAGGTGGTTGGACAGATAGGCGACCCTGCCTAAACAGAGCTTTGCTGAACCCACAGGGTACACAGGGGACAAACTTACAACTGGGAAACAAAACAAACTCAACAATATTTTTTATTTATTTTCCCAAAAAAGGGACCAGCCTAGAAAAATGTTCGCTCCACTTCTGTTTCTTTCCTTCCCAACTTCAGCTTTTCTATCCGTGCTGCCACTCTGTGCTCCTGTGGTGTAATGAATAATAGAGGAGTGGTTGTCCTCCCTCGCTCCCCTAGTTAATCAGAGCTCGGCTCGCTGCCCTCTCCTCTGCCACTCCTCACTTTAATAAATCATTCAGGCCTTCAGGACAACAAGTCTGTCAGTGCAGGCTTAGCAAGGGCCATTCTGGTGAAAAGTCATCTTCTCTCAACTAGGGCTGGATAGCGATACCAACACCGTGACTTTGATACCGGTTTATAAACAATACTTGTTTTCATGCTAATTTCATAAAACAAAAATAGATCACAACATTATGGCAAAATGTCTTTTAATTTTTCAGTTCCTGCTACGTGAGCTGACTCTGTGTAACGTTGTGTTTTTCCTGCGTGAGTGCGAGTAACGTTAGCCAATCACAAACATAATAAGATCTTGGAAGAGGCATGGTCCAGGCTGACTGGCTCACAGACGCTGATAAGATTCGCTCTTAAGGTACAGTATATTGATATTTGGTATTTAATGACGAGGCATTTATCGATACTTTATATACTTTGGAGGCAATTTGGTCGTAAAATGCGTTCCTCTTCATCCTCCTCTTCTCCAGAACCAGCCCAGTCACACTTTCATCTCATCTCTTTCCTGTGTCTTTCACTTTTTTCGGTTCTCTCATGTCCGCCTCATACTCATTTTTTTTTTTTTCATTTAGGAGGCAAATCAGACTGGCAAGGAGTCCCATTCCATCTCCCCGTCTCTCTCCCATGGGAAACCATTTCACTTAAGCTCTCACTCTGCCAGAGTGCTGCCCAATGCATAATGTTCTCATTCCTACAGCGCCTTCACTCTCTCTGCCCTCCCTGTTAGACCAGAAATTCCTGTCAGTGATGACATCACATGGATGTGTCCCCAATGGATGCTGCTGCATAGGGGCATAAAAATGAACGATACAAAAAAACCTTGCAGTGTGTGTGGAGAGAAATAAATTTCCCTGCAACGTTTACACCTAGTCAGAACTCCATTTTTTCGAAGGTTGCAGGAGTTATTTTGTGTCATGATTTCTTACATAATATGTGCATTAATGTACATGAATTAGCTTCAGCCTGTACCTTTAACTTCTGTTTCAGATAGCGCTAAGTAATACACTTCTTTGTTGCATGGCGTTTTTGTGCATTACACATCGATCACGTAGGTAATAAGAGCAATTTCATGGCATAGTACGATCAATGTTGTCACCTGGGACTCAAAATGTTTGTGAAAGAATTGCATGTTGGTCTACTGAGTCTATTGATGATTGGGAAAATTATGGATTTTGTCTGTAAGGCTGCTGAGCATCAGCGCAAAGATGGTGAGACCCAAATTAAACTATTTACTCAACAAACTAGTGCAGCAGGACTCGCTGCCACCGTGGATTACCCTTAGCTCAAATCACCGGATTTCACTCATGTTGGCTGGATGTCCGTTACCTTCCTCTTTCTTTGTGTTGGTGTCCTAAACTCTGGTGGATTTCTGAGGACTATGGTTAACTGCTCCTCAGATCTCTGCAGGGTAAATCCAGACAGCTAGCTAGACCATCTGTCCAATTGCAAGTTTTCGCTCGAATGCTCCGTGCAGCATTTACCAGAATGCTATGTGGAGTAGCCAGACCTTCCTCCGCTCCGCAGCGTGTGGATGGTCTGGCAAAGCGAGAATATTACCAACCAAAACCAAACAAACAACCACACTGCATATATTTCAGAGTCAGGGTGCGCCACCAGCCAGGCTAAAACACAAGTACTTCAGTTATATAGAAACACATTTAGAGCGAGCCAATATATCCAAGAGTCTTTGGATTGGTTCAAAGTTGTAAAGACATGCAAAAAAGTATACATTATGCCCATGATTATAGTCTTTTATGCTATGTTAAACATGTTGAAGAGCCTGTGTATACCTTTGTGGCATATTACCCACAGTGTTGGCCTGTTCATTTAATTCATTTCAATTCAATTGTGTTCATAGTGTCAAATCATAACAGAAGTTATCTCAGGACACTCTACAGATAGAGTAGGTCTGGACCACTCACCATCATTTATAAAGACCCAACAATTAACAAAGAGATATAATCCTGTGGTCTTTTCTTATCGCCTATGTGCTAAACCTAAATGGAAAAGTAGTAAATATAAATATGTACAGTATATAAGTATATAGACATATAACAGAAGAACTGCAAGGCCCTATTGCATGTGTGATGCTTCATTTAAAACCTGAATTCTTCTACTTTCTGAAAATGTGCTTGTTTAGCATGTGATTAAAAGACAACCTACACTGCATCAGCTCAAACATGGTTCAACCCAGTTTTTTTTTTGTCCTTAGCAATACTGAGTCATATTAAAATAACAATAATACCACCATTGTGCCACACTATGCAAATCATCAAACATACTTTCTACTACTTGTCAACACCTGTAAAACGTTTTAGATCCCTAGGCTTTGAATGACAAATCAAAGACAAAACCAGAATGGATTTGTAAGGGGAAAAACACACACAAAACAGGATTTTTAAGTCACAAAAGCTTTTGTTTTCTCCCTATACTTGGAAATGCTCTGTCCCTCTTTGCTGCTCTTTTCTTTTTTATTCTTCTCTCCTTCATCCAAATGAATCCCAGGAACAAAATACATGTCTTATAAAGATAAATTGAGATAAATTAAGTTTACTGACTCTTGTATGTCTTGTATGCAGGAGATACAGAAGGTATATGATTAAGGTGTATAAAATTGGTTGAGCCTATCTTTGAGATTTGGAGCAATATAGGTATGATTTACGAGGGAATTCTTTAAAGCTTTACCCCAGAGCATGGTTGTCTGAAAAGAGAAGAGGTTCTTCACACTTTGTGTGGTAAAAGCATGGAACGAGCTCCCAGAAGTAATTGTGCGTTAACTCTTTCAAGAATATGTTGGATACATAAAAGATGTAATGTACTATAAAGCTGGTATGTAATTTATGTGACTTCTTTATGAAATGTATGTCATTTAAAATCCTGAAATGAATGTGATTTATGAAATCAATGTGCATCAAATTAGTTTATACCATTTGTTTGAGTCTGGAATAGAAGCTTTTATATCCTGTACCAGAAAAAAACAAACATTCATCCACTCCCAGATCCACTCTGGGTATCATGGCTTTGTGCAAACAACCTCTGTACCTAACTCTGTCTCCTCTCTCTTCTGGGTGTTCTCAGCCTCTTTGAGCCCCCACCTCCCAACTCCCACCACCCCCACCTCCTTAGCCAAACAGTAATACCAGTAATCACTTTAATTACCAAAAAACATGAGACCCCCATCCCGCCCTTCATCTCTTATGCTCTCTCTTTGGGTGTTTCTTTCTCTGTCTCCCTCCCATCTCCCCCTCTCTCTCTTATTCTGTCTTCCTCTCTCTCACTACAGGCGTACATGATGACTCAACTCGTTTCTTTTTAAATGGCCACTCAGGCATTTATTGTATTATTTGCCACAATTTAATTATATCAAAACCCTGCAGAAACTCTTAAACATGGGGTGCGTGTGTGCGTGCGTGTGTGCCTGTGTGTGTGCGCGGACGCGCGTGTGTGTGTATGCCCTGATATTTTCTTGCTGTCTAATCTGATTAGTGGCCGTTCCACCTTCCCTTTCAAACACGCCTAACGAGGTGCTGTGTTTCAGTTCACTGTGAGGATAATGAATAAAAGGAAAATGATGTGGGCAAATCTGCTGCGTCTGGGAAAAACATTATACAGGGTAACAAACAAAAAAACAAGAGGGATTGAAAGATAGAGGGAAAGACAGAGAGAAAGAGAGAGAGGAAAAGACAAAGAAAGAGGGAAAGAGAGAGGGAAAGAGAACGAGTGAGATGAGAGAGGGAAAGAGAGAGGACAATAGACTGTGGAGTGCAGAGGAGAGTTGTGTAATATCATCATTTTGTGCGGTGACCTCAGTTAAATAGTGCAGCCTGCTTTGTTGCGGTGAAACACTCCACACAGGCAGCTCTGTCCATGGCTGTCCACCGCTCTAAATGTGGATACAACTTCACATCAACAATGTGTTCATTATAGATTGAGATTTATTAATAACATAACTGTCATGGTTGTGGTTTTCTGTTGTTATTTTACCTGTTTATTTTGCCAATTGATTCCCTGTTTCCTTGTTGTTCCCTGATTCCTGTGTTCCTGTATTCTCTGTTGTATTTGACCCTGTTTGTACCCTTCTTTTCTGTGTCTTGTCTTGCTTTACTTTGTGCCTTGTGTTTTCCTGCCTTTGTGCCTTGTGTTTTCCTGCCTTTGTGATTGTCTGCCCTGCCCTGATGTGTTCCACCTTGTTCCTCAGCCCTCATGTCACCTGTCCCTCGTTTCTACCCTGCTCGGTGAAGGCCGTCTCAAAGCACTTATTTCTGCCCCCAGGACCGAAGAGCGAGCATCCAAGATTCAAAATACTTTATTAATCCCACAATGGGTAAATTCACACTGTTGCGGCAGCAAGGAAAAAGAGGAGATAATAACAATAATGTATAATAATATATACTTTTTTAATCCCGCAAGTGGAAATTACAATGTTTTCACTCTGTTGTTATTACACACAGGCCTGAATTACACACACATGCTCAGTACCTATACATGCACTAAATGGAGAGATGTCAGAGTGGGGGGGGGGGGCTGCCCATGGAAAGGCGCCCCGAGCAGATGGGGGTTCAGTGCCTTGCTCCAGAGTACCTTGGCAGTGCCCAGGAGGTGAACACCACCATACTTTTGGTCTGTATGGGGACTTGAACCAGCGACCCTCCAGTTCAAAAAGTAGAAGACACAGATAAACACACAATAATATATATAATTAAAGAGAATAAATAGTAAAATGTAGTTACAGTATTGTACAGTCACTTTTTATTGCATGTTTTCATGAGTCCTGGTGTGTGTGTGTGTGTGTGTGTGTGTGTGTGTGTGTGTTTTGTCCATGTGGTCTACTGGGAGCAGTTCTGATTGTAGAGTCTGACAGCAGCAGCCGCACGCAGCACGGGTGCAGCAGCATGTCACTGAAAAGCGGTTCAGTGCTGACAGAGTGTCCTCCATGGGGTGGGAGGAGTCATCCATCATGGAGGATAATTTAGCCACTATCATTCTGTCTCCCACCACCTCCACGGGGTCAAGCGGGCACCCAATAAGAAAGCTGGCCTGTCTGCCACTACAATGCCACTGCCCCAGCCAGCCCAGTCTCATGGCAGTTCATGGAATGGTCACGTTATTTAATCTATTCATACGTGTACAGGTCACGGTAATGTTATTTTCCTGTGTTGATTACGAATTTTGAAGTATTTCAATGGGAAGCCTATTTCGTGATCACAGAACAATTACGGTAGCGAGTAAAATTGAAAAGCGGAAAATCCGTATAGGGAGGATGGTCGTCCCATTGTTATCTCCAGCGTGAGTCGTTTCATTTCCCTGTTGTCGTGACCTGTACACAAAATAAACAAGACAATCGTGACCTGTGCACGAATCACTAAATCTAAATAACATGTCGTCTCCATCTGCGATGAGGCCAACAACAGCGGAGTCATCAGAGAACTTTTGTAGGCAGTTTCCTGAGTTATAGGTGAAGTCTGCAGTGTGTGTGTGTGTGTGTGTGTGTGTGTGGGGGGGGGGGCAGGAACAGTGCCAGAACTGTTCCTTGTGGGGTCCCTCTGCTGCAGACAACTGTGTCAGACAGACACAGTCAGGGGGTGGCAGTAGCTCAGTCCGTAGGGAGTTGGGTAGTGGGTCAAGTCCCCTTACTAACCAAAGTACGTAGTGTGGTAGCTAGAGATGCTACTTCACCTCATGGGCACTGTCATGTGCTCTTGAGCAAGGCACCGTACCCAGCCAACCGCTCAGGATCACTAGCAGCCCACTGTATTACTGTAGTGATTACTAACAAAAATAGATTGTAAATTGTAATTTCCCTACTGGGAAAACAAAAAACACTGCCTGCGTGGCATGAGCATGGCTTCATGTTAAACATAAATATATATACTGATTTGATAACAGCAAAGACAATGTCGGCAGTATTGACGGCAAAATAGGCTACTACGTCTCAGGCACGGCTCCAGCATGCAAACATGAGAATGCTAAGAAGGTGTAATGTTTGCCGTGTTCATCATTGTGTGTTAGCATGCTAATATATGCTAATTAGCAAATATATACATAGTAGAAGTGAATTCAAACTGAGGAAGCATGAATGTTTTCACCAAGTTTCATTGCAATCCATCAAGACATTTCACTAAAAAACAACTCAGATTTGCTGCAGGAGAGCCACCAAATTATTGTTATTTTATTGAATTAAGTGTCTTAACATGAATCCAACATATTGGCAAATATCAATCAGCCTATTTGTGAAAAAAAAAACATTAATGATAGGCTTACTGTCCTTTTTAAGGTAGTCATCCACAGATACAGTTTATCCTAAAGATTCACTGTGCTACATATATGTTTAACAATAAAACATGATTAATAAAATCATGCTAACAATTATTTTAATATCTTGATATTCTTTATGCTATGTATTTAGGCTTTAGGCTGCTCTACACATTATTGTAGGCCCAGTTTAATATGCAACTTAATTTTAGAAATAATTTTAGTAAATGCTCAGTTAAGAGGTTGGCTTAAAAAAAAACCTGTTCTAGAGGAAAAGTCATGGGATCATCATGATCAGTAAGATTCATCCTCTGAGATGTTTCAGTCTGGACCAAAGTGGTGGATCAACTGACAGAGCCAGCAGCAGAAATAACAAAAAAAATATTTTTTATTTGTTCTGGAGTGAAATGACTACACCTTCAAGTCTCAAATATTGTGTCTTTGCAGTTTTTGCTTGTGGTTCTTTGGCTTTAGATACGTTTAACACAGCGTTCTCAATTTGCAATGCAAGCTGTAACAATACCAATAACAGCCAGTGCTGCTTCAACACAGGGACAATCTTAATACATCAGTTATAATTGACTCCTGTCAATTGTCTTAAAACAAGAGCAATGGAATGTCTTATCCAATTCTGATTCAATCAGAGCATTCGGGAATCTAATGGAGAAAAACCTGCAGTCCACAAAATAAGCTTTGACTTCCACGAATGCCTCTCTTGGAGTGCAACAAAATTGTAGCCCAATCTGCATGTAATCATTATGGTTGTGCTTTTCTCCTTATACAATCATGGTTGGGGGAAACTCATGGCTTTATGAAAGTAATACTATACTATATACTATATATAAATATATATATATATATATATATATATATATATATATATATATATATATATATAGTATTATTTTCATAGAGCCGTATACATAATGTTGTGGAGTTTTTGTGATTCTGTTTGTGGTTTCAGGTACAGCTGCTGTTCAGTTGGCTCTAAACAAAGAGATTGACATTTTTTAAATATAGAAGGGACATTTGGAGAAATAAAATACATTAAAAAGTTATTATTATTATTATTATTAGCAAATATGTGAACAAGTTGTAACTTACAAACCCTCCATGTAACGGTGAGTGATTGCCATGAACATGGACAGAGTTAACTGGCTTATGTTGATATAAAAAAAAACATAATTTGCTTACACTGTGAAAACCGTTCCTCTAAATAATAATTTTATCAGAATACAGCATAGATTGTCTCTGCTTAGAAATATAAGAATTATTGGATAGATTAGAGTAAAATAATGTAATACTGCTAAATAAAACATCACTTTCCTTAGTAGTTTACCTTGTTTTTGTTTTAAACAATATCTGAATACAATATACATTTTCTATAGGCTCAGTATGCCACTTTTTAAAAGAAAAACAATTAAAGTGCTGGTTCCATGGTATCACAATTTTGGATAGTCGTTATGGAAACATTAATTGGCCATTTGAAGCCATGCCAAGGGTTGGAAGATCAACAGAACAGGCAGCCAAGTGACAGTACTCTATCCCAATTGATTGGGTGGGGCAATCATATTTCAGGGGGGCCGGTGCCATCCCGCGCCCCCCTTCTAGCCCCGCCCCTGTCCACAAAGCGTCTGGTGGAGTTTTGCTCCAGGTTAGTGTGGTGTCTGTCTATCCTTCATGACGATGGATGTCAGAGGAGAGACACTGACTGGAACCACGCCAGGAAGAGACAGAGGACAGATGAATAATCGTCTGGGAGCAAGCTGCTGAAGCAATCACAGTTAGCCCGAGCCAGGGGCGGAGGGCCATTAATAAAGTGGACAGGACTGTTGCTCTTTGGGTGGTCACGTTCCTGAACACCCTTCACACCAGTCCCTCCATCTCCCTTTCAATCACTCTCCCAAAATCTATCTTTTGAGTATGTAACCCTTCTCCCTTGGCTTGAAATGTGGCTATAAAAAGATGTACTTTTCAAATTGTTATTTTTACATGCAGAAAAGCAGATAAGGGTGCAACATTTTCTTTAAGACCACAATATACAATTACAAGTACACTATACTGTACATACTTGGAAAAGCAAAAAGTTTTTCCTGCGTCTCTCTACAACATGTAATGTTAGACAGCCAATAACAAACATTATTGGATCTTGGTAGAAGCATGAGCTTATTGGCTCAGTGACGCTGCTGAGATTTACTCCTTAGGTATTAGAATTGGGTATTAATTTAATTTTAATTAAATTTTAATTTTAATCTATTTATTAATCCCCAGTGGGGAAATTACAATTTACACTCTGTGTACATTTGTTAGTAATCACACACAGGTCTGAAATACACACACATGCTCAGGACCTATTCATGCACAAATGGAGAGATGTCAGAGTGAGTGGGCTGCCAGCTGGACCAGCACCCTGAGCGGTTGGGGGGTACGGTGCCTTGCTCAAGAGCACTTGGAAGTGCCCAGGAGGTGAAGTGGCATCTCTCCAGCCACCAATCCACACTCCATACTTTAGTCTGCATGGGTCCGCATGGCGACCCTCCGGTTCCCAACCCAACTCCCTACAGACTGAGCTACTGCCACCCCAATTGAATGAAGATGAATTTTTTCGATACTCGATACTTTAGAGGCAATTTGGTCGGTGCCTAAAAAGTATTGAATTTGGTGGTGCTTATTGAATTGCTTGCCATTATGCCTGATGGTGAGACCCAAATGAAGCTATTTACTCGACAAACTAGTGCAGCAGGACTCGCTGCCACCGTGGATTACCCTTAGCTCAAATCACCGGATTTCATTCATGTTGGCTGGATATCCGTTACCTTCCTCTTTCTTTGTGTTGGTGTTCTAAACTCCGGTGGGTTTCTGAGGACTATGGTTAACTGGTCCTCAGATCTCTGCAGGGTAAATCCAGACAGCTAGCTAGACCATCTGTCCAATCTGAGTTTTTTGTTGCACAACTAAAACAACTTTTGAACGTACACACGTTACCCCAAAACAAGTTCTTTCCTGAGGTTAATTTGCAGAAGCACCGTGGTTCCGTCCAGCGCATAGCAGCCTTCCAAGATGATTGTAATCGGTTTTAAGAAATGCCAATAAACCCGAGCACCTTTTTCCCATCCAAGAATGCTGTGTGGACTAGCTTGACCTTCCTCTGCAGCGCTATAGAGGAAGGTCTGGCAATGTGAGACTACTTAGTGGAAGACACATGACGGCACCTAAAGGACTTTCAGCCTGTGAGAAACAAGATTCTCTGGTCTGATGAAACCAAGATTTCCCTCCATTACAAGCTGCAGCGTAACCTTATGAAGAAAAAGAAGAAGCATAAAGGCGTCTGAATACATGTGAATGAAAACCCCATCTCAAGTGCAAGAACACAATTAATAGCATACAGAATTGCTGCACAGTGGTTTGCAATAGAGAGAAAAAGTCCCTCCTCTTTAATTTATTGATCCATTTAAATGGAGCCACGATTTACACATTTGATGTTTGTCAATTTAAAAGACAATTTTGCCCAAGAAAGTCTCAGTTTGTCATTTGGAAGTAACGTCCTAGGTTTCTCTCTCGCTAAAGCTACGATGCCTGTGTGTTACGTACCAAGAAATACTCACAAAAAAAACTAAATAATACTACGACAAACCACAAAATGAGACTTTGTTGACTTGCACACTTATCTTTTTAAATTGAAAAACAGTATGTGTAATTCATGACACCTGAAAGCCTTTCAGTTTGATACTCTAGTATTGTTTGTTGAATATATATATATATATATATATATATATATATATATATATATATATATATACATATATATATATATATCTTATATCTTATCTTATATTGTATAATGACATTGCAGCTGCATTAGCACCAATCATGATGTAGATAGGATTGTAATGTAGTTGTTAAGTGTGACAACCTTAAAGCCTGCCTCTTCTTTTCATCTCAGGCAACACAGAATCATTTGATAGACACTTTTGTTTCTGCCATGAATGCTGCATGTCTCTCGGGCGTCATGGTGATGAAACTGTGATCCTACTGGATGTGTTGACATCCCAACAAGCTTCCGTCTTGACTTGTTGGTCCCCAAATACTCCTCCTTAACAGAACATCACTTCTTGTCCCCCTCACACCCTAATCAATTCACGGGTACATTAATCTCTCTCCTGAGAAACCTCAGCCCTCCCCCTCTCTCTCTCTCTCTCTCTATCTCTCTCTATCTCTCTCTCTCTCCCTAAGGTCTTCCCTAAGGTGTCTCTCCTGTTAATTAATCCAGACCAGAGCTCCAAATATAGAACACCAAAGCTGTCTCTTTGCATGTATATGATGACACTTTTTCAGGCAACCATGATCACTGAACCATGCATCCATATTCAAACTGTGTGTGTGTGTGTGTGTGTGTGTGTGTGTGTGTGTGTGTGTGTGTGTGTGTGTGTGTGTGTGTGTGTGTGTGTGTGTGTGTGTGTGTGTGTGTGTGTGTGTGTGTGTGTGTGTGTGTGTGTGTATTTATGTATTGTGCCTGCATATGTGTGGGTTTGTGCGGGGGCATATTGGTGTATCTCACGCTGAGCTCTCTCCATTTTGATTGTCCTCGTATCCTTTTGCATTTCTTCCCTTATGTAAGATAGATCACTCAAGAGTGGTGGGAGAACATTCATGGAAAAGATGAAAGAGTCATGAGCAACCACCCACCCCCCTCCCTGACTTTCTCCATGTATTGTCTATTGAAGGACGGAGTACAAAGGCTGCCTTTCCACTTTAGAGGCGCGTAAACCCCAGCCGTACTTTAGCACGCACAGCACACTCAAATCAGCCCTCATCAGCTGTGTGCTGCCCAGACAGGAGATTGAGCTGCTGCATTTGTATTTTGCCCAAAGTGCTTGGCACACAAACAGGATCTCTTGTTATCCCTTGTCTGTAACAGAGATAATAGATAAAGTCTTGCTAAAATATTGATATCCTTCAGGCCTGTTTCTCAGCAACAACAAACAACCGCAGGCTTGAGAGAAGAGCACCCAGCACATGTTTTTCATAACTGAATTGAATAAATGAAATGTTATGTTATAAAACAGCCACACAGATTCAACACTCTCTAGCAATAATTATGTTTTAGAGCTCCAAAGTCATTGTGTTTCCGCTCCTCAGTGAGTATTGGATTAGCTGTGTTTTCCCAATTGAGCTACTTACCACCTCAGGCGTTCTGCTAATACTACACCACACCACCCCCACACACACACACACACACACACACACACACACACACACACTCCTGAGGTGGTCATTCATGTAGAGCTTTTGCAAAGCGCTCCAAAAGTAAATTATTTTTTTAACACAAGCTTTCTGCTTGCAATGAAGCCTTGCTCTATTTGCCTGCAGCTTCCCCCCCCCCCCCCCATCTCATCAAGTATGTTGTAATTTAACTTAATTTCAAGCAGTGTTTTGCTGAAAACCCCTGCTGTATGTGACCATCTGTCATCTCATTGCAAGGTGGTTGTTTCCTTTTCACACCAAAGTCATCTCAATCCCCGGTTAGCTGACTATTCTCTCATCGGCTTATGAAGATGATTGGCGGGAAAGGAGATAAGGGTCTATTCTTACCTAGTGGCATGTCCCTCAACATCACAGTGGCATGCAACACACACACGCATATACAAACACATAAAACACACACTTAAGCCCACGCACAGAGTCACAAGTTGAATGTCTGGTCGGATGGTGGTGATGAATTTCAGTAATATAAAGGCTTAACCAAATTATTCCTTTTCTAAACCATTATTGCGAAACTGTAGCCTGAATGCCAGCCGAATTTAGACCAGCCCACAACATTTGAGGCCGGGAAGTTCAGTTTGGCAACTATGCTCAAACCAGAGCTGTTTGGACCAATGAAATTGTCAGGGCGGCCTTTATAAACAGATGATCAACGGTATTGTAATCGATCAACGGTACCGTAATCAACCACGTCACCAAAGAGTGCACCGGTTGAATTAGTTTACAACAAAGATGGCTGCCGCTGGATAATTGAGATGTGTAGATTCCACCAGGATGTAGTTTTGTCACATATTGATCTGTAGTGTGCTTGCATAACTGCAGCGTGAAACCGAAACTTACCGGATCAAATGTACACAATGTAACAAAAACATGAACCTTGGTCTGGACCTTAGTTCGGACTTTCAGGTGTGAAAACGCCCTTAGACTTTTCCTTCCTTGGACTGTGATGGATGATAAGGCCTTTACAACAACTAAATACTGCCGATTATTTTGAGACAAGAAGGAAAAAGTTAACCTGAAGCCAGGTGTTTTGTTAACACAGAACCATATGAGAAGCTGTCTTTGGGGGGGAAAGGGCAGGTACTTTAAAAAAAAAAAACAGGGAGCTGATTGGATGATTCATCTGTTTATCACGTCCACCGTTGTTGTTTTTCAACTAACATTTGCGTCCGTCGCACACACCTAAACCACACCCGTAGCTGCCAGTAGCTCCTCAGAGGACCCTGATTGGTTCAACCGCTGGTTGTTCGGACACAAACAAAGGACTTCAGAGACAGTTTAGAGTCAAGACGTTTCAACTTGGAGTAGCTTCCTGTCTGTGGGTCACATGAGGTCCTGAGTGTTTCCAATTCCAATGGGAGAAGTGAATGTGAACACAGATTATGAGTAATTCTTTCACCCCATAGTCACCAAAGTAGATATTGGAGCCATTTTTCACAAGCCTTTTTATCGGATCAGGAGAAAATGATTGTTTGAGACCTGTCTCTGTCTCAGGACCAAACTCTCGCCAGATCTGGCAACACAGATATACTAAATATGGCTTTAGATTTGTAAAAATCAAATGTTACCATAAGAAAATATTAAGAAATGAAATACAAATATAACTTTTCATCCATCCACACAACGTTCAATATACTTTCAAACAGGGCCATGCCCCTTCACGAGACAGAAAGTGAGTACCGTTTCATACCATTGTGTTTATCATACCATACCAGAGATTGAAATGGGATATATTTAGTATAGAGGATCTTTGATTACTTGAAGCATGACAATATGGATTTTCGTTTTACATGTGAATAACAAACTATCATCACTTTTTCAACCCGTTCACATTATTTCACTTGTATCTAAAAGAATGCTGTAGTGTAATTAGCAAACAGCCGACAGCAACAACTCAAGCTTCAAGCATCTCCCCTAAGCTAGCCATCCAACCCAGTCTCACGGCAGTTCATGAAATGGTCACGTTATTTAATCTATTGATTTGTGTACATAGACATGTTTTTTTGTTTGTTTTTTTGTGTTGTCGAGCACAAATTTTAATCTAATGTACTTCAATGGGAAGCATGTTTGGTGATCACAGCACAATTACGGTAGCAAGTAGTATGAAAAGCCAAAAATCCACGAAGGGAGGTTGGTTGGGGTGATGTATGGGTCAAACAACAGGACTTTTCTTTTCTTTTCCTAAACACAACCGTCCCATTGTTGCCCCAGAGTCAGCGGATGTCTCCCGCATGTGGCGTTTAATTTCCCCGTTCTTTTTCTTAACACAACCGTCCCATTGTTGTCGTGCGTAACCCCAGAGACCGTGGATCGTGTCCTGGCATGTGACGTGTCCTTTCCTCGTTGTTCTTTTCCTAAACCCAACCTCCAAACCTCCATATACATGCTTCCAATTATGTGCTAAGCACCATGAAAAAAGGAGACATTGAAATGCATTATGGGATGGGAAGATTAAAACATTGTGTTTACACCGTATGCAGAAATGGTTATTTGTTACCAGGACGTCAAATATTGAGGAAAAAAAAGGACAAAATTGCCTTTGCATCCTTATTAGCATGTTGAGGAAAATTGTTGGAGTAAAGGTCACCATTTGCCCCAAAGCCTCTCTATTGCTGAAAGGGTAATGATGTTCTTAAGCCTTGAGAAAATAAGTACAACTTGAGCAGCTTTTGGGGACTTTTAATCTGTTTGGGGCCCTATGATTTATTCCATAGTCAAACAAAAATGTAAAACCAAAAAGGTCCTTTACTATATGTCTACTGTACCTGGAAAATTAATAAATACATTTATTAAAAATGAAAGACTTTCAGTCTTTCTTTTGTTTACATTTTTGGCGACATTTTCTTCCTACAGTAGCCGCACCTCTACGCACATACACATTTATGTTTATATGTCTTTAATATCATTAGCTGACACACTTTGTATTTTGTTTCAAGCAAAACGTGTTTTTCTGCTCCATTAACTGACAACATAATATGTTGCCAAAGTATTTCAAAACATTACAATTGGAAGTTGGAATAACACTGAAACCATGAAAGTGAAATTGTACAGCAGGTTTTTATGTACTTTTGGTCAAACCTCATCATATCAGAGGTATATAACATTGTTTTTGTATTCACAAAATTTAACACCGGTCTGACATTAACAAAGCCATATATCGGACATCAGTATCACCCTGAGCAACACCATTAGTGCTCTCATTTCACTTTCCCCTTGCCAAATCAATCCTCCTATCTCCTTCCATGTCCTCTTTACTCTGGGGGGTGGGGGAGGGCAATAGCCAGTAGAGAGAGGGTGAGAGAGAAGGAAGGAGGAAGAAAATAAAAAGACCCAATATAGAGTGATGGGGGAGGATGTGCACAGACTAAGGAGAGTGTATCGATCTCTGCTTCGTGATGGACTGGGAGGCCGCTTGTCACTCTGACAGCCAAAGGCAAATGGGCCATCACATGGGCAGCTTTGCAGCTGTGCTGACCGGCGGGAAAGAGCCAAAAAAAACACAACAACAAAAAACAGCCCAAAGGTTAAAGCGTTTCTGAGGGAGGGGCATTCTAGCTAAGAGCAGTGCACCTCATTAAATACTCAGCGTAAGCCCTGTGGATTTCATTGATTGCTGGTGTCCAGCGATGCCTGAGGTTTATCCTACGCCGCCTCCCCCTGAAAGAGGCCAAAAGAGCATGAAGCCCAAAGCAGGGATGATTGTTTTTTGCATCTTGAGTCTATTTCTGATGTGGAGATCTTAATGTGGGCTGGCCCGGGCAGCTAAATTGGGTCATAGGGTGAGGCAGACATAAAAAGGGCAGACGCATCTCACTGCCTCCACTCTGGTAACCCCCACCCCTCCCACCCAGTCTGCCTCATGCAGCAACATCAGTGAGATTCTCATCTCATCTCATCTCATACTTTGGTGCACACTGCGGAAATTGCAGGTGCAGCTTGCCCAGAATCCTAGGGATCCATTTGCATTCAAAATGAACACAATTGTTGCCGAGGCTCACCTTACAACCCCCCCCTGCGGAAGTCTTAACCCCAAGCCTGATTCCAACCCAAAGAAAAGCCCTGACCCTACTAATCGTCTTAACCCTCATGTTGTCTTCGGGTCAAATTTGACCCGTTTTCAAAGTTTTTTTTATATCCGAAATAAAGGAAGTCAAAATACGGGTGAAAAATGTTGAAAAAGTGGCAAAATCAATGAAAAAAAAAAAATCAAAATACAAAAAAATACAAAAACTTTTAACTTTGTAAAATAAAGCAACAAAAACGTTGAGATAAGGGGAAAAACTTTTTCATGGTCAAAGGGAAGACAACACAAGGGTTAAGGAAGTAAGAATTAAGGCAAAATGTCCTCACTTTGCATGTGGGTGTCTTTCTATCCTTAAGAGGACCTTCTGAGCAATTGAAACACAACACACACATGCTCCAGTAGGCTTTAGGACCCAGTATTTCCGCCGTAATATGGTAGTACAATTGAGGAAAACTGAGAGAGGGAGAGAGAGAGAGAGAGAGAGAGAGAGAGAGAGAGCTGTGTTTGCGAAGTCAGAAAAAAGCTGAGAGTGGCAGAAGAAAGTTGACACCGTGTAAGACGCAGTGCAACCGCAACAGGGATTAATCAGATACCTTCTCCTGTCTGCGAGGACAGAGAGCGAGCCGCGCACGATGCGAGAGAGGATGCTGTGCAGGGGGAAGGGGACTCTCTGACAGAGCATGCACACCACCCACACCACCGCTGCACAGGTGGAGGCTGATGCAGGGGGCATCCGCATGCATTCACCGCCGCATCAGCACCGCTCGACGGACGGATGTTTGACTCTCTGTGACTCAGCGCACGCATTCCCTCTCTCACCTAAACACGTGTAGGATACATAACCTCACACACACACACACACACACACGCACGTACGCGCACACACACACACAGACTCACACACATTTTGCACATGCCCACGCCAAACACAAGCGAACCATTTGATCAGTGTGGAGCAGTCAGCCGTGTGTGGATGGTATAAACGGGATTCCCCGGGTCTTCTCAGGGGACTCGACCCGAGGACAGAACAGAACAGAACAGGACAGGTCAGGACAGGAAAGGACAGGAAAGGACAGAACAGGACAGGAAAGGACAGAACAGGACAGGACGGTTCCGTTCCCAACGCAAAGGTGAGGAAATATTTAAAGCAAACCATAGGAAACCCTGAGCTGTGTTCTGACTGTAGGCTATTTGTTTCCTTGAATAATCTTTGACATTTTATTGCTTACGTTGCATATTCCAAATGTTTTCGTTATTGTTCCCTCACCCTACCCCACCATGAGCTATACATTAAAATAAAACAAAAATATGAAATGTGAAAGCAATGCTGTTACATTTATAAAACAGCCAGTCTTCTAGTAAATGCATTATATAATTAAAATTAACTTAATTGATTAGTGTGATTGCTACAACCAAGCACTATATTATTATTATTATTATTATTATTATTATTATTATTATTATTATTATTATTATTATTATAATTCTAACATGTTAAGAATGTTTAGGTTATTGATGTTATTGTGCGTTGTCATCTCTTATAGTTCTTTTATTATGAATATCTTTTGTGACAGGTGGAGAGAGCATAATCTTCATCTCAAATATTGTAAGATAATATAAGGTAGCAGCTCAAACGAAAATATAAAAAAATTTTCAGATCACAGAGTGATTATACAATAATGAAAACATAGTTATGAATATTATATTGCCAATAGATCTCCTTAAATCATACACACTGATCCTTTAAGAGGATCTCTGTTTTGACATAAAACCATTTAATTATTGATCCAAGGCTAATGTTGGAGAAATGGGATTTATTAATTATGGTTGTGTTTCTGATGTCAGTAATCTAAATTGGTTTCTTTACGAGTGAGACGCTTTTAATATTACTGTGATATTGAAAAAGAGGATATGATATCACCTACTGTAGACTACAGTGCAGAAGTGAGAGCTGCTCAGTTCATCAGTTTTATAAAACTGAAGATTTTCAGAATACACAACATTTCTTTGTGTATATTTATGAATATATACAGTACAATAAAGGATATGCTGCTTTGGAGTGGAACCCCAACAGCATCAGAGCAACCAGCTCTTTACAAACACACACACAGCTCTGCTCCATTGTTTATGTTGCTATCGGTATTTACTGCTGTAGCACAAGCCTGGAGTGCAGGAATATAAAACCGATGCACGCTCATGCAGCATTCCTGAAGCCTGATTGAATGTGATTTGTGAGATCACATGTGAAATGTAAAATGTGTATCAGGGGACATTGTAGAAAAAAAGGACATGCATTCTTGATTAAGAGCAGCTCTTTTCTCCGCTGACTGTGCTCTACTTGTTTAATGACCTGTGTGTGTGTGTGTGTGTGTGTGTGTGTGTGTGTGTGTGTGTGTGTGTGTGTGCGTGCGTGCGTGCGTGCGTGCGTATCTGTGAGAGGCTAATTGATTAATTAAACACACACACGACACTCAGTGACATTACACACAGACTAGATGACATCAGCCTTTGCATTGTGCCTGTTTAGCCTCTTTTCAACATTGTTGCAGTTCTCAGTGTTCACATACATTTTCAGAGCCTTTACCAAATTATTACGATTAAACTGATATAGGCCTATAGTCAAACACTAACGTGCTGCTGTAAGCCAACATTTTTTATTAAGTGTTTATAAGAATATGGAGGGATAAGGGATTAAGCTAGATTGTATTGTTCCAAAGGAAATTTGTCTTAGACAAACCATATCTGCTGTTTAAAGAACTCCACACAACATAGTGCACACACACACACACACACCCACACACACACACATATATATACATACATACATACACACATACATACATACATACATGCATACATACTTACATACACACACACATACATACATACATACATACATACATACATACATACATACATACATACATACATACATAAAGTACACAGATTGGTGCATCACGTGGACATGCCCGTTGCATGCAGAGACTGCCACTAGCCAACAAAATTGCACACTGCCCGTTGTCACATCATTTTAATACTCATTTCTGTCTCTACAAAAACATGTCATCGTTTAGCTACGGCAACTCTGGCAGAGCTTTTTAATATTGTGTTGAAAGTGACAACAACAAAGTCTTCTTAAATGTATTACTTAAAGGTCCAATATGAAATATATTTAGGCACTGTAATAAATCCTGAAATTACCCCAATGCGTTATCACATATTAAGGAAACATGCTAAGTTGAAATACTATTTTCTGACAACATTGCAAATGCCAGTATTTCTCCTCCTTTTTCCTCCATTCCGTGACAGAGTTTCGGCCCGTGTGTTGATATCTGTCACTCCCCGATGTAAGTCGAGTGCAGATTTGAGTCGCGCATGCTCACATGTAAACAGTTCACGGTATAACGTGTCATACTGAAATTTGTAAAATTCATGAAATAATAAACTTTTGTCATTACAAACAATAACAAAGGATGGGAATCATTACAAAAACGTTTTAGCTATCTATGATAGTTTGCTAACGTTAGCTCAAAACGCCATTCCGGTGACAGCCTTTGTTCTGTTTGATTGCTAGCTTGTAGCTAAGCTAGCGGTCATTTCAAAAACGTTTTAGCTATGTATGGCTGTATGATTGCTAACGTTAGCTCAAAACGCCATTCAACTGACAACCGAGACGTAACAAATTATAAATATTAATATCATATATAAATATTGGAGATGTACTTGAAAGATGGAGACAGCTTAGAGCCCAAAAGGATGCCGAGTTGGCTAATTTCCTCCTGAACAAGTAACTAAGCATTAGCTTCCGGCTAATTTATCATAGCTACAAAGGACGGGCATTTTGTCATTTCCCATTTTATCAATACCTCAATACCTACCCTAGTTACTCACAAAAACAATTAAGATGCAGCCAGTAAAGTGATCCTGACTGGTCCTTGCTAACAGCGCTATGCTAACCCTCCTAACTGCTAATGTTACCGGAGGACGAGGCAAGCGGGCCACAGCTGTTTACACTGTGTAGCCGTTTTTTCTGTGGTGAGTTATTTGAAGCCGGTGGGGGGGGGGGGGGACTGTTAATCGGGAAGAGAGGACCATGAGCTTGCAGTGTGTTTAGCCATTGTTGCCGTAATTCTAAGCCAATACAGTATGTATTTCAGTCGGCTGGAAAAAGGCAAGGTAGTGGTATTTTCTGGTGGTTCCTACCGTAATTCTAAGATGAGGAAGTGTGTCTGTCTAGCATGTGGAGAGGACGGCCAGGTTGTGGTTTTTTTTAGCAGTTCCTACTGTTATTCTAAGCTGAAGAAGTGTGTCTGTCAGTCGGGTACAGAACCTTGCGTGAGCACAGGCTTTTTTGACAATATAGCCAGCATCTAACGTTAGCTACTCCGCTGTGCTGTGGACTAATGTCTGGCTATGCGAGACAAGCATCTAGCAACATTGTTGGATGCTACTTTTCATGTTTTCCATGTTTAATTAGTGGTTTAGAATCTAAAAAGGTTGGAGATATGGGTTCAAATATATCTACAGCCTTTTGCTGTGTGTTGTTCCCTATATGCCATTGCATCTTGGATGCTATTCTGTTGTTTAGACATGGCTACATTCATTTAAAGTATCCAAAGTGCACAATTCTCCACTGTACTCCGTTCAGTTGATTACACCTGTTACAGCCCAGTACACATTGGTGAAAACCCTCTATTGGTGATAAAACATAAATGACTAAATGAATAAATATTAATAATGCCCTGTGTTGTAGTGTTTTACCATGCACTTTGTTGTAAAATCAGCGTCGTAAGAGCTTAGCAATGTGTAAAACATGAAACCCTCCAATAGAAATGTTGTCCTACATGATCAAACTAAAGCCCTAGTTTACAGTAAAATAACAGTGTTGTATACAGTGTGTTTGGGAATGTACACAACACGCGTTTATGTAAGTACCCATATATTACATGGCCAACATTGACATACAAGCATACACATCCATCCATGGAAACCCTGGAGAGTATTGCAAAAAGCAGTTGAAGAATATACTGAAGCACACGTGACACACGTACACACAATCGTTCACACGCATGCACGCACACACACACACACACACACGACTACACGACCAACACAACATTGTGAGATATAGCCAGTTTCTGTACAATGTGTCCCATGATGCTCACAGATGCACATAACAGAACACTGAGTACAACATACAACACACTCTGCAGAGATGCTGGAGCCATTTTCAACATATTGCAGATGGGTAACTTCTCTTTCCTCGGGCCTCATTACACATAAGCACCAGCTGTGTGAGTAGTTTGTGTGTGTGTGTGTGTGTGTGTGTGTGTGTGTGTGTGTGTGTGTGTGTGTTTGTCTGAGGTTAGAGCAGGGCATACCATAGACTGATATATGAGCTCACACTGTCACACACATAGTTTGCACAGAAGGGTTCAGCACCCGGTGTGATGCGCTCATTTGTTATTATTATGTGGAAATGATCCATCGTTTGCAGTCTAACGTGACATCCTTACTGAAAGGCAAGGCTACATTGAAATCATCCCATCCAGTTATTATCAAGCCAAGCCAAGGAACAGTACTGAAATGGCAAATTAGCCTCTGCTTCATTTATCCTGCAGTGAGCACTCCACTCCATGGTGAATTTGTTTCCATAGGAACATGATGTTACTTTGGGCTTCACGAGCTGTGCAACGTGCTCCACGCCGCTGCCTGTTTTTTGCTTATCTTTTCTGTTTCCTCTCTGCTCTTGTCAGTCAATCCACACAGATCAAGGAGGAAGATATAGTGAGAAAAGGGTTTGAAAATACAATCAATAGCACCACTTGGGTTTTTAAATTTTTTTTGACCTATCTCGAAGCCCGCTCCGGTCTTATCAGCCTGACATCGCTGTTCTTCAATACGTCTTTTTATTAGAGCCTACAGGCGTTTACAGTGCCAGTGTCCTACAGTCACCATGCCATTTCTTTTCTTTGAGTGTGTTCTCTGTATCAGCATTGCCTTAATCTGTATCAGCTGAAATATAACAGAATTACTTTCAGCTCTGTACATGAGTGTGTACGTGCTTGAGAGGCAGAGAGTGGCGGTGTGTGTCAAAAAGACTGCAGAGTTGCTGAAAATCTATATAAGAGTCAGCGGCAACAGTTCTCTGCTTCTGCTACGGCTTTAAAGCACTTTTTCCACTTTGGTTGCACTTTTCCACGTCTTAAGAACAAGCTCTCTTTTCATGCAGCAAGCAGAAAATGTACAGAGAAAGACAGGTTTTAAGTTTGGTACAGTGGCTTTGCTGAAAGTATTGGCTGGATTATGAAGAACGGAAGGAGTAAGATCAAAAGCGAAAGAAGAGGGGTAGAAGTAATGGAGGAAGCTGAGTAAATGTGTGGTTGTGTATGTGTATGACAAAGCAGCAGACTAGAAAAGGAGAGAGATAGGGAGGCAGAGAAGAGCCGCTCTTGTAAAAGTGTCGGTGGTGATTTGCAGCGACGTCCTTGCAACCTTCCCTCTACCTGACTGGATATTTTATGAGTGTTGCAGAATCAGAAGAGTAGGCCGGCTTATAATACAGCTGACAGAAGTCTTTTTATGGTGGATGGGCAGAGGTGCAGGAGGGAGGGTGGGCTGTAATAAAGCTGAGTGCATCTCTCCGGGAATGAAGCTGCAGCGATTGGGAGGGAGGCGGGGCGGAAGAGAAAGGCAAGGCTGCTGAAGTGCTACAAATATTAGAGAGCCTGTGTGTGCGTGTGTGCAGTAGGCCTATATACACCATATGCCCAGATGTGTGTTATGAGGGGGAGGCACTTTGCTCAGAGCGGTGGCTGACGTCACTGTGTTGAACGATCACTCAGCGTGTTCAGTGTGAGAGGTACTAACCCTCCATAAAGAGTGAGTGGGGGGGTTTGCACGGCGAAGCAGTGTCAGCGCTCAGAGCAGAATGCAGCCCTCAGCACCACGCCAGCCCGAAGACACCCAATTATTCCCTTTTTATTTTTTTCTTCCTCTGTGCTGTGCAGCGAAGGGTGCAATAACGAGTCATTGAATTGATCTCGAGCCTGTGAAGCACTCTGCCAAGCAGAATGAATACTTACCGATGAGATATTATGTCGTTTGTTGAAATTACTGATTCTAATTCCACAGGGAATGAAAAGACCCTGTACTGAGACGTTTTTGATCTCTCCTCAGTTGTCAGCTCACAGTAGCATTTCTCCACCACTCAGTTAGGTGCTAATTTTAGATCTCCTCAGTTTGGAATAGAGCTGCAACTAACCATTATTTTCATTGTTGATTAATCTGACAATTATTTTCAACATTAATAGACTGCTCAAAAGTAGTGTTTGTGACTCAAAAAAAGAAAAAGAAAACATTTAATGAGTTTGTTTCTCTCTCCATGTGGTATACTAATGTATACAATGTGTCCGTTCTAAACTCGGTTTACTATCACAGACGAGAGAAGAAAATATTCACATTTAACAAGCTGACATCAGACAATTTGGACAATTTTTGCCCATAACAAATGGCTCAAATTGATTAATCAAAATAGTTGGCAATTATTTTAATAGTTGACAATCAATTCATTTTTGCGGTTCTAGTTTAGGACACAGGAAGTCATTCTTATGTGAGTTTAACACTAGGTCATGTTTAAGTAAATGGACTTTTCTTATGCAGCACTTTTCTAGTCTTAACCACTACTCAAAGCGCTTTTACATAGTACAGGAACCATTCACCATTCACACACATTCACACACTGTGATCAAGGCTGCTGTACAAGGTGCCACCTGCTCATTAGATAAACACTCACACACATCTACACAGCATTGGGGGCAACTCAGGGTTCAGTTTCTTGCCCAACTTGGGACTGCAGGATCGAACCACCAGCCTTTCCGATTGACATGTAACCGCCCTACCACTGAGCCACAGCCGCCCCGTCACTTAGCACGTCCGTGTTATGGGGCAATCAGGTGCATATGTCTAAGCATTCATCCGTTTTTTAAGCAGCTTATCCTGTGCAGGGTCACTGGGGGCTGGAGCCAATCCCAGCATGCATTAGGTGAGAGGCAGAGTACGTGCTAGATAGGTCAGCACTGCTAACACATACACTAAGCTGGGCAAATTTGAGAACATAATTTACATGTCAATCTAATATTTATATTATTATTTATAAAGCTCACCATCGACACTGAAATGCCTGCATTGCAAAATGGAAAATGCCAATATGAAAAGAGTTAAAGCCCTTCTTCTTCTTCTTCTTCTTCTTCTTCTTCTTCTTCTTCTTCTTCTTCTTCTTCTTCTTCTTCTTCTTCTTCTTCTTCTTCTTCTTCTTCTTCTTCTTCTCCCAAGGTCCTCATGTGAGGAGGGCCCAAAAAGATTCTAGAATGAATAGCTGTGGATGCGGGGGGGACCCATAGAAAATGCCTTTTGTACAGCGGCCACGGGTTCATTTCTGACCTGCGGCCCTTTGCTGCATGTCATTCCCAATCTTTCTCCCGCTTACCTGTCGTAATCTGTCCTATCAATAAAGGCAATAAAGGACAAAAAAAAAAATCTTTAAAAAATTAATAAAATTAGACACGTCAGACAATTTTTGCCCCCTTTAAGGTGGCAGCAGCACAAATTAACCATCCTCTCAACATGTGTTGTGTTCATGTACATCATGTACGGATTTTAGGCTTTCTATTATCAAATTGCTTGAAAAATATTGCATAAAGGTGCCGTAAATGGAGCGTGTCCCTGGACCCTCTCTAGGTTTGGGCTGGGCCCCGAATGTTTCCAACGTCTGGCTCCGCCGCTGCTTTGTTTCTGCTCTGGCTCTCTTTAATTTACTACACCCAAATTCACCATTTAGTTGTTCTCATTCCCACATGTCTTTGACAGGCCTTCCTCTCAAACATACTGAGCTGTGTGCCAGGCAGTAACTACTTTATTACACTGTACATTATTATTTTGTACGCTGTATTCTGGTACTATGAATATTACTGCTTAAATAAACTACAAAACAAACTAATCTTCCTTCTGGGGACATAAAGCTGGTCCCTGTGAGGTTAACCATTTATTTTTGGGTAGTTTTTTTCAGGTGCACTCAGGGAAGTGTTATCTCCATAGGACGTCTTTCAAATCACACTAATCTGCTAAGTGTATTCTTTACTATATATTTTACTATATATTTCATGATCGAGCAGGGTCCACCCTTTCACACTGAGATTCCCGCCTTCAGTTTGAGAATTTCAAGCTATTAAGGTTTCTGTATACTGCTCATTGAGCCCTGCTTTCAATTTGTAATATTAGTCAGTCTGTTGACAAGACAAGACAAGACATTTTGTCCTGTCAGCACCTCTAGAGCTGTGCTGCCTGTAAGGACAGCTAGTTCTGAGGACAGAGACGCAGGTCGGAGCTACTGTGGATCTAACGTCCAATGGGAATTTGGGGATAGGGGTTAGGTTTAGGCATGTAGCCCAAGTAGTGTTTGTAACTTCTGTGAACGGTAGAAAGCTGTAGGGATGCACAATATATCATTTTTTTTATAGTCAACTGGCGCAATAAATCATGAAAGGCCGTGACATATCGTGAAAGATACCCAGAGATTTTTTGACTTGCACAAAACTGCACTTTATAATGAAATAATGCCATTCTTCAACTGAGAACACTTTAACATCTTTTTATTTTATTTTGATATTCAACGACGCATGTCACATATTTTTCTCATATTGTGCAGCCCTAGAAGGCAGCGTGTGTGTGTGTGTGTCAGAAATAATACCTCTGTGGTCCAAACAGGAGTTAAGCTGTGAAATCTAAATATTTTGTGTGACCTTGTTCTTCTCTTAACAGACCTAATCGTCCTTGTCACACTGGAAGGAGAGCTGGCTGACTCCTCGTCTGTCCCGAATGGAACCCTCTTAAGGTGGACGGGATACATTAAAAATACATATCACAAAGGAGCGCTGCTGTGGCACACAGCAAACCCACGGCCATAAATCAACAGAGGAGGACTTTGATTTCTTCATTATCGCTTCCTGCAGCAACAACAGAGGACAGGCATGTTGGCAGGCATGCTGACCTGCCGATGTGCACCGTAGGATTCTATTTCTGGAGACTCATTGCTTTTACAGATTAACTGCCCTCAAATATGGCCCCAATCCGTTCATTGCGCCACTAGTTTAACTGCTGCCGGAGGTTGTGCATATTCAAGCTACAAAACACCCCACTGTGCATCACTCCAGTCATTTGAAGGCGGGCTCCCTTTGGCCTGTAAAAGCAGTGTCGGTGCAAAAAAAACAACACACGGCTGCATGTCCCAACAGACTGAAAGTCATTTTTGTTTTTCAGTTTTCAATCATTTCTCAACTCATTGGCTATTTCTATCCACTAATAACATGACATTGTGCTTAGACTAAGACTTTACATGTGATTGCAAGAGACATTTTCCATGAGTTGCGGAGGGCAAATCCCATTGCCCAGTGTTTTTGTTAGTCTGGCTGGGGCTAATCAAGGTCCTCCATCATCAGAATTGACATTTCCATATTGTATGAGATAGAAAGTAGCAAACATTAGCATATTCATGAATACTGACGCATTCAATCATGTGAAATGAAAGACGTGGGGCGACCATTACAGCCCTGAAACAAATAGCTTATGACGTGAGGAAAAGAAGATCCCATACATAGCACACCGGAGAAAGCTACCACTGGATATTTTATAAACCTGGCATGTGTTGGCCTCTTGACCAAGGCTTATAATAACTTTGAAAAATTAAGGAATAGGATTTGAGATGGATTATCACTGAATCACTAAAGCCACCAAAGCAGCTGCCTTTGCATAAACCGATTGGGCGCTCTTTAGGGAGACGCGCCGCACATTGATTTGAAGATTACATTTTGGTTGTTGATGTAGTGGCCTCTTGTTGGTATTAAAAAAGAGGGATGGAGAATTTAGATGAGCTGGAGCACCCTCTTTTGGGAGAAGGCCCCAATAACAGCCGTGCATCAGTTCCGGGGCTGGGGCCGGGGCCGGGGCCAGGGCCAGGGCCAGGGCCAGGGCCAGGGCCAGGGCCGGGCCCCACGAACGGACAGGCTCCTGGCGGGACATTTAAGGGCATCTTGGTTAGGTGTGAGGAGGACAGGGCCTACCCTCCGTTAGCGTGGAGGAGCTATTGTGGACATCCTCCAGAGCTTCAGCAGCAGCAGCTACTGGACCCTTGCTCCTTACCTCGCACACTGGAGTCCTTCTACCCAGCGGCCCCCATCTGGGGACACTCCGACTCCCTGCTCAGCAAAGACTACCTGGAGACCACCTTTGTGGACATTCGGCCCGGCTCCACCCTGGAGAGGAAGCTGCTGGCAGAGACGCAGGACTTCCACAGCGAGGCGTACAGCGTGGACGATGAGGATGACTTGCTTCCCGACTCTGACGTAAGTCATCCCACTGACGTGATGTGGACCACATTCTTAAATTCCAAATTGTAATATCAAGCATTCATTTTAAACAAAATTATGACAATTTCATATAGGAAATAGGGCAGAGCATCACCAATGATTTCCTAGATCAATTTGATTCCGAGTCACACCGTCCCGATTCAATTCAATATCAATTAGGTTAGGGAAAGTTCAGTTACAATTCAAATTTGGCTTGGATATAAAAGCGATTTTTAGAGAACTTAAGCTGTACGTTGTACAAGCATAAATAAACAATTTTTTTTTTTTATTGGAGAATCAATTATTTTAACCGATCCCTAATAGGAAAGCAGTGCAAGTCATTCCATTTCTGCATATGTTCAAGAGAAATACTAGTAACACATAAATATGATTGAAACTACCGATTATTGTCTGGCCTATTAGGCATCAAGAAATAGTGAAAAACTACCAGTATGATGTCCCAGAGTCCAAGCGGACATCTTCAAGTGTCTTGTTTTGAATAGGTTGGCATTATGGATGGATAAATGAGAAGGTTAAACAAAATAGTTACAGATTCATTTCTGTCGATTGACTTATCAAATCATTGGCTAATTGTTTCATCTCTACACATAAATAATCACCATATCTCCATATACCATGTAATTTAAACCACATCCTTTTTTCGTTTTTGTTTGATGGAGTTTTGCATAAAAAGCAAAAGAGATTCATATTCTCTGTACAGCTTCTGGGAACCAAAGAGGAACTTAAAATAGACATATGAGCAATGCATTTCAGAGGTAGGCAGCAATAGAATGCTTGCTGTCAAACAGGCAGATTACATAAAGCTGCTCTAGGTCAGTACACTACAGCAGTGATGAAGGATGCCAGTTCTATTTCATAGATCACTGAACAAAGCCCACCCTAGAGTGAAATGTAAATTAGCTTTAAGACTCACTACAGTGGTCATTTGATGTTTTGAGGACATGAGAACGTATATGCTGTAAATGGCACAAGTAAGCAGCCGCTGGTTGTTTAGATTATGATGAAAAGTCTGTCTGCAAGGTTGTATCAAAAGGTCTAATTACCCACGGTGAGTTAAAAGGCTAAAGGCTGTTTTACAATTATTACTTTGATTTAGTCTCACATAGCCAGCTCTATCTCCACAGTGCTGTGGAGTAAGGTCTGGCTACACCACTGATGCATTCTGGGATAGTAAAAAAAAAAAAAAAAAACTCTGGGTTGTTTGCATTTCTTTAAACCAATCACAATCGTCTTGGGCAGCGCTAAGCTCCGGACGCAGAGACTGTGTCTCTGCTGAATAGTCTAAGGAAGGAACTTGTTTTGGTGGAACATTTACACCCCGCAAGAGAAAACGCCACTTACAATAGTAAAAGAAGTTAACTGTTTAGAATACAGTAACTATTTAAATTAGCATGGTTAAACCTCATTAGCTCTTACCAGTGTATCTCCGTGTGTACTTCGTCCACAGCAATCCACCACACCAATCAGTACCAAAACGTCCCAGTTAGAGAGGAAATGCTGTAAACATATTCTTTGTAAATCTTTACAATCATTCTCCAAAGGGACCAAGTAGGCCTGCCTTGTTGCACCATCCAAATGTTGTTCTTTTCAAAATCATCTTCCGTTTGTTGCCATTTGTGATATTTTGATGTCAAGCTTTATCCTGGACATGCACTTCCGTTGATGCAGACTACTTTGATTAAGAACACAAGCCACGGGACAAACAGTAGTACAGAAGTACCGCAAACCATTCAAATCAAGAGGCTGCTACAAAGTTCACAGGAGTTTGCTCCACAAGGACAAAAGAACAGCACACGAAATACCAAGCTCATTGTGAATGCTGGCAGTCGTGCTGGGATGCACAGCCGCAAGCCTCTGGGAATACAACTTTGCAGTGACCTCAAAGAGTCTCAACACAGCATCTCCATCTCCTTTGTTTCACTTCACACACTTTAGTTAGACAACTCAAACTGTGGAGCTAATCAATACTATACGATGCTAATCATATAGCTAATCAATACTATACAATGCCAGAGCAGGAGAGAAGGCCTTTGGAGTCCTGGGTGACATTACATACCAACACAGTGTCTGTCTGGCTTTTGGCTCAATTCAAGATTTCCCTGTCGGCATGACAAACTGCATCATGTCGACAAAAAATGCTCCAGAAAGATCACTCCTGATCAGTGGTGGAATGTAGCTAAGTACATGTACTCAAGTACTGTACAGAAGTACAAATGTTGAGGGACTTGAACTTTACTTGAGTCTTTTCTTTTCACGCCACTTTCTACTTCTACTCCACTACATTTCAGAAAGAAATATTGTACTTTTTACTCCACTGCTTTCATCTGACAGCTTTGGTTACTAGTTATTTTACACATTAAGATTAGTGCACACAAAACACACGTAGTTTATACAATCTGATGTTTTATCATAAATGAAACTAGCTAAGAATATAACTTCCTACAAGTCTAGCTGAGATGATTAGTCCGTTAAACTCACAACTGGTTGGATCCTTTACCCTTTCTAAAATGGGAGGATTTATCTGCATCAAGTACTTTTACTTTTAATACGTTAAGTACATTTTCCTGATGATACTTAAATACTTTTACTTAAGTAACATTTTTAATGCAGGACTTTAACTTCTAACAGTTCACAGTGTGGTATTGGTACTTTTACTACTTTTATCCTTTTTTAGTAAAGGATCTGAACAGGCATATGGAGTGAATGACAACTGGAAAATTAAAATCACTTTGTGAACTAAAGTGTGTGTAATAATAAAGTACTCTTCTTTAATGTTTAAAAGCAGAGAAAGATTTTTATTTTTTTTTTAAAGAAGGTGCGGGTCTTTGAAGCATTTGCTCAAATGTTACGGGAGCATCTTTGCAAAAATGCACAATTATTACACACACAAAATAAAACACGCAGTGTTATATGACAGGGTCGGAGTGAGAGAGGAAGTCAGATCGAATGTGCAGCTGTTTCAAAAAGATGCGCGAGTCACGAATGGCCTGCGGTCAGCAGAGCTAGTGCACATCCACACTAACCCCATTCAGTCACATTGTCTTACAGGCACCAGCAAAGTTTCACAGTTGAACGCAACAAACAAAACAAAAATCACATCGTGAATGCTTCCGTAAAACACATAGTGTTAGAGCATATTATCTTTGTAAAAGAAATAATAATCAACATTGTCAAATACTCACTTGATGAATGACTATGCTTGACTCTGAGTCTAATTACAAAAAAATACATGTCTCGCTTATCCTTATAGTGGTATCTAACTATGCAAATAGTTTTGATTTTGCTTCTTTGACCTCGATAAAACAGATACAAGCAAGTGGGCCAACACACAGTATTACTAACTACTACACAATGCAGATGAGGAGCAGTGGGCTGCCACAGAGTTGAAAGGAATTTAAAAATGACATTTTAAAAATGTAGCATATATTCAGCATGTCTTTCCGGAATCAATTTCCCAGTTACTCTGGATAGCCCATAGATCTTTGAACTGCTATGGGGGACATTTTTTATGTAAAGATGTTGCTGTTGATGTATTTTATTTTTTAAATATGTTTAATTGCTGGAAAATCAATCTCCATTGTATTTGTGTGGAGGCAGAAACCTTAAAACCTACAAAAACCAACAAAAAGAAAACTACTTTTTTTTTGGGGGGAGGGATATAACTTGAACTCAACCTAATATGCACTCTGTTTGAACCCCAGGACTCGTCTATTGATGACTTCAGTGATACAGACAGTGAGAGCCACTTCCCTCTGATGATCCCTCAGGACTACCTGGGTCTCGCCTTCTTCTCCATGCTCTGCTGCTTCTGGCCACTGGGCATCGCTGCCTTCTACCTTTCACAGAAGGTATACACACACACACACACACACACACACACACACACACACACACACACACACACACAAAGACACCGACAGACACATGCATGCATACACGCACACACACACACACACACACACACACACAAAGACACAGACAGACACATGCATGCATACACGCACACACGCGCGCACATACACACACACACACACACACACACAGACACACGCACGTACGCACACATACACATGCACATATACACACACACACACACACATACACAGTCTCGTCCTGAGCTGACATGATACAACATGGCACTGTAGTTCACAGCCACGGGGGATTTCTTCCCCTCTGCAGTGTGTGTAGACTAACGGGTCCAGTTTCTAAGGTGCTGCGCTAAGTGTGGACATTGAGTTGGGTTAGAGTTGAGACAGGGAGGATTACACCTAGATTTGAAAGATTATGCCACAAGAGCTTTGAAACAGCACAGATCTGTCCAATCCAAAGTATATATGCATCAAGGATTTTTAACATTTACATTTTAGAATCTCTCTGTCCCATAATTCATACTGAGTATTTATAGATAAGCTTCATTTAGATGTTTAAAAATAACTAGGGCTGTCCTTGATTAAAGAAATTCTTAGTCGGCTAACACTCATATAATTTTGTCGACTAATCAATTAGTTGATTTAATCGACAGATCTGCAAAACTATGAAAAAAATTAGAATAAACTCAGAATGTTAATACATCTCCACTTCAAGCAGAAAAAACACTAAATGTTGCAGAATTTCACCACTGCCGAATGTAAAAAAGAAAACATGCGGATTCGGTTTGGGCCTACTCATAAGTTTTATAGAAATATTACATACATTCAGCATGAGAAAAGCATAAATAATGATGAATGAATTAAAGAAATCCAAGTTGACCAAGACCAAAACGACCAATAGGTGACTAATCACTAATATAGAAAACACAATTTATTGTAAACAACAATGTTATTGGGTTTTCTCAGGTACATTTTAACCAGAAACAATCAGATCAACTTCATATTTAAAAATTATTTAAAAAAACAACAATCCAAAATGATGGCTATAGCCCACTGATCTATACACCAGCCTACTGATGTTAACCCCAGAATAATGGGAAAGATACGGTTAATAACAGTATAAATGTTTTGCAGTTATCCTTTTATTCTGTGGTTTTCAGTAGGCAGGTGTCTAGCTATATAATCACTGTTTTAAATATTCAATATTTTTTCCCTCCTCAAGCTGTCCAAAATCAGTGTCTGATCTTTAAGACAATTGTATATATAAATGTATATCTAAATCTTGTCTAGTCCTTATTGATGTACTGTATAAATGTCTGTCTCGACGTGCTGTAGGGAGGTTTTGTGTTTCTGCAGAACAGGAACTTGCTGATCTATACACCCGCCTAATGATGTTAACCCCAGAATAATGAAATGGAAAGATACACGGTATAATAACAGTACATACAATGTTTTGATATTTACAGTATCTATCCTTTTATTCTGTGGTTTACATCAGTAGGCAGGTGTCTAGCTATATAATCACTGTTTTAAAATATTCATATTTCCAATGCTAGCTCATATATTTTCCCTCCTCAAGCTGTCCAAAATCAGTGTCTGATCTTCTAAGACAAAGCTGTATATATAAATGTATATCTAAATCTTGTCTAGTCCTTATTGATGTACTGTATAAATGTCTGTCTCGACGTGCTGTAGGGAGGTTTTGTGTTTCTGCAGAACAGGAACTTGCTGAAAATAATATATAATAAATATAAATGAAATGAATGAAATGAATGAAATGAATGAAATGAATGAAATGAAATGAATATATATATATATATATATAAATATGGAGCACGCCAAAAGGAAAAAAGGGGACGCTATATACATTAAGGTTTCTGCACACAAAACACATGAAGTTTATCAAATCTGATGTTTTACTTATACATTAAGGTTTCTGCACAAAAACACATAGTTTATCAAATCTGATGTTTTATTATAAATTAAAGGCCTAAAAGTCCAGCTGAGATGATTAGACCATTAAACAACAACTGTTTGGATACTTTACACTTTCTAAAATGGGAGGATTTATCTTCATCGAGTACTTTTACTTTGGATACTTTAAGTATATTTTCCTGATGATACTTACATTCTTTCACTTAAGTAACATTTTCAATGCAGGACTTCTACTTGAAATGGAGTATTTTAATAGTGTGGTATTAGTACTTTTACTTTCTACCACCATCACTGGGCTTGGCATATGATAGGAATGAGTGGCAGTGAAGTGGAGGCCAGGGAGGACAATGACAAATGATGATGAATGCCCCTCTCTCCTCTTCTTTTCCCCCATCTAATCCTCATCTCCCTCTCCTTTCTCCTCCAGACCAACAAGGCCTCGGCTCAGGGGATTTCCAGGGCGCAAACGCCGCGTCTCGCCAGGCTCTGTGGCTCTCAGTGCTCTCCATCGTGTTCGGAATCATAACGTACATCTGTGCCATCGCTGCATTGATTTCCTACCTTTCTGGAAAGCCACCATAAAAGCAACTCATGCACACAAAAAACAAAAACAGACCTCTTACATCTCATGGATATTATCCACACAGCGTATCACCTGTAAATGTGAAATAATCACAGTCTTTGTCTCTCGTCATGTTTATCTACAGCGAGCTGGAAAAAGACAGTGAAAACAATGCAAGCGCTCGTATATTAAAGAGCTCAGCAGTGTGGTTCCAGAAGCAAAATTATGAATCCCACTATGTATGGCATAGTACATCCATGCCATAGCATTAAATTATTAGGCATTTGACCTTGAGTGGTTTAGGTTAGGATAGCAGATTGGTCAGAGGATAGGACCTGAACAAATAAGGTTAAGTTACCTAAGCATGGACGCCTGGCCAAAAGTAGGTATTGAAGAGCGGTTCTTTGCGTGGCCATTGTGGGGGGCAAAATATCTCGTTTTGGAAGGTTCATTTTCATCGAAAGGATTTTTAATAATTAGCCTCTAAACCATCCTAGGTACACTGACCATGAGCTGTGAGGTGGGAAAAACAAAGAGTTCTGTTCTGTATGAAATCAACCTTGTTTTCAGAAAAAACATGTTTTATTCACAAAGTAACGATGGAGTATTACACTACCCGCAATTTTAAGCATAACAGTGATGTTTTTTTTTTATTGGTATGGAGCTGTTATCATGGAAATGAACCCGCAAACAGCTATAGCGAGCTGCTCCCACTTAAGTCTATTGCCGTTTTTCCACTGCATGGTACCTCCTCAACTTGACTAGCCTCTACTCGCCTCTTTTGGTTTTCCATTACGAGGAAAAGTCCCTGGTACCTGCTAACAGGTACTTTTTTTACCTCTACCTCAGTCGAAGTAGCAAGCAAACTGAGGCAATACAAAAAAGTGACGTGAAAACCTGCAGACTTCTGATTGGTCAAAGAGAATCGTCACTATTCACTGCGTCAATATTGGTGACAACAGGCACATGCCAAGAATAAAAAAATAACACACTTTCAACGTTGTGTGTGTGTGCTGCGTTAGGTCATGGCAGTTTCCTGCTGTGACAACCAGCCATGCTCACCTCACGCATGAGGCGGTACTAATCTGGAATGGAAAAAGGAGGACGGGGCACCACGGGCGAGTCGAGGCGAGTCAAGCAGGTAGGCCTACCATTATTGGGAACGGCATATAATGGTTTGTGTACACAATGTTTTACCTGTTGCCTGTTTATTAGTTTTCAAAATGTTTTTTAACCCAAATCAAAAGTTTTATGGTCAGGATTCATCTCATAGCTAAGTGGCTTGGTTCCAGGATTAAAACTCTTTAAATAAGCATTTCATGAAACGTCAATGGAGCAATTGAACGGGGAAAAAGTGGACAGTCACTGTTGAGCTCTATAGATTATAGTAACTTCTTATTGAATTAGGACATAATTCAGCTCAGAGGACATTCCTCACACGTTAAGGAAAATGGTTGGAAAAAAAGTTATGCAGTATCACCCCATATAGAAGATACAGTCTTTAAATGTGCTTTGTTTTGTACAGCCGAAGACGTCTGTTACCTGCCATCCTTTACATCTGTGCTGTAGTCTTCAGTGCTCACATGTTAAACGTTACTGGAGTCCAAAACAAAACTGTGACAACAAACTGCAGATGTTGTCAATACACTGTAGATATCTCTGACATAATAACATAGGAAGGATGAATAATGAGAAGCAGAAAAGAGGCCGCGGCAAGGAAGTGGTTAGCAGCTAAATCCTGATGGACTTCACGCCCGAGCTGCCGCGGCCACTGTGGGGGTAGACGAGCTGGGAAGCCCCAGAGCTTCTTCTTTTTTCTTTTAAATGAGGCTCGAAGCAATATTCTTTCAGAGAACCCAGAATGTATTGCTACACCTCCGGCTACAGCGAAGGATCCACAAGGAAACACAATTGGTAACATACTCTAAGTGAAGAGACAGCGGCTTCATCCCAGGTTTTAAATTGCATTCCTGTTTCCTCCACTTGCTTCCCATCCTCGCGGCTTAGTCCGTCCCCCCAAAGAAGCACGGGAGAGACTCAAAGTAATCATGCGAGGAGAGCGGGAACGAAGAAATGTGTTTTTAGAGGGAATAGAAGTCCTTTCCTCTGAAGCGTCACATGAATTTGTATTTATTTTTAATTTTTGTTGGCATTTTAGGCCTTTATTTGATACAACAGCTTGGACATGACAGGGAAGAGAGAGGGGGAGTGACATGCAGCAAAGGTCGGAGGCAGGTCGGAATTGGACCTACAGCCGCTGCAGTGAGGACTGAGCCTCTGTACATTGGGCACACGCTCTACCAGGTGAGCTACCCAGGCGCCCCCAGTGTCACGTGATTTGTTCCGCTGTATGGGCAACGGCTTCCAGGAAGGCTGCTCTCTCCTCGCTCATAGCTCCTCAGAGATCCCTCCTCCGTCCTAGCTCCTCGGGGCGGGAACAAAAGCGTTGAGACGGCCTTCACGAAGGAGCGCCAGAACAACTCCCAGTTTCAAGCAAAGAGAAATCGAATAAGAGACGTGAGATCCATCTGTCCAGCTTGTAGGATTATTCCCCTTACATATGGAATATGTAACGGTGGAGCGATATTCTCAATATGAGAGAACTGCACCTGTCCATCATTCATCCATCCTGATTTCACATTCAGCATCACTCATTGTCACTCATTACTGCAGAAAGGATGCCAAGTTCAGTATCTTTATGTTGAAATATACAAAAATACATATAGTGCCATTTTATAACAAAATAAATATAAATGAGTGTTCAAATGAAATGCAAGGTTGTGATATTAAACACTGGCTCTGGATATAGAAATAAAGGAGCTGCTTCTGTATACAGTGCTAGGAAATCATGACATGGGCGAGGAAAAGTGCCAAAAAATATGAGGGGAAAAACTCAAAGAATGATCCTTTTATGAGCTGTTCCATTAAAAGCAGCAACCAGACTGCTACTCCACGCTCTCCAAATATAGATTCTGCAAGTTTCTTTTCTCAAAAAAAAAATAAAGACTGAAAGCCTTCAGAATCTTGCCTCTTGCAGTATGACAAACTTGAAAAAATGAAGTTGTCTCCTTCAACTTATGTAGGCAAACACAGTGACATCTCAATGCTCAGCCATATGATGCATGAGTCAGCAAAATCTCCATTTGGGTCACTACAGAAACCTGCATGGCCTGTTTGTAGTTTGCCATGTACAAACCTGCTCCAAGCTTTGATCACATCTTTCATTTGGTCCTGGATCATTGCAAAAAATAAAAATAAAAACAGCTTTGATAAAAGACAAAAGAAAATACTCTGGCCATATTGGTTTGAGCCTAAATGTGCCATTAACTAAGCAGTGAACAAGGGAACACAAAGTAAATATATATTAAAAAATAAAATAAAAAAGACTAAGATAAAAATTGCCATTTTCTATTTAGATATATAGTTTTTATAAAGTCCCCAAATAATTCACATATTTTGTTTTCTGCAAACCCAGTGTTGTATCAAGACTGAGCTGATAATACATTATGGTGACTGTAAGTGGTGTATGTAGAGACACGTGTGATATCTCAGTGTCTAACCCTGGTCAGCTACAGGATCACTGTTGATGTGCTGTGATACAGCTGCACTGACTCAGTCCTGAAAAATCCTGAACCATCCTCTGTCTCCACTGGACAAATAACAAAATGACCCTGTTTTGTCACAGCTGTTACCCCCGATACGTGATTTACGTGTGATCATTTCATGTGGATTGCGCCGCCATGAGACGGGCTCCAGTCAGATTTGTCTCACTTTGTATCACTTCTTTAGGTAGTCTCTTAAGGTTAAAAGGTTTGAGATGTATTAGTTCAAGAGATATTTAGTTCACATTGTTGTATTAGATGTAAATATTTAACTGAAAGAAAAATCAACGACTCCCAATAAATGCACTTGTTTGACATTCATCTCTCCTCGTTGTATTGCGCATCCTGACTTGACAATTCAATCTGGTCTGCTGACCAAATGTAAGCCTCACTTCACCCACTAAAACTAAACTGTAGTAAAAGTAGCCCAAAGTGATTACTTCATATTTTATTAAAACATCAGTATGTGTAGAAAGAAAGAAAATGTGTTATTTAAAAAGAATATATAAAAAAAAAAAAAAAAAAGGAGAGCTGTTTCTTCATCAGAGGGTTTTGGAGTATCGCCGGCGGACTGAGTCTCTGTAGAACTGGAAGATCTTCTCTGATGCTTTCTGACTGACTGCTATACACTGCTGCAGCTGTAGGAGAGAAAAAAAACAACTAAAATGTAAGACGTCAGATAGAGTCCAAAATCATCTCATCATCATGCGACCTGAAGCAGATCACTGACAGAGCTCGCACAATGATGACAAAACTGGAACTTTACTGGAACAACAAATCTGGAAATTGCACATTAGACAAGATCAAAAGCCCAAATTAGGGCTGGGCGACATATCTATATTTGACCTTATATCGATATATTTTCAAATGAGATATGACATTAGACAACACGTTATATCGATATAGTTTAATGTTTGCGATTCGTGACCCATTTCTTCTGTAATGCCGTGTGTGCGTCTATCTCTCCTCTCACTCCACGCAGCACCAGGCGGAAACAAAAGAACAGTTACTGGATCCAGCTAACTTCACTTGTAGCAGTAATAACGTGTGAGACGGCACCTGCTGGATGGGAGGAAAACGAGCCGTCAGTCAGCCGTCAGTGGGGAGAGACTCCAGTCTGCAGTGTAGTTCAGATAAACCAGAGAATTGTACCGTAACAATCGTCTTTGTGGACAAAGAAAGCTTTTGTATCGTACACTTCGGTCCATCTGACTTTCTCTGTCGCTCTAACGCTGTCTCTTTTAATAAGTCTGTTATTGTTTTTGAAAACAGCTAAAAAGGAGCGGTCTGAGAGATAGGGCTTCTTTTTTTTATTTAATATAGGTTATTTGGTTTGGATCATTTTTCATTTACATGTATTGCAGCTGTATATTTTCAAGTCTATTTTCAAAAGAAAACCCTGTCTTTGCATTTTGTTTTGATGAAAGTCTATTTTAATAAAAGTGCTTGTGACATCTCACATGTGGCTTTGACTTACAAGTCAACATAATTTGGCAATCTTGTACTTGTGCTTGTTTATTTACGGACCTCATGGACGGAAAATGATCCTCTGGTTGATGACATCATTACTCTGCGTTCTGTAGAGTCAATAGCAAAGGTCATCAAAGCTCGACTTTCCTGGAAACAGAGACGAAACAGACGAGAACAAGGTAACAAATGCTGTGCGCATCATAACGGCGCTGACTGTACTGACAGGACATGCACCAGAGTTTTGGCAAAAGTCAAGTCATACAAACACATTCCCACAAGTGACAAATTTAGTTACATATCAATCAGTCACTGTACTCCACATGTTATTCTGTTATGATGCATTAAAGGGAAATTCTAGTTGGTGGTACATTTATTGGTGCGGCCAACCTTTCCTGAATCTGCTTCATCAGACTCCATTTCATTTATACTTCTACATTCACTACAAGTGTCTCTTCACATGTAGCACACAGTGGAGTAATGCAAGGTTTAGACAGAATTAAATCCACAGTTTTGTAGTTCCCATTTTCATGCAGAAATGGGCTTGGAGAAGACTGGCTGACTGAGCAGGCTATCAAACTCCTTTTAGTCCATGGGCCACATACTGCCCAATTTGATCTCAAGTGGGCCGGACTAGAAAACCACTCCAGCAAAATGCAAAATCCTTTCTGCCACAGAAGTCAGCTGTTGAAGAAGTATTCAGATCCCTTACTACTTAAGTAAAAGTACTAATACCACACTGTAAAAATACTCTGTTAAAGTCCTGCATTGAAAATGTTACATAAAAGTATGTACCATCAGAAAAATGTAATTTAAGTATTAATAGTAAAAATACTCAATGAAGAGTTTAGAAAGAGTAAAGGATCCAACCAGTTGTGTGTTTAATGGTCTAATCATCTCAGCTGGACTTGTAGCCCCTTATATTGTTGGCTAGTTTCATTTATAATAAAACATCAGATTTTATAAACTGCATGTGTTTTGTGTGCAGACATCTTAATGTGTAAAGTAACTAGTAGTCTATATTGACGACGTTCCACTTCCGGGATTGCTCCGGCGCTGCGGGAAATTCTGGCGGATGCATCTTATACCAGATTCTCTTTCTTTGTGTTGGCGTTCTAACCCCCGGTGGATGTATGAAGACTATGGTTAACTGCTCCTCAGACCTCTGGAGGGTAAATCCAGACAGCTAGCTAGACTATCTGTCCAGAGTTTTCTTTCACACAACTGTTTTGCAGCATCTCTGTGTGGCGCTTAGCACCGCCCAAAACAATTGTGATTGGTTTAAAGAAATGCCAATAAACACAAGTAGGTTTGTCTCCCATCCCGGAATGCTGTGTACGGCTTTGATGGTGATGTTATTTCCTTAGCTTTAAGGTTGCTAGATTTCGATTAGGTTACGAATAAAAACCAACTGATGTATCTTAATATCAAGGTGCTTGATATTTTTGCAAAGATGCATACACATGAGCCTCAGATGTACCTTTTCCTGAGCTGCAGTGGGGTCTGTGACGATTTGACCGTCTGCGTCGATGGCACAGGTCACCCCGCAGAACAGGCAACTCATGGGCAGGCCTGCGTCCATCAGAGCCACACAGGCGGCGTTCAAAAAGCAGGACAAGAGCTGAGGAACCGGTCAGGAACAACACTCAAAAAAGTACAACTTAAAAATATTAATTCAATCAAATTTATATTAAAAAAAATAAATAAATAAAAAAAGTCCCTGTGTGTACCAGATTAGGGAGTGTGGAATGGTAGCTGAAAAGATTTCAGTTCAACTCCTGGGGACTGCCAAGGTGCTCTCAAGGCAGCAGCTTGGCGGCAGCTACTAGCTTCCTGAAAGCCCAAAGTGGGCCTACACTCTGACATCTCTCCTTTAGTGCGTGTATCGGACCTAAGCGTGTGTGTGTGTATTTCAAGCCTGTGTGCAGAGTGAAAAAGTAATTTCTCCACTGGGGATAAATAAAAAAAAAGAATAAAAAATGTTAATAAGAGGATAAAAGTATACATTTACTGAAGGATACTGAGCCGTCATCATGTATCAGCTGAAGAATGAGAGTGAGGGAGGAGCGAGGGTGAAGGGACAAGAGCAGCGATGCCTCACAGGTTTCTCGCACACATTGCTCTTGCGATCGCTCCATTATGCCTGGAAAATAAAGAAATGTTGGGGGAAAAAAACTGGCTCACTTATTCCACCTTGTGGTGTCTTGTGGTATGGCTCCTAAAAGCCCAAAGTGTGCCTACAATTACCTGATGTCCCTAAGAAGCTTGTAGAAACATTTGTTTCTGAACTGCATGACATGTTTTCATGTATATTATACACATGTTTTATAACTACAGCATTCAACTTACTATGGGTGACATAATCAAACTGGACATTAAATATTTCATGTTTGCACCATTACATCAAAATAAAAGATGTCAGGTGCCAAATGAATATTGTACACGTCAAAAAAACTTCTTTAAAAGGTCCTTTGGATGTTTTTATAAAAGACCTTGGCACCACTAATACTGTATCTGAAATATCTTTTAAATAGACCTTAGTGGTCCCCTAATACCATATCTGAAGTCTCTTTTATATAGACCTTAGTGGTCGCCTAATACCATATCTGAAGTCTCTTGTATATAGACCTTAGTGGTCCCCTAATACCATATCTGAAGTCTCTTTTATACAGACCTTAGTGGTCCCCTAATACCATATCTGAAGTCTCTTTTATATAGACCTTAGTGGTCCCCCTAATACCATATCTGAAGTCTTTTTCACAAAATTCAGCCTTGGTGCAGAATTACAGCCACTAGAGCCAGTCCCACGATGAGCTTTCCTTAGTATGTGCCATTTTTGAGTCTGTAGCTTTTGAGGAGGGGGTGGCCTTGACCAACCGCCACTTTCTTGTTTGAAAGCCATAATGTCTCTCTCTCATTGGTGGGCCAAATTCTCTGGGAGGGCAAAGCAGGGAAAGGGGAGGTAACTCCTTATGACCTCATGAGGGGCAAGATTACAGATCGGCCCGTCTGAGCTTTCATTTTCTTAAAGGCAGAGCAGGATAACCAGGGCTCGGTTTACACCTATCGCCATTTTTAGCTACTGGGGGACCATAGGCAGGCTGGGGGAACACACATTTATGTTAAAAAAAACTCAAAGTGAAATTTTCATGGCATGGGACCTTTAACAAGGCTACAAAATGCAAGAACAAGAAAGAATGAATGATCACTGCATTAGAGTCCCAATAAACACATCACATAAAGCTGATAATGAGAGACAATCACTTACTTGGCAGTCCCACTTTGGGCTGTATCAACACCTCCAGGGTTGCCCGGTCATAGATTTCCTTACTGACTTTGACCTCGGCTGGTCCGTATGCTGCAGCCAACACACTTGTGTCTCCTTCACGTGAGAAAAAAAGACAACATTATGAAATTGGAAATTAATTATCGATCCAGATGAAGAAATTATGATTTGTCGTGAGTGGAAATTAGAAACCACATTATTACAGATGGTAACACAGTGCTGCAAAGGAGGGTCTGGCTAGTCGACACAGCATTCCAGGATGGGAGATAAACGTGCTCTGATTTGTTGGCATTTCTTTAAGCCAATCATAATCGTCTTGGGCGGTGCTAAGCGTTGTACGGTGCACCGGTGCCTCTGCAAAATAGTCTCGGGAAGGAACTTGTTTTGCTAGCCATGGTCATAGATTGTAGTCAAAATATGAGTCTGATCCTACTCCATTGGGCTGTGATTATGGGGCAAGTTTCAACCAAACCTGGATAGGAAATGCCTCTGCACTCAATTGGATATACCTACAACCAATCAGAGCAACAGATAGACCTACAACCAATCAGAACGGATTATGTGACGTATGAACTTTTGCCAAATCCCATAAGAAGGACGCCAAAAACATCTTACCGATCGACAAACCAATAGTGACAACGTTACGGTTGATCATCTGTCCATCATTGTATAAAGCCCGCCTTGACAATTTGATTGGTCCGAACAGCTCTAATTCGAGCACAGTTGCTCCACTACGGATACAAGTCCAGACCGAACTCCCCAAACTCAAATATTGTAGGCGGGGTTAAGTTTGGCTGGTTTTAGTCGGGGGAACAGACAACTCAGATTGGAAAGATTTGTTAGACTGAAAGAAAACCAGATGCACCCTCTCTTGGCTGTTTTCAGGCTCTCAAAATTCTAGCCTTGACAGGACACTTTGGCCAATCACAGGTCGTGTCAGAGAGAGAGAGAGAGAGAGAGAGAGAGTTCTATTGGCTGTTCTGTACATGCATTGCCGATGCGCCAGGAAATTGTGTTATTTGCTTTCTATCCTTAAGTTTGTTTCTTTGTGACAAACGTTTTACAAAATATTCCAGATATGAAACCACCTTTTAGGACCTTTTCCTCCACTGCCTTGTATACCAACATTAACTCCAGTTATAGTTAGACAAAATATAAACCAATATATTATTATAGGTTAAGCTACCCAGTAATATACAAATTAATTCTTATAAGCTCCACTTTATCAGCTGCAACATGTAGCCCACACATTAATGCATCAACACTTTAATAATCCAGTAATATATTAATCTAAAATGGGCCATTCTGCATAAGGATTACTTTGGTAACGTTAAGTTACTTGTAACCGAGTTGTAGATCACTCACACACACACACACACACACACACACACACACACACACACACACACACACACACACACACACACACACACACACACACAGGGTAATAAAAGGCTTTATATTTTACTCAAGTAAAAGATCTGAACACTGCTTCCACCGCTGATGGTAAGTCATAAAGGATACTGTATCTGGCTGAGGTTAAGACACATTTAGAGTCATTATACGCTTGAATAAGTGTTCAAGTCTTCAGAAAACTAACGTTATACAGTCCGACTTGTGATTTGAGAGTACACATGCTACATTAAGCATGCTAACAACAGCCAGAGTCCGGCTGCTGGCTGCCTTTTACAGCCACAGCACCGACCGGCTCGGGCTCATATTTCTGAGTCTTTACCTTGTATGAAGGAAGCTGAGCCGTCAGGTCGAGACAGGAGGCTCTGTTCACTGCCAAACTCTCTCAGACTGACATTTGAAGAGCCGCACACTTCCATCATGCTGCGCTGCAAGATTAGTTTGTCGCTGGCGAGTGACGCAATCTGTTTTGCTGTTTAGGGCCCTTACTGATGACATAGCAGAAGGAGCCTATTGGAGGAGACTTTGGCAGTATAGACCTTTCTTTAACTGTCTATGGCATAGACATAATAAAGATTATTTATTATGTCTATGGCATAGACATAATAAAGATGATTTATTATGTCTATGCCATAGACAGTTAAAGACATAAATATAATTTATTATGTCTATGTATGGCAGAACCATAGACAGCTAGAAGAAATGAGATCTGAAATAACACATACAATTACGTATTATAACCTATTTTGAATGTAAAGATAGTAATGTATGTAATATTGTACTTTGAGTACTTAAATTGGTAACTAATAAGAAACGTATTTTAATGACTGATATCTACTCAAACTTATTTAATTAAGAACTCCTGCTGTCAATATCTTTAATGACGTTGCCAAGTCTGTAACTTCTTTACTTATCTTTTTATTTGTTTTTGTTTAAATTATTTTCATACCTACCTTCATATTATATTTGTACTTATGTATGTACAGCTTTATGTTTATGGACTGTGATGACTGAATGTTTGTAAATTGAATTCAAAATAAAAAAGACTTACTTACTTACTCTCTTGCTAAGCTGCAACACAATAAAAAGAGCTCAGAGGAATGAGTAACTCTCTTACCCTGCAGTTTGTTTCTGTACTGACATTAAACGTACTAATCATTTTTTTTTGTAATGCAATACAAGTCATCTTTATTTATATAGCACATTTAAAATTCATGGAATATTGGTTTCAAAATAATATTGTGTTGGTAGATCAGTTATTTAAATTTCTGTTGTGGTTGTCAAGAAACGGTTGTGTATTAATGTTGGGCATTGCCCAAATTTGAAGATTTTCTATCGGACTGTGCTTTGAATATTGGTGAGTTTTGTCTTGCTTTGGAGCAATGTGTTGTTTGGTCTCCTGGGATACAATCCACCCAAATAGCAGGGGTATGAAGATAGATCTTTATTTAATTGAACACTGTAGTATAAATGTGCCAGTCATTAATTATTGGTAGTAAACCTCACATTATACCTAGAACCTAAAAATGAGCAATTAACCCATTTGATACTTTGGTATTAATAATAATAAAAAATGTAGTTGATGTCTGATTAGCAGTCCAGAATGGAATGTCACACTCAATGCTTAATCTTGGAAGAATTACTGCAATTGTTCAATGGGTCTTTGTAAATGACAGTGTGGTCTAGACCTACTTTATCTGTAAAGTGTCCTGAGATAACGCCTCTTATGATTTGATACTATGAATAAAATGTAATTGAATTAAGACATGGAAACTCTTCTAAACTCTTAAATCTCCTCCAGTCCCTTTCAGCAGTGAGTTGCTGTGCACACAGAAAAATATATAATTCCACAATGTGATCCATTATACAAAATGTCCTTGTAACAATAATCAAAACAGGTCCCAAGATTTAATATGAAACAGGCGTTACACACACTGAATTAAAGCGGCTCATCAAACTAAAGTAAAACACAAGTGAACACAGTGATGTTTAGGGTTTAACAACAGGAAACAGAATCAGGCGTTACAGTAGACGGTGGAATAGTGCGTTCCATTTACCTCCAAATATGGATCGGAGCTGGGAATGACATCACACGCGAGGTGAACGCGTTCCATTTAACAAGTTGATGAATAATATGTATTACAAAAAAGAAGGAAAAAAAGACAATGTAACAAGTCAGATTTTTCATTGTGGGGTTGCTCTATCCAGGTTAGCCATCCTACGCTGGTTTTTGTGCATAAAACCAGCGTAACATGTCCACAGATAGAAGTTGGACAGGACTGTGTTAATAAACATTATGTTATATCACTATTACTGCTGTTGATGCACGGGGCAGCCATGTTGGATTTTGAGCTCAGGGTACTCAGAGGTTGTCTGAATTCCAAGCTCAGAAATCCGAGTTCAGGGGGACGTGTTCCCTACTTTGACCTCGGAAAATCTGACTTCCGCGTACAAATGGAACAGTATTTGCCTTTTGTCTGTCAACTGCAGGATCAATACAACAAGAAGCTAACAGGAGCCTTGTGCTAACACAAACAATTAGACATGAAGATAAAACAGTTGGCAGTCCTTCAACACCTGGCGACATCACCAGGTGCTCCAAAGACGAGCCAATAGCTACTCTCTAATGAACCTGATATTTCGGGGCAAGTTTGTCTGTATTGACAGGTTCAACAGCCTATCACACTCAAGCTGCAATGAGTGCTTTCTCACCTGAGCTGCATTCAGGCGCCACCTTTTCTTTGCACATTTGCCCGTTTTTAATATCAGAAATATGGGTTGAGTTCAACCAAATTGCCCAAAAATAACATGGATGCATGGGTGAACGTTGTATGGAAGCCATTCAACATTCTTCGCTGGTAAAATTAATGATTACTTTCATTGCATTTTGGGTGTTTTGTTCAATTCACTGTTTTAGCATTGTAAAAAAATGTTGAAGAAAGCAACAAAAACTCAATTTTGACCCGAAAGGACAAGGTCATGGTCGACGGGAAGACAACACAAGTGTTAACAAAATATGCATACAAATATATTTAAAAAAAAAAAAAAAAGAAACAGAACAGTTTGATATGAAACGCCCTCATGGTCGGTCGATTCTGAACCAATCAGCTGTTAGATCAGCTGAGAGCCAGTCGGTGGAGGGTAACTACAGCGCCTGGCTCTCAAAAGCCGCCTTGTTCTTGTGATGTCATCGTTGCCCATGTGTGCAAGACGGACACAAATCTAACCAGCATGCATTGGGGGGGGGATCAATTCTGCGCAGCCATGGTTCATATCCAACAAACCTAGTGACAAAGGTGGAGCCAAGTGGAAAAGCCCAGGCATTTCTTTTCTTAAATAGACTCCAGCATCTTTGGTATGAACACACCCACCCCCAGTTCCCCTGCTAAGGCCGACACCCCCTGCTGGTCACTTTCAATGCTTCAACTAAATGTTTTCTCATGTGGAAAAAAAGTCTTTTCACTGTGCAGGAGAACCACAGAGAAGATTTAAACCTATCAAATATGAGTCTCTAGTCTCGGCTCCACATCAGGACAAGCTCCTGGCTGATCTTGGGTTTCCCTGTCAGCGTTGAATCCTGGAGACCATGTAGTAAAGCAGGAAGAAGACCAGGACCAGGCCCACGGAGACGTAGCAGAGGATGCGGCGGTTGTCTCTGCCCGATCGGACCATGGTCGAGAAGCGCTTCACGCTGCCGGTCAGCAGGCCGGTCGCACTCAGGAAGTTTGAGTCCTGGAAAGAAAAGGACAAGAGAGAGGAAAAAAGATAAGGGACTGTTATAAACCTTAACTGTAGAGAGAAATGTATTTGAGACAACCTGTTGTTATTATTACGTCCTATTTAGCTTGAACATAACCCTTTCACATATTTAAAAACTGCATTCAAATCCAGAAGAGTTGTGTGGAAGTAAGATTTTTAATAGAATAGAATACACTTTATTGTCCCATGGGAAAATTTGTCCTCGGCATAGTGCTACAATCTGTTGCCTCACAGCACAGACCATACTAAAATTAACATAAAACCAACAAAATATCAACATATGATATCATGGGATATGAGGAAAGGACACATATGACTGTACAGACAACAAGTGACTGTAAGAATTAAAGTGCCATGTGCAAAAGTGTTAGTGTATTTATTGCACAAATGCCAGTCACTTGTCCGTCTGACAGAAAAGGATGCACTTTTACTTTATTATATTTAGCAAGCCACATTGACTCAAAACACGTCACTACTTCTTTTTTACCATTTAGATGTTCTCTTTACGCACTCCATTCTTTAGGCTTGTCTAGTATAGTCTGAAAATGCCACAGTGTAGACAGAGGCCTTTACAAAGTTAAAAACCAAAATTAAATAATTTGGTTGCCATTCAACAAATCCATCTCCCATGAGGCCTCAAATTGTACTGATAACTCATGATGAATCATGGGATACGTTGTTGTGGTTGAATGCAATAAAAGTCACAAAGACAGGTGGAAGAACTCCTCTGAGAGAAAGTACAGCTGATGCATATGATTTAAATGGACACTTGCCAGCCAATCAGAAACCAGCTCTATATTTATATATCTTCATAGATTGGATGGACTCACCATGCTGTCCAGGTACTCGTTCTGATCGTCAGCCTCTCTGTCGATGTCATATGCCAGCTGTCAGAGTCAGACACACGACACAGTAGTTAAAATGGCAGTTTTCATTATTGTTTTAGAAATAGAATGATTAATGACATCAAATTAATCTTTCCATCATCTTAGGCTTAATTACAGACAGAAGAGAGGCCATTAAAAGTAGATTTTGAGAAAGAAACATACAACAATAGATGGTCCAGAACAGAAAAAAAACTAAAATCTTCCTCTCTGTTGGTCACACTGAATCATCAGTCTGAAGAATCACTTCAGACTAAAAACCATTAACAGGTGTATTAGAAGTGATGATGAAGACAGGGACTGTTGGCTGGGACTTACAGATTTCAGTCTGGAGACTTTGGTGGCCAGGTTCTCAGCCAGCCGTTTGTTTTCAGCATCCAGCATGTCGTCCACAGAGCCATGACCTGGCAACGCACAAACACTTTGGCTTAGAAATGGCACTGGGAATGTGGTTGGTGCAAAGATGCTCCCAAGACTCTGAGCTAGAGTCCAAGTCTAGTCTCCAGTCTCAGAGCTAGAGTCCAAATTAAGTCTCAAGTCTCAGAGCTAGAGTCCAAGTCTAGTCTCCGGTCTCAGAGCTAGAGTCCAAGTTAAGTCTCAAGTCTCAGAGCTAGAGTCCAAGTCTCAAGTCTCAGAGCTAGAGACCAAGTCAAGAGCTAGAGTCCAAGTCAAGTCTCAAGTCTCAGAGCTAGAGACCAAGTCAAGTCTCCCGTCTCAGAGCTAGAGTCCAAGTTAAGTCTCAAGTCTCAGAGCTAGAGTCCAAGTCAAGTCTCAAGTCTCAGAGCTAGAGTCCAAGTCAAGTCTCAAGTCTCAGCTAGAGTCCAAGTCAAGTCTCAAGTCTCAGCGCTAGAGTCCAAGTCTAGTCTCAAGTTGAATTCAGCCATTCTTTTGTTTAGGCGTTGTTGTAGAACATAACATCAGACGTTTCCTAAAAATAAAGATCTACGAGTCCTGCATCTCATTTTATCTTCAGTAGACTTAACCACTGTACACACTACACAGTATTCTGCTTTTTCATGCGTTTTATATTTTCAGCTAACGCTAGTTAGCCAGCTAGATAAGACGTGTTCAAAATTAGCACCATTCACTAGCCAAATGCTGGTAAACAATGCAATTAGTTGTGGATTTCCTTCACCCACCAGCCAAAAAAAACACCTACTAGCCATGACTGGTGGACCAAGTTAACTCTGAACCTATAAGACTAGTGTTCGCGTCTAAGTGAGGTTACGTTAGTTAAACACTCTGCTGGTCTGATGTGTGTTGAGGTTATACCCTCCATCACACTGGTGGAACTTAACTATGTAGTACTGGAGAACGGAGAATGGCTGTTAATGGCTGAATATTTACAAGTGAGTACGTGTCAAAAAAAACATACCTCTATTCCAGTCCGCCATGTTGACGAGTGGAGTGACGTCATAATCAGCTGTGTACCTCTCAGTTTGATAGATTCACGTGACCTCGGCCACTCCCCCCCCGCCGTTTGTCTCCTATGGTTTGTCTTCGAGGTTGAGGTTTCTCATCACATCCAGTCAGCATATCTACAGTCAGACTCAGTTTTCGGATTTAACTAATTAAGTAGTACATTTACTCAAGTACTAAATTTAGAAAGGAGACTTGTACTTTACTTGAGTCTTTTCTTTCCATGCTACTGTAGGTACTTTCCTAAAGAACTGCAGTTACATTTGTGGTTATTTTAAGCAGTGGTGGAATGTAGCACATTTACTTAAGTACTATACTTAAGTAGGCCTACAAATGTCGAGGTACTTGTACTTTAACTGGGTCTTTCCTTTTCATGGAACCTTCTACTTCTACTCCGCTACATTTCAGAGAGAAATATAGTACTTTTTACTACATTCATCTGACAGCTCAAGTTACTAGTTACTTCCAGAGATGTCAAAGTATTCACATTGAATACTCAGGTAGAAGTGCAGATACTATAGTTGTAAAAGTATCAACTCAAGTTTTTACTCAAATAAAAGTGTTACAGTACTGGTTTCAAAACTACTTAAAGTATAAAAGTAATATAAGAGGGGGAAGAGGTCAGTGAGGTATGATGGGGCCAGATGGTGGAGGGATTTGTATGTGAGGACCAGGATTTTGTAGGTGATCCGGTGGGAGATGGGGAGCCAGTGGAGTTGTTTTAGGACTGGAGTGATGTGATGCCGGGATTTGGAGCGGGTGATGAGCCGGGCGGCTGCGTTCTGGACCAGTTGGATTTGCTTGATGGTGGTAGAGCTGTTGCCAAAGAGAAGCAAGTTGCAGTAGTCAAGTCGGGAGGAGATGAAGGCAATGTTGCGGAATTGAAAGGAGGAGGTTTTAATGACATGATTGATGTGGGACTCAAGGGAGAGGGTGGAGTCAAAGATCACAAGGTTGCGAGCCTGGGGAGACAACGGTGCCATCGATGAGAGTGGGGTTATTGATTTTGCAGAGTGTGGATTTGGAGCCTATGAGGAGGAATTCTGTTTTATTGCTGTTGAGTTTGAGAAGTTGTGATGCATCCAGGTTTTACTAGCCAACAGACCGGAGTTGATGTGGGAGAGGGGAGGACTTTGGGTGGATTTGGTGCTAAGGTAGACCTGGGTGTCGTCGGCGTAGCGATGGAAGTCCAAGTTGAAGTGGTGGAATATCTGACTGAGGAGGAGGATGTAGATGATGAAGAGGAGGAAGCCGAGTACAGCGCTTTGGGGAACACCTTGAAAATGTTAATGTTGAAAAATTTGGGATGCACCTTTTTGCGCCACATTTACGCCCATTGAAAATGAACATACAATGCAAATACATTAAAGAACCATATACGTGTACATATATGTGTATATGAGCATTAACATGTGTTTCATGGAGATATGATAACTAATTGCCTATAAGTATTGTAAAGGTGCAAAAAAGTCAAACTTCAGAAGCATGTTATCATAGCCTTTATTGGAATGTAAATTTACATCCAAGCTTGGCTGCAGGAATCTGTGAGGGCAATGGATTCACTCCATCCGGATGACGCCATTTATCTGTTTTTTTTTTTTTTCAGCTGAAATTATTACACCATTAAACACACCTCAACACATTCTAAAATGAGAGAATTTTTATTAATTTGGTACTTTTACTATAATACTCTAAGCAGTTCCTTGGATCCTCAAAGCAAGCTATCATGCTCCTCTGCTGTGGAACCAGCTCCAATTTTCGGTTCGGAAGGCAGACACCATCCTCATATTCAGGACTAAGCTTTAAACTTAATCCAGTTAATCCACGTTGCTAATTTAGCTTCTCTCGCGGAATCCTCGTATTTGCTAATCTCGCAGATTTCCTTGGTTCTGCTCAACACCCACTGCTACAATTATTTGTCTGTTAGTTGTGGTTGCTATGTATCTTCCCCTCCATCTCTAACTGGTTACAGCACATGGCCGCCCACCTAGAGCCAGGCTTTGTTTTGAGGTTAATGTCTGTTAAAAGAAAGTTTTTTTTTTCCTTGCAGCTGCTGCACCAGATGCATACTGTTGTAAATTAATTAGTTCCTTAAAAAATTACTTGCTTCCTAAGAAAGTTAGTCATAGTGTAAACACTTGAAACGAGTCATTCAAAAAGTTCATTTTAGGTATTGTTTATTGCAAGACAAAGATTTGCATTGTAATCTAGGGAGGCATTGCTATTTAGAAAACACTAAGTTCAATGGAAATTCGGTCACTTGCTAGGATACATGGCAAAGTCAATACATTTTTGTGAGCTCTACTAAGAAGAACTTTAACTTTGTATACAAAAAGAGTTTGTGTGAATTTGGGGAGGATGGGGAGTTGATGGTTGTGACACAGAGTCACATGGTGGGGATTGTAAGTAACTTCAAATTTTATGTTGCACACATGGCATCTTGGATGAAATAATTAACCAAGATCAAAACCCTTGAATGTCTCCAATAATGGCTGATGTGTAGCAATTGATGAATGGTGACCTGTGATATTGTTTAGTATCATTCCCCATCTTTAAATTTAAAGCAAACTTCCAGACAGGAAGATCTGCAGATAAGTGGAATAGAGTACAAAATACATGTGGATTAATTTCTGAGGTATGGGCAATAAATCAACCACTCTGGTTATCAATAAAGTCATATTCCTCAGAGGAACTGCATTTGAGCTGACTGGGTGTACACTGGGTCAGCGGCATGTGTGTTGGAGTGTGCTCCTGGGGGTGCGTTACACAATCATTTCCAGCTGTCGTGCATATTCGATGACCTGTTGAGCCAGCTCCGTGGAGGGGATGGTCACCTCTTCCGTCCGTTGCTGCTGAGTGGTAAAAGAGTAATAGCCATCTGGGCTCAAGCTCCATCCCCTCTGAAAAGAAAAGGAACAATCAGTTTGGGCTGTTTGGCATTTTAATTCTTTGTAGGCAAGAATCAAGGATGGAATTTTGCTTCAATTATGGAAATTAAATGAAAACTTGTTTGAGCTGAACAGCTGAAAGTTAAAAAAATAAGTTGTGTTTGACGCCCTGTACTGCTATTATTTCTAATTATGGTTCTGTTATCTTTATTGCTACTGGTTATCATACCAACTAGGCCTGCACTATTAATCGTTATGAAATTGGGTGCCAAAAAAAAACCCTGTTAGATACTGCCAATTTGTTTTGTCATGGTTTATGTGTGCAATAAACATTACACTGTACACGTGATTCATATTTTTCCCTGAATCGTGCTGGCCTAAGACCAACTGGTACAATTATTATGAGTCATATTTCTCTATCTCTGTATCAGGACTTCTGTGTTCCAACCGGCAGGGGAAGATGGTCCCCCCACCAAGAGTCTGGGTCTGTTTCTGCCTGTTTAAAGGAAGCTTTTCCTCACCACTGTTGCATCAAATGCTTGCTCTTGGGGGGGAATTGTTGGGCTTTTGTAAACGGTCGAGTGTGGTCAGACCTACTCTATGTGCACAGTGTCCTGCAATAACTCCTGTTATGATTTGATACTGCAAATAAAATTGAAATATGTGCACTTCCAGTCAATGCCTGGCTTTTTTTTTCCCCACTTTACCTAAATTGTTTTATGAGCTTCCATTTTTTCAATACTGCTTATTGGACCAAATTATTTATTTATTTTTATATATATATATATATATATATATATATATATATATATATATATATATGCTGTCTTCTATTAAGTTTGGTCTTGTTTTAGAACCCTAACAGGCTGTTGCAACCCTTTTTCACATTTGTAAAATCACATGCATACTCTGGTTCTGCCAGCACAAGGTAAATACAAATTGTATCTGCTGTATATGGAGTATGAAGAACTGATTCTAATAGAAATGACACCTACAAAGTGAAATGCTGCTAAACTGTACTTAAGTTTGCATTAAATTGTTGGTGTTTTGGGTACCATCCCTCATCATTTCTTCAGATAAATAGTTGCCTATGACAGCATACTGTAGGTGAACACAATTTAATATTTTCTTGTAATCTCTGCATACTACTTGAAATAAAACAATTTATGTTTGCTTCCCAAACTCAAATATATATACCTTCTTGGCATACTCTGTCATCTTTTTTGGGGAACTGAAGAAAAGCACACGGGTGGCCTCACTGAACTGGATCTGCTCATATGCTTTCTCTATGCATCCTGCGATCTCATCACTGCAATTGAAAAGGTCAGTTTTAGTTAAAGTTATCATTAGAAGATGATGTCATTTTATCACGTTGTTTTCGAACACTGCTGATTACAGGACAAGCATGATTAAAGACAATAAAATAAACAGAGGTGTCTACGACCACAGTACAACATAAGCATAAAACTTTGACCAAATTATACAAATTAATTTCACAAGGAAAATAAACAGCATTGGCTATAAAGCACACGTAAATGACCATCAACAAGACAAGTGCAGAAATGATAGTAGGCATGGTTACCATACGGATTCTTACCGAATTGTGTCGAGCAGAATATCTATAAAAAAGGTGTAGCTCTCAGCAGGAATGTTGCCTTTGGCGAGAAATACCTTGTTGTAGCTTCCCTCCATCAAGTACTGAAAAAGACAGGAGAGGATATTATACATCATGTGGGTATTTACATAACTTATTTTGCCACAATGTTAATATTATATGTAAATAGAGAATTCCACAGAGCCCTGCATTTATCTGGGGGTATGTTGATAATTTGTGATGATTAATTAGTCATTTGTAAGTTTGAATTAATAATTTGTGAGTAAAACATATCACAGATAGCACACCAGATTTTCACCATTTATTTTGCAATGCATAACAGAGGCATGTCTGCACATAGCATTCAAACCTGGGTCGCCAAAAGTAAACATGGAGTACTGAAACATCGGGGTTTGAAGATTAACCATGTATCCAGCTAATTTACAAAACTCACGTTACTGTATTGTGTCAACACTTAACTTCAATTAATATTGTACGTGGTGTTTCCTTTTCCTTTTGAAACAAGTTTCTTCCTGATACTATTGTGCAGAGCCGCCGCCGTGGCATCCGGAGCTTAGCGCAGCCCAACACGATTGTGATTGGTTTAATGAAATACAAACGCCCTGACTGTTTTTTCTCCTATCCAGGGGTGTATACTTTTATTGCCAGACCTTCCTCTACAGCCTTGTGGAGATAGGTTGGGCATTGCAGGACTTTTGAGAGTACAAATTACTAATTGGATGTACTATTTTCATTTTACCCTTGATACCCGGTCACAGCAGAACAACAAGACCATATCAAACGCTGAATTTGTGTTTTGTCGATGGGTAAATTGCAGCACCTGCTCTAGGGACACTGGGTGTCTGATGTATACGTTGGTCTGAATATCACGTGCACTCAGTCTCTCAAGTTCTGTGTGAAACTCAGACACGCGGTTCTGTGAGAGCAGGAAGAGCAAGTTGAGTCCAAGTAACTGGTGCATGTAGGCAGCTTCAGGCAGTTCTTCCCTTAATGAGAACGGAAAAGAAAGACATTAGAAAAGCCCAGTGAGTACTACTATGTAGCTAAATCCCAAACTGTACACAATAAAATACAAAGAAGGTGATATTACTTGTAATCAAAGTAGTAACATTTTAGCTGGGCCATGTATCTTTCAAAGGACGGGATGTCCTTCTTAAGGATACTCCACAAGGCTCCAATTTCAAGGACATCACCTGGAACACAGACAACGGTCCAAATTAGAGACATCTTCTACTATGGCAAACACTTGTTTAATATGAATGTTGTCTGTCAGCTTTACTCACGAGCTAAAATTAGCTGCTGCTTAGTGAGCGCGGACCCAGTGGTAGGTAAGAAGTTTAGTTCCAGTAATGAAACCTGTAAAAAAAAGTTTAACTTCATTTTCTACAAATCTTCAAACTTAATGTGTCACTTGTGTTATCCCAATTGTTTGTTATCATAATTCTTCATCAGTGTTAGCCTGGTCCTACTAGACTCTTGTACATTTCATTCATACAGAGAGTCTGGCCTCTCTCCATTGACAAGTGCTAACTTCCTTGAAGGGGTACTCTGTTGAAGTTGAAAACCATTGGATCTGCCCAGAGCCACTCTGGATCTGCCATAACCAATCTCTAAACTTTGGTCGTGACGTTGGTTCAGCATCACTAGCGTTCACCTTAGCCACTCCTTCACAACTAACGGAGCGAGGTGGAAAATCAAACTTTCCTGGAGCCCCGTGGGGAGGAGGGCCACAACATCATGGCCACCAACAAAACCCAGCAAAGATTGTTCTTGTTCGGGCTTTAACTTCTGGATATCAGGCAGCGTTGCCACAACAGACCGAATGGCTTCGCTCACATCTTTCTCCGCCGCCATTGCAGAACTACAACTCAAACTAGGGCACAACCTCAACGTCATTCTTCTCAGTCACTTCCTCTGTTGGTTGATTGGACTGGTTCAGATCTGACCGGAGAAAACACGCCAATATACCGCAAACCCAGACATAGTACTGAAGAAAAATGAAAATTGAGCGGAAGTACGTAGGAAGCAGAGCCAGGCTACATCGGTGGTGGATTGTAACTAAATACCATTTAATCAAGTTGTTGTGTTAAACATTTTGAGGTACTATTTAATGCCACTTTCTACTTCTACTCCACTACATTTGACAGCTTTAGTTACTTTACAGTTTCAGATTATTAATACAAAATGAACTAATGAATTATGATATTTCTTTTATTAACGGTTGCATTCAAGTGATGTGAACATAAGGGCATCAAAAATGATAATCCAGTAATATATTATTCTGAAATGGGTAAACTTTATGAGTACTTTAAGTGTATTTTGATAGTAGTAGTTAAGTACATTTATTTAAGTGATAGCGTTATGTTAAAAGCAGGACCTTCGCTTGTAACATAGCTAGTATTTGTACACTGTAGTATAGCTACTTTTACTTAGCTAGACCTGATTACTTCTGTATTTCATACCTGAATAAACGTGCTGTCAGCTCTTCCTGTGACGGCACGAACGGACTCTTAACTATTTCAGCAGCAATTATCTTTTACTAAGACGTGTTTTCGGTAACGTTATCAGTTTCAGGTTGAAACTAGTGACAATGAATTATCCAACGGTACGTTAACGTAACGTTAGCAACTCTGTCGTGACAGACATCTTAAAATTAATAAATTGACTTATCAGCCAAACACTAACATGTAGTTAACAAATGGAAACGCAGTGGTATCACCCTAAACTTAATATTATTGTAGGTGTCTAAAGTTTAACGTTACCTAATAGAAAACTCCAAACACAACGTTAGCATGGCTAGCATAAGTTAGCATCTTAGCCAGCTACATTTGCTAACAGCACTGGCGCTTCTGGTTGGACTCAAATATACAAATAAAACGACGATTTGATGTGCGTCTCTACCTTAAGTTTGCTCAGAAGTTCTCCACATTTACTCAGGTTTGGGTTTTTCTTGTTCCACTCTGCTTTGAGAGTCTCATACAACCCTGCAGTCTCTTTCAACGCCATGGTGATTCTGCAAAATATACGACACCGGCCACCGTAATACGTTAAATAACTGTCGTGAAGCACTAGTGTTGCTATGGACGGAACGTTTTCCTTGAGACTAAACGTTGGCTCAAGATGGCGGCAATTAACACGGAACGGTGGTTGAATGACTTACCAAACCATACTATTTTCCAAAAAATACGAGGGAAGTTGGATCCAAAGCCCAACGCAAATGACAGAGGGTTCGCTAAAAACCTCACCTTTTGTTTGGGTGGGGACTTGTTCGTGTGGGACGACACAGACCGCGTGTTTTACACGACCAACTTGCGACAGATGAACACAGATGAGAGTCGCAATAGCGGGAACTATCAAACCTTGATGTGCATCAACCCTCCTCTCTTCGAACTGTGCCAGGTCTTGCTAAGTCCAACTCAGCACCACGTCGCGCTCGTCGGGCAGCGGGGCGTCTCGGTGCTGGAGCTTCCTCAGCGGTGGGGAAAAAGGTCCGAGTTCGAGGGCGGACGGAGCCAAATCAACTGCAAAACCATCCCGGTGGCGGAGCGCTTCTTCACCAGTTCGCCGTCAGTGAGTCTGCGGCAGGCGGCTTGGTACCCCAGCGAGACCGACGAGCCCCACCTGGTGCTGCTCACATCCGACAACACCATCAGGTTTTATGGCTTGAAGTCGCCCCAGACGCCGGCCAAAGTCCTGTCAGTATCCCAGTCGGATGATGACAGCAGCGGTCAACCTCCGGTACGCTCCTACGCAGCGTCTCTTGGTGAGATAGCTGTGGCGTTCGACTTCGGCCCGATTTCTTCCCCCCTTCGGCAGCTGGCAGCACAGCGCTCCAGAGAACAGCATGTCTACCCGCTGTACATCCTCTATGAAAATGGGGAGACCTATGTGAGCTACACGAGCCAGACAAATGGTGTGAGTCTAACCAAACCTGTCGGACCCCTCCCGATGTATCCCGCAGCAGAGGATAACTATGGCTATGATGCTTGTGCCATCCTCTGCCTACCCTGTGCGCCCAGCATCCTGGTCATCGCCACTGAAACAGGCACCCTGTATCACTGTGTGGTGCTGGAGTCTGAAGAAGAGGAAGATGCGGGGGCGGTGGAGAAGTGGATTCGAGGTACAGAGGCAGTGCCGGCTCTCTATGTGTTTGAGTGTGTTGAGCTGGAGCTTACCCTCAAAGTAGCCACAGGAGAGGATGAAGAGCCTCAGTTTGATTTCACCTGCCCAATCAGACTGCACAGAGACCCCCTGTGCCAGCACAGGTATCATTGCACCCATGAAGCAGGCGTGCACAGCGTGGGGCTCATCTGGGTCAACAAGCTGCAGAAGTTCCTCCAGTCAGGCGAGGAGGATAAGGACAGTCTCCAAGAGCTTGCTGCTGAGAAGCGCTGTATCGTGGAGCACATTCTGTGTACCAGACCACTCCAAACTAGCCAGTCGGCTCCAGTTTGTGGCTTTCTGATTGTGTCTGACCTCTCCTTGGGTGCCACCATGGTCTGCATCACCAGCACCTACGAGTGTATCCTGTTGCCGCTGCTGAGCTCCATCCGCCCTCCCTCCCCTCCCCTGCTCTGTTCCCATCCGGGTCCAGGGTCTGGCAGCTCCCCCCTGCGCGGGATGGCCGACGACTCTTTTGAGCAGCACATTCGCAACATCCTGGCACGCAGCTCCACCAATCCTCTCGTGCTGAAGGCCGGGGACAAGGACACGTCGCCGCCGCCTCCGGAGTGTCTGCAGCTCCTCAGCAGAGCTACACAGGTTTTCCGCGAGGAGTACATTCTCAAGCAGGACATGGCCCGCGAAGAGATGCAGAGACGGGTGAAACTCCTGACAAGCCAGAAGACCAAGCAGCTGGAAGAGTTGACTCTATGTCGGGAGGAGAGGAAAAGTCTGAGAGAGGCAGCAGAGAGGCTGGCTGATAAGTACGAAGACGCCAAGTATCGCCAGGAAGCCATTATGAACAGGGTTAAAAACGTGCTGGGCAGCCTGCAAAGCCAGCTGCCCATACTGTCAAACAGTGAGAAGGATATGAAGAAGGAGCTGCAGAGCATCAGTGATCAACTGAAACACCTGAACAACTGCATCAGACAGGTGACCATGAAGATGGAGTACCAGAAGACACAAGTGGATAAGGATGCACCTGCAGCCAGGACCACAGTGTCCCTCAACGCCCACCAAAAGAAGGTTGTTCAGGATGTCCTCAGAGAACAGGGACAGCAAATTGGTGACATGATGAAACAGATCAAAGACATCAAAAACCATTTTAGTTTCTAATTTCCTGGAGAAAATAGTAAGCATGTATTTCAAAAACCTAGGGAACATAATTCAAATGTTATCAAATCTGCCTTTTTGTGACGATGTGATGAGAAGCTGGAGTTGGTGCGTCAGTCATGAGCTAATGTGCCATGTGTGGAATGGGTATTTTGCATAGAAAGATATTTTATATTTGCTCATATAACTTTACCTTTGATACTACATGTTGTTTGTCTCTTAATAGGGATACGGTTAGTAACAGGAGCATATTTCTTACATCACTGTTACTAAATGTTAACGTTTGAATGCTTTATTCCGAGCAGAATATGCCATTGATAGGCAGGTACAACGGGAAGTTTTTCAACATGGTTTGCTTACTTTTTGGATTAAATAATAAAAACAAAATTAAAGTTGTCAGTAACTGTCTTTACTCATTTGTGACACATTACTTCAATAACTATTTGACAAGTGAATTCAAAAAACAGGAAGGTTACAGGAAAGGTCTTTTTTTTTTTTGTCTTTGGGGTTTTTTTAATTGCTCAATGCATGGGTCAAAACTGCTTGTCAAAACTCACACAGTAAGAGAAACATGAGTGGACCAACCTGTGAATAATTTGTATTGGTTTCACACAAAATGCCTTTCCAACTATGTTGTCATTCATACTCCACCATCTGTAGCATGTTGTTTAAATGCTAACGCTGCCTTAAAATTGATTAAAACACATTTACTAAATGTAAACAACCATGTTAAAAATACACAACATCTTAGCCAAATTTTTACAATCAAATTAAAAAATCATTCCTAGCAGCTGATTTCAGCTGAAAGAGCTGAGATGAGATGTGGCTAAATGCTGGTGAGAGGGAGGAACCCTCCCAGTACTGAACACTGAGTGAAGATACTAAAGCCTACGTGTTGATGTTTTTTTTTTGCAGCTATTATTGCAGTTTTGGAATTTTTTTTCACAAATAAATTACTGTATGCACAGATATAAAAAATTGAATTGAACTGAAATTGAATTTCTGATTCACTCTTGTTCCATATACTTTAGTACAGTTAAGGAGAAAGGGTGTTATTCATATTCTATAATGAAATACTGATTTGTGTGAAAAATCGTTTAAACTTTAAAGATAAAGTAGATATTTTATTTAATTCTCCCTATTGTTAGTGTTTCTCTCTTCAGAGCCAATATGGACAGGAAGGACAACTACAGAAACCAGTATTGCATATTTACAGATTTGGAAAAAATGTCAACAGATCCTTTATTAACATGTTACACAATGAAAGACGGGTGTACACAGAGTACAGTACCAAACGTACACAAGTGTACTTGGACCACTCTAATCAACACTGAGGTACAGGTATAGGAAATAAATTCAAACAGGACTAGCAAACAAATCAAATTAAAGAAAATGAAGAACTAAAACACTCAGACAATGACACTTAATACATATGTTCTTAAAATAATATAACAAATTGCTGTACTATGTCCTTCAGTCTTTTCTTTTCACGCCACTTTCTACTTCCACTCCACTACATTTCAGAGAGAAATATTGTACTTTTTCTCCACTACATTAGTCTGAGAGCTTTAATTACTAGTTACTTTACACATTAAGATTACTGCACACAAAACACATGTGATTTATAAAATCTGATGTTTTATTATAAATGAAACTAGCCAACAATATAAGGGCCTACAAGACCAGCTGAGATGATTAGACCATTAAACACACAAATGGTTGGATCCTTTACACTCTCTAAAATGGGAGGATTTATCTGCATCGATTACTTTTACTTTGAATACTTTAAGTATATTTTCCTGATGGTACTTACATACTTTTAATTAACGTTTTCAATGCAGGACTTTTACTTGTAACAGAGTATTTTACAGTGTAGTATTATTACTTTTACTTGTGTAAAGGATCTAAATACTTCCTCCACTACTGCTTGTGATCTTTGGGCTTAGTCTTATAATAAAAAGTGAACCTATCCCTTTCAAAGCACACAGCTGAATGCCTCCAGTCTGCCATCTACAGTTGGACACTGTTGTGTACAGTTGACGTGGTTGCCAGGAATCCTGTCTCCACCAGATGTCCCCCTTCTCCAGATCGGTGACCTCAGTTTGTCTTCCATGGCAGGTCTGCTAGTGAGGAATTCCCCACGTAAACACTGAGTGACGTATATGCGGAGACCCCGGTTTTGTTGAGTAAGCTTCATTGTTGGGGACGCCTGATGATGGTGGGGATCTCCCCCCCACCCCCAATCAATGTGGCAGCACCTTGGAGCTTGATTTGAGCAAACAAAGTCATAAACTATCTCAACAAACACAGCCTATTTATGTTACAGGCAGGCATCACTTAAACAGCTATGGGGATTGTATTGGTTTCTTTACTCTACACTTTAAAAGGCTTTTGGTAGCAATGATTCAAAAACACTCCAAAAGCACCCATAAGTTACTTTCTAGTCAGAACATGTGAGAACATTGCGTTGAATTTTATGTCCTGACATTTCTTCACATATGATTTCTCTCTCTCTCTCTCACTCACTCACTCACTCACTCACACACACACACACACACACACACACACACACACACACACACACACACACACACACACACACACACACACAAACACACACACACAGTGTGAGGTGTGGTGCGCTGCAGGTCTAGCTTAGGAATTTCCCAAATAGGGGGCTGTTGTTTAAGTCTTTCATAAAGGTACAGTGTCTAGATCCTGTGTAGGACCCTAGGAAAGGAGATATTAATAACTCTTGGGCCAACCCACCACATTCTTCACATGTGAGTCACTGTAAGCCAGAGAGCAGGGAGGAAAGGGAGAAAACAGAGGCACTGCAGGCCTCTGTTTCTCATTTGTCTTTCTTTCCATGGAGGAGTAGAGCAGGGAAGCCACCCCTTCTTCTTCTGCAAACCTTAAAAGCCTTATGTGAAACACACACGCGGCTCTACACGGGACACATATTTCTGCTCATAATACTGCATACTGTACTCAGGATCAAACTTTACAGGCATGCTAGTGATGAAGAGAATTCAGAACTGAACAGGGATAATGGGGATGGACTATGTAACTGTTTGAGGGAGATAAATAGGCTTCAGATGGTGGGAATTAGAGAGCATCGGAAAATGGTGGTATGGTTTCTTGGCAGGGGAGAGTGTGACTCACTGTTTATCTGCTCCGTCACAGAGACCAAGTGAGCTTGATAGAAAAGAAAACCTTGTTAAAAGAGTGCCACATGAAATGCACTCAGCCATTAGGTACCATGCACTTTATGTTTCATTTTAGACTTTTTCATTGAATCAATGTTTTACGTCTTAAGTCATTAATTTACTTATTAAAGAGAGTGCCCAGATTAAGCCCATCTGAGGATTTTTACAGCATCTCTCCATCACATATTTTATTGATTATGTGTATATTTATCTGTAGTATTTGCGTATGTGTAATCCAATACACTAAAAAAGTCACTAAAGAGACAGAACACAGTCAGGTAACTTTATTGGGTTAACGTAAGAACAGTCGGTGGAGCCGTGTACAGTAGTCAGTAATATATCAATCATCAATTAAAAGTTCATCTCAGAATGTCATGTTCTTGGATACAACTGAGGTCTCGCTCCTGCACATAAAACAAAAAAATCCAACAGCAACAAATTACAAAAATAATATATAATGTTTATGCACAAAAATGTGGCATGTGAAGCATCAAAAGTGAAACGCATTCAGGTTATTAGGTGTGCTGCCAGTTTAAGTCAAAAAACGCTATAAACAAATCATTGAAAATGGCATAATCCTACAAATTATCACCAAGATAATACTACCAAGTCATTGAAGGAATGTTCAATGTAAAGGTTCTAATACAGAAAAGTTAAGCTCTGTATTCTTTCAAATCTATGGTGAATACTGCTCACTTAGAGGGCGTCGGCCTTTATTTACTTCTGCTCTGCAAACACAAGTAGATATATTTTAAAGCTCGCCATGAAAAGCTAACTTTGAGGAGCCAAAGGGATGAAGCTACCAGACCCATGTGACTTCTTAATACACAATCTTTTGCAGTAGATCTTTGTAATAGTCTCTAAGGATTGACTTACACTTGAATACAATATGTTCCATTGTGTGAGACCAAAATCAGTCTCAGAGGGAAAAGTTGAAACCATTTAGGGCTGCAATTAACAATTATTATTTTCATAGTTGATCAATCTGTCTGTTGTTTTCTCAGGCAAGTTGTTTGGTCTCTAAAATGTCAGAAAATGGTGAAGAAATTGTGATCAGTGTTTCCCAAAGCCCAAGATGACGTCCTCAAATGTCTTGTTTCGTCCACAACTCAAAGATATTCAGTTTACGGTCACAGAGGAGTGAAGAAACTAGAAAATAGTCACATTAGACAAGATGGAATCAGAGAAGTTTTAACAAATGACTTAAACCGATTTATTGATTATCAAAATAATTGGTGAATAATTTAATTGAGTGACACAACAAATGGATTAATCTTTGCAGCTCTAAATGCATTACATAGAAACGTTTTGACGTGGGTCTGGGGAGTGTGTGTGTGTGTGTGTGTGTGGGGGTGGGGGCAAGAGCAAATACAAACGGCGGCATAGCCCATAGAGAAGAGTCTCTCTCAGCTCCAGGGACTTGTGTCATGTCTACGCATCCGAACCCTTCTGCCTGCGTTTGGAGGGCGGGATCAGACGCGTGGGAAGCTCCGGGGGCAGACCGTGGCCCTCTAGCTTCACCTCGATCAGGTGGCTGGCCAGGGCAAACTCTTCATCATCCAGCATGCCGTCGTGGTCCACGTCGGACAGCTTCCAGATGCGACCCAGAACCGAGTTGGGCAGGCGGGAGCTCTCCATCCAGTCCTTGGCCTTGTTGCCGCTCAGCTTCCCCTCGCTGGGAGCCAGGTTATAGAAGATCTCATCATACTTGGGCTTGTCTTTGGTCACCACCCAGTCTTCCTCCTCCTCGCATCCCTCTCCGTTCTCCATGGTGAAGGGGTCGCCCTCCCCGAACGGCCCGGCGCGGGTCCCGATGAAGGCCCCGCCCTGCACGCCTGGCTGCTCGCCGGCCTCCAGCTCTTCCTGCCGCAGCAGGGGCATCAGCTTGGAGATGTCCGCGGAGAGCAACTCATCCAAGGCTGTCATCAGATTTGGCTTCAAGGTTTTGAACTTGGTGAAGTCATGAACCATCAGTTGCTCCTTTAAAATGGAATGATACAAATGTGTTAGCTAGTAGATCAGGGCTCTTTATTGTTTTGTAAGCCATGGACCCCATAACTGTACGAGAGATGGAGCAGTGACCCGCTATTACATATAGCCAATTTTATAACATTAAGCTGCGTATTAAACTAGGGTGGCTTAAAGCCTTTATACATACCTTTTTAGTGCATGTTTCAATGTTAAACATACAGCATCTCTGCTCTCTGAACTATTCAGACTTCAGGGTCAGCATGTCTCTGTGATAAGATAACGCTGACCCGGAAGTTGGATAAATAACAGGCTTTCACAGTTATCCTCACTCATTCCAGCATACATGCACTTGATGTGCATTAGTTGCTGTGAGTCTATTTTCAGATGATGAAGTAAACCTACAGAAAGACGGGTGTCGCCTGTCTATTTAAGCAGGAACTGCCCTCACAGTAGTTTCAGAGAAGTATTTCCGTCCCTGTTTCCCAGATGTGCCCAGACTCAGACTAACCTGCATCTTGGCACAGTCTGGGAAGTCTCCAGGAGAAATGTTGTGCTGCAGCTGAATCTTAGAGAAAATCACTGGCAGCTGGTAGATCAGATTCTTCTTTTTGTTGTCCTTCCTGAAGACAGAAGGCATCTCCTGCTTCAGATAGCTGATGATGTGGGCATGGACCTGGGAGTGAGAAAAGAAAAGCGCACGTACCAAGGTTTTAACCAGGGGCGGAGCCAGACATTGTTCCGGGGACATGCTCCATTTACGGTAGCTATATGCAGCCCTAAGTGATAGAAGGCCTGAAAATCTGTGCATTGTTTCGGAAAAATATGATCATTGCCAAGGGAAAGAATCATCCTGTAGACTTTATTCTGTTTTATATCTAACTGTTCTCCAACTGTCTTCATTATTCTAAAACCTGAACACAACTAATGTTGAGTATGACCAAATGTCAATGCTGCCACCTTAGAAGAGGCAAAAACTACCTGATGTATTTTTAAGTTACATAACAGGTAGGGTAGGAATGCGGAGTAAACACCACTACTGATCTTGAAATGTATTTTTAGTAGAGTTCACTGAATGAACTGCAATAATTCCTCAGTAATTTAACTTTTTCTCTGTTGATTTGCCAATCCGGTCATAGAAAACGAGGGGGAAATGACACAAAGTTGAAGATAGCCCCAAAACAACCCCCCTACCCCACCACTGGTTTTAACACACAAGGGTTAAAGTGCACTGATGTCAACCTGTCAATAAACATTTAGTGAACACATGTTGCCGTGCCAATAAAACCCACCCTGACCAGACGCGCCCTCTTGACCAGGTCATTGAGCTTGCGTAAAGCTGCGTTGCGAGGGAGGTTTTGGATGTCAGCAAACAGATCCTCTTCCTCCAGCTCAAACAGCTTTCGGTTGTCGGCCACCATCAGAGGCTCGGACCAGAAGGAGCCAATGTAGACGCGCAGAACCTCTGGGGTGCCAAACACCTTTCCCAGGGACCACATGAGTGCACCGTACACCCTCATCAGCTGCTGGGTGCCCACCATGTCGGCCTTGTTGAGCACCACACGCAGCTTGTCCTCGTTGCCTTTCAGGGCGCCGATGGCCTCGGAGAACTCGTCTGAGATCTCCAGTTTGTGGGCATCAAACAGCAGGATGATGCGGTCCACGCGCTCGGCAAACCAGCGCAGCACAGCCGGGAAGTCATAGCCTGTTTTGGATCGAAAAAGCTGGATTAGGGCTGGACCATATGAGGACGATATGCGGTAATGTTGTTGAATATCGCGATGATGATATTACTCGCGATAAATGAACTTAAAGTGTATTCAGTTTTGCCTTTCTGCTGCTTTCATTATTCTGCTACAAACAACACGTTGCTTGGTGAATTTAAAACAACTGAAGGGAAATCATTTCTAACATTCTTTTCTGGAACATTGAATTGAATTTAAAATGCAGCATTAAAAAAAAGAATGACAGTTACAATTCAAAGTGCAGTTTTCTACTGATTTTGTCTTTCATCTAACAAAAGATCTCGGAGTGTCTTTTGTGATGTTTAAGTAACACATTTTCAGAAACCTAAAGCAGAAGCAGGGGGGGAGGGGGGGCAGAAGGTCGACACAGTCAGTAGTAGGAGTAGTAGCTCAGTCCGTAGGAAGTTGGGTTGGGAACCGAAGGGCCGCAGGTTCAAGTCCCTGTACGGATCAAAGTTGGCTCACCTCCTGGGCACTGCCAGGTGCTCTTGAACAAGGCACAGTACCCCCCCCCCCAACCGCTCAGGGCACTATTCAAGCCCACTCACTCTGACATCTCTCATTGCATGAATGGGTCCTGAGCACGTGTGTGTGTATTTCAGGCCTGTCTGTGTGTAGTGTTTACTAACATTTGTAAACAGTATAAATTATTATTAATTAAACTCTTCAGAACTCCTCTTTTCTGTGTGTGTCCAAACCAGGGCTCCATGCATAACATATTAAACTATCCTTTATGTAAATATGGAAAATATCAGTCTACAAGTCCAGTGGTGAAAAAGTTTTTTTTACTCCCCAGCCATACTGACAGGTCCGTCACATTTTCAGGAATTAATTTCTTAATGTATTTAATGTAGAGGATTCAGTTTTCCACATGAGTTTAGCTTGTTTGATTACGTTGCAAAAGCACAGCTGTTTAGCACTTTTTCAAATCTCACATTCAATCCTTAAAAACACCAGTGCAACTACACTGAGGAAAAACTTGTAAATGCATGAAAAACGTTCGGCTGTCAGCGGTGGAATGTAACTTACATTTTCTCAGTAGAGAAAGTAGAGACTGAAGTACAATTTCGAGTAACTTGTTTACTTGAGTAACACATTTGTATGCTACTTTATACTTCTACTCCGCTACAATTCAGAGGCAAATACTGTACTTTTTACTCCATTTGACAACTTTGCATATTCATATTACTAATACAATTACAATATGATATAGTGTTATAGATGAAGCTACACAGCAGTATATAAAGTTAAATTACCCCCACTGTTAGCCGCTGCAACATTGTACTGATATGTACATTCATCTATCAATAACTATAATCCAATAATATATTGAAAATGGGCAATTCTGCATGATAAGTACACATACTTTTTGTACTTGAAGTACATTTTGATGTTTTTGTACTTTGACTTAAACACATTTAGAATGCAAGAGTTTTACTAGTGTATAAACAGTGTATTTCTACACTGTGGTATTGTTACTTAAGTAAAAGCTCAGAGTTCTTCTTTCACCACTGTACAAGTCTAACAAAACCAACTTTGATATTTTTGTGTGATCAACATGATTATCCTCAAAAGGGTCAGTTCACCCAAATGAAAAAAGCAGCATATTTTCTCACCTACCGTCTGTGGTATAGCCATAAAAGACGGGTTTGGTTTGTTATCTTCCGAGGTTTTAAGATATCCATCTCTGAATTGTCTTTCAAAGGAAATTGTTGGGTCTTTGTAAATGACAGAATGTGCTCTAGACCTACTCTATCTTTAAAGTGTCCTGAGATAACTCCTGTTATGATATGACGCTATAAATAGAATTGAATTGAAATACTGTTTGTTTCGCTCACAGATTAGCATCATGTTTTCAAAAACAATGCCCCAGTTACTCTGGATAACCATTAGACGTCACTGTTAGCAGTTTGCACTGGAACTACTTTTTACCAAAGAAATACTGGATTATGCAGAGAAACTGGAACGTTTTTTTCTTTTATCTGGAAAGACATGTTGAAGGTGAGTTTTTAATTATCACATTGCTGTGAGCACCACAAACTACATTCCATTCACCTCCATTGTATGGGGGGGGGGGGGTATTTCACTGGAGGATATTTCAACACCTCAGCAGATAAACCCAAAACCATCTGCAAGATCCCATTGGTGGTAAGTGAGGAAATATGTTTATCACAGTTTTGATGCACTGACTCGTATTAATTGCATCATGCAGATTGACTTGAATTATAATGGGTTACTTAAAGCATGGATGAATAGAAAAGTGAAGAACTACTGTGCGATGATGATGATCATTTGTTATTTCTCAAAAGAACATTCCTTCAGATATGCTGACAGACTTTTTGTCTGTACCGTCTCTGTTCCTGGTTATGATTTTATGGTTGCTGCTAAAAGATGTTTTCTTGGCCCTGCAGCCAAGTGTTATTGTGACAGAGTAGATTGGTCCCATGGGTTAGCCAGGCGTGCCAAGGAGATGAGTTTGTGAGCCGACGTTGAAGGATGTATGGTCTCTGCAGGCCCCCCCCCCATTCCCTCTCCTCACCTTTGTCGGGTCTCTCACCTCGGCTCACTCTCTGCTTGGCCCCGGACAGGATCCCCGGCGTGTCGATGATACTGATACTCTCCAGAACCTGGTTGGGCATCTGGGCGCACTGGAACCTGGTGTTTCCATCAGCACACACAGGAGACAAGTCACATAAACTTGTGGTTCCCAAACTATTTATTTTAAAGGCCTTTTAGGCCTTATATTATATATGATAGGACAGCTTGGACATAGGAGCGAAGGGTGGCATGACATGCAGCAAAGGGCCGCTGGGCCAATGTAAACCTGCAGCAGCTGCGGCGAGGACTGAGCCTCTGTCCAGGGGTGCGCACTCTCTATCAGGTGAGCTACCCAACAGGGGTGCATGATTCAGAAAATGATACGATTCGATATCAATTTTCAGGCTCAAGATTTGATAATTGATTTTCGATGCAAAAACGATTCTCAATTAAAAAAGTAAATGTGGTTACATTTCCCATGTGATAGTATATACATACGCCATTACAAAAAAAATTTCTATGAATCGATTTTGAATCTGTAGAGCTTGAATTGATTTTTTGCACACCCCCATTAGACACGCTGCGGCGAGGATTGAGAGCTACCCAAGCGCCCCAGTTCAGAAACATTTTCACGTCAAGGACCCCTAAGTTGCAGACCATGGATCCCCATTTCAGAAGATTTTGTCCCAGGGCACCGCACCTTTTGCTTTTAGATGTTTTATTACCGAAACTATTTGAAACCCATGACCGGACTAGTCAGAAATCCTTCCATTGTTTTACTTATGGATGGAATCGGAATCGTAGTTAACAAATTAGTCCCTGTTTTGCTAGGGAACTACTGGGACCCCTTCAAGTATAGCCGGGCGATATGGAGAAAATTAAATATCACAATTTTTATGACCAGCGGTGACGGTTGACAATTGGGGCTTTCACAAAATATTAACACAATGAGATTTAAGATAAATAATCAGCAGCAATGTGGATATAATGACTATATATATCGATCAGCCCTACCTTCATAGACCCCTGGGGGGGTCCCCAGACCCCACTTTAGGAACCAGTGACCAACAACAATAAAGACTAAGTTCAGAGAGGTCCGTTTTGTTTGAAAACAGTGCAGTAGGAAATCATCTAAATAATGTGAAAAATGGTTAACTCTTATCAAAGAAGCCAATGTGATCTAGACAGCAGATTGGAAGCTGCCCTCTTTGGAAGCTGACCCCCGCCCCCCCCCCCTTTGCAGGCCATTGTGTTCAAGCAGGCCTCTCATTGCAAAGGGCTTCCTGAAGGAAAATGAGCACCACTGCCAGAATCAAACAATAAGGCCCACTAATGATGTGTGGCTTACAACAACAACACCACTTCCTGTGACTTATGAGCTTAACGAGCCCGCCGGTCCCAGAACAGGAAGTCAAAGCAAAAGGAGAGACGCAATTGCGTTCACAAACACCCTAGCGAGGGAGAGAGGGACTTTGGAAAACTTGCATCAGACATTTCACATTAGAGCTCCATCAATAGTTGGACTGTATGTTCACATCTAGCCTGCATGGCCATGTCTCTGACAGCTAACAGCCCTTTTTTTTGTAAAAACATGTGATTTCTCTGCAGTGGAAAAACATACACAGAAATTTGGCAGCCCCCACAGTAAACAGAGCAGAGGAAAAAACTTCAATGTTAGCTTTCTCAGGTTTCCTGAGCCTTAAAAAGTCTTTGACTTCATTTGTTTGTCTTTGCACCGAGGGGCTGTGGCGCCCTCTGACCTCCTCTTTCAACTTGCGTACATGGCAGTTCCTATCTGAGTACATCAGCTTTCACCACTCTCTTGGGCGATGTCGCTCCCTTTCTCCATTTTTCCACAAATAAGGCAAGTGCCTCCCCGCTCTGAAATTTGGCACAATGAGTTGAAATTCCAAAGAGCAAAAAAATGTTCTGTTATCTCTCCTTCTTGGGTTCTCTCACACATAGTCTGTCCATTTGATGCTGATATCTATCTGGCTCCCTGAGTGGAATCATTACACAACACACTGGGAATAACAGCCCTGCTCTCACCTGTTGAGAAAGGTGTTCCCAAAAGGGTTGAGTTTGCGGAAAGGCTTGTTGGGGTCTACGATGAGGGCGTTCCCGGGGATGACTCCCTCCACCTCCCCATGCATGATGGCAGTGAAGCAGTCGGTGGTGGGTTCAGGTCCCACCCTGCTCCCAGGAATATCCTGCTCCAGTAGATACCTGTCAATCACACATATAGCTTGAAATTATTTAAGTACTGGTTCTTAAATAAATTAATAAGTTAACAGTGAACACATGGTTGATGCAGAACTGTTATAACATCATTACCTAAGGTTTCTGTATGTTTAAAGCAAGTTTTTCCTTGCCGCTGTCGCACAAAATGCTTGCTCTTGGAGGGAATTGTTGGGTCTCTGTAAATTATAGTGTGGTCTAGACCAGGGGTGTCAAACATACGGTCTGTGGCCCATTACCAGCCCGCCAAAGGGTCGAATCAGGCCCACTGGATGACTTTGCAAAGTGTGAAAATTGCAGAGAAGAAGTGAAAGCTTCAGTGAGGAACTTTTTGGTATTAATGAGCATCCGTTACATTCAAATCATTGCCAAATGAGTTGCTGCAAAGATAATTAAGAATATAAGCTTCACAACTCTCTCTGTGGCTATGATCAGAAGATTGTGTCTTCCAGCAACTTTCCGCGCAGAAACTCAAGTGAAGATAATGACCTCTTCTGAAGAGTCCATCATGTTTTTTTAATCCTCCACGTCCTCCTTGGCTACTAGCAAATGGAGGAGGGAGGGGGTGGGGGTTGTGCCTGATCACAAAAGGCTTGTATCATGTGAACGCGCCAAGAGTTTTGTTGTCATTACTTTGAATTCCTCATGGGGGAGACAGAAACTAACACTATAGCTTTAATTTCAATTCCAAATTTTAATCTCAGAGAAAATCAGAGTTCTTTTTCCGTAAATGTTTGACTTGTTTGAGTTTTTTTTCTCAGTACGTTACCCCTCTCCCAGGTCCTTCACATTATTTTTGTTCCTACTATGGCCTTAGAACGTTGTCGTAGCAGAAGCAACTTGCATTTTCCAACATCAAGCTGACAAGAAACTCCGTGGCAGATACAGTTTCTGATCTTTCTGGAGAGGTTTACCGGTCTGGCCCACTTGAGATCAAATTAGGGGGATGTGGCCCAACAACTAAACTGAGTTTGCCCACCCGGTCTAGACCTAGTCTATCTGTGAAGTGTCCTGAGATAAATGCTGTTATGATTTGACACCATAAATAAAACTGAATGGAATTGAACTGAAGTCTTACTTGATGAACGTTGTCTTTCCAGTGGAGTACTGTCCCACCACCAGCACCATAGGCTTGTTATCGAAGTCTGCATCTTCCAGACTGAGAGAGTGGAAGTCATGGAAACCATAGTACTCCTCCAAAGGCAGCAGCTTCTTGCGATACAAGGACTTGAGCCCTTCTGTCACGGTGCGGATCACCTCAGGCGCCTTCTTCACATTTTTTCTCCCCCAGCGGGACATGTTGACTGACTGACAAGAGGATAGGGAGCTTCTTACAACACAATAAAAAAATCAGTGGGAGAGTGTGTCTGTCGTTTGGAACTGTATTTCCTGTGGTTAAACCTTGAAGAACCTTCAGGTGTTTCCTGTATTTGTGTGAACGCTGCTCACTTGTCCTTGAAAAGTCCAGTGCAAACGCCGAGAACGATAGGGCCGATGTTTTGTTTCAAGTCTTTCCCTTCGACAGTCGCCACACTGATCACTTTTGGCCCCTGTAATATGGACAGAAAATAAGACAGGTAGAGGTTAATACAAACAGAAAATGAGAAAGAGAGAGAGAGATGGGTGTCTATTTGGCAAAAAAAATGCATAAGGTTCTTGCTTTTGGTGATCAAAGTCTGTCACAACCTAGAGTAGGGATGTGGAATCTGGAGTAAGCTTCAGCCCACCATGAGTCGGCCAAGCGTTGTCATAGCATGTCTGGAAAAAGTTGGTGTTCATGCTGGAAACCCTGTGTCAGGATCTGCACAGGCGCAGCTTTCTTATGGTGAAATGAGTAAGGCATCCCATTTATCCCCATGCAGTTCCTTTTAGTGGGACATGGAATGTGTGCATGGCTTAATTGTTCATTTAATGGAGAAACAAATCTCATGGGAGGGTGGTCAATACATGAAAAGACAATGGTAACCCTTTTATTACTGTAGTCTACATGAATGGAAAGACTGGATTAGGAATTGATGGCACAACTCATTATGAGAAGCTGACTGACACAAAGGCACAGAGGTAAGACACGTGTCAACAGACATTCACTCATCTGTGGAGAGCTTCCCTTTTGCAAATCCCTTTTAAAAAAAAAAAAAAAAAAAAAATTCTGCCCAGAGGAGAATAGGCAACACAGTCCTGACATGTCACAAGACCAGTGTGGAAAGACTTCTTGTCAAAATGGCGAACTCTGGATATCTACAGGAGAGAAATTAAATGTGGTTTGCCCGCCATTACATGCAAAAGCACTGTGCCAGCCAAGCTGTATGAGTTCCAGTTGCTCTACGAGCTCCCGGTGAGAATCATCTCAATCTCTGGGATCAACTTTGAAAGTTTAAGGGTGGTGGAAAATGCCTTGTGGGTTTGTGCACCACAATTGCAACACAGTGGTGGCCTTAGAACCAGAAATGTAACATGCAGGAGCAACAAGTAGCAGGGGAGTCATACTTTAATATCCAAATGAAGAAATGGAAAAATCCGTTCAAAAACTTAAAACTCAATCATTCTGCAGCCAAGTTGCGACTCAAAATAGAATTAAGTCTCAGTTTTTATTACTTTATCACAATCTGGATATTTGAGTACAAGGTCAAATACAAGCTGATTATTATAAGCAATTAAAAAGTTAATAAGGAGTATTTACCAAGTTATTATGGAGAAAGCACAGACTCAAAGCGCCTCTCTCTCTCTCTCTCTCTCTGCAGTCCTGCCCTCTGGAGCTTGGAAAATATTTGGACTTGAGGAGACAGAACCAGTCTCTTGGAGGAGCTGCTGCTACATGTATAAATCCCTGACAGCAGCACGATTACAGACGACCCTTCTTCTCCGGGGGTTTAATGTATTTCAGATGAGCTCCAAATCTGGCAAAAGGTTCCTTACTCTGCTTACTGAAAGAGCACAAGGCAAACAGTGAGACAGACACACCGCACTGAGGCAAACTTACTCACTCTCCCCTGGCTTGCTTCTCCAACTTTAATGCACCTCCTCTTCCAGGGATGCCTGGCAACACTGTGGGTAGCACAAACACTGCTCAGGGCAGGGATGAGCACAGCTGTGGTCAGAGGGCGGGGAACTGGAGGAGGGGTGTTGAATAAATAATTTGGGTGGAGTACTTTTTTTTTCTTCCTTTTTTCAACATGACATACCTTCAGTGATCTTATGCATGTTTTGAACGATAACACAACCACATGATGCACCCCTCCAGCTGTAGCCTCAAACTCCTCTATGATTTTCATTTGGCGTTTTTTTTCTTCTCTTCTTTCTACCAAAACTACTGTTACACGTCATACGTCTAAAGATGCAACACTCCCACCCCCCCTCCTCATCTTGCTCCTCCCAAAAATCTGAACCTTAAGGCGATGATGTGCACAAACCAGCCCTACTTTTCCACTTCCATGCACCGCCTGCTGGCTGTCTGTTAGAAAACACACCCGGCACCATCCCCATCACACGGCACTCCTCAGTCATGATTAGTCATTCAAAAGAATGTAACCCTGAAGCTAGACAAAATGACTAGAGGACCTGCGATGTTTCATAAAAGAAGCAAGGTTTAATTTACAGTTTTACTAAATGTACATTTCTTTTTAAAAAGTGTCATTATACACAATAAATACAATACAAAATTAATCTGTAATACTATACTTCAAATTCTCTTACGGTCTTTTTGTACATTATTATTGTTCCTTTTTTTCCATTTCAATGCTTGTGCTGCGTTTGTGTTTGAATTGTCCACCAGGCTTAAAAAAAAAAAGAAAAGAAAAAAAGACAAAAAAAGAAAAAAACGATGGGAGGCAGGGATACAGTGGCAGAAAGATGACACACACTGACTGAGAACACAGAAAATTAACAGTTAAAACTGGCCTGCCCCCTGCTGACTGAAAGCATAAAGTCCTAACCTGGCAACAAAAGCTACAGGGGGACAGGTGTGTATCTGTGTGTGGTCTAAAAACAAGAACCTGGAAAATCACCATCAACATTAGAAGCAGAGAAGAACTGAATTTCCTTACAACATTTCATTTACATCTTGACAGCACAGGACAACAGTTCCCAAGATAAGTCAAAAGGAAAACAACCACAATTTTTCAACAAATGATTTTCTCGACACGTTTTACTTTAAAAATGCATGCGATATGAAATGATGGAGGTTGCGGCCAATTGATTTTTCCAGACAAAGGATAGTTGCCTTGTGAGCAGTGTAACTAAGGAAATGGATTCTTCATAAATAGGTGGCTGTGTCAATGTGCTGTTTTGCATCTTAGGGCAGCAATACTGCTGCGACAAGAGACTCACATTTGGTTGGTAAGGGAAGACACTATGTATTATGCAGTTTTGCAGTATGAACCTAGTTGTATTCTCTTCTGTCTATCAGCTGCAGGTAGCCAAGTTACATTAAAGAAAAAACTTGTTGACTTCTTAACTGTTTAAATGAGCTGCCAGATGCTCATTGAAACACTGTTTAAACCAGCAGACGAACCGCTGTGGATGAGACTGGTGCTCAGGCCACATGAAAGGAATGTAGGAATACTAAATGAAAATGAGAAAAAAATAAAAGATCAAAAGTGAAAAAGGAAGAAAGAAAACGAGAACATTATTATCTTATTTCATCACGGCTCTACCTCAGGCTCTAAATGACAAAGAAATGTCTGGACAATTCAAATGGACAAACAAAGCCAACACAGCTTGGAAGAGTAGTACAGTGATACTGTTTTCAGTGTACCACCACCACCACCACCACCCCGCCTCCACATCTGTCTCTCAGTCGCTCCCCCTTATCAGTCTGGCCTGGGGCAGAGGGGCTGTTATCTGCTTTGAGTCTGGGACACCAGGCTGCCATTGTGGCCACGGCCACCGACCTGAGGGTGCTGGGCCAGGGAGGACGATGCAGAGGCAGAAGAGGAGGGTGGTACTGAGGGTCTGTGGGATGAGGCTGCCAAGCCCCCGGGGCGCTGGCTTTGGTGTTGCTGGGACCTGCTGTGGCCCCCTTTAATGTGGTGGCCGCGGGCGGAGGGCTCCTGCTGCAAGTTCAGGATGCTGTCGATGGCACACTGCAGGTGCTCGTTCAGAGAGTCATCTGGGGGGCTGCCGCTGGAAAAGCTGGCGTTGTCCATGTCGGGGGAGTCAGACTTGCAGCGTTTGGCAGGAAGCAAAGAGTCTCGCGTGAAGGAGGACTCTGGGGAGGGAGGCCCAGGGGCATGCTGGTCCATTCTGAACGTCCCGCCGGCCCTGTGTCTGTTTTTCCCACTCACCCTCTTGTATTTACTTACATCTGTCTCTTGGTCTGTTGGCTCTTCCCCTCTCTCCTTGGCCCCCTCCCGGTCTGGGAGCTGTGGGTGATGGTGGTGCTGTGTGGTTTTGATTCCACGGTTGAACACCTCGTCCATTTCGTTCAGCCCCTGCATTGCACTCCTTAAACGGCCCGTTTCTTGACTCGACTCTGTGTGGGTGTGCAAGGCGTCCCGGCCTCGTTTCTCCACCTTCACACTGGCTATAACTGTCCGCTCTGAAGGGGGGGATGAGGCATCGTGCTGGGGGGGTGATGGCGTGGGTCTCGGGTAGGACAAACTTTCGTCTCCTCCCCCTGGAACACCGGGTCTGACCCGGGGACTAATGTTTTCCCGGTAGGTTTTCCTAAGGGGGAGACGGCATGTTGTCTGCGAGGGCGTGGCAGTGGAGGCAGAATTGTGTTTGACACCTCCCCCGTCGTGGTGATCCAACGACCCATTCACTTGAGTGGAAGAGGAGGAGGAGGAGGAGGAGGAGGAGGACAACGACCAAGTGTGGGAGGAAGAGGTAGAGGAAGATGGGGCTGCATTGGGGGGAACAGTACCTCTCAGTGGCGGGTTAGACTGAGTGGTTGCTGTGGTGACCAATGAGGCAGAGGAAGCAGTGCATACGGGAGACTGAGTTCTAATCACTGTGGGAGGGGGCGTTGACAGTGGGCGGGGCTTTGGGTGCGGTACAGCAGGTTGGCCCTGGGGCTGAGTCTGAGGCTGGGATGTGGACTGGCTGCTCTGCTGGGGCTGAGGTGTGTGCACAGGGTCTAAGGCAGTGTTATGGACCACCTTGCTGAACCCTGTCTGGTCCTGCTTGATCTTCAGCTTCAGGCCTATTCTCCTGCGAGCCTCGTAGGTCTTCATAGGCGGTTTGCTGGTTCTCTGCGGGAGGGCGTCATCGTCGTCGGGCGATGCTGCCGGAGCGCGACTGAAGGAGGAGCTCTGGCTGGCGGGTTCAGCCAGCCTGCCCACTGCAGCTGGAGGCGGGGGACCGCCGCTGGACCAGGACACTGAGGCCCCGCCTCCGCCATGCTTTATGACCAGTTTGGTAGGGGGGAAAGGAGTGGCGGTGGGGGCGGGAGGAGGTGCTGGAGCTGAAGCAGGAGCAGGGACTGGAGCGGAAGCAGGAGATGGAGACGGGGTGGGAGCAGGAGGAGGGTTTGGGGTGAGGTTTGAGAGAGGGGCTGGGACCGGAGCTGCAGGCGCTGGAGCAGGGACAGCAGCGGCTACGCCTCCACTCGCTGATGTGGGCTCAGCAGAAGGTGCTTTCTGTTGGGATGACACTACACTCTCCAACATGCGCGCATTTGCCACAAACTCCTCTGCAATGAAACAAACAGAATTATATTGTTAGCATACACCTAATTTAGATCAAAACAACCACAAAAAAAGGGTTGGGTATCATTTATTTTCTTCCTCCGCATTTAAGTGGAACCGACATTAGGCACAGAAATCGGCGTTGCTATTTGGTCTGGTAGATATTGGACGTTTAAAAACCATAACCAATATTGGCGATGTTGGTTTCGGTACCCAAACCTACACAAAACCCATGTATGGCCACAAACAGTGCTGGGGTACCTGGTCTCTCCTTGGCCAAAATCCTGTCCTGGCTCAACGCAATCTTCTCCTCCTGAATGAACATCCGGTCAATCATCACCATCTCTGCCGAGGGGCCCAGTCTCTGCTCGGGTTTAAACGCCAAAAATCCCATCAGTTCAATATCAATTCAGGGCAAGGAATACGACTGGAATGCATATGGTGAGAATGCTGGTTTATAAACTTACTTTTGACTCTGCAAAGAGCAGGTAGCGATACTTATCCAGCATTGCCTGGGTCCTTTTCAGCAGATGGCAGGAGACCGTCTCAAATTCATCATCCACTATGCAGGAGAAACAACACGTTCATGAAGATTGTGAATTAGGGAAAATATGGTACCAAACTGTTGCACTGGAAGCTATGGAGTGTGTTACCTTTCTGATAGTCTTGAGAAGAGTTGGCAGTTCCCTGGTAGAGATGGTAAGGCAGCAGTCTGTGCATCGTGTCCTCAAAGGAGTAAAAAGGGGCACTGTAGTTTGGGTGAAGCACTGAACCCTGCTGTTTCCTCAGCTGTTCCAGCATCCTGCAGTGAGGCGTGGATAAAGAAATACGGTTTAAAAAAAACTGAGTTATGAGACAGGTAATGTAAGCCAATAAAAACGCATTTGTGGCACATACCTGGCTTCTTTGCTGGGCTCTGCACTGAAAGGCATCTTCATTGTTGTTGTCTGTGACGTGAACAAACGTCAAACAAAGAAATTACACTTTCAGGCTGAAGCTTAAAAGTGGGAGGCAGTTTATTTAGGACCTTGCTAACAACATGCAGTGACAATCTTTTACCTGAGTTTGTACAGGAGCTGGGGGCTGTGGAGCAGGCATTTGAGTAAGACTAGTACCTAACACCTGTATCTGCATCCCACCTTTCCCCAGAGTCATCCCTCCCACTGAACTGATCACCCCTGGCTTTGGCTGAACCTGTAGGGGAAAAGAGAGAAAAAAGTACACATTTTTTAAAAACATTTTTAAACTCAGTATTCAGGGAGATTGTAAAAGAGCTAGCCCACAATGACCACCATGCATATCCTAGAAAGGAATTGGCTTCGAGATGTGATTTGTACCTGTGCAGGCTGGTTAAGGCTGGAAGGAGTGACAGTCTGATTCACCATTGCTCCAGCTGGCCCTTGGGCTCCTGAGAATACCTGTAAGTCACTTGATGCTAAAACGAAAGGAAACAAACCATTAATAAAAAAAAAGAAAAAAAAAGAAAAAGGGAAATACTTCAAGGTGTGCACAGGGTCCTGCCGTTCGGCATCATTGGGGATAAACTGCGTCTAACCTGTAGCCGGTGTTTTGACGAGCACCGACATCTGCTGCAGCACTGAGGGAAGCTGAGCAGGCGGACCAGCGCTGGCCGATGATGCAACCACCACTTTATCAACAGGCACGTCTTGCTGGGAGCTGAACGGACCGGCGGCTTGAGGCTGAGCAGCCTGCTTGGCCTGCAGCATGATGCTCTGCTGCACCTGGATACACATCAGGACAGTTAAAGCCTAGCCCACTCTCCTGCTTTGTACTGGTAAGATAATCGATCAGCTGGAAAAGATGCTCACTAGGGCACAATGATTAATCGTTTTCAAATGGATATTGCGATATGAACAAATGTGATTAGCTAATCGCGAAGACCACGATTAATCAAATGTGAATTATTTAGTTGAATGTTTGGTGTAACATCTGGTTTCACATTTGCTATTCCTCCTCTCATTATTACTGTATTTCTACTGTTTTTTTCATAAGATAAAAGCTGGAATAAAGTTACACATCACATTGTTTCCAGAAATGTCCTGTTTAAAGTGGATCTTTCAATTATTTTGTTTTGCTTTATTTAACATGATCTTAGAAGGTGCAATATTTAGATAAAACACTAATTGAATTGTAATCGCAAGATCTGTCAGGAAAATCGCAATTTGATTTTTTTCCCCCAATTGTTCAGGCCTCCATCTCACCCATTCTTTCTTATTATACTATGTTGAGATGTTCCATCGACCATTGCAATATATTCTGTTAAATTAGGATTGTATAGCAATATATCGCCTGCTGTTAAATCACATCAGTGTCACTATTGCATGGATTATGTTAATCTCAATATTTATTTGTTTCTCTCTCTACTTCTGAATATCTCTCTGTTGTACTGCTGCAACAACAACAGAACGTCCTGTCTGGGAACAATATACGCGTATCTTATTGCCGTAAAAGTAGTAGCTTATGTGATGTCTTTTTCCTCTTTTCAATGTAAAGAAACTCATTTTAACGGTGGAAATATCCACAGCCACACTGATGCAGTGCATGTATTACATTCTACAACAGTACGAGATGTAGCAGATAAAACAGACTGTGCAGTTAATGTTGTTCTGAATGTTGCAAACCAGCTCGTATTTGTACCGTGCACTACAGCTGCAAAGATAACTCAATTTGTTGATCAATTAGAGTAATTGTTTATGAAAGAGGAGTTAAAATTATCTGATTCCAGCTTGTTGAATGTGAATATGTTGTAGTTTCTTCTCTCCTGTGAAAGTAAACTGAATATCTTTGAGTAGTGGACACAAAAAAAAAAACACATTTGAGGACTTCAACCTGGGCTTTGGGACGCACCGATCACCATTTTTTGTTTAAAAACAAACAACATGCATTGGCTCCCGGTGCGTTTTAGAATAGAGTTTAAGATTTTATTGTTTGTTTTTAAAGCTTTAAATGGTCTCGCCCCAGAGTATCTGTCTGAAATTTTAACTGTACGGGAGAACAACCGGTCATTGCGGTCTTCAAATCAGTTGGTTTTAGAAGTCCCAAGGTCCAGGTATAAACGGTGGGGTGATCAGGCTTTTGCAGTTGCTGCCCCGAGACTCTGGAACAAGTTACCCCCTGATATACGTACGGTTACAGATGTCACTCTTTTCAGGTCCAAGCTCAAAACATATCTGTTCAGTCTGGCTTTTGATACGTAGCAGTGGTGTGACAATTTCATTCTTTTGTTTCTTTGTACTTCTTCTGAATTTACAATTTCTTTGTTCACTTTTTCTATTGTATGTTGTGATTTTACTTATTTTGTTAAGCACTTTGGATACCTGCTGGTAGTTGTAAAGTGCTATATAAATAAATTTTGATTGATTGATTGATTGAACTAAACGATTAATCGAGTAAATGATCGACAGGTAAAATGACAAAGAAAGTCACCGCGCACTTTTACTGGGATACAGTATCAACAGAGTATCAAAAAGCAGCATGGGATGTCAAAATACACAAGACTATTTTACTGGCATAACAAGTTTTCATGAAGAGACGTTTACGGTTAACTGGGACAATACCTGGTGTAGCTTGTCCAGCAGCTGTTTCTGCTGAGGCGAGGGCTGGCTGATGGCAGACAGCGTCTGAATCTGTGCAGCAACTAGTTGCAGGTGGTGCTGGTGCTCTGCTGTCAGGCCCGGGATTGGAACCTGGGCTTTGACTACAGCAGCGGCAGAAGTGCTGACAGGAGGGGCGGTGAACTGGTGTGGGGCGGGGGGCGCAGGAGGAGGAGGCTTGGGCGACTGGGACAGCGGAGGCATATCTTGTTGATAAGGGGCCGGCTGAGGGGCGGGCTGGGAAGCAGGCCGCGGCTGAGGCTGCAGCTGCAGCTGAACTTGAATGTGTGCGTGCTGGGGCTGTGTGTGCTGCTGCTGGCCCTGCGGAGCCGGCTGGGGGGACTCCGCCATCTGGTTGTGGACAATAAAGAGCTGAGGGTGAGAGGAAGGGGTGCATGAGCGGGAGGGCGTTTGGGACTGTGGCTGCGGCTGGGAGGGAGGACGCGACTGCTGCTGATGGTGCGGTGACTGGATGTGCTGGCTCAGAGTGAGAGGAGAGTGGGAAGGCTGCGGGCTGACCGCCACTGGGGGCGCCGAGGAGTGAGTGGACAAGGCCGGGGAGGGGGACATGCCCTGGATCAGGGACTGCTGATGTCCACTGGAGGGCACCTGAGAAGTGGAATTACTTGTTTAGTTCAAGAATGCAGACATCTTTTAACACAGGAGGAAATCAGAAGATCAAGTGCAAAAATCACACACTTTAAATTCTGCATGCACACAGTGTACATAGTAAATATGATTAATAGTACATGGTTAAACATTTGACTAGATACTTAATAGGGCTGGGCGATATGACTCGATTTCAGCATCTTAACAGGAATCAAAATATATTTTGCAATATGCATGTAAATGTATGCATAATTATATGTTAAGTTCTTGAAATGATGTTAAATACAATGACTAAACACTATTGTTATGCATTTCATAAGACATAAGTCTTTACACTATGTAAAACAAACACCTCAACTTATTATTGTTGGGGTGTAATTCCACTTTGCTTCAAATTGTTGATTTGCATAACGGTAAAATGGTAACACATGATCAATACCACAATTCCATTGAAAATCAATATATGGAATTATCGCCCAACTCCTGATTGAAAATCACACAAATGTGGGTAAAACAACATCAAACAATACAAAAGCAAAGTGTATTTAGTAATCTAGTAGTTGCTGAACTAAAAGTAGTAAAAGCCCACTGATTTTTTTCCCTAGCATTTGAGGAGGATTACACATAAAAGGGGAGCAGTGATCAGTTGGCGAGCCAAAAAAGAAAAACAGTTGACAAAAGCAAGAAGTCAAGAGATCAGCGGGCCTGTGATGGAGACGTAGGACATGATCTGAAGACTTCAGGGACTGGGGGCAAGGGAGCATGAATTATCGTTTGGGGTTACAACACAGGTCCGACTACAGGTCACAAGGGGGAGCGGCACATGAGAGTCTAAACTTTAAGTACGGTGTTGAGAGGTGTGGTTGATTGATCAGTGATTGGTCAGTAATGCAATAGTTGAAGGTGAGCTGATTGACTCTGATTGAGTGTTAGTAAAGAGGTGAAGGAGTTGCACTTGGCACCTCTACTGTTTAAAGCATGAGCATGGTTTTAGTGTTCTGTTAAAAAAAATACATGAAGTGGAATGGATGAAAAACTTCACTTAAAGCGCCCATATTATGCTCATTTTCAGGTTCATAATAGTATTCTGAGGTTGTACAAGAATAGGTTTACATGGTTTAATTTTCAAAAAAACATTTTTGTTGTAGTGCACATTCTTGCAGATCCTGTTTTCACCCTGTAGGTTTAGGTCTCTGTTTAAGCTTCAGAGTGAGACATCTCACTTCTATACTATCTGTGTTGGGAGGTGTAGCTAGGTAAGATCACATCAGCTAGATAACTCTTTCTCCAACTTTGGTCAGTCCAAGGCAGGATTAGCTGGGAGACTTCTTCTACACGAGGGGCACTTGTGGAATGCTTGCAGAACAGGGACATGGAAGTAGTTCTTTTGGAGATTATGGTGAACTAGTGTGTGTTGTAGCAGTGTTTTGCCATTGAAAACAAGCTAGAATACTAGCATGTGCTAAGGATAGCCACCTCTTCTCCTCTAGTGACGTAGAAAGCTGAGCAGATTTTGAACAGCTCACCCGGAGACGGAAGGCAGAGGACATTTAGAAACCTGTATCTCATTCAAAACAGCAGCATAGATTTTTCGAAGTTTTAATGTGTTTGAAAGCACCAGAGACACAAAATAACACCTCAAATTCCAGAAAAGTGATTTTTCATAATATGGGCACTTTAAAAACAAGAACTGGACTTTGATTGCCAGGAGGAGCACACAGCTATATGTCGCAAAAGGACAGAATGACACACTATACATGTGGAAAACTGGAATAACCATGCCTTTACATATAACAGAGCGGTGTTAGAAACACACAGAAGCTGCAAGCGAGACATTTTTGAGCTTAGGAATTGCATAGCAACTGTGAGAGCCATTGAAGCAATGACTAATGCAGAATAGAAGGACAGAGCAATGACAGGGAAAGGTAAGATACCCTAACATTGTGACGGCAGCAGCAGCAACAAGTGGGCGGGGCTTAACATAAAGGGGCATTTCTACCTGCTTTACCACTGCTGCCATGTGGGAGGGGCCAGGGGAAGAGCTGTGGCTCAGACCCACCCAAGAGTCAGTTAATTGGCTGTCATGGACAGAGGGGGCCCGAGCAGTGACGCTGTTGCTGCTGACGATTACAGACGCTGGAACGCCAGCAGAGGGGGTGGACTCATTCTCTGTTTGGTGGTGCTGCTCCTGATAGGAGTACATTTACCATTTCAGGACGAGGGAGGGAAAGGAGGAGGGGGATTGGAGGGAAGGAGGAGTAAAATAGTAAACCATAGAGGGTCAGACCAAGATAACACTCCGTGCATGTTATTGTTTCAGACAATGTTAAACTGTACATAATTGAAGCACACACATGCAAAGAGTCGAACACTGACCTGTTGCAGGAACATCTGCAGAGACTCCTGGCTCAGGATCATACTGGAGCCCTGGTTGGTGAACAGTAACCTCCCTGGACTATGCTGAGCCTGATGGGGGACCAGCCCCACTGCTGTGACAGAGGACGAGGTGGGCACAGACATGGACGGAGAAGAGGAGGGTACTGTGGTAGCTGTGGACACACAGGAAGCGGTTTGCATGGCGAGGATAGAGGACTGTGGTGCATGCTGCTGAGTGGGATGAGCAGCCTGGTCCGTGGAGCTACCCAGAACAGTAACACACTCTCCGGGCTGGCCCTGAGCCATGGTCGCTGCTCCTGTGCTGCTGGGGACTCCGCCTGGCTGAGGCTGCAGGGCTGGCTGAAGGCTGACTGCGGGGCTCAGTCCCTCCACCTGACTGAGCATGGTCAGGGAGTTCTGGATGGGCATGCCCTGTATGACTGTCTGGGCATGACCTGAGACAGTGTGGGTCTGTGTCTGGCTTTGACTCTGGGCCAACGAGACGGGCATTTGAAAGAGGGTGGGCGTGCCCATCTGGCCAGGCTGGAGCTGGATAGATCCAGAGAGGATGTGGGCAGCCCCGGGGTGGCCCTGTGAAGTCAACACCTGGCCCAGGTTGATGTTCTGGTTTGCAGTTAAAATCTGGTTTGCAATGAGCTGTCCACCAGGACCCTGACTAGTTATGATGTGCCCCCCAGGGTGCTGTGTCAGGATCTGCCCACCTGCTTGTAGTTGTGGCAGGAGAAACTGGTGGTTCTGACCTTGCAGAACTGTCTGAGAGGGAATAACGATGCCCTGTTGGTTTAACAAGTGTACACTAAGAGGCTTGCCCGATGGTTGTGCTGCTTGTTGCTTGAATAGGGTTTGTTGAAACTGAGGGCCTTGTGTTGAGGCCTGAGTACTCAGGACAACGTTAGAACCTGGCTTTCCTGTCAGGAAAGCTACATTCTGAGCAGCAGAAACTGGAATTTGCTGCAGCCCTAGAGCCTTGTGGGCATCGTTCTGCAGCGGTTGGGGTGCTGGCTGTGACTGCTGCTGCTGTTGTTGCTGTTTGAAAAGTTTCGGTTGGATGGCTCCCCCCTGAGGGGGTTTAGGCTGAATGGGTGTTGGTGTGCGCTGGATGATCACGTTCTGCATGATTTGACCTTGGGTTTGCGTCTGGTGTCCAATTCCTGAACTTAGAGTTGTGCTGCCAAAGCCCACTAGCCCAGCAGGGGTCATTGTGCCGCCACTGCTGCTGTTTGTGCTGCTGACACAAACAGCCGGTCCATTTAAAGCTGGAGATCCCAAAGTGGCTTTGTTACCTTGGATCAGAAGTCCACCCCCTGAGCCTCCAAGCCCTGCCTGAGAACCAGCACCTGATACATCTTGCCCAGACTGGTGCAGCTGGTAACCACCCATGGCCTTAGCTAGGATTGGCTGCCCAGACTGATTGATAGTCATGACTGTAGGCTGACCCACAACCTGAATCTGTCCGATACCCAAATGTCCAGACTGACTCCCATTAGGAAGAGCTTGGAGACTTGAAATGGGCTGAAGTGTCACATTTCCCAGGCCCACAGGCTGCATAAAGGGCTGAACACTAATGGCCTTGTTCATGACCTGGGATTGGAGTTGAAGGCCCTGCTGAGCAAGCACTGACCCCAGCATGTCAGCTGTGGCATTGGGAGGAGTAGCAGTGGTGCTCGGGCCTGACCCAGGGAAAATTGCTGCTGCTCCCCCAACACCTATGCCTACACCAACAGCAGTGCCTCCAGCCCCAGAGAGGGTGGCATCAGGCAGTGTCTGTACCACCTGCGTAAGGCCTGGAATTCCAAAGGAGCCCAGGTCCAGCTCAGCCTCTGCCTCCTGTAAGCTTTGCTCTGTGATGTTTGCTTCAGCCAAGCTCTGCTGCAGGATGTCGCATGGCTCGTGATTTGTCCCAATGCCATTGCTCCCGCCTTCACCACCTGGGGATCCTCCCAGGATGTCATCATCCTCCAGGAAGTCCAGGTCAACACTGACTCTGGGTAGGCCGGCCGGCTCATTGGCCGACAGCTGGACTGCAGGCTGGACCTCTGGAACATGGCCCTTTAAAAGGAAAGCAGGAAAGTAGTGAAACCAGGTGATGGATGAATTTGATGGCTAGATGTGATGGAGAGAAGTGTACCTGAGTCAACACAGAAATGCAGACATGAAACCCCCACAAAAAAACCTCTTGCAAATCAAAGCTTGTGGAGTGTAGATATGTTAGTGGAAAGGGAGGGTATTTGGAAATGCATGCTACACAGATGGATAGAAAACAGGAGGAGGAGGATTGGGGGATTTTACTCACCCCAGTGGTAGAGAAGAACGAGCTGGAGGGGTCACTCGAACCATCCAATAGGTCGTCAGTGTCCAACTACAGACACACCCACCCAGGATAGGACAGACAGAAACCAAAGGCACCCAAACCAGCAGGCAAAAGCCACCAGGACAGAGAAACAGACAGACCATCAAACAGAGGAGGAAGGCAAGGAAAGGACAGAAAACAGTCCATAGAACCCAGATTGTAAAGAACCAGTGAAAAGATAAGCGACAGAAGGGCAAAATGAAAGGAATAATACAGGGTTGGGAAGCGTTAGTATCAGCATTTCTCATTTTGTGAATGAGCCTCATAAAAAGGGCAGACAGGCTGAAACCAATAGTGGTGCAATCAAAAAGCAAAAACAACCATTAAGCCAAGGAAGCAGTAACAAAAGGAATAAATGAAAAAGCAGTGAGGGAAGTGGGTTTCAGGGTGCATCGTGTAATCCAAAAGTGACTTAAATACAAAGTCATGCGGGCCCCAACTAAAATACACAATTAAAACTCCTCATCACAATTACAAACCCATTTTATGAAGCTATAAATCTTTATTCTTTATTCAGATTTCTTTCTCTCTCATACTCACATGGGTCTCAGATCCATGAAGAAAATCATTGAGAGCTTCTGGGTCACTGCAGGAGAAAACAATGTGATTCACAACGGTAAGACAAGACAAAAGAGTTCAATATAAAACTGATCTTGCATTGCATCACACAACAACTTACCAAATTACATCTAGAAGGCACCTGCCGTCTTCATCATCCATGACAACTGTAAGGGTTAAAAAAGGTTTTAAAGTCCATTGATAATTTGTTTCATTATCAATACTTCTTTAAAAAAAACAACTAAAAAAAACACGAAAACATGTATATGCACAGTTCTATTTCTATCATATATATTTTGACACTTTTTTGTGTGCTATTCAAGCTAGCTCCATATTTAGTTATTTGGTTGTTTATTGTGACAGTGAGGTGCTGATTTAGGAAAAGGTACCCACATCTAATAGAAACCTGCAAATGCTCCTCTGTCAAGTTCTACACAATATCATTATATTTCATTATTATTTTAGCATGGATGGTTCTGTTTTCTGTTGCTATGTTGATGCTAAACTGCTCTTGTACTAGTAGAGCTACAAAGATTAATCAACTTTCACCTAAATTATTGGCCTATTTTGCTAATCGATTAATTGGTTTAAATCATGTTTTATGAAAAACTAAAATTCTAAAATCTCTGATTCCAACTTCTTAAATGTTGATAAGTTCTAGTTTCTTCTCTCCTCTGTGACAGTAAACTGAATATCTTTGAGTTGTGCAAAAAACAAGACATTCGAGGACGTCATCTTGGGCTTATATATATAAAATGTTATATTTTATAGACCAAACAACTAATCCAATAATCTAGCAAATAATCAACAATGAAAACAAATAGTGGTAGCCCATTTTTACTAGTACTAGAAAAAAAAAACACCCAAACTACCACAGAAGACGATATTGTGTTCCAAATAACTTTTAATTACGCTTCTCAATTACTCTTCAATGGTAGTTGGTTAATTAGCTGATACCAAGTACCAATGCGATACCAGTGTTTAATTAATAAGCTTCAGTGTGTGGAAGTGACTGGGATAATTCTTATATGCGTAAGGTAACATGAGGCAATGTCGCTTTTGGTAATGTTTTTTAACATTTTTGCAATTTTTGCTCGCTTTTTTGACCTTTTTTCTTTGATGGTTAAGTTACTTTTTTTGGGGGGCGCTATGTCAACCAAGCTGTAAGTGAGAAAGAGTATATGAGACATGCAATAACACAGTCAAAGATGTCTGAATTTTTCGATTAACTAAAACATATCAATAAACTAAACATGTATGGCCCTTGATGGGATTTTTGTTTTCCAATGGGGCCCGTAGTGAAACTGAGTTTGACACTGCTTACACATTCACACTTTCCTAAATTTGTATTAAAAAAATTTAACAAATAAATATATACATATAAAAGTACTGAATTTATTATTAAAATAATTACTTGTGTAACAGAAACTTGCTATTTTTTCAAAATGAACAGGAATCATAATTTAGCAACATCGTTCAAAACTTCAAACCAAAAAGAAAAACGGAATTAAAATTCCAGTGTACAAACAAAGAATTGAATAGATCGGCCCCATTGTCACCGATATACCCGACCCAGCTATTTGAATCATTATCAGCCCAAAACCTGATGCCAGTATTGGATGGACATCCCTAGTTTCTATTTTGTTTATCTGCACTCCTTCCCACTTTGTACAGAAACTGCTGTAGGCCAACAACAATTTCACTCAGGATAAATAAAGTTTTTTTTTTTTTTACCTGAGTATGTTTTGTTAAAATTCAACGCGAGAATATTTTCTTTAATCCACAATTCTATTTTACATTCAAAAAATTATTAATAATAACATTACATGTAATGCTTTGAGTCATTATTACTCATTAGGCCCTACGTGATGTGTCACGGCCCACTGATGTCACACATCTCTGGAGCTTGCAGTAGGTATTGTGAGAATTAAGCAAGGAAAGAGGCAACTATGCAACTACATAAAAACGTAAATATTACAGTGAGATATGGGTTCAGAACACACAAGACCATCTCTATCATCAGTTGTAAGTTAAGATGTATTTCTTTGAATACATACACTCAATAATAACAAGAAAACCTTCTAAACAAACCTGCTGTTATGAACTTAAGAGATCAAGCAGAAGTTATGTTTGCTACCACTAAGAAAACAGCGGCTGGCAATACACAACAAACTGAAAACGCGCGGTTTTCACACAGCCTATGTAGAGTGCGGGTTCTCGCTTTATTAACCAGTAAGTCTTAACAACTGTGCATAGCACTCCAAGCTAAACCAAAACAACAAGTCAACAACATGCCCAAACACAAATATAACCGTGGTTATGAGGGGGGCGCATCCCCAGTTGCCGCTCTAAAAAGGCAGTGGATTGTAGCCATTACTCGGTCAGAGCAGTCAGTGCGCAGGATATGAATGGATACTGCAAGCGGCTTGCTAGTTGCTACATGCTAGCTAGTGTTTTTAAATAGCGTTTGCATGCATATTTTGCCAATTCGTTACAATACACAGTATGTAAAAGCTACGCGACTGACTTAAGACTCTAATTTGATTAAACGTTTAATTTCAAAACCCTGTTTCACCTCAATTTCCAGCATTTTGCTGCATCTGGGTTGCATTTCGTTAGCCTAGCTAGCTAGCCTGCTAAGCCAACCCAGCTATCAACAATATTCAGACGCACAGCTAGCTTGAGCCTTTGACATTCAAAACAAACCACCGAGTGACATAATTTTAACACTCGTACTGCACAGCGGCATCTCGATTCAACCGAGACATAACAGTATTGTTTGCTTAGAAGTGTAAACGCAATTGCGTGGCGAGCTATCTCTCTCCTTGCAAGCAAAATATGAGTAAATGTTGGAATAGTCTTGGATGAGGGGGTATGCTTGGGAATTCGGTTGAAAATGGCTATGTTTGCCGGGACGTGCAGCAACGTGGCGTTTCGGTTGCGATAGATGTGCAGTTTGCGGCATCGCTGCAGTGCGCGAATATTGCAGCTTTGTTACAGTTATTTGGATTAATAGAGAAATCTCTACATTGTAACAAACTCACCCGAGACGATAGCGGTGCAGGCAGCGCGGGGTCTCCAGGACAGCCTCGCACGGGCTGCTGTACAGGACCCAACTACAGGCAGGAAACAGGAGACTTCCGTTTTGCCTGAGTGAAATCTTCTACTTCTTCTTCCTTGGATGTTAACTGTAGCTTGTATCTTTAATGCTGCACTACTGACATCTTCTGGAGTTAGATTACTCGTACAGTGTCCAGTCATAAATCGTCCAGTATGTCAGATTTACCTAATGCGAAGCTACTTGTCCACTAATCACACCTATGTTCTTTCCTCTGCTCCTGTAGTTTCATTTCTTCCAACATGTGCTGTCTTTTATACATATTTTCTACAACCAACAATATCATGCTTTATAGTTTATGTAGAGTATAAAGCTTAATATTTCTCTCTGAAATGTAACGAAATATGAAATAGCCTAGCATACAATAAAAAATACCCAAGTACCGAAGTAGGCTACAGTACTTGAGTAAGTACACTTAGTTACATTCTACCACTGACTTTTTTTTAAGAAAGTTTTTCATTAATTTGGATATTTTTCCTTTTAAGTGAATTTGGTCTGATGTGTTTTTTTTTTTTAGGTATCTGAGATTTAAAAATACAAAACATCTGTGTTTGTGCAATGTGCATGATTATCGTTCAATTTTTTTGATGCCAATAACCTACTGGTACGATATTTTTCCAGCATGACTCTACGACGTGAAATGTTAGTCAGTCAATCAGCAGAATAATTAGATCTTGGTAGAAGAATCCTGCATGCTTATTGGCTCACTGACGCCAATGAGATTAGATTTAGATTAGACTTCTCTTTATTGATCCTTTTGGGATGACTCCCGCAAGGAAATTGAAATTTCCAGCAGCAGATTTCAGCAGCTTACAAAAAAGGTATAAAAAATTCAGTGCAGAGAGAAAAACAGTATAAAATAATAATAATAATTATTATTATTATTATTATTATTATTATTAAAGAGAGGAGTACAGTCTGATGGCATGAGGGACAAAGGAGTCCCTGTGTCTGTTTGTCCTACACTTGGGAAGGAGCAGCCTTCCACTGAACAGGCTCCTCTGGGTGCTGATGACAGGGTGCAGGGGAAGGCTGGCATGGTCAAAAATGTCCAGCTGTTTGTCCAGTGTCCTCCTCTCTGCCACCGTCACCAGTGAGTCCAGCTTCATGCTGCCCACAGAGCCGGCCTGCCTAATCAGTTTATCCAGCCTGGAGGTGTCCTTCTTGGATATGCTGCCCCCCCCAGCACACCATAGTGTAGAATGTTGAAAGACCGCAATCTCCTCAGGTAGTACAACCTGCTTTGTGTCGTTCTGTGCAGGTGGCTGGTGTGTGTTGTCCAGTCCAGTTTATCCAGCCACAGCCTGAGGTATTTGTATGATTGCACTGCTCTCCACCTCAACTCCCTCTAGCAGGACTGGTCGCAGGCTTGGTCTGGACCTTCCAAAGTCAATGACCAGCTCTTTCGTCTTAGAGGTGTTGAGCTGTATGCAGTTAGTGGGACACCAGAGAGCAAAGTCCCCCACCAGACTCCGATACTCCTCCTCCCTGTCACCCCTGATAGACCCAACGATGGCTGTGTCATCGGTGTACTTCTGTATGTGACACAGCTCCGACTTGTAACAGAAGTCTGAGGTGTACAAGGTGAAGAGAAGAAGCGCCAGCACTGTGTGCTGGGTGGCTCCAGTGCTGCAGACCACAGTGTCAGACATGATGTCCTTCAGCCTGATGTACTGTGGCTTGTCAGTGAGGTAATCTTTGATCCACTCTACCAGATAGAGGTCCACTCCCATCCTGTTCAGTTTGTCCTGAAGTATAGGAGGTTGAATGGTATTAAAAGCACTGGAGTCCAAGAAGAGGATCCTCACTGTGCCTTTTCCCTTATCCAGATGGGAGTGGACTCAGAGATTTACTTCTATTGACATTCGGTATATAATGACAATATGTCAGAAACTCGATAATATGGAAGTAATTTGGTCTGTGAAGTATCAGTTTCATACCCAGCCCTATAACTGTCAGGCCTTCTTTGGTTTCCCCAATCAATAGTAAAATGTCAAGACATTATCATCCAAGAGGACATTAAATATTTTTCTGAGAAGCTATGGGGACAAACTTACACATACAGCACAGAGGACTAAAGGCTTGCTCAGTTTTTAAGTTTTTGTGTGCAAAATGTCCAATTGGACAAAGTTTGGGACATTGGAAATTTAAGGACTTTTCCTAATGGCTATCAAGCTAATGATAGTGTTTAAGACCGTAACAGACTGCACATTGCCTGCAGAAAGTCATCCTGACCCAAAGCTTAAACTGGAGTGGACAACAGAGGCTGGCCAGATAAGTCAGTACAGGGATCTTTTTTTATAAACAGCATGACTTGAGTTAGATTTGGCATCTCCAGCTGTTTTGGAAATGCTTTGTTGATCAGCACCGATCAATCCGATCAATCATATGTTCAGGAAAAGTCTCCTTTTCATGCCAGGTAGAAAGCCTACATAATCTACCTGCTTCAATCAACATTTCTGGTCACTTTCAGAGCAGGAAAGTATTTGGCCATCTGACACAAATTACAACAAGATCATGTTTGGTCCTATATGACATCGATATATTGGGTATGTTGCGGCAAGACCTGAATAACCCAATAATGCCTAAGCTGAAATGGTAGGCCTACAACAAACATATTTCACTACATTGAAAAATATCACGATTGTCATTTAAAAGAATCACAACACAATTATGAATTAATGTAACAAAATATCCTTAACCAGCAGGTGCTCGTCAGTCATCACACTTCTGATCAGCTGTAGTAGGTTACATTTTGTTCTCCCCTTTGTCTTTGTTTGACTTCTTTACATATTTTGTGCATCAAACATAACTGTTGTATGATAATCTCCCTGTATAGTATATGGATTATTAAGTGGGGCTGAGAAACAATAAGCCAAGTCCAATAGATTCAGCAGAGATGATAAGCATCCTGAGAGGAAATAAAGACAATGTAGTCTACTTCTACAACTGTCTTTAGATAATTTACTTATACAAATACTTATTACATGATATATAAGCTTAATAGGGCAACTTAAATAATATTACAATTTAATTCACAACAGGAAGGTTGGGGTTGTCAGCCCTGTCACTGACTCAGCCCCCCACAGCCTTTCAAAGGGTAATAGCAAATGGCAACTTAAAGTGAACACTGAAAGACAAATATAAAAGTATAAGCATAACCATGAGAACAAAGCATAAGCTACAAATATAAAAATACAGTAGCCATCAACACAATGCACAATAAACAAAATTCATACTATACTTGGCTTTATATCAGGGTTTTTTCTTGTCCTTTCTCTCAACAATTTTGGACTACGGTACATGGTTGTATGTACATTACAATACCTAGCTAGTATTACCATAGTCGGCTTAATAGATGTCTTATTTAACATGTGAAATCATAACAGCCATATATCTTCTGTAATTAATCAAGTACGTGTAATAGGAAAGCATCATATCCATACATGTACTAAATGGGAAAATAAAACTACTGCAAAACTTGGAGGCTCATAATTTGTTATAACTTATAAGAATTCATTTCTTAGGATGTGACCTGCTAAATATCTTTTAAAATGTGTATGCATTTTTCTTATATGCTTTATATAGTCCCCTGTAATTTTAGCTTGTTTTTAAATAGTTTACTTACTGTTATGCTTTTCTTTTAGATATGTTATATGTGATGATTACATTGTCAGCATTGTTTTTATTGTCCCAGTCATGTTTTGTTCTGAAATTAAAAAAAACAACACAAAAAAGTACATTCATCAAACATTTACGAAGAGCACCTGAATGTAGCAGCTTCTGTGTCAAATGACAGGGACACGTCGGATGACGTGACAAACCCAAACCCGCTGCTGCTAGTACCGATTAGCAAGTTTGTTGACTTTAGCATTTTCTCGTTCTTCCCTCAACATAAGAGCAGTGACACGAAAATGGACAATAGCGGAAAAGAAAAAGAAGCAATGGCTTTAGTGGCCGAGGCTGAAAAGAAAATGAAATCATCGCAGTCGTTTTTCGGAGCGATGTTTGGGTGAGTATGTCAGTTAGCTCATTTTGTCAAAGCTAAAAGGCCAACTAAGCGGAAGGTATCTAGCTAGCTGACCGGTTATCACCAGATATGAAGGCAGCAGGACCAAAACAAATGAACACCACAGGCTATGACTGTACCACTGGGCTTCTTGGTATCTAACGTTAACGTCACGTTGTTATGGTCAATGTTGTGCCAGTGTGGTCAACGCTTCAGTTTATTTAGCTAGCTAACTAGCGTTATATGTGTAACGTTAACGTTATATTCGTTCAGCTCAGAGAATAACTAACTCACAGTTATTATAAGTGTAACAAATAAAAAGCGGTATGCAGCAGGGAACAAGGCTCAAATGCCAGGTGTTGCCATATATTTATAAAGCCAAGTGCTGATGAGGTTGTAATCGAAATGATTCGTGTAACATTTCAAGCACTTAATGTACACTGAATGTTAGCTGGAGTGATGTTGCCATGGCGCCATCTACTGTGGGAAATCTTGCAAGGTCACTCAGTCTGTAGTTGCGAATCACATGTCCGCGTCACATTTGTTTACAATAGCAGAGAGGAACGGGTTTGTGAGTTACATCAGTTATTAAGTTAAGCCCTCACCCATCAACACAGCTGAGCATGGATGTAACAATCCAGAATCAGATTCAATTATTACAGTGGGTTTCTGTTTAACTCAGAAACGCGTGTGCATGACCAGAGTTAGATAAGATAGAAGATAAATCTTTATTGATCCCCATCACGTGTTGAGGCAGCACAAGGACCGTATGTACAGATAGAGTAAAAAGAAAAGTCTGTAGTAACGGCAGACACCAGAATAATATATAATGTGTTTAAGGATTAATACCTCATGTTGTCTTTATTAATATCAGAATTAGTATTGTATGGTTGTTTTCACATTCAAGGAATTTGCTTTGGAGTTTTAGTGCATAAAGTAAACCAAGTAGGAGAAAAGGAAATTAACAATAAAAGAAAGATACATAAAAGAGAAAATTACAAAAAAGATGAAATTATACTATAAAAACATGTACAATATATACAAATTAAAAGGAAGGAGCTGTGCCATTTTTAGAAGTAGTAGTAGTAGTGTGCAGAAATGTGCACAGTTGTCCATGGAATGTGCAAAGTTTTACAACATAGAAATACAAGCAAGGGAGTAAAGTGTATTTATAGAGCACGCTAGAAGTGCTGTACATAAAAAACATACAAGATGATACATAATAAAACACAATTAAAATCTCAAAGTAAAACAGAAAAGATAAGTGCAGACAGGTCAACCAAAGGCCTGTGTAAAAAGGTTCCTCTTTATTAGGGTTGCACAACAAATTGCAATGTTATGGAAATTTCAATATAAACTAGTGCAATATCCAAACCGCAGGGGGGCGCAATATTTGTTAAAGGCAAAGTGTTCTAAAATAAAGTATTGTGGTGCTGCAGAGATGTCCCGGCCTACAAATCCTATTCTACAGACTAAAGAAAAAAATCTTTGTGTGGTAATCCTCACAAACAATCAATCGGTCATTTTCATTTTCAATGAAAATGATAATTGTAAAAAAATTATCATTCCCTCTAATATCGTGAATCTTTTCGCAATATCAGTCAAAATAATCGCAATTAGGTATTTTTCTAATATCGTGCGGCTCATGTCTTTATTTTTTATTTCTTTTTAAACGGTCTTCAGAAACAGCAGATCGTAGAGAGGAGGCAGAGCGTTCCAGTCTCGGTGCTGCAGACTCCAAAGGTCCGTCGTCACGGCTCTTAAACCGGTGTGCAACACTCAATAGTTTTAATGTAGTAGACCAACAAAATATGACAAATGACAAATATGTTGACAGTAGGTCGGCCACAAACTAGTGCCCGGCCGATAAAGGATTTTTAAGACCGATACTAATATTTGGTTATTTAAAAACCCGATATGCCGATATATTGGCTGATGCATTACGAAGCATAAACAGATTTCCCTAACATTAGTTATTCGTAGTTATTTATGAGTTCTCATTAAAATAATATGATAATTTGTTTTATTGTCACAAAAGAACAGTAGAACATCAAAATATATCAAAGTTCTGGTAAATAAAATGTGTAAAAATACAAACTTAAGATATGAAACTCAAAGTCCTTTGGTGGACAAACTATGCCAACACTCATAACATGGTTGACCGTCCGTTTTAATTTTTAAAATATTCATTTATCAAAATAATTTATTTAACATAAATTATATTTTTTAAATTAAATCGGCCATTATAAATGCCGATACCGATAGATCGGGTAATGCCTAATGTTGGCCAATATCGGTCGGGCTCTACCACATACTGTACGCAATGCTCTCTGTGTGTTAGCGTGAGAATTCCTTTGGTACAGTCAGTATAGTAATTTGTAAAATATAGACTAATTGGTATTTAAAAGCATATTATGGCATATCAGCCATATGAGGATGAAATGCAGTAGGAGTTTGGGAGTGTCAGACTGGTAAAGCATAAAGATGCACATGAAGATGATGAATCACATATGTAGGGCTGGGCAATATATCAATATCATATTGACATTGGCTAAATAACACAAGTGTTGTCTTTTCCTGGTTTTATATCCTGGCATTAAGTGCTGTCATTTTCTTCATTATTTGCCATTATAGACATTATGTCCACATTATTGGTGATTATTGGGGTGCAATACTACAAAGCCTCAATGTGTGTCACCGCGACATGTAGTTTTTCGAGAGGTGCCTGTCAGGCTAGGTTTGTGTCTCTATGTACCTACGTACATAGCCACAGTGTAGATATGACTTAGGGACTGGCGGTACAACCGGAGTTGGTCCCTGGGCTATGGCTGCCCGTTGCTCCTAATTAGTTAGGATGGGTTTAATGCAGAGAGCACATTTCACTGCACATTGTACTGTTTATGATTGTGTATGACAAGTAAAAGATTTCTTATTTCTTCCTCTTCATTACATCAGAAAAACCTCTTCACAACGGTAAAACAATAACTTGAATAGAATCATCATTTTTTTATTTTTTAAATGATTAAGATTTGCTCAGAATGATTCATGTGGACAAGAGGGAGTAAAATCCTACGACTTATTTTGACTGTTTTAGCTGAGTGAACACTGAATGCCCAAATAGTGATCAATGTGTAGATATTAAATGTTATGGCACTTGATATTTGTCAGTATCACCCAGCAATAGTCTGCACAAATCTTGTTTAACTAATCAGTGTGCTGTCCCACAGGGGTTCCTCCAAGATGGAAGAGGCCTGTGACATGTATGTGAGGGCAGCCAACATGTACAAAATGGCCAAAAATTGGTGTGGTAAGAATAATTATTACAGGTTAAATAAACATGTGTAATGATTGCTAGGGCTGCCCAGTATGTTGTCTTTTTTTATTTTTATTTTTATTATTTTTTATTTTTTTGTCATGGCGATATCAACTGGTGCAATAAACACACCACAAAAGGCTGCGTTCGACATATCGTGAAAGTCAATTCAATGTTCAGTTTGTTGAATAAAAGAATGTTGGAAATGATTTCCTTTCATTTGTTTTAAATTCAACAAGCAATCTGTATTTTAGCAGAATACTGAAAGCAGCAGAAAGGCAGAACTGGGAACAATTTAGCATCTGTTTATGTACCGCGAGTAATATTATATATAATATAGGTATTGCAATGTTCCACAACGTTATTGCAAATTGGATATTTTTTCTCATACTGTGCAGCCCTAACAAATGCCCTTTTTCCTTGTTTGATTAAAGTGTTGCCAACAGTGACGTTGTAGAGTTCCCTCTGGTGGACAAACTATGCAACTCATAACATGGTTGACTGTCCAATTTTATTTTTTAAATATTAATTTATCCGGATCATTTATTTGTCATTATAAATGATTCTGATGAATAAATATTGAAAACATTTTTTTTTTTTTTAAATCGGCCATTATAAATGCCAATACCGATATATCGGGAAATGCCTAATAACGGCCGATAATACTTCCAATCCTCTAACATGCAACCTTTTTCTGTTCAGCTGCAGGAAACGCGTTCTCCCAAGCTGCACGCCTTCATCTCCAGATGCAGAGCAAGCACGATGCAGCCACTAACTTCATAGACGCTGGAAACGCCTTCAAAAAAGCAGACCCACAAGGTAGTCATTGCTCATCACCACCCTCGGGAGCTTGGAATACCTGTTTTTACAAGCTGCTGCACCACTTCCACTTGACCATGCACATAAAGCCAGTGTCATCTGATGTTGCTAATGTCTTCCAGACAAAGAGTTTTAACAGCATTACTCACGGCTCCTTCTCGCTGTCACTGTGTATGTGGACAAATACACATGCTTTGCACCAGGGAACATTAGCTGAGTATTAGGGCTGGGCGATATGAAGAAAAAAATAATAAAATAATTTTTGACCAAATACCACAATGTTGATATTGTGACTATAGAGCTCACAGTTGATGCTTTAACAAAATGTTTTCACAATGAGAGTTTTGATAAATAAATATCAGTAGTGTGGATATGAAGGCAAATAATACAACAGTTACAACAGCCTGGTAAGTTGACATCACAAATGACATCACTTTTCTGTAATGCAATCTCACAACATCCAAAATCTAAGGTAATATCTAGTCCAATATAACAATATCAATATAATATATTGCCCAGCCCTACTAAGATTTCCGGTACCGATACAGCACCGTGCCTAAATGATACTTTTTTTTTGGATAGCAATTTTATAAAATCCTTTTAACAAAAAGAAATTACAACATTACGTCACAAATCTTTTAATGTATGTTCCAGCTCTTACTACGTGAGCAACAGAGTTTTTCCTGCGTGTCTCTACCACGTGTAAAGTTTGACAGCCAATCACAGACATTATTAGATCTTAGTAGACGCCTTCTGGGTGCTGATTGGCTCACTGACGCTGATGAGATCTGCTCCTTAGGCATTGAACTCTGGTATTGAATGACGAGGCATTGTTCATTACTCGATACTATAGAGGCAATTCAGTAGGTGTGTAAAAAGTGTTGAATTCACTACCCAGCGTTATAGGAACATTGTTAAAATGACCATTGTCTTGAACCTTCTTACAACTGGTCGCTTTTTAATTTGTTAATATTTCATTTTTTACTTCATTCCATTGTCGGTGTGAATTCCCTGAATAATTTCACTGACGTGGGTTTATGTTAGAGGGTGACAGGGTTTTTTACATTTCTCAACAGAGGCCATAAACTGCCTAAACCGAGCTATTGAGATCTACACCGATATGGTGAGTACACACACCCAAACTCTTCTTAGTTTCTTTTAAATTATTACATGTGAAGCAATTTACTTCTGTAACATGTAAGTCCCCGTGTTTCTCTCTCTCTCTCTCTCTCTCTCTCTCTCTCTCTCTTTTTCTCTCTCTCATTCATATGTTTTTGTTTGTTTTAGGGGCGCTTCACCATCGCAGCTAAACATCACATCACTATTGCTGAAATATATGAGACAGAGATGGTGGACATCGATAAGGTCAGATGTCTGTTTTCATGTTGACTATTTTATGTAATAATTCCAGGGCAGATTTGACAGATTACTTTATTGATGCCCTCAGGGAAATTGTTAAGATTCTTATGTCCAATTTGTTTCCCATCCCAGGCCATTGCTCATTATGAACAGGCAGCAGATTATTACAAAGGTGAAGAATCCACCAGGTGACTATTTTACATTTTCTCTGGTGTAATGTTTTATAGACTTTTTTTATAAATGAATTAATGCAGTTTCCTTTCATTTTACATCTTTGTTTAATGCTTGCCAAGTTAAGTAATGTGGTGGTCTTAAAGCCTTGATGTCTGTTGTGGACTGAGAAGCTTCTCGATTTTCCTTTTTCAGTTCAGCAAACAAGTGCCTTCTGAAAGTAGCAACCTACGCCGCTCAGCTGGAGCAGTACCCGAAAGCCATTGAGATCTATGAACAGGTGAGCCAGTGCTCACCGGCAGCCTCCATCTCCAAATGTTATTCAGTCACCTGTTGTAACCAAACCCATCTGAATTGGACCTTTTTTGTAAATTTTAGGTTGGAACCCACGCCATGGACAGTACTCTCCTGAAATACAGTGCCAAGGATCACTTCTTCAAGGCAGCGCTCTGTCACTTCTGTGTAGACATGCTGAATGCAAAAGTAAGCCCGGAACACTTGAACCGTGTCCATGTGCAGCCGTCCGCACCAAGAACCAGAACCATAATCTTGACGTGAGCCTTCACACTGCTGAACAATAACGGTCTACAAACAGTGGCGTAAAGCAGGGCTGCACGATATGAGGAAAATATGCGACAAACAGATTAATGTGTACTGCACTTCTGCTGCTTGGAAAAGAATGACAGTTACATTTTACTGTGCAGTTTTCTACAGATATTTGCTTTCAACTGTCACGCCACGCCACTGGCCTGCCTGTGTAACACAAATGCACCTTCTCGCTGCAGTGTCACCTGCAATTGTGAATTCAGATTAATTTTGATTGGCTGTCAGTAATTCTGCCATTCATAAAATCGTTCTGAATGCGATCCTAACGATATCGTTGACTCTGTCATCCACCCGAGTTGAAATGATTTGTAAGACTATATATTTAAAGTTCTTGGCGTGGACGGCCCTTAACACGAGCTTCCTTTTTCTAATAACCATCCTCTTGTCACCCAGCTTGCTGTGCAGAAGTATGAGGAGATGTTTCCCGCCTTTTCAGACTCTCGAGAATGCAAGCTGGTGAAGGTAGGCTGTGGTCTTATTTTGGCTCGAAAATCCACGTACGACAATCTGTTGTTTTCAGGCCAAACTGTTGATGACTTTTTTAACTTCTACATGTTAGTAATTGAAAAGGAAAGTTGGATGTTAATTAGCCAGGTGCAAAAATGTTTCTCAAAAACATTTCACCCCCCAGCATCATACAACAACAGCCCCAGCATGCTTAGGGCAGTTAAAGCCTGCCCCCAACAATTGTGATTGGTAGAATGAGAACCAGTTTTGTCAGGTATGACACATATGTGCCTACTCATACAAAACAAACAAGAAAAAACAAACAATATATACACTCTGTAACAGAAGCACTTTACAGCAACCAGCAGGTATCCAAAGTGCTTAACACCAGAAACCAAGAGTAAAAACGCATATCATACAATAGAAAGAGTGAACATAGAAAACAGTAAAATCAGGAAAGGTTACAAAGAAACAGAAGAATGAAGTTGTCACACCACTGCTACGTGTTAAAAGCTAAATATAGACAGGTTGAGGCAATAGTGCAAAGTGTGCAGGAGTAAATTATTTTGATGATAAATTATTTTAATTATGAAGCATAGTGCAAAGGATGCTGGAATAAATGTTGTATTACAATATGAACAGTATGATCAACTATGAAACGGTGCTGATTAGAGCCAGTGTTGCTGGGTTATTGCACAGGAATTGAACCGGACACTGTGTGATGGTAAGAATGCTACTCTATTCAAAACTTCGATTTTTGGCTGCTTTCGAAAACAAAAACAATGTAATCCAGAAAAGCAATTATTTTGCAAGTTGTGTTCTGATTGGGGGAAGAAAAACTAACCCCCAATTTCCACCGGATGTGTAACGGCTGCAGATCGGCTCCGCTGCGTGTCGGCTCTGCGCTCCACCATCCGTTAACACCTGCGGCCATGACTGTCAGCTGAAGTCTCGAGGACCCACGAGATCTTGCAAATACACATAGAATAGAACTACAAAACCAACAACAGTTTGTTTCCATCCAGAGGAGTAGAGAAGAAACAACTCAGTGCTGTGTTTTCAAGCTGTAGTCCAGGGAGATATGATCCGCCATGGGCACGCTCTATTTTATTTTGAAAATTAACCGGATGTTTTATTTTGTTTCTGTGCTCGACTTCCTGTCCCTCACTATCTGCCACTATCTGCCTGCTGCAAAGCTCTCTGACCTCCGGCAAAAAAAAATTTGTTCACAGGAAAAGTATTAATTAAGTAAAATTTCACAGTTCAAGGTGTTGTGCAAACACCTTGAATTTTACTTAATTAATACTGTTCATTTGTTCAAAAAATTCAAATTAAAAAATTGCAGCATCTTTATAAAAGTCAAGAAGTAATCGTTTCAATTAATTGAGGTTATGATTTATTTTTCCATAATCAAGCAGCCCTAGCAGACAGTGTATTACATTCTGTTGTTTTCTTCATCCCCACAGTGTATTTCTTGCCAGAAGGCAGACTTTCTAATGTTAAAATATGTTTATTTTTATCCAACCAGAAACTTCTAGATGCCTATGAAGAACAGAACGTGGATGCCTATACCGACTCTGTGAGTTTTTTTTTTTTTTCTTCAGCAGAAAAACAAAGTTTCTGCAGCAGTAGATTATAAAAAAATAATCCTGGACTGACACCAGTGTCCCACAGGGTTTCTGGCCGTATATGATTTAGTATTTAGTATTAATATTTGGTAACTACTCATTTCTCAGGTGAAGGAATTCGACACCATTTCACGGTTGGACCAGTGGCTCACCACCATGCTTCTCCGCATTAAGAAAACAATCCAGGACGAGGAGAGCGACCTGCGCTGACTCCCCCCCCCTCACCCCTTCCCCTTTTCCTGCTTGGGACAAGTCTTAAGCCCTCTACAGCCGACTTGCATCCTTCTTCTTTTTGCCTTGAGCGTCTCCCCTGTATTCTAGCAACAATCTTAATTGTTTGACCATTAGGCCCTTATTTTCCCTCTCGGATGCTGCGTTTCTTTGCCACCATCTGCAGTATTTGTTCTTGCCTTTAATCCGCTCAGCTCAACGCTCCAAACATGGTCCTTACAGGACCTTACACTATTTTCCCCTGTGTGCATGCCGCACACAGTATGTTGGTTGTATACTCTTATGATCCAGGTGTTGGCCCAATATTGGTTAAAATATTCACAATGGGCTGAAATACCTAATACTCATACCAGCACACTTGTATAATAAAGTTTTTTTTATTTTCTTGTTATAAAATGGATGAGAGGATGCCAATTTACTTACTTTAATCAACAAAATGTTTTCCAGAATGTGCTTTGGAATTAACTCGACTGACCAAAATGCCAATATGGACTAAAACAAACACATACACACACGTTTTAAACAGCATTTCATGTCCGCTGCAGAGCTTCTCTCCAAGCAGAGAAGCCCAGCGAGAGTTTATGAGGTTATTCCATGGCAAATACCCACTTTGCCTTACAATGCAAAGTTCTCAGGACGTGGACACCTAGATTTGATGAAAAAGAAATCATGCTTTAATTTGCTAATTGTCTCTGTCCTTTCCATTTAAAGTGCTTTTAATTCGCAAACATATGTGAAAGAATTTCATCACTTTTGTGAACATTTGCATGGTTTGGTAAGCATGAGAAAACTAGAGCAGCCGTTTTCCAGTGTATAGGAGTTATTAACTGTGTGTTGTTCTTTTCTTTTTTTTTCTTTTTTTTTAAATATATAGTAAAGTCTTGTTTTTTTTTCTGTCATAACTAACCAGGCTGAAAAAAGGCCTGAACGAAATGCAATACATTGAACAAAAAGGAGCTTTACTGATCTGAACACTGTGCGTATGTACCGGTGGTATTTTTACTTAAATAAGGTGTCCAACAGTGACTAACCCTGTCAAACGTTTGAATAAACTTGTCTCAGATATCCTGGGCGTGGCCTCCACCTGCCTGCATACCTGCACCGATTCATTAGCAGTTTATCTGTCTATAGAGAAGAATTCAAGTGAAATGTCATTGTCAGTTCCTATGTCATTGTCCAGTTGTTTTTTTTTTTTTTTTTAATAAACTGATGTTTGTTTTTGAGAATTGTTGCGTAACATTCGTGCAGACGGACCTGAATTTCAGCTACTTTCTGCCTATATATGATGCAAGGCCGTCGATAGAGATGAGGACGCAGAGCACGCGCGAGCGCGGCACAAAGACGAGCATAGCCGACTGTTACTCCAGCTCATTCCACTTCTGAAAGGAGAGAAGTCACCTGCGTCCGCTACACACCTGGGCGAAGCCGCTACGCGTTTACGGCTAAGTGGAGCAGCGCTTAAACTAACTTCAGGTAAAGAAACCGCTCGTTTCACTTTATTCATTTTGAAAAATAACGGGGCCACGCGTTTGTATATGAAAGGTGTTTTGATGTTGCAGCTGTACAAGCAAACCATCAAAGAAAAGTGTGGGATTGAATTGAAAACTCAATGCCGTTTTGTGCACTTGTCGGTAGGATCTGAACGACTGGATATGTCTTCTTCTGCCGCTTCTGATTTGGACTTTTGATTCTGAGTTTTAGGAAGTGGACAACTTCCAGTTCCATTACACCAAAAAAGCTTAATTCAGGCAGAATAGAAACTATTATTTTTCAATACTGGACCAAATTCAAAGGTTTTTATTCACATCAGTCTAGACACGAATGCAGGTCAAAATAAACCCCACTAACACAGAACGTTAGGGAAGGTTAGTTTTTGGTTCTCTAAAGGTTAGTTCAAACTGAACGTTAAGAGAACCAGAGTTTTTTTTTAAGTAGCACAAAGGTTTGCTGTCACTTGATTTTAAAAGGGGATAAAAAAAAGCTTGAAAGTGAACCTACTTTTTTCTTTTTTAAAATAAATTCCTGTCTTAATTTGTTAATTGGCCGGTCTGCTGGAGGGTTTTGGCATAGTGGCACAGTTAAAAAAATGCATACCAACAAAAGCCTAGTTGTCAGGAGGTTAAAGGTTTCAACCGGTGTCTTTGGAACTCTGTGTGCTTAAAGTCTCAGTAGGTTTATCAAACTTTACGAGGTTACCATCCGTAGGGACCTGTAACTCGGTAACCATTTGCATTTCATGTTTCCAACTTATGCGTAAAGTCATACACCTCAGGTGTGTTCATAATGTACTGTGAGGCTGGTTGATCAGGAAGCCCCCACAGGACTCTCAGTAGCTGCTTTATTTGTACAACCGGTTTGCTCCTAATTAAACACCTGGGAGAATGGTGTGTTCAGGTGCGTCCCATCAGAGTATAGGCGACCTTTTTGCAAGACCACGGAACCTGCGGCAAATTTAGACACCACCGTGACATTTAACTAACTTTACATATCTGTACTAAAAGAGTGCCAGGGGTTTTAATTTATTATTTAATGTATAGGCTACTCTTTATTGATCCCATATGGGGAAAATGCACACACTCTTGTTATTACTCACTGCACATGTTGCACAAGATTGTTGTTTATAAGGCATGCCAGTGTTGATTATTTGCCTCTCTCAGCATTTAAAAAATTACTAATGTCAAAGGATGAGAATTGAATAAATAAATGTATCTATGTAATCTTTAAGCCTGCTTTGACAAAACGATGGGAACACCTGGCAGCAAAACTCAAAATTTACATCTAATGCTATCCTTATTGAATCTAATTGTAAATTTCTATTGAGGTTCAAGGCTGTGAAGTCTGCGATGTGTTGATTAACATGAAGGTGTTGTATCATTTCATTGTGTTGGCAGGTACGTCCAGTGTGTCGCCTGTTGACAGAGAGAGTGTAATGTGAAGACAATTACATGCCAGGATCCAGGGCCACCTCCCAAGAAAGATGATCCATTTCTAGGAACGGCACACACAGCCTGGTGTACTCCCCTCGAGTCAATGAGACGTATTAAGACCTTAAGTGCCATGGTTGTCCTGGTCAGTTTGTTCCTGATCTTCTTCTATTCAACGCTCCACCTAGAGACGGCCTACAGCCACAGGGCTGGACCCGACGGGCTACTGAAGCATCCCACCCGCCATGTTCAAGTCAGCGATGTGAAGACAACATCCTTCACTACTCCTCACCCTGAAGTCCGTGATGTGTCCGTCTCTGATGTCCTCAGACAGATCATCCCTCAAAATGGCGCGTACTGGAACCGCTTGCTGTACTCTGCCCTCAGGAATCTGGACAAGGGAGAAGATCCTTTCAGACATGACACCAATTGGTCCAGCTGCAGGGAGACAAATCAAGAGTTTCTGCAGAACAACATGCACGACTTCTCCTCCTACCCGGTCTTATTCCAGGACTTTTTGCAGGGCATGAAGTGCAGGACCCCTCCAATCCTGCTCAATCAACCCAACAAGTGCATTTCTGGCGATGGGAAGGGAGACAACCAGACCTTCCTGCTTTTTGCTATCAAGTCAACTCCTGGAAACTTTGAGCGGAGGCAGGCGGTGCGGGAGACCTGGGGGCGAGAGGGGACACATCAGAGTGGACTGCAAGTGCGCATTGTGTTTCTGCTGGGTAGCCCCTCGCTGGATGACCCTGACCTCACACCACTTCTGTCATTTGAAGCAAACAAATTTAAAGACCTGGTGCAGTGGGATTTCCACGAATCGCTCTTGAACCTGACGCTCAAAATGAACATGTTCCTCCAGTGGACGCTGAAATTCTGCCCCAACGCCTCCTTCGTCTTTAGTGGGGACGATGATGTATTTGTGAATACACCGGCGGTAATCAGCTTTCTGCAGTCTCTGGAGCAGTCCAAAGCCTCTCGGTTGTATGTTGGACATGTCATAAGCACTGCAAATCCCCTCAGGGACCCCCAAAGCAAGTACTACATTCCTCTGAGCTTCTATGACGGCCCATACCCTGCGTATGCTGGCGGGGGAGGTTTTCTGATCTCTGGAGCGTTGCTGAAACCCCTACATTCAATTTCACGAGTTATTCCTTTTTTCCCCATCGACGACGTCTACGCTGGGATGTGCATTAAGGCTGTGGGGGTTTCTCCTGAAGCAAACAACGGCTTTCAGACATTTGACGTCAAGGAGCAGGATCGTGAGAACCTGTGTGTACATAAGGGTCTCCTTCTGATTCACCAGCGCTCCCCACAGCAGATGAAGAAGCTGTGGAAGGGCATCCACAGCCCCTTGTTGACTTGTTGAATAGGACTGAACGAAAGACGCAGGGATGTAAAAAAAGAGGAAACTTTTACTGCAGCGACATAGAAGTCATGGCGTATTTGCTTCCATTATTCTCCCTTACAGTCGCTTAAAATAAAAAACTGAACCAAGTTGAAGTTGAATAGTTTATTTTTTCACCAAACACCTAACATGAAACATGAGTGTACAGTTCTGGGATTTAGAGTAGTGTGTAACAGCATTACAGCACACAAACCCATCTAAAATCTGAGTGCGTATACTAAAAAACAATTTTCTTTTTTAAACTGTCAGTCACCTTTAATGATACACAAGGAAACATTTTAAATACCATGATCACTGGAGTGGGAACACAAACATGGGTACAAATCCACCGATTATTGCTCGATTTGTCACTTTCTTTTGCATTCAAACTGCACCAGCTGTTTTTTTGCAACAGTGGTAACATTGGGAACTTGAGTGTGACTGAATATTTATTAAAGAACTCTTCTACGGACAACAAATTAACTTAAGGCACCAAACCCAGAGGCATGAAGGGAAATATTTTTGAAAATCTCTTCCTCAGTTGTGCAGAAAGAAATGACACGTCATATCAAAACTATATTTGTATGAATACAGTAAAAGTTGTGTAACAGTTTTATATTAGTCTCAACGGTCAACCACTCCCACAGTTATTTAACGTACAGGTCGAGTGGGTAGTGCTCTTTGTACTGCCGCACGTGCCTCCACATGGATTCTCTCTGTTTGTTCAGACCGGGAGTCATCTCCTGGTACACGTCGGTAAACATCAGCTCTGGGTTGGGTTTCAGCCGTTTCTCGGCCCTCTCGAACGCCTCCATCACAGTCTTGCGGGACTGCTTCCGCCAGCTCCGCTCGTCGTCCTCGCTCCACCAGCCGCGGGCCGTCATGTAGTGTCTCAGCCGGGAGATGGGATGGTCCTGCTTGTCCCAGTAGTTCACCTCGTCCACCGAGCGGTACGCTGAGCTGTCGTCACTGGTGCTATGGTGCCCGATTCTGAGGAATACAAATAATCTTACTTCAATCAACTTACCATACTACTACATTTTAGGAGCGAGAACATTTTTAACAAGTCTTCTCGTCATTGTGTTTCAATTGCAACCCATTCACATCCTGCCACCTCCAGGGAGAAGCTTGCTTACATTAGCTGTTTAAGTTAACTAGCATTTTAGCTAGCAATATTTAGTAGGGGTGGAAAAAAAAAAAAAAGATTCTTAGATGCATCGCAATTGTAACGACAATTCTGATAAGTTAATTATTTAAAAAAAAAAGGTTTAAGTTACTGTCTGCAGACATGTAAAAATCAAAAATCCAAGACTGAAAGGATGGGATAATGAACAAAAAATACAAATGGCCAAAAGGAAAAATTTAATTTTGCATCCAGTGTATACACATGATCTAATAAATACATGAAATTAGGCAAAACACAAAGGCTGTTGATCTAAGAAGCCAATTCTCTTCAGAAGACTTACAGGTTGCACACCTCACATCTATCTCTTTTTGTCCATCATGAGTCTGACAATGTTCTAGGGGTGAACGGTCAATGGTGTACACTCATAATGGTCATTAAGCCTCTAGGCTCAAGTCCCAGTTTGTTATATTCAGTCAACACTGTAAACTCAGCTGATTCCACCTTAAAACTAAGACAACTCAACAAAATATGTGTGTGTTAATGTCAGTTAAATACAGTGAAAGCTAAATGGTGGTCATTGTGTTTAATGACAAATTCGGCTTAAAAAAAAAAAAACGGAATATTGTACATCTGTTTTGTAATTTGTCAATTCTGCATTCACCTCAAACTAAAAAAGTTTGCCAATTTAAACAAATTTAAGTAGCCAAAATCAAACATGTCTAATAACCACAGTACGATGAGCGGTCAGCTTAAAAATGCAGAATGGTCAAAAATCCCTCAAACAAACTAACCTGTAGGTCATTGCCTCGATGAGGAAGGGCTGGTTCTCAGCCACGGCTCTGCGGCGCGCCTCCTTTGTGGCATTGTACACGGCAAACACATCGTTACCATCGACGCGGATGGACAGCATGCCGTACCCCGGACCACGAGCAGCTGTTCAATCACAGAAAGAAGGAATCTTGTGTTCATAAGAGCTGCTGAGAATTCCCAATACAGCAGAAAAACTCATCTTACCAATGCCATCTCCCCTGTACTGCTCGTTGGTGGGGGTGGAGATGGCGTAACCGTTGTTACGACAGAAGAATATCAGTGGGCACTCGAGCGTGGCTGAGAAGTTGAAGCCGGCGTGTGCGTCCCCTTCGCTGGCCGCGCCCTCTCCGAAATAACAGATCACAGCCCGGTTCATGTTTTCTCTCTTGACCGCATATGCAGCTCCAGCCGCTGAAACAAACACACACAAATATGTAAGTATTTACAGGTACATGTATGTACTTACAGATGGGAGAGCTTTACACAGGTCCACAGCAGCTCACCCTGGGGAATCTGAGTGGCCAGAGGAGAGGAGATGGTGACAAAGTTCAGATCTTTGCTGCCGTAGTGCACAGGCATCTGCCGACCCTTGCCCAAGTCATCAGCGTTGGCGTAGCACTGAGCCATGAACAAATCCAAAGGGAAACCCCGGTACATCAGCACTCCTGCAGGGGAGCATAGGAATTGTAACACTGTTACTCACAAGATAAGAAAACCTGGGCAATTGATGGTGATTATTAACTCAATGGGCCGGTAGGAGGTATATGAGCCAAAGGGCTGGAGGGTAGAGATTAGTAAAGAGGTTATATGGAAAAGGAAAAAAAGCAGTGGTTAAAAGGGGAGGGAGGGGTTGGGAGGGTGAATGATTAATTGTCAAGTATTAAATGTCGGGGGTGCGCAAGGTTGAGGCTGGGGCCTTCACCAACTGCCACTTTGCTCTTTTGACACACCCACACAGAGTGTCTTTCGCCATGAAAACGAAAGAAGACGGCTGGTGAAAGTCACAAGTTCACGAAAGGTTGGTATCTCATGAACACCTTTACACAATCACTGAATACAATGTTGTCAGTGTGTTAATGTTGGAGTCTTGACCCAACCCTTAATCTGTGGGGAAACACTGATGTTTGTTGATTGTGCATTGTCCCTGTTTAAATTACATTACATTATACTGTATGCTGTCTGATTCTTACCAGCTTCTCTGTATTGACCAAAGACCAGGTCTCTTGGATCAAGAGCAGCAGCACTACCAATATGTGTCCCCTCCTCACCATAGTTGGTCATGTAGAATGAAATGCGACCCTGTAATAGAAGAAAAAAAACAAAAAACTTTTTAACATTGTTCAGCTGTGTCATTGTTGACAGAAAATGCAAGAAGAAACACTAACCTGTCTCTGGGACTCATAAAGAATGCGGTCCATTGTGTTCAGCAGAGTCATCTTCTGGTAAAAGTTCAAAACTGTCTCTTTGGAGAGCTGACCAGGAAAGAAATGTACAAAACCACCAACACATTAACTGAGTGGAGGTCACAGTGCCTCTTTTAATAACCAGGGGCATAGGCAGACGGACCCTACCTGAGGGTCTTGAGAGGGGTTGATGATGTTTCCCTGTCTGTCCATCACCCGATACACTGGGATCCCAGAGATTACGTTGGGCTGGATGAAATCAAGCTGATCCACAAACTCGGCTGAGGCTCCGGGGAACTGGGGCTTTTCCAGTGTCGAGTCAAAGGGCTGCTGCCGCTTAACAGCCTGGAAGATTCAATCCAAGCATTATTTAGTGCCCTGGTAAAGCGCCCCATGTACAAAGGCTCAGTCCCTACCGCAGCGGTCTAGGGTTTGATTCCGACCTGCGGCCCTTGGCTGCACATCTTTCCACTCTCGCTCCCTTTCCTGTCTGTGTAACTGTCCTCTCAATTAAAAAGGCAAAAAATTATTCTTATAAAAACGTGTGACAAAGCAAGGCCCTCTCTAAAATAGACACCACAAAAGGGGATTTAGCTTCCTCTTAATGTCATCCAAAAAAACAATAGTTGCTTTGTTGAGACCAAAAGGGAAACTGACTGTTGCATGTTATATTATAAAAGGTGATGATTTTACTGGAATACGGCCCCACTTCCTGTTACAAAAACTTCCTGCAATAGATGTAAATCACAGATTGTGTTTGTTGAAATGTAACACGTTTCCTTAAACAGGGGATTTCATGGATAACATCCTTTTGAATCCCCTTGTTTAATGCTGAAACATGTTATCTTAAAGCCTCAGCCTTTAGATAACCTTTGTTTTTGAAGCCGTCTGCTGGAGCAGTCACATTACTTGTATTTGTTTTAGTTCCAGTAGATTCATATGCAACACTAATGACTGGGCAATATTTTTTTTTAATAGCGTATGAGTACAAAGGTCTTATTTAAACAACCAGAAAGTGCAGATATCCTAAATGATCACTAGAGGTAGACAAAGTGTAAGGAAGTCTACTAGAGGTAGACTTGAGGGATCAACACTTACTACAGTGTTAAAAACCATAGAATGTAAATATCCTTTAAATGTACAACTAAAAGACCTGGATTCAAAGTACAAAAGTATTAGCATCAAAATAAACTGTAATAACAAAGTACCTGAAGTAAGTGCATTCATTATGCAGAATGGTCCATTTCAAATTAATATATTTACTGGATTATGCTAAGTGATGCATTAACTACTACAAATAACACCAGAATATTTAATGGGACTCAACAAAACCAAACGTGACTTTTTGTTTTAGTAAAAAATAAAAATAAAAAAGATATTTCGACCTTATTTTTTTTTTTATTATTATCTTTGATATTTCGACTTTAACCTTTAACTTGAAGACGGAAGTTTTATCCTGACGCCCCTTTGCTCGACCAATGGCATTACAGCTAGCTAAATCTTTAGCCGGCTAGCAAGCTAACGTTTCCTAGCTAAGCTTTAGAGTCATAACGTCCAACACTAGCTAGTGCCATTCATGCTGCTGATTAAAAATGAATCATATATATTCACAAACATTTGGGCCCCTACAATTTGACTTCATATACTGCGTTGGAGAATCGGTATATAATTAATTCTACGTTAGTTCCTGCAAGGTTGTCAGCTAGTTGGCTCATAACCCATCGCGACAACTGGAGAAGTCAAGCAACGCGTTCTTGTGAATCCTTGATGGGTCCTCAAAACCAGACCGCTCTAATCATAACAAGTTTAAACTTCATACATACAGTTAACGTTAACACTCTCGTAGCTGAATGCTTAGCTTGACATCGTAAGTTTTGATATTAGGCCATGGTCAGACCACTTTTTCTAATAACCCTGTGGATGCTAAAGCGACCTTTCGTGTTACTAAGCTAGATACTAAGCTAGATACCCTTATATCTACCGAACAGAACAATATAGCAATGTTTCACTTTTTTTATAAACTTACACCGACTCTGAAGGCTCTGTGTTGAAGCAGCCTCGATGCCTTCAGTCCTGCCGTCTGACGAACAACATGGAAACATACTCCATACATTTTGTTCATACTCCTCACAACCGCCATCAGGACCGTCCACGGCCGATAGCTTGTCAGGGATCTTTAAAATATGTAAGAATAATGTGACAAAACTAGCTAGCTAACAATAACCGTTAGAACGGTTTTCAATCTTTAGCCCTGATATTCACATTCACATTCACAATAAAACTTGTCAGGCAGGTTAGCTACAAACGGCCGTGTCGCGGTCGCGTCAACCACAATCATGAAGATGACATCCGGTCTACCTTCAAATTAAGAGTCAAAGTTATGACGAGTGGATTGTGACAATTCAAAGGATACTCAGGAGTTTCCCTGCTCGTCGCCGCCAAACCGTGTGGATTTTTGAATTGATTTAATAGGCATGCACACATGCATTTCCTTTGTGGCCTGCACACTACCCATTTCACTGTCAAATCAGTGTATTTTTTTGTTTGGATGTATGAAATAATAAGTTACAGGCTTAGGGAGACCACAGATATGTGTAGGAATGGAATCATATTGGATTGGATAACACCACATACATACAGTACATGGGGTTAGGGAACTGTAAATGTGTTACATATATATATATATATATATATATATATATATATATATATATATATATATATATATATATATATATATTCATTACTGTTTATTGTTGATCCCAAGTGGGGAAATTACAATGCACACACACAAACACACACACACACACACACACACACACACACACACACACACGCTCAGGACCTATTCATGCACAAATGGAGAGATGTCAAAGTTAGTGGGCTTCCAGTGCTGGATCAGCGGCCTAAGCAGTTGAGGTTGTACGGTGCCTTGCTTAAGAGCACCTGGCAGCGTCCAGAAGGTGAACTGGCATCTCTCCAGCTACCAAGCCACACTCTGTACTTTGGTCCGTACTGGCAATTGAACCAACGACCCTTTGGTTCCCAACCCAAATAACCACGGAATTTATATGCATTTGCTCCGCTAAACCTACAATATGTGACATTTCAAATGCAAGAAGACACAATACTTTTTTTATTGGTACACAATGACAGGAAATAGAAATAAGTAATAAGTTGTGCACACTTTTCCAGTAATTATATACATATGTATAGATTATATAACATATATTTTCCTGCAATTCAATGTGACATATTTGTTCTCCTTGGAAACTTTGAGATCCCCACTGAAGTATGTTTTTCCGCACCACATGAGTTCATGAAGACAATCTCATCTTACTTGATATTAGATATCCAACTAAGTCAGCTACACAACAAACCAGAGGCACGTGTGTTTTTCACGGACTTCCTTAAGATGCAATGCTTTTTGAGAGGATACAATATGTGTGCTCTCTAGTCGGTGTGAATGTAACATAACCAGAGATGTGTGCAGAGGTGGAAAAAGTACTAAAATATTGTACTCAAGCAAAAGTCCCAATACTTTGATGAAATATTACTCATGTACAAGTAAAAATACCTATCTGAAAATGTACTCAAGTAAAAGTAATAAGTAGCAAAAACATAACACATATCACAAATGACATTTAAAACCCTAAGAAAGGTATAATGTGCAATTTTAGTTCAGACCATCCCGTAAAACGTTTTCAAAATGAAAGTACCATACATTGTTAGTTCTAAGGGCCATCCTTAAACAACAGTTATAATGCAAATCAAGGCCAAATCACGTGTTTTGACTCCAAAATTGGGTTAGATCCTAATGTTCACAGCTCAGACTAACAGCTAGCTACTACACACCTAATGTTCACAGCCCAGACTAGCGACTAGCGACTAGCTTCTACACATCTAATGTTCACAGCCCAGACTTGCAGATAGCTTCTACACACCTAATTAGATGTATGTGAATTAATTTATCCAGTCTCCTACATACGCTGTCCTACGGTACGGTTGGGCAATTCATTTTCCCAAGGGGACCCATGAGAAACAGGGACTGTTGTGGAGGGCCGGACTAATGGAATAAACTCTATTCTGCTCAATATTAATTTTATGTCAGGCGGCACATTCTGAAACGTCTCTTTTTTCTCTGGGCATCTTGGTGCAACAGAGTGCACCAAAAACTCCCCTTCAGAAAATGGCTTGGCTGGTGTTGATATCAGTTTAACCAACAAAGCTTCAGATGCCCATGCCCGCTCTGCATCAGTCAAGTTGTTTAGTGTAGTGGCGACTCAGATTATTATCCTTTAACACAGCGATCTGTTCTCCACAAACGCAGCACACGGCTTTACCTTTGACTTCAGTAAATAAATACTTAGAAGCACAAATACTTTGTTACTGTACTCAAGTAGATTTTTCAGATATTTTTACTTTACTATTTATTTTTATGGCGACTTTTGACTTTTACTCCTTACATTTTAACACAAATATCAGTACTTACAGAGTTACAGAGATGTGTGCAGAGGTGGAAAAAGTACTGAAATATTGTACTCAAGTAAAAGTCCCAATACTTTGATGAAATATTACTCATGTACAAGTAAAAATACCTATCTGAAAATGTACTCAAGTAAAAGTAATAAGTAGCAAAAACATAACAAATGTCCCAAATTACATTTAAAACCCTAAGAAAGGTATAATGTGCAATTTTAGTTCAGACCATCCCATAAAACGTTTTCAAAATGAAAGTACCATACATTGTTAGTTCTGAGGGCCATCCTTCTTTTCTTCAAAAACATAAACACCAGATATAATATAAAATCAAGGCCAAATCACGTGTTTTGACTCCAAAATTGGGTTAGATCCTTATGTTCACAGCCCAGACTAGCAGCTAGCTTCTACACACCTAATGTTTTATTATATATATATATATATATATATATATATATATATATATATATATATATATATATATATATATATATATATATATATATATATATATATATATATATATATATATATATATATATATTTTATTAAAATTCCAAGCTCGTACTTTGTTACTTTTACTTGACTAAAGAAGTTAAATCAGTGCGTCTACTTTTACCAGAGTATTTTAAAGTATCTGTACTTCTGAGTACTCCTCGCCTATCTTCTCGGAGCCTCTAAAACCTAGTGCAGGTGTAGTGATCAATAGTGCAGCCAACATCGGTGGGGTGGTATTGAGGAATAAACCACCCTCACAGAATACACCAGCTAACAGACACTCTACTGGTTCTTACATAGCAGGCTACCTTAGTCAGCTGGAGGACAGGGGACTTCCCGAAGGAGCCTGTTCATTGTTAAGTTATGGAAATGGAGATCATTATGGAGATTGGTCCGATAAAGACAACTCTCTTCCACCTGCTTACTCCAACCGCTCTGCGTCAGAGCCCGAGGTGTACTTTCTGCTCAGAATGTAGCTCAGACCATAACCTAAAATGAGACTAACTATCAAGCAATGATTCTTGATGATATTCAGTTACACCACAAGCCAGAAGATTAAGGAAATAAATACTTGTCATAGTTTGTTCCTAAGTTCGCGGATCCATAGGTTTCCATTATAACAGTTAAATTAATCTTATTTTGGGCTATTTTTAGAGAAAGATATAGTGTGTACAATGTACGTGAAATGTCACATGTAATCCATGGTTGGATTTGACAGCATGCATTTCCTGTATGAAATACTATTCAATCATGAATGGTCCTTTTAGTCTGTATTTTTTATATTCTACTTAATGTGTAAAAGTACTTGGGAACTTTGACGCCCTCCAAATGGCTTCCTAGACTGACTGTACAGATACTTGTTATCTTTGTTCCTGTGATGTACTGTCCAAATTGCGTACATTGAATATGAAGCAAAAAGCAGAATTGAGTCTTAAGCAGAGAGATAATGTATTTCTATGTATCATTTGAATGTGCAGTATAATCAGACAGCTACTTTCAATAGATGTGGTTCATCTTATCAAATGTAAGTCATCCTTCTCTTTTTGGTGGTATTTCTAAATTTGTGTTGTGTGTAAATGTTCCTGTCATTGTTAATCTAAGATGGATTTTAGTTAAGAACCAAATGTAACTGTACATTTATGTTTGTGCATGTTACCTGTGTAACCTGTGTAATAGTCCAGCATGACTATGCACCAATTTATGAAATAGATGTTGCATTGCCCAAAATAATTTGCACCAAACAAACAACTGGATTGCATACAATGGAGGACAGGCTTGTTTAGGTGCAATATAGTACATCAACTTCTGTGCTTGGACTTGTTGCTCTCTATGATTTGTATTTGAAAACATGATTGCAAATTTGAAAGATTTGGAGTTTAAAGGTCTTTATTTTTATAATTGCTTTGATACAGACTGTTGGTTATTATGGTTGTTTTAATTTGTATAACATAATGGAATGAAATACTGAAATAACAGAGTGACATCGGCACAGGGTCAGGCTGAGGAGTGGAGTGTGGTAAAGCTGAAGTTTTCTTTTTTATTGTTTCAGTGTTGCACCATTCTTTTTTTCTTTACCAATGCAATAAAATATTAAAATATTTGATTTTAACAAACCTCATGTTTATTTCATGTTTTGCTCAAAATGTTACACAGAACATGCAAAGACAGACCTTATAAATCAATTGTTATAATTCACAACAGCCTCATCTTTCCCCAACATGCCATCTTAAATATAATGGGGTGTAATTGCTCATGAAATTACTGTGTAATAGAGATGACATGTGGCACACCTGTTGCTCTGGGCGTAACATTCCCTATACTGGTTTTAACAGACTGCCACACTTTAAGTTATATTGATCAATCACAGTACAATATTCCTCTTCTAAGCGGAAAGGACACACATTTGAATGATTTCTATCATGTTTGACTTTGCAGCTCACACACACACACACACACACACACACACACACACACACACACACACACACACACACACACACACACACACACACACACACACACTTCATACAAGCTAATCACTTGTAAGCATTCAATTGTTTTTCCACCATCACTCTAGAGAGGAACAATTTGGGCTTGTGTGCTGCTTGTGTCATCAGTACTTCTTCCTTGAATAAGGCTTTACACCTGTTATAAATACTCACTACAACAATCCACTTGTGCAGAGTGGGTGGTGGTTATTTTTTAGTCAAGACACCATTTTCCGCTCCCCCACTATAAACCTTGTGATGTTATCTGTTTAACCAAGTTAAACATGTTTCTGTTTACAATGTCCTCTCTTTTTGCCAGTAACTGACATGAGGCTCTTATGTTTCATTTGGATTTGGATGTGCTATTTTATGGGATTTGTCTTTGGTAAGAGAAATTGCTGAACAGTGTTTGTGAGATATGATTTATTCTGAACTTAATTAACTATTTTCAGGTTTGATGTGTCTTGTGTTGTACTGTGTTTTACAGACTGAATCTACTGACGCATATTCTGACATTCTGATAACACTCTGCTATATGTGTTAAATGTCCAGAACAGCTGCATCCATGGCTTGGTTCCCCTGGTTCCTTGCTCAGTGGCCCTCCTCAGCTCTCTCCTTTGTTCTTGTCAGTGTAGTTGGCAGACAGATGGGACTGGAGGTGGTTCAGGCGACAGTGTGCACCCGGTGGGGTGCACCGAGCAACAAAAGCCTCTCCCAGGATGGAGATGTGATTATCGGTGGACTTTTTAATCTCTATTACAAACCTTCAGATGTAGAGCAGGTCTTTACCAAGCTGCCACATTATGAACCTTGCACTGGGTAACTTAATCAGTACATTGTTGTTGAATGTGTGGTGTTTATTATGTTGTTCAGCACATCTGTTTTTTTATATTTTTGTCATGCTTATATGTTTCTGTTAAAATGCAGATGAAAATATAACTGAAATCTACCAGATGTTGAACTAGAAAGTCAGAGTGTGCACGTTTATAATTACACATTGGTTTTATATTGATTATATTTATTATTAAAGGGTATAAAGTTATATATATATATATATGTATAAATGCAAATTTGACTTGGTTGGTATATTTATGAAATTTTTGGAAATTTGCTGTTTTTATGTTTATGGTGATTATTTTTTTATCTGTCACTAATTCATGTTGTGGTTTATGTTATGTTATATGCTGTTCTTTTCTACTCCTGTGGTTTTAGATTTGATCCGGAGGTATTACAAAATGTGTATGCCATGTCATTTGCGGTGGAGGAAATCAATCGTAACAACACCCTGCTGCCAGGAGTAAAGCTGGGCTACCGCATATTTGATAGCTGTGTCCGATATCCCTGGGCTCTGCAAGCTGCATTGTCACTGGTTGCAGGAGACGAACAAAGCTGCAACATAACAGCCTCCATGTCTCGTACTGCAGCTAATGATCAACCCAGAGAGACAACAGGTATCACTTGATTTTCCTCAGTATGCTACTAACATTTGCTATATCCATGAAAACATCAGTTTGTAGTATAAAAAGATTGTCCTCATGTAATTATATGTCCAATGCTATCAGCAGGTGGTCAACCTGTTCCTTTGCTCATTGGTGATGCCGCATCAACAACAACCATATTTCTGTCCAGAATCCTAGGGCCTCTTTCTGTGCCATTTGTGAGTTTTGTTATATCAGGAAATAAACCTGATGAACTTTTTCATACAGTCTACACCATGAGGCTGATACTATTTTTTAAATTAAAAATAAAATGTCTTATTATTGCTGTAAAAGCAGTGTCAAAATAATGTTGCTGTGTTTTTCTCTCAGATCAGCTACTTGTCAAGCTGCCCCTGTCTAAGTGACAAGATTAAGTTTCCAAACGTCTTCAGAACAATCCCCAGTGATATTTACCAAGCCCGGGCCATGGCACAGCTGGCCTTACGCTTCCGCTGGACTTGGATGGGAGCGGTGGTTGTCAACAATGATTATGGTCTTTTGGCAATACAGGTGCATGTTATTGTTATTATTCTATAAAATGCCTGAAAACTCTTGAATAGATCTCCTTCATATATACTTAAGATAACCATATCCTATTTATATGAACTTATTTGTTGTTTTGAACTCCAGGCATTTCAAGAAGAGACTCAGGGGAAAGGGGTTTGTTTGGGATTCATAGAGACGCTCCGCAAAGAAACTATTGAGAGTGATGCCAGACGTGTAGCCCTCACAATTCAAGCTTCAACTGCGAGGGTGATTCTGATCTTTTGCTGGTATACAGAAGTAAAGAAAGTATTTCTGGAACTGGCCAAGATAAATGTGAGCAACTGGCATGGAAATAAAAAAAAAGTTATGGGCTGTAGTTTGTAAAAACGTAATGCCATCTGTTTTTCTTGTCGTAATTTATTTAAATTTCCTCTTACTGTAGGTGACGGACAGACAGTTTCTGGCAAGTGAGGCTTGGAGCACCAATAATGATCTTCTCCGAAATCTTGCCATCTCTAAAGTGGCCACCGGTGTTCTCGGTGTGGCCATTCGAAGTTCAACAATACCCGGATTTGAAAATTATCTCAGAAGTTTGCACCCAATTCGTAATCCTGATGATGACTTCTTACGAGAATTCTGGGAAAATGAGTTTGGATGCAGTCCTGGAGCTTTGCAATTACATGCAGCACCTCTCTCTTCACCACTCAAACCAAGGTCTAACCATGTATCTTCTGCCAAAGCGTCCTTTCAGAAAGCTTCTCTATCACCCTGCAGTGGCACGGAGTCCCTGGAGGGACTGCATAATCCCATCACTGATACCTCTCAGTTAAGGGTGGCATATAATGTCTACCTTGCTGTTTATGCTGCAGCCCATGCCCTTCATAGCCTTCTCTCCTGCCCCGACACAGACAGTTCAACCGGAAACAACAGCTCCACCTGCTCTTCTCCAAAAAACATCAAATCCATAGAGGTAAACATAATTTATCCCTGTGTTATCTCATCCACGAGAGTCATAGTTCTTTACATTTTTTGAACTGAATATTTATATTGTAAGTGCATTGTTTTTTGTAGACAGATTTGGTTTTAAATATCAACGGTCTCTTTAACATTTGTTGCTTTCAGCTGTTGCAGCACTTGAACAACGTGCATTTCACCACACCACAGGGGGAAACGTTTTACTTTCAAGGTGGTGACGCCCCAGCAAAGTACGACCTCGTCAACTGGCAGAACTCCCCTGAGGGATCACTCAAACTTGTTTTGATTGGTCGTGTGGACGGGTTTGACCTCCACCTAAACGAGTCAGCTATTCAGTGGAGCACCGGATCCAATCAGGTGGTCACATCGACAAGTGGTGTCAAGGCTACAAACAAATTTCTTGTTGAAATAAACGCCTGTTTCGACTCACAATATTATGTTGTCGAGAATAATATTTGGTTTGTTGTTTAGGTTCCTACTTCAGTGTGCAGTGAGAGCTGCCCCCCAGGCACCCGTAAGACCAACAGGAAAGGAGAACCTCCATGCTGCTTTGACTGTATCCCATGTGCTGATGGGGAGATTAACAAACAACCTGGTGAGGAAATCACTACATCAGTCAACTTTAATTTTCCCCCTTTGTGTTTTAGTTTCCTTCCCTCTCTCCTATTTTTTCCTCTCCCAGGTTCCCTTCACTGTGAGCGTTGCCCATTAGAGTTTTGGTCCAATGCTAAACGAACTGCCTGCATCCCTCGCCAGCTGGACTTCCTTTCCTTTAATGAAACTTTGGGCATTGCCCTGACTACAGCAGCTGTGTCTGGTACCGTGGTGACAACAGCTGTATTTGTAGTGTTTCTCTGCTACCGTCACACACCTATGGTGAGAATCTTAAATAATGTAACAGAAACTGTGTTGGATGCATTTAAATTAATGTCACATTTTTTCCTGTTTTGTACTGTTTAAATGGCCAAATGGTCTTTTTCTGTTAATCTGATTTACATCAAGGTTCGAGCCAACAATTCAGAATTGAGCTTCATGCTTCTCCTGTCGCTGAAGCTCTGCTTCCTGTGCTCACTGGTGTTCATTGGCCGTCCATCAGTCTGGGCTTGTCGGTTCCAGCAGGCAGCTTTTGGGATCAGCTTTGTACTTTGTGTTTCCTGCCTCCTGGTCAAAACCATAGTAGTTCTGGCTGCTTTCCGCTCAGCTCGGCCTGGTGCTGAAACCTTGATGAAGTGGTTTGGTCCAGGCCAACAGAGAGGAAGTGTTTGCCTCTTTACATCTATACAGGTGTGAATATTTGTTATTTGAATAAATTATAAGAAAATTGTTAGACATATAAAAAACATAACACATACATGTGTTTACATTTTATACAGGTTATCATTTGTGCCACGTGGCTGTCCCTCAGCCCCCCTGTGCCTCAACGTGATCTGGGTTTTCAGGGGTCAAAGGTCACCCTGGAGTGCGCTATGACCTCTGTGGTGGGCTTCTCTCTGGTTCTAGGTTACATTGGTTTGTTGGCCTGCACTTGCCTTCTCTTGGCCTTTTTTGCTCGTAAACTCCCTGACAACTTCAATGAGGCCAAACTGATCACCTTCAGCATGCTGATATTCTGTGCTGTCTGGGTGGCCTTTATACCTGCTTACGTTAGCTCTCCTGGGAAGTATGTTGTCGCTGTGGAAGTTTTTGCAATCCTGGCCTCTAGCTATGGTTTATTGCTCTGCATTTTTGCCCCCAAATGTTTCATTATTCTCTTGAGGCCTAAGAAAAACACCAAGAAGCACCTGATGGCCAGGTAGTTTTCTGGCTGAAATGCCTCCCAACTTTTCCCAGCCTGGCATTATGCAATTGTCATGTGGTTTGTCAATCATCCTTCTTCTGGGAGTCATCTAAATAATGCTAAATGTAAATGTGCTTGCATGAAATAAAACAAAAGTTTCAACCACACATAGTTATGGCTTTCATTGGTAACTGAGCAAGAATATATCTGCTGTTCATTAAATGATCAAATATCTACTAATAATTAATATAACACTTCATATCAATCATTAAAGAAAAATAAATGTTTAAATTAAATGCTGCTTACTAAAAAGTGTAGTGATGTATTTTGCATTAATTATTAATTAATTATTAATTCTTTTGCATGTGGTTGTATTCCGTGTTTTAAAAAATACTCAAATGGATACAACTCTCCACCAGTCCCTCAGAAAACAAAACATTTTGATTAAAATTACACTACATTAATTATTTTTTTGAAATAGATGTCATTCATTTATTCAAGAAAGATTATGTAGCTTGTGTACCATCCTGTTCATTATTTGGGAAACTCTTAATACATGCAATAATTGATTGAAGTAAGTGTATTTCGTTCACAGTGGACCAATATCAGTGGTACAGTATGTTCTAGCTTTATATAGTTCACTGATGTCAGAGTTTTGGTGCATTTACCAAAATAAACCACTAGATGGAAGTATCATACCATCTAATGGAATGATGCTCTGACACTTCTTTCCTCATCTCTCACCAAGGTTTGTTCCTTGTCGGACATGCTGGTCAAAGACCCATCCTGCACACTTATTACACATATACACCAGCTGGGTGTGGGGAAGAGTTCCAACCAGGGTGTGTTGAGTGTGGTCTACTGTATATCTTACCATCACCAATACTGAATAAGTTCCTGCTTATTCATGTGTCAGTTTTGGAGATGAAACCTACATGTAATTTTCATTTGTATTACTTAGCATACACTTCTCATGCATTAAATAATGCCATATCTCTGCGTAGAGGATTCCACTTCCATATTGATTAATTTATGTCAAGAAATCATGGGATGCAGTTTTATGTGACAATGGTTTGGTAATGATGGTGTCCCAAAAAGTGTTTTAGAAAAGAAAATGGCTTAGGTTGTACTGCTCTGTGTGTGATATCAATACATATCTGTGAGATTCATGTTCCGTTTTATTTATTTATTTGTCTTTAAGGTCCTACAACCATTTTTAACATTCAAGTGACCTTACTGCAACCCAAATATTCTAATAACCCAGTTTGTCCTGAAACTGGGTTAAGATATGTTCATATCTTGACTGTAGACAACAGGGTTGATGTTTTACAAGCTTTTTTATAAAATAAATCCAGACGGACAATGAACTGTAAAAATGTCCTTAGGGTTCAGAGGGTTAAAAACTGGAAGAAGGTTGTTGTGACCTCATTGCTTACTATTGCTATGGCACATGTACATTATAGAATGCTGTGGAAAGTTTTCATTGGAACAAGTTTATCAAATGACCACAGTGAGGTCTCAGAGACTGGGACACTTTCTGTCAAGAGATGTTGCCAAACTTCCAAATGGCTAGATACCACAAATTATTATTAAGTATAATTCATTCACTTTCACTTGCATTCATCTAACTCTATGGGGATATATGTGGTCCCTGCTCTCCAGGTTAGTACTGTAGTTTCTGTATCACACAGCTGTCAGTTTTTTCTAATTGTTTTGCTCTCACCTTTGAGAGAATTGATTTAGTGCAGTGTCATCCTGTTTACTATCATTCCGCCATGGGCTTTACAGCTGTTATAAATACACAGAACAACATCTATGTTGTGTAGAGCTGGAGGGGGGGGAGTATGTCATACCTCGTATGTTGTCAGTGCAAGTTGTATCTGTTGTAATTTACATTTTTTCATTGGAATTTATTCTGATTTACATGTGGATGTCTAACAGATATATTAAGAAGGAATTAAGATAATTTAACTTTTTTCATTTCAGGAACTTTTAACTGTTTACTGACTCTTTTGTGCCAATGGGAAGCCATCTAGCTGGGTATATTGTATACATTTAAAGTGTCCAGAACAGCTCCATCCATGTCTTGGTTTGTCTGGCTCTTCACTCTGAGACTATGCTCAGCCCCATCCCTGCTCTTTGTGGGGCTTGTCGGCAGACGGCTGGGGCTCAGGGTGGGGTTACAGGTGGTTGAGACAGTGTCTTGTTCCTGTTGGGGTAAACACGGCAACCAGGGTCTGTTTCAGGATGGAGATGTAGTTATTGGTGGGCTCTTTAATGTTCATTCCAAGCCTCCAGCTATAAACAATGACTTCACTCACTTGCCTGACTTTAAGCCTTGCACTAGGTAAAACTCTAAATTTTACTTTTTACTGTGTGTACTGCATAATTCATGCACTTATCAGCTGTATCTTTTTCTGTTCCATAGATGGTTAACTATTGGTAGTTTCTTAATTAACACACGTTTGGTTAATTGTCTTGTCAAAAATATTTTGTTATTATTGCCTATTTAAAGCTATTTAATGATAATGAAGATTATTACCCATATTATTTAAGGATTATTACAGATCTTCACAGTCACTTTGACAGCATTTTGAATGATATTTTTCTTTATTTATATATTAATGATTTATTTTTCTCATGCCTTTTCTCCTGTGGTATCAGTTTGGAAAATCTTCCATTACAGTATATCTATGCTATGGTGTTTGCGCTGGAGGAAATCAATCACAGTACAACCTTGTTGCCAGGGGTGAAGCTGGGCTACTATATTCATGATAGCTGTGGTGTAGCCCTGTGGGCTATGCAGGCTGCACTGTCGCTGGTTGGAGGAGACAGCGCCAAATGTAATTCAACAGACCCTCCAGACTATTCTGATAAGTATGAAGAGGGAATTGGAGAAAAAAAAGGTACTTTATCAAACCGCATGGTTTATACTTCTGCTTTAATACCAAGCAAATAGATTGATGACAGCCTAAACACTGCAATGTTGTGTTTGAAAGAGAGCCAAGCCCTAACAAATGACTGTTTCATAATTTTTTATAATGTCATCAGGTGTTCAGTCTGTTCCTTTGATCATTGGTGGTTCCTCATCCGAAGAAGCCAAGATACTCTCCAGATTCTTGGGGCCACTCTCTGTACCTTTAGTAAGGTTCCATTAAAAGTTTGAATATATAAAAAAGTAGTAAAAAGTCAATAACTTTCAGATTTTCACTCATAATGTTAAACGCTCTGTGGTTTAAAATTACATTCATAGGGTTTCTTTAACCTATTGATGGATGGACTTTGGTGCATATGGCACATTTATGCACCTTCATTTTGCTGTAAAAGGAAAGGAAACTATTTGTTGTTCATTACAGTCTTCTTAAAAAACAATCCCCTGGGTGAAAATGAGATTATAACAATCTTTACGTGCATGACATTTCAATATAAGTATACAATTTTAGAATATCCAAGTATGTATGTGTTTTTTGTCTTTTACTGTAGATGAGCTACACAGCAAGCTGCCCCTGTCTGAGTGACCGGCGCCAGTATCCTCACTTCTTCAGGACCATGCCCAGTGACATTTACCAAGCCTGGGCCATTGCCCAGCTTGCCATACGATATAACTGGACCTGGGTTGGGGCTGTGGTAGTAAACAACGATTATGGCCTTGTGGCAATTAAGGTGTTTCCATTTGCACTGCATTGCTATGCACTCTATACAAGATAGATTCAGCTAATCTTTTTACTCCTTTCAACTTTTTATGTCAGTTGTTTCAGGAAGAGACTCAGGAGGCAGGGGTGTGTGTGGCATTTATAGAAACTCTCCAAAGGGAAAACATTGTGAGTGATGCCAGACGAGCAGCCCTCACAATTCAGGCCTCTACTGCAAAAGTGATTCTGATCTTTACCTGGTACACAGATGTGAGGGAACTGTTCCTGCAACTCTCCAAGATAAATGTGAGTAAATGAAATACAATTGGGTATTTAATCTGTAAATAACAACCAAAGTTTTTAAAGTTATCTTTTGATTTTGTTTTGTTGCTATCACTAGGTGACTGACAAACAGTTTGTGGCCAGTGAGGCGTGGAGCACAAGTGATGATCTTCTCAAAGATCCTGTCACTTCTGTAGTGGCAAAGGGTGTGCTTGGTGTAGCCATTCGAAGTAGAGCTATACCTGGATTTGAAAATTTTATCAGAAGCTTGAACCCATCTCGTCGTCTTGATGATACGTTCTTAAGAGAATTCTGGGAAAAGATGTTTAGTTGTAATCCTGGGGCTACACCGTCTCAAGCAGACAGGTTGCTTCAAAAAGCTTCTCAACCACCCTGCAGTGGCACAGAGTCGCTGGAGGGAGTGCAGAATCACTTCACTGACTCATCTCAGCTCAGGGTGACCTATAATGTATACCTTGCTGTTTATGCTGCAGCCCACGCCCTTCACACGCTTCTCTGCCCCGTCAGAGACAGCTTACCTGGAAACAACAGCCCCACCTGCTCCTCTCCAAAAAACATCAAATCCATAGAGGTAAACACCAGTATGTCTATTTCAACAGCACACAATTTAATAGAGATGTTAACTAAATTTTTATGTGACAAATGCAACTGCTTAAAGGTCCCATGGCATGAAAATGTCACTTTATGAGTTTTTTTAACATTAATATGAGTTTGCCCAGCCTGCCTATGGTCCCCCAGGGGCTAGAAATGGTGAAAGGTGTAAACCGAGCCCTGGGTATCCTGCTCTGCCTTTGAGAAAACGGAAGCTCAGATGGGCCGATCTGGCGTTCTGATGACGTCCCATGATGTCATAAGAAGCAAGATTACCTCCTCTTTCTCTGCTTTGAGAATTTGGCCCGCCCAGGAGAAAGAGACATCATGTCTTGCAAACAAGCAAAGCATGGCAGTTGCTGGCACCCCTTGCTCCTCCTCAATAGCATTAAAAGCTACAGACACAGAAATGGCACGTCCTAAGGAAAGCCCATTGTGGCACTGGCTCTAGTTGCTGTAATTCTGCACCAAGGCTGAATTTTGGAAAAGAGGCTTCAGATACAGTATTAGGGGACCACTAAGGCATAATAAAAGCAGCATGTCATTGGACCTTTATTGACATTTAGATTTAAAAATAGTTTTTTACTATAATGTTGATCTTCTTAGCTGTTGCAGCACTTAAACAACGTGAACTTCACAACGCCACAGGGTGAAATGTTTTATTTCCAAGACGACGACACTCCAGCAAATTACGACCTCGTCAACTGGCAGAACTCCCCTGAGGGATCACTTAAACTTGTTGTGATTGGTCGTGTGGACGGGTTTGACCTCCACCTAAACGAGTCAGCTATTCAGTGGAGCACCGGATCCAATCAGGTGGTTAAAAAGAAAGAATATTGATTCATGTCAATGCCAAACGCTCTATAGAATTAAATAATTACTGTGATTCACAAGACGTTATCTACTTGTTTAGGTGCCTACTTCAGTATGCAGTGAGAGCTGCCCCCCAGGCACCCGAGTGGCCAGCAGGAAAGGAGAACCTCTCTGCTGCTTTGACTGTATCCCATGTGCTGATGGGGAGATTAGCAATCAAACTGGTGAGGAAAAAACACATAAGATATTACTGACTTGTATAACTTTCAGATCATCCAACAGTGTATGTCTTCCTCACCCAGGTTCCCTTCACTGTGAGCGTTGTCCATTAGAGTTTTGGTCCAATGCTAAACAAACTGCCTGCATCCCTCGCCAGCTGGACTACCTTTCCTTTAATGAAACTTTGGGCATTGCCCTGACTACAGCAGCTGTGTCTGGTACCGTGGTGACAACAGCTGTATTTGTAGTTTTTCTTTACTACCGTCAAACACCCATGGTAAGAACTCAGAGTAATGTAATTAAAAAGTGTTTATTTAACATCTAGGGCAAGGGAATCCATATTGGGTTGTTATTGTGCTTGTCGTTTTAATACCAATTTAATCCCAATTCTCATTTGCAGGTACGAGCCAACAATTCAGAATTGAGCTTCCTGCTTCTCCTGTCGCTGAAGCTCTGCTTCCTGTGCTCACTGGTGTTCATTGGCCGTCCATCAGTCTGGGCTTGTCGGTTCCAGCAGGCAGCTTTTGGGATCAGCTTTGTACTTTGTGTTTCCTGCCTCCAAGTTAAGACCATAGTTGTTCTGGCTGCTTTCCGCTCAGCTCGGCCTGGTGCTGAAACCTTGATGAAGTGGTTTGGTCCAGGCCAACAGAGAGGAAGTGTTTGCCTCTTTTCCTTTTTACAGGTCAGAGTTGCAGAATCACTTTTTATTAACAAAATTAATACAGCATTTACTTACATTAAGCTGACATTTGTATGCTTTTTTTTCATCAAGGTTTTTATTTGTCTTATTTGGCTGTTGCTCAGCCCCCCTGTGCCTCAAGCTGACTTGGATATCCCAGGGTTAAAGGTCACCCTCAAGTGTGCCATGGCCTCTGTGGTGGGCTTCTCTCTGGTTCTGGGTTACATTGGCCTGCTGGCCTGCACCAGTCTCCTTTTGGCCTTTCTTGCTCGGAAACTCCCTGACAACTTCAATGAGGCCAAACTGATCACCTTCAGCATGTTGATATTCTGTGCTGTCTGGATAGCTTTTGTCCCTGCTTATGTTAGCTCTCCTGGAAAATATGCTGTTGCTGTGGAGATTTTTGCCATTCTCGCCTCTAGCTACGGTTTACTTTTCTGTATCTTTGCTCCAAAGTGTTTCATCATCCTTTTGAGGCCAGAAAAAAATACTAGGAAACACCTGATGGCTAGGTAGCGAAGAATATTAACAATGCACCTAATTCATTATTTCCTTGTCAATCTGTCTGCATTTATTCAATTTAAATAAGACTAGCTACTATTTCATTAGTTTGCTTGACCAAAAATGTCAGATGTGTTCACACAAACAACTGAATAGTTAAAAATAGAACTGAAAGCATATTTTTACTTCAATACTTGTACAACTATTACTAATGTAACAAACCTGGTACATAGAAACATTATTAAACATAAATAATAACATGTTATGGTTGTGTTTCTGTTTTCTTTATGGTGATGCAACTATTCACATCACAGGTTGTGCCATGAACATTTTATTTGAGTGATGTACTATGATTTACAGAAATGCCATTTTGAGATCAGGTTAGAATCACAAAAGTGAAGTATTGTAGGGAGAGTAGTAAAATGGTGGTAAGAGCATGAGAGAGTCCATGGGTCTTCATCATTTCATTATTATTAATAATGCTGACTCATTTAATTTTGGATTTCTTATGACATTTGAGGAAATACGGAAGAGAAGGATGGTTTTGAGGACTTTAACATCTCATTTAAAATGCACACCAATATAAATCGAAAACACTAATGATATCTTGGTTGTTATAGAAAACAAACCATGGCCTTTGGCTTTCCAAATTATCCAGTTCTTTGAAGTATAAAAAGAATGAGAAATGAGAAGAAAATGTATCCAATGTCCAATGTACCCACACTATTCGGCTGAGGGAGGGAGCCAGGCTAGGCTTTTTTATGTTTCTTCATTCAAATCCATTTGCGATTCATTCCATTTTGAATGGTGCCACAATATTTGATTGAATTTCAAATGGGATTTCATCCAGAACAGTGCAACTTTTCCTGTCTTTAACATCTCCCAGTGCATTCATTTCATACCACGTCTACACTTTGTCAGTTGTTGGCATTGGCAGTTCACATTAAAATTAAAATTCTAGTGGAAGGATATAAGCCTTCTAAGGGAGCTACATTTGTTCCAGATAACAATGCAGAGTTATTAAAAAATAAAAAGTACAGTGGCTGTTTGTGGAAATTATGGAATATTTGCCCATTATTGATCACCATGTATGCGCTTTTTATGCTTTTTGAGGCTTTAAACTGATTGTGAAATTTTATGACATGGACAATGGTCCTAATAACTGATACTAGGCTTAATATTGATAATATTAAAAAGATAAAATAACTAGCATTATTTTACTAACTTGTAGAAACAGCAAAGCTGGTGTTAGAGAGCAATGTTCATGCATTATAACTCTAGTAACCCTATTGTGTTAAGGAGAGCCTTCTAACCTTGTAACAGCCATTACTAAAGTCACTAATTTAGTGGACATTTGAGGCTCAGAATATGCAAATGCTATCACAGTAAGTTTTCATCTCAGATGCTTGTAGGCCTATTTAGAAGGCCTGTGAAAAATGTATCAATGTTGCCTGCAATTCCTTTACACTCAGAAAGTCATTAATCATTGCTTCTATAATGATTTAAGAAGAGCTTTTTGAATTTTTGGGGCACAATACAAACTGGTGAGTGTGTCTTTAAGTCCACATCAGCTTCAGGTCAAAATACATGGACATAATAATGTTGGATGAACCCACATAGTCTGCATGTTTTATTCTGGAAAGTAACATATTTTTTAATCAGGTGTAACGGTAATTTACACCATTAAAAGACACAGGTAACAAAGGCATTTAAATTGCAAGTACTTTGTACTTAAACTGCATTCTTGAAAATATGGAATAAATTGTTCAATGGTTCAAAATGATCAGCCCTGTTTTCTCAATTAATACCAACCTATTTTTTTTACCTGTATTTACCTGTAGTTTTTGAATTGTGTCTTATGAAACTAAGTGCAGGTTTTATGACTCAATGCCCCGACCCATGATAGCTTTCTTTGTGTTTCTCTCAGGTCTCAGCAGGATTATGTAACATTTGGGTCCAAACAGTGCCACTAAAAGGCCAAAACTGGAGGCCAGGATGGCAAATACCTCCAATGCATCTGCATATTTGCCTGGTGAGCTGATATAAGCAGGAACAAAGGCCACCCACACAGCACAGAAGATCAGTAGGCTGAAAGTGATCAGTTTGGCCTCATTAAAACTATCTGGAAGATTCCTTGCCAGAAATGCTAACAGGAAGCTGAGAATAGCCAGTAAGCCAATATAGCCAAGTAATACAGCAAACCCCACTGTGGACCCAACTATACACTCATAAACTATCTTGTCATTGTGGTATTGAGTGTTTTTATAAGGAGCTGGTGAGGCAGAGACAATCCAAGTGGTGCAGATTGCTGCCTGAATAGAAGTAAGAACCAGAACTGTCCCTCTCTGCTGCAAAACACCAAACCACTTCAGACTGGCTCCTCCTCCTGGCTGGGAGGCCTTGAACACTGCCAGAACCACCATGGTTTTTACCAGGAGGCATGAGACACAAAGTACAAAGCTGATCCCAAATGCTGCATGTCTCAGTTGGCATGTCCACAGCCTGGGACGACCGATAAACAGCAGTGAACACAGGAAACACAGCTTAAGTGACAATAATAGATGGAAACTTAGTTCTGAATTGTTGGCACGTACTATAGGTGTACTGCGATAATTGATAAAGATCCCCAGGACAACAGCACAGATAAATGTGCCCAGCAACGAGGCCGTTGTCAAGCAGATACCCAGAGGCTCTTGATAGGAGAGAAACTCGATTTTCTTAGGAACACAGTGGTCACGCTGGGGACTGGACCAGAAATCCTCTGGACAACTGGTGCACTCCATAGAGTCTATGACAATAAGGAAAGTTTTATCATTAATGCTTGTATTATATTTCCAAACTGCAATGTTTAAAACTGAATACCTACCAGTCTTATTGCTGATCTTTCCCTCAGAACAAGGGATGCAGTCAAAACAGCACACAGGCTCCCCCTTCTTTCTGGCCATGCGGGTCCCTGGAGGACAGCTCTCGCTGCACACTGACTGGGGTGGCTATAGGGAGAAAAATAAATATCTTTTATTTTACATAACTTTACACTGATAATATTGACTTGGCACACAAATTGTCTGAAAAATCAGAAGTTACCTGTTGTGATTCAAAGTTCCAGAAGATTTTGTCTTCAACAAGTGTGAGTTCTTCACCTTTGAATGACTCTTTAACTGCACCCACATTCTGCACTTCAGTTCTTCCATCAGGGAGCCACAGCCAGTTCATGATATCATATATTGGTAAGGCATCACCATTTTCATCAAATGACACTTGATCACCAAATGGTGTTGTGAAGTTAACTTTTTCCAAGTAATACACAAGCTGTGAATATCAGAATAAGGGATAGAGAAAAAAGAAATCAACATGACCATGGTGAATACAGCGGCACATTCAGTAATCAGACTGCATACTACAATTATAAACGGACAAAGTATTAACAATTCCAACAAAGCATTTTTAGTGAAGTCAAATCACTGATAATACTGTATACCCAGTGACAAGACATTGTTGTCTCTGACATGATAATAGTATCCACTGTGGTCATCTAGCGGTTGGGGAAAATCCTTTCAGCTGTCTGCTATGCATTAAGATTAGTAACCACAGAGCTTTGTAATCTTATACCCTCAGTGCTACTCTGCAGAACATACTAGAGAATATGATATAGTCACATAAACAGGGGAAGTGTAAACTGATATCACACCTGCCATGGCTCCAGTCTTTGCAAATTGCCACAGCTGTGTCCGCTGAAAGGCCCTCTCCCTGGGACACAGCGCAGCATGTCATCAAGGCCATACGCCAAGGCATACACAGCCTTGTACACGTTATACTCTGGCCTGAGGTTGGAGAGGTCCAGGAACTCAGTCTCTACATTCTCTAGATCTTCATTTCCAGTGCATAGTGCTCCCCCAGCTTCCACCCAACCTGTTGGAGGTGGTGCAAATCTACACTGAAATGTATCTTCCCAAAACTGATTTACCTGAAATGTATTCAATTGGTGTGTTATAAATAGTGATAAAATACTTTTACTTTTAAATAGTTTTATTTTTACAAATACCAGATCAGATTTCAAGGATTAACTCACAATGCTATTTCCATAGCTGTTGTTGTGTTGTAGGTCAGGACGTATTTGTAACAGGAAGTCCCTGAACCCTGGTATTTCTCCTCGACGGATGGCTATGCCCAGTGTGCCCCCCAGGTATGGCATTAGCTGGGGGGTCTGCAGCACAGTAGCTGCTGTCCAGGCTTCACTGGCCATCCACTGCAGGCCTGTCACATTCTGCCTCACCACCTGTTCATTGGATTATATAAAAGATATGGATTTGTAGTATCATGATATGGTCGATGTCTTCTCTTATTTCTGTGTTTTACACAGTATTATGAACAAAATAAGTTAGTGATCTCACTTTTAAACCCTGTTAACAACGGCTTTTACAAATAAGAAGTGTGCTTATTTAATTAAATCTATTTGGTACAGGACAATATTACATCTACTATTAAATCAGTTTGACACCTAAACATTAGGTTGTAGAATTACATAAAGTTGTATTTCCAGCCCAACCTCTTCCATGAGGTTAATCATGTGGCTTTCATGTGCGAACACAATGACCACACGAGCTGTAGATTTCCTCATCACATCCACAATCCTTCTTAGTTCAACTTGGTCATTGCCCCAAGGCAAAACCTCTACGTAGGCCAGACAACCTCCACCAGTCTGAACCAGGTCAGATTGGAAGGACTGGGCAGCGTGGAGTCCATAGTCATCATCACTGACCAGCAGACCTGCCCAAGTCCAGCTAAAGTGACTGAGAATCTGAATCATAGCACGCACCTAAGTAAATACAGAAGACAGGAATTAGTGCACAGGCTGGAATACTCTTTCATTGGGAACAAGCTAAACAGTTTCCACAATCGACCATGTTAAATTATTGCATTTTGGCTTGCCAACTAGCTCCATGATGGCACACAGAATGTGATAGATACCACACCAAAGGAATATTGTTTTTTTAAAATTTAAATGTCTTTTCCTTGCAGTTTGTTCTTTCTTAGAAATGTTTGAGTGCAGATGCTTTTTAATCCATTTTTATTTTGCTGATTGATGGTCACCTGGAAAGCATCACTTGGAATGGTCCTGAAGAAGGATGGAAACTTTTGCCGATCACTCAGGCACGAACATGTAGCAAAATAACTCACCTGTAACAGACATAGACTGCACATTTGAAAAACATTCAAAGCCTTTCTTCATTTTTCTTTCAACTTTTCAAGAGCGATTACTCCATGTTAACAAGTGACATTTAATTTGAAATTAAAATGTTCCAATGGCAGAAAACTTACCATAGGTATTCTATACAAACCATAGACAGTAGAGATGGCAATAGAACGGGTAGAGGAAGAATCACCCACAATCCCTAGTATTGGAGGGGTTCCTACACAGGTTTCATCTAATACAACCTTCTTCTCTTGACCGCTGGCTAATGACAATGCTGCGCGGAACCCGATTCCTAGTTGGATGCAGTTATCATAAAGACTGTATCCAAGAGTCACATTAGGTAGCAGGTTGGGGTTTCTGTTGATCTCATCAATAGCAAAAGCCATGGTCTGGGCCTGCCTGAATCCTAGAACATCAAAACTAACACAAAAATACAACATGGAAAATACAACATGTACATGTTGCACAATTACAGATTTTTGTTTTTTATTTCAAACAATTACTTTTTACATAGAGTAATATCCTAGTATACTGTATTAAATACAGTGTACTAATGGGATAGATTTCCCCTAGTTTCTGCTTTTTGCTGTTTCCCTGAAATACTAACCCATGGCAGGTAGGCTCTTGTGGTTCTGAGATAAAAGACTGGTCAGGAAAGACAGAAAAGAAGTGGATCTCAAAAACTCCACCCAGAACCACATCTCCAGCCTTATGCATCCCATTTAGGTGAAACTGTCCCTGTAACTGGCAGGAGGTGGAATAAAGAGGAGACGGCACAGCAGAAGAAAAGTAGGAGTACAACAACATGAAGTACACCAGCAAGTTGATATTACAAAATGCCCACATGACTTTCCTCCTGCTTACCCCGTTTCTGACCCAGTGTCAACCCCTTTTATTGACTTACAGTATTGTTTAATCTTGTACACCACCCATGAGTGCACACGTAAAAGCAGGGGCAGGGCTGAATATGCATTTCATTTGAGATAGATTATTTTTTAGGCTTAATTCATTTGTGCACGTTTAATGTCTCACAAAGCCATTTCAGCAGCTTTTCCAAAACAAATTTAAGTTGCAGATAACCACTATGATTGATGTCTACTGACATTTAAATAACTCATATAGTCACATTGTATTATATCTTTATTATTTTTTTAATGTCATTAAATGGACTTTAATATTAAGTTGTCAATAAAGACGGTTTTACCTTCCATTAAAACATCTGCTTGCCTTTTTATAAAATACAAGTGTTCTTCCGAGTGACTGCGCAATTTAATCAAAAGAGAAATTTTATAGTATAAGTATAATCCAGAATTTTTATGTGCCAATCCTACTAAATCAAACTCACCAAATGCTCAAATCAGCCCTGAGAATGTCCACTAGATGGTGGCAGCATACCAAGACATTTAGAGAAATAATGCATCTTCCCCCGCGCTAAGTCTGTTTGATGGAGGGCTATTGTATCTGGTTGGCACCTACAGTAACTTGAATACTGAGTGCATTCACTTGATTTTCCAGGCAGGATTCATTTACTCATTCTCCATTCCCCCTTACATAAATGTAGCAAATGTTACATACATACTAAACATAATACATATTGCTTCTGTTAAAACATTGGCATTGTCAGACCCAAACCCAAAAAAGCAATAGTAACACTTTACTTGAAGGGGTGTGCATAAGACCGAAATAGCTCCATCCTAACCCTGACATGAAGATGTAATGGACATGATCAAGTCTTTATGAATGCTTATGACTTGTCATTTAGTGTAATTTTGTAAATGATGACACTTTTGATGCAAAGTTAGCATTGCTTGAGATGTTTTTATTAAGACAACATGACATTAACCAAGAGAACCATGTCTGGGTAATGACAACTTGACATTGAGCAAGACAATATAACCTGTCAATTCTTTTGTTATGACAACTTGACATTATCCTAGACAACATAACCTGTCATAAATATGTCATCGCAGGCCTTATTATCAAACTTAAAAAAACAATAAAACTTAATTCGTTAACATTACATTAAAAGGTCATATGTAGTTGGTTTTTACATTGGCTTTCATGAGACCATTATAACGTTGACGTATACTGTTTATCTAAACACACTGGCATGACACAGAGCTGGATTAAAATCAGCAGAGCATCTCTATAAGTAGTTAGCTAATAGTAACTTAGATTAAATATAGTCAATAGTTAGTTTAAACTTAGTTAATAGATTGTCAGTTAATAGTTTAATAGTTACTAGTTTGGTAATACTTAGTTAGAACCACATAATTTCCAAATGTGTCCATTCACATATGAAGGTTGTTTTAGTGTGTTTCATAGTTTTTTTTGTATGTAATAGATGTATAAAGTACAAAAACAACACATTTTGCTCCAAATGGAGCTTTCTCTCCCACAGACGGCACTTATTCTCAACTGCTGGAAAACGGCTCACCCACATCTCTGTTTGAAATTCCTCAATTATTGATGTCATGGATAGAAAAAGTCAGCTTGGTTTTTCAAATGTGCTGCCCATTGGTGCTGCCTGAGCAAACACAGTCCGCCCAGTGGCTAAATTCAAAATATACAGTAAATCACTGTAAATGAAATTTTAATACCCATAATGCAATGTTTATTACAGTAATTAACCACAAAAGAAAATTATGGTATTTTACTGGGCATTTTGTGGTAAGTAACTGTAGAAATTACAGCAAAGTCTAACAGTGTTGTTTGAATTTGGTTGACCAATCACAACAGACTGAGAGGGCTGACTCATCAAAGCAGACTGGGCTTTTCAGGAAAGTGGGAGAGCTCAGACAGAGTGTTTCGGATAAAGGAGCTAAACCAATGGGCGGTATGAGAAATACAATATGTTTTTTGAACATCAAAGCATGTAAACCTATTATACAAGACCCCAAGAGTATCACACTAAAAAGTAAAACATGTAATTTCCAAATAGGATATTTTGTTTAACATGTTAAATGTTTCACTTTACATATAAAATTAAGCTTTTCACATGTAAAATATTGCATTTCACATTTTTTGGAAGGGCAAGGATGACCTTTTGGGACCATGTATGCCCACAAAGAAGGGATGTAATGAAAATGCAGTTCATAAAGAGCGGAGGAAGGAAAAATATATATCATGTTTTGTTTCATTTCTAGGGAATTTTAAATAAAAGATCAGGCAAACATTTATTTTGTATCTTTTTTTTTATTTATTGAAAGCAAAATACAGAGTGGATCAGATAAATTGATACATTTAATTTGAGTGCTGGTTTCATGAATTGGTGGTTCCTCGGCCCATGATAGCTTTCTTTGTGTTTCTCTCTGGTTTCAGCAGAATTGTGTAACATTTGGGTCCAAACAGTGCCACCAAGAGGCCAAAACTGGAGGCCAGGATGGCAAATACCTCCACTGCATCTGCATATTTGCCCGGAGAGTTGACATAGGCGGGAACAAAGGCCACCCACACAGCACAGAAGATCAGCATGCTGAAAGTGATCAGCTTGGCCTCATTGAAGTTGTCTGGAAGATTCCTCGCCAGAAATGCTAACAGGAAGCTAACAATAGCCAGTAAGCCAATATAGCCAAGTAACACTGCAAAACAAACTCTGGACCCAACTACACACTCATAAAATATCTTATCATTGTAGTATTGAGTGTTTTTATGAGGAGCTGGTGAGGCAGAGACAATCCAAGCGGTGCAGATTGCTGCTTGAACGCAGGTAAGAACCAGAACTGTCCCTCTCTGCTGCACAGCACCAAACCACTTGAGACTGGCTCCTCCTCCTGGCTTGGATGCCTTGAACACAGCCAGAACCACCATGGTTTTTACCAGGATGCATGAGACACAAAGTACAAAGCTGATCCCAAATGCTGCATGTCTCAGTTGGCATGTCCACAGACTTGGACGTCCCATAAACAGCAGTGAACACAGGAAACATAATTTAAGTGACACCAAGAGCATGAAACTCAGCTCTGAATTGTTGGCGCGTACCATGGGTGTACTGCGATGATAGGTGAAAATTACAAGGACAACAGTACAGATAATTGTGCCTAGCAACGAGGTGGTTGTCAAGCAGATACCCAGAGGCTCTTGATAGGAGAGGAACTCGATTTTCTTAGGAACACAGTGGTCACGCTGGGGGCTGGACCAGAAATCCTCTGGACAACTGGTGCACTCCATGGAGTCTGACAAGAAGATTGAAGGATGGTGAGATACATCTTAATTTTATGTCTCCAAAGTACAATGTTTAAAAATGAATACCAACCGGTCTTATTGCTGATCTTTCCCTCAGAACAAGGGATGCAGTCAAAACAGCACACAGGCTCCCCCTTTTTTCTGGCCATGCGGGTCCCTGGAGGACAGCTCTCGCTGCACACTGACTGGGGTGGCTATAGGGAGAAAAATTAAATATCTTTTATTTTACAAAACTTCCCACTGCTAAAATGACTTATTATTACAAAAAAGGTGTCTGAAAAATCAGAAGTAACCTGTTTGGATTCAAAGTTCCAGAAGATTTTGTCTTCATCAAGTGTGAGTTCTTCACCTTTGAATGACTCTTTAACTGCACCCACATTCTGCACTTCAGTTCTTCCATCAGGGAGCCACAGCCAGTTCATGATATCATATATTGGTAAGGCATCACCATTCTCATCAAATGACACTTGATCACCAAATGGTGTCGTGAAGTTGACTTTTTCCAAGTAATACACAAGCTGTGAATATCAGAATAAGAGATAGAGGAACACTAATAAATATTATATGACCTTGGTGAACACAGTGGGACATAATATTCATTAAACAAACTGCATTCTACACTTACATTATGAAATTCGTGAAAATGTTAACAATTCCAACAGTAGCTTTAAGATGATTACGCTGCAATAAATACTAAATAATATGATATAGTCACATAAACAGGGGAAGTGTAAACTGATATCACACCTGCCATGGCTCCAGTCTTTGCAAATTGCCACAGCTGTGTCCGCTAAAAGGCCCTCTCCCTGGGACACAGCGCAGCATGTCATCAAGGGCATATGCCAGCGCATACACAGCCTTGTACACGTTATACTCTGACCTGAGGTTGGAAATGTCCACCAACTCAGTCTCTACATTCTCTAGATCTTCATTTCCAGTGCATAGTGCTCCCCAAGCTTCCACCCAACCTGTTGGAGGTGGTGCAAATCTACACTGAAAGGCGTTCTCCCAAAACTGATTTACCTGAAATGTATTCAAATGGTGTGTTATAAGTGATGACAATATATTGTATTATTCTCACAAATAACAGATCAGATTGCAAGGTTCAACTCACAATGCTATTTCCATAGCTGTTGTTGTGTTGTTGGTCAGGACGTATTTGTAACAGGAAGTCCCTGAACCCTGGTATTTCTCCTCGACGGATGGCTATGCCCAGTGTGCCCCCCAGGTATGGCATTAGCTGGGGGGTCTGCAGCACAGTAGCTGATGTCCAGGCTTCACTGGCCATCCACTGCAGGCCTGTCACATTCTGCCTCACCACCTGTTCATTGTGTATACAAATTGTAATTTTTTTAAAGTAAAATGTATATGAAATATATTAATTCATACTGCAATGAGGAGTAATTATTCAATTAAATATATTTGTTACAAGACAACAATTAAAGTTACATTTTTCAGTTTGACAATTAAAACATTAAGCCCAACCTCTTCCATGAGGTTAATCATGTGGCTTTCATGTGCAAACACAATGACCACACGAGCTGTAGATTTCCTCATCACATCCACAATCCTCTTTAGTTCAACTAGGTCATTGCCCCAAGGCAAAACCTCTACGTAGGCCAGACAACCTCCACCAGTCTGAACCAGGTCAGATTGGAAGGACTGGGCAGCGTGGAGTCCATAGTCATCATCACTGACCAGCAGACCTGCCCAAGTCCAGCCAAAGAGAATAAGAATCTGAATCATAGCACGCACCTAAGTAAATACAGAGTAAAGGAATTAGTGCAGGAACATGCTAAAAAGGTTCCACACTCATATTTTAATATTTAATTATTGCATTTCTGCTTTGTTAGCTAAGAATAAACAGCTCAATCAATTGCACACAGAATATGACAGGTATTACAATGTTTTCATTACAATAACCTATGTTCTGTTTGAGTTCACATGCTTTTTCATGATTTTTTCTTATTGATGGTCACCTGGAAAGCATCACTTGGAATAGTCCTAAAGAAGGATGGAAACTTTTGCCGGTCACTCAGGCACGAACATGTGGCAAAATAACTCACCTGTGAAAGACACAGACTGCACATCCTAAACACATTCAAAGCCTTTAATCAGCTTTTTCAAATGGTTAATTTGATTAGTCCATGTTTGCAAGTGGCATTACATTTTTTTTTTTTTTAAATAAATCAACATGATACAAAAGTATGATGGCAGAAAACTTACCAGAGGTACTCTGTATAAACCATAGACAGTGGAGATGGCAATAGAACTTGTAGAGGAAGAATCACCCACAATCCCTAGGACTGGAGGGGTTCCTACACAGGTTTCATCTAACACAACATTCTTCTCTTGACCACTGGCTAATGACAATGCTGCACGTAATCCAATTCCTAGTTCGAGGCAGTTATCATAAAGACTGTATCCAAGAGTCACATTAGGTAGCAGGTTGGGGTTTCTGTTGATCTCATCAATAGCAAAAGCCATGGTCTGGGCCTGCCTGAATCCTAGAACATCAAAACTAACACAAAAACACCACTGTTGGAAAATACAACATGATACAGTAACTGTGCCGACATATACTGCATATGTTGCACAATTACAGATTTTGCAACAATGAAGCCAGTTGAATAGCAACAATCATTACAATAGTCTATTTGTATTAAAGATAAAGGGATAAAAGATACTTAAAAAAATGATACTTCAAAATTGGCATAAATGCCCATTGTAATTCTTTCGGAGTAATATCCTATCATATTAAATACAGTGTACTAATGGGATAGATTCCCCCTAGTTTCTGCTTTTTGGTGTTTCCCTGAAATACTCACCCATTGCAGGTAGGCTGCTGTGGCTCTGAGATAAAAGACTGGTCAGGAAAGACAGAAAAGAAGTGGATCTGAAACACCCCACCCAGAACCACATCTCCAGCCTTATGCATTTCATTTAGGTGAAACTGTCCCTGTAACTGGCAGGAGGTGGAATAAAGATGGGAGGGCACAGCAGAAGAAAAGTAGCAATACAACAACATGAAGTACACCAGCAAGTTGACGTAAAAAAATGCCCACATGACTTTCCTCCTGCTTACCCCCTTTCTGAGCCAGTGTCAACCCCTTTTATTGACTCACTGTATTGTTTAATCACACCTATCAGGGCATAAGAATAAGCAGGGGCTGGGCTAGATATGCATTTAATTTGAGAATTTAATTTGTGCAAGTTTAATAAAATCTCACCAAGGCCATTTCAGCAGTCTTTCCAACCCAAATTAAAGTTGGTAATGGCCGCTATGATTGATAGAAATTTGGAAAACAGTCATAATATATTATGTGTTTATTATTTTTTTTTAAATTTTATATTAAATAGACTTTGATATGTATATTGTTGTCAATAAAATAAATTGTTTCACCTTCCATTAAATGACTTGTTGTAAAAATAAGTTTTCTGCCACATTGCTCTGCAGTTTAATACTTTAACAAATACATGCTGGTTGTATCAGAAGAGCTACTTTATAGCATAGAGTATAATTCCAAATTTGTGAGGGCCAATACCATATCAAATCAAATTTACCAAATGCTCAAATCAGTCCTGAGTATGTCCACTAGATGGCAGCAGCATACCAAGACATTTACTTAATTGTTGTATTTTTAAATTATTCACACAATTCACACAATCCACAAGGCAATTGGGAGTTTTAATGTTTTATTTTCAAACCTGACTTTATACACACAGTACATACATGCAATTCATGTCTTTCCCATTGCAATGTTCTAGATTTGGTGACTTTATTTATGGGATTACAGGCAGGAACCTGTAATGGTTCTTTAATTACTTATTTACCTTAAAACATTAATAGTGAGTTCATGGACATAACTTTCCAGGCAGGATGACCTTACTCGGCTCTATTCTTCTTTAGCTAAATGTAGAATAATATTGCATCCATTATCATCCATATAGCATCCATATCAGGACATAGAAAATGAAAGTATAGTGCAATTGAATTGTTTGATCTTGGACTATGATCCTTTATGAAGGATGAGCTAGTTCATAGTAAGTTAGTTAATAGATAGTTAATAGTTGGTTCACAATTACTTTACGGTTGAAAATAATTAATAGTTAATAGCTAGTTAGTAGTACAGTATTAATAGTTACTTTGTTAATTGTTAGTTAATAGTGGACTCATAGTTAGTTAATAGTCAGTTAGTTAACAGTTTGTTAAAAGTAAGATAATAGTTAAAAGTTAAATATTTTAAACTTAGTTTATAACTAATTATTAGCTAGCTAGTTAGGTAATATTTAGAGTTAAAAGTTACATAGGTAATAGCTTTTAGTTCAGACAGGTTTTAGCAGACTATCGGTGCTCCGGGTTACAAAGGAAAGCCACACACTGTTCACCTAAACACACGGCCCACACTGCCATGACACAGAGCTGGGTTGAAATCAGCAAAATATATATCTTTAATAGTTCATAGTTAGATAATGGTTAGTTAAAAGTTAGTAAATACTTAAAAATGTGTTGTTTATTTTTATGTATTTTTTTAGATACACATTACATTACATTACACATACACATTTCAAATGTGACATTTTGTTCACTTGTGAAATGTTTCACTTCACATGTGAAATTAAGCTTTTCACATGTGAGAGATTACATGCCACACGTTTTTTGGTAAGGGTAAGAATAGCCTTGCATTGCTAGACCACGGTGCTGCAAACAAAGGTCTGGCGAGTCTACACAGCATTCTGGGAAGGGAGAAAAACGTGCGCTTTATTGGCATCTTTAAACCAATCACAATCAATGGTGCCTCTGTAAAATAACCTCGGGACGGAACTTGTTTGGGTGGAACATGTATACGTTCAAAGGTTAGTTGTGCAACAGAAAACTCAGATTGGACAGATAGTCTAGCTAGCTGTCTGGATTTACCCTGCAGAGAACTGAGGACCAGGTAACCATAGTTTCATAAATCAACCAGAGTTTAAAATGCCAAAACAAAAAAAGCGGAAAGTAAAAGACATCAGGCCGAAATGCTAGACATCATGCAGAATTGCGGAAGTGGAACATTGTGGATATAGACGAGGGTAAGATTTGGACCACTCATGCCCCTGAAGAAGGGATTCAATGGCAATGGGATTCGCAGCAGTGAAAGTATAAAGTAACACAATGTTATTTTTTCATCTTTGAAATACTAGTGAATTATATAAAAAAAGAGATCAGACAAGAACAAATTTTTTATCAACATTTTTATTTCTTCTTGTTTTGTTTGTTGAATGCAAAATAATTGATGCATTTACTTTGAGTGCTGTTTTTTTATGACTTGGTGGTTCCTCGGCCCATGATAGCTTTCTTTGTGTTTCTCTCTGGTTTCAGCAGGATTGTGTAACATTTGGGTCCAAACAGTGCCACCAAGAGGCCAAAACTGGAGGCCAAGATGGCAAATACCTCCACTGCATCTGCATATTTGCCCGGAGAGTTAATGTAAGCAGGAACGAAGGCCACCCATACAGCACAGAAGATCAGCATGCTGAAAGTGATCAGCTTGGCTTCATTGAAGTTGTCTGGAAGATTCCTCGCCAGAAATGCTAACAGGAAGCTAACGATAGCCAGTAAGCCAATATAGCCCATTAACACTGCAAAACAAACTCTGGACCCAACTACACACTCATAAACTATCTTATCATTGTGGTATTGAGTGTTTTTATAAGGAGCTGGTGAGGCAGACACAATCCAAGCGGTGCAGATTGCTGCTTGAATGCAGGTAAGAACCAGAACTGTCCCTCTCTGCTGCACAGCACCAAACCACTTGAGACTGGCTCCACCTCCTGGCTTGGAGGCACTGAACACAGCCAGAACCACCATGGTTTTTACCAAAATACATGAGACACAAAGCACAAAGCTGATCCCAAATGCTGCATGTCTCAGTTGACATGTCCACAGACTTGGACGTCCCATAAACAGCAGTGAACACAGGAAACATAATTTAAGTGACACCAAGAGCATGAAACTCAGCTCTGAATTGTTGGCGCGTACCATGGGTGTACTGCGATGATAGATGAATATTACCAGGACAACAGCACAGATAAATGTGCCCAGCAACGAGGCCGTTGTCAAGCAGATACCCAGAGGCTCCTGATAGGAGAGGAACTCGGTTTTCTTAGGAACACAGTAGTCACGCTGGGGGCTGGACCAGAAATCCTCTGGACAACTGGTGCAATCCATGGAGTCTGACACAAAGGGGAAGGAGATATACATATTCATTTTATATCGCCAAAATACAATGTCTCAATCTGAATACCAACCGGTCTTGTTGCTGATCTTTCCCTCAGAACAAGGGATGCAGTCAAAACAGCACACAGGCTCCCCCTTTTTTCTGGCCGTGCGGGTACCTGGAGGACAGCTCTCGCTGCACACTGACTGGGGTGGCTATAGGGAGAAAAATTAAGCTGTGACCCTATATGATTAAACATTGCTGAGATGTACAGTCCAAATAAGAAAAAAGAAAATGCCAGTAAATGAGAAATGACCTCTCTGGATTCAAAGCCCCAGAAGATTTTGTCTTCATCAAGTGTGATTTCTTCACCTTTGGCTGACTCTTTAACCTCACCCACATTCTGAACTTTAATTCTTCCATCAGGGAGCCACAGCCAGTTCATGATATCATATATTGGTAAGACATCACCATTCTCATCAAATGACACTTGATCACCAAATGGAGTGGTAAAGTTCACGTGTTGCACATAATGTACAAGCTGAAGAAAAAAACAGAGCTTTATCCTAATATTCAAATAATTTGCAACACAATCTCAACATTTTTATGTTTCTAAATACTATCTGAAAATCAGGCTGTTGTTTATTTTTAACTTTATTGCAATCGCTGGCACAAAACAAAATGGGAATGTTCTCCTATATCTTGTATGAAATATTTTACTTTGGAAAAAAGAATACACAGCTTACCAATATAATGATTGCATACTTTTTTTCTTAATTTTCTACACTCACAAACCTACATTAAGTGCCTCAAGGTGTAGCAGCTGTTTTCAAAACATAAACAAGTGGAGTGTAAACTGATATCACACCTGCCATGGCTCCAGTCTTTGCAAAGTAGCACAGCTGAGCCCGCTGAAAGGCCCTCTCCCTGGGACACAGCGCAGCATGTCATCCAGGGCATACGCAAAGGCATACACAGCCTTGTAAACATTGTACTCAGGCCTGAGGTTAGATAGATCTAAAAACTCAGTCTCCACATGTTCAATATCTTCCTGTCCAGTGCATAGTTCTCCCCCAGTTTCAGCCCAACCTGCTGGAGGTGGTGCAAATCTACACTGAAATGTGTCTTCCCAAAACTGTCTCACCTGAAATGTATAAAAATGTATTCTCAAAAAAAGTACAATATGTTACTCTTGTAATTTTGCAACAATTTTAAGTAAGATTAAACTCATACCATGTTATTTCCATAGATGTTGTTGTCATGTAGGTCAGGACGTATTTGTAACAGGAAGTCCCTGAGCCCTGGTATTTCTCCTCGACGGATGGCAATGCCCAGTGTGCTGCTCAAGTACGGCATTAGATGGGGCGTCTGGAGGACAGAAGCTGTTGTCCAGGTTTCGCTTGCCATCCACTGGCGGCCTGTCACATTCTGCCTCGCCACCTGTGCATTACATTATGTGAAAATATAATATATTATTTATATATAAATGTATATATTAGACTTCTGTTACATACAGTGCAGTTTGGAGCAAGTAATATTTTTTCTACAGCAATATGAGAACACTAAGCACAAATGTAAGAAATTGATCTGAACCTCTTCCATTAGTTGAATCATGTGGATCTCGTGAGCAAACACTATGACCACACGAGCTGTTGATATCTTTATTAAATGTACAATCTTCATAAGTTCATTCGGGTCACTGTCCCAGGGCAAAACCTCTGAGTAGGCCAGACAGCCTTCACCAGACTGAACCAGGTCAGATTGGAAGGATCGGGCAACATTACGTCCATAGTCATCATCACTGACTAGAAGGCCGACCCAAGTCCAGCCAAAGTGTTTTAGAATCTGAATCATAGCACGCACCTGAATGGGTATATGGAACGAGACGGATTAGAGGACAGACTAATATGTTACTTTAAAATGCTCATTTTATGCTCATTTTCAGGTTCATAATTATATTTAGAGGTAATATCAGAATAGGTTAACATAGTTTAATTTTCAATTTTCTCTCCGTTTTAGCTACTGAGTGAGGCATCTCATTTCTATTTCATCTTTGCACATCGTGCACAGTACCTAGGTCAGCACTACAAGCCAGTCAGAAGCAGAGTATGAGGGCGTGCCATGCCAGCAGTTAGGTGAGCAACAATACAATACAATACACCATTAAAATGACAAAGTAATACTTAAAGAATAAAGTACAGACAGGTAATCTAAAAGCCTATTTAAAAAGGTAAGACTTTAACGGATTTCTACAAGTTTTCTATACTGCTTTTGAAACCTATTTTTGCAGTTTTTAATCTTGCTGGAGTTTCACCTGGAAAGCATCACTTGGGATTGTTCTAAAGAATGATGGAAACCGTTTCCGATCACTCAGACAGGAACATGTTGCAAAATAACTTACCTGTAAAGAAACATACAGATTAACTCAAGTTACCCATCTCTTAAAAGTTAGACCCAGTCTACATTTTGTGTCACTTTTAAAAAAACATAAATTCAGTTACAGTATAAATACAACAATACAAGATAGGGAACTTACAATGGGCATTCTGTATAAACCTAGCACATTGGAGATGGCAATAGAAAATGTTGAATAGTGGTCACCCACAATCCCGAGGACTGGAGGGGTCCTAAACAGTTTTCCTCAAGCAGAAACTGCTCCTCTCGACCACTTGCCAGTGACAATGCACCTCTGAATCCAACAACAAGTGCCCCACAGTTATCGTAAAGACTGTATCCCAGAGTCACATTAGGCAGCAGAGTGGAGTTCTTGTTGATCTCATCAACAGCAAAGGCCATAGTCATGGCATGCCTGAACCCTAGAACATCAAAGCTAACACACAAAATGTCACTGTTAACCACTAAAATTAAGATGTCACTCTAACAACTGGGTACATATTTACAAAAAAATCTGTGTTAATAACATATTACAATTTTGTAATAATATACTTTTTACAGCTGCATCTTGATGTTTCACAAGTATCACTAAAACTGTCATACAAATGTGTATTACTCACCACTCACCATGAATACACAAAGCAGATTGAACAGAGTGTAGTTTGCACAGACCCATGCTGTCTGCTGCATGTGTGTGAAACTTACCCTTTGCATCTGGGCTGTTCTGGCTCTGAGATAAATGTCCGCTCAGGGAAAACCGAGGTATAGTGGACCTCAAACAGCCCACCAAGAACCACATTGCCAGGCTTGTGTATTTCATTAAGATGAAACTTTCTTTGTAATTTACAGGATGAAGGAAGAGAGGAAGAGAAAGAAAACAAAATAAGGTAGACATACAGGAGCATATATGTGTCAAGAAATGGCCCCATAACTGCCCTCCTCCTTTCACACCCGTTTCTATGCTTCGTAAAATTGTACTTAATTTTATATGCAGGACTATTTGGTCCCCTTTGCATGCTTTACGTCATTGTTTGATCTTTAACACCACCCATCAGGGCTATAGGGGCAGGACATAACACACATCAACTTCATTATGTTAATATAACATGTTAATCATAAATGATCAGCAAGTGTTTTAGCAAATAATCATTGTTTGCCTTTTGTTTTTCTTTTATTATTAAAATGAAAGTCCATCTTGCTTAATATTTAAATACATTTTGCAAATACACATCCCATGATTTGATGTAGTCAATACAACTTAAAATGTCAAGTCATTTAATCATGTACAGTATGTGTGCAGCTTTTGAATCCCAGATAAATTTGCCTAAGGGGACAATAAAGTATGTTGTATTGTATATGTATACGTCTTTGTGTGGTAGTTTGACAATGCCTTTTTATATTGCTTAAAGCTATTGTGTGTAGTTTCTGTCTCCCCCCTGAGGAATTCTAAGTAATGACAACAACACTATTGTTGCATCCACTTGATGCAAGTCTTGGGTGATAGCCCACCACCCCCACCCTTCCTCCACACAATTGCTTGTAGGGGTGGCAGTAGCTCAGTTCGTAGGGAGTTGGGTTGGGAACCATAGGGTTTCTGGTTCAAGTCCCCATTCGGACCAAAGTCTGGTGGTGGACTGGTAGCTGGAGAGGTGCCAGTTCGCCTCCTGGGCAAGGCACCAAACCCCCAACTGCTCTGGGCGCCTTTCCATGGGCAGCCCCCTCACTCTGACATCTCTCCATTAGTGCATGTATAGGTACTGAGCATGTGTGTGTAATTCAGGCTTATGTGTAATAACAACAGAGTGTAAATTGTAATTTTCCCTTGTGGGATTAACAAAGTATACATTATTATTATTATTAATTATTATTATTATTATTATTATTACTACTTGTAGTCAAGGACACTGAGGATTAAAAAAACATGATGGACTCTTCAGAAGTTGTAGTTATCGTCACTCGAAGCTAATAAGATTAATAAGCTTTCTATTAACTAATTTGGTAATGGCTCGCATTAATGCAAAATAGTCGTGCTCTATATCTTTAAAGACATATTAAGGATCATGCTGTACTTATCCATGGTTATAGACAGGAATGGTGTTCTTCTGACACTATATCTGGTACACCTGGATGTAGCTCCTCCCATCTTCTGTAGCTTTTACATGTCGTAGAATTTCTTCTTGTTCTCTTTAAATGTCAAGAGGGTGGGATGAATCAAATTCTATAATATGTGCACACGGTAGAAGACCTAAAAGTGTTCTTCCCCTTCTCTTCAGAGTAACTCCTCTTATATACAATCTAGTATCTTCAAGTCATCAAAAGCACAACTGTTGCTGTCCTTAGGACAAGAGATTTTTTGAGTCTTGCATTTTACAACATACAGTATAGTACAGCTCCTGAGCTCTTTCCATGAAATCACACTTCATTCGTTAATGTACTTCACACCTCCCTTTGATGTGTAGAAGAACTGCCCCCTGATTTAGTCTCTCACCATTTGTCAGGAAAACACGATTCTTTGATAATATGACACTTTATTCTTCTGTCTCTCAGGTAAAATCCCTCAGACTTCATCAAACTCAATAATGTAATTAGCTACAATCTACAATAGGTCTTTCCCACACATCTGCCATATACAGAGCATCATCACCTTTTCTTTTCTGGCTTGGTATGGGGGGCTCTTAGAGACCAACAATGCCAATCTGTGAAGGGTGATCACCCGGGGGTCTTAATGCTTAATATGCAAGCACTATTAATATTTAAGCACTATTTTTGTAAATTTCATTGTTTCTAAAGCACTAAGCCATGGACAGTTCTGGCAGTTAACTGGAGACTATGAGACAAAGTAAAACAATTTAGCAATACATAGTGAGATGGTTATCTTATGGAAAAGTGCTCAAACTGGGTCTCCTTTCCACAATTAGCACTTTCCTAGACAGCAAGGGGAAACATGATCAAAAGTTGGGATCTATTCCAGATAAATATAACTGCCCTGTAAATACCTACAGATCATGCATTAATATCCCAAAACTCAGGGCTGTCACCACAAATGACTCATCACTGAAGCCACCAGGTAGTGTTCAAGGCGTCTGCCCAATAACAGGATGTTTTTCCTTTGTCACACCAAAATTCTTGTTGGAATTGTTGGGCCTGTAAATTCAGTGAGTGTGGATTAGATCTATATTTATTGTATAGTGTGCCAAGATACATTTTTGTTATGACTTGAAACTATAATTCAAATTTAATTTAATAGATAATGGGATCCAAAACTCACAAAATCACAGTTTATGCAGATGATATTTAGCTTGAAGCATTGGTTGTGTTAATGACAGCTGCTGTTGCTTACTTTGAGAAAAGTAGCTTCCTAAAATTTTAAATAATCCTTTGTGGGTTGCCTACTAGAACAACACACTGTCACAGAAGTGGTTTGTTTGAATCTTTGAATCTTAGTCAGTTGGAAACTGAGGCAAAGCCTATCAAAGTCCCTCAAATGCTAGGGAACAAGAAGAAACAAAACAGGGCAATTATGAATAAACTGTCTCACACAAAACATTCTTTATTGCTTCCAGTTTCCTCTAAATGTATTCTTTACAGTAAAACAAGCTTACTTATTTGTTAGACATTGGCCATATCAAGGGCACATCACTACTGAGGGAATGCAAAATACATACTGGTTCAGACTAGTTAATCATTTAATCATAACTGCTACTTTTATGACTTGGTGGTGCCTCGACCCATGATTGCTTTTTTTGTGTTCCTCTCTGGTCTCAGCAGTAGGATGTAACATTTAGGTCCAAACAGGGCCACCAAAAGGCCAAAACTGGAGGACAGGATAGCAAATACCTCCACTGCATCTGCATATTTGCCTGGAGAGTTGACATAAGCAGGAACAAAGGCCACCCACACAGCACAGAAGATCAGCATGCTGAAAGTGATTAGCTTGGCCTCATTGAAGTTGTCTGGAAGATTTCTCGCCAGGAAGGCTAAGAGGAAGCTAAGGATAGCTAGTAAGCCAATATAACCCATTAACATTGCAAAACCAACTGTGGAACCAACTACACATTCATAAACTATCATGTCATTGTGGTATTGAGTGTTTTTATAAGGAGCTGGTGAGGCAGAGACAAGCCAAGCGGTGCAGATTGCTGCCTGAATAGAAGTAAGAAACAGAACTGTCCCTCTCTGCTGCACAGCACCAAACCACTTCAGACTGTCTCCTCCTCCTGGCTTGGAGGCACTGAACACTGCCAGAACCACCATGGTTTTCACCAAAATACATGAGACACAAAGCACAAAGCTGATCCCAAATGCTGCATGTCTCAGCTGGCATGTCCACAGTTTGGGACGGCCAATAAACAGCAGTGAACACAGGAAACACAGCTTTAGTGACACCAAAAGCAGGAAACTGAGTTCTGAATTGTTGGCGCGTACCATGGGTGTACTGCGATGATAGGTGAAGATGCCCAGGACAACAGCACAGATAAATGTGCCCAGCAATGATGCTGTGGTCAAACAGATACCCAGAGGATCATAGTAGGAGAGGAATTCCATCTTCTTAGGAATACAGTGGTCATGCTGAGGGCTGGACCAATAGTCCTCTGGACAATAAGAGCACTCCATAGAGTCTGAAAAAGGGAAAGATTCAAATTGTTTTCTGCTTTTGCCAACACATTTTCTCTATTTCAACTAGTTTGGGTCACTATTGCAGCATATAGGACATTATCCCTCTTACCTAAGAACACTGTCATTGATGTACAATAGGGCACAACTGCCAGGGACGGAACCTGGGTTTCTGTAGTGCTTTTCCCTCAACACCAACTGGGCACCCTTAAGGGGATGCATTCCTGAATGCAAATGAATACTCCATAACAAATCATACACTTTAAAATGAATACCTACCTGTTTCATTGCTAATCTTTCCCTCAGAACAAGGGATGCAGTCAAAACAGCACACAGGCATTCCCCTCTTCCTGGCCATACGGGTACCTGGGGTGCAGCTCTCACTGCACACTGACCTGGGAGGCTACAGGAAAAGAAGAGTGAAATCACTGTTATCAGAATCAGAATCAGAATCAGAATCAGAATCAGCTACACATACAAGGAATTTTTCTTTGGAGCATCGTTACTCACACTGTGCTTACACATACTCTATTCTACACACACATATTCTACACAATGTGATGCTGGTATTGTATGTAATTCTAAAGGAAACACAACAATAAGGAGAATCAACCTTTTGGGATTCAAAGTTCCAGAAGATTTTGTCTTCATCAAGTGTGAGTTCTTCACCTTTGGAGGCCAACATTTTAACAACCCCTACACTCTGAACTTTAATTCTTCCATCAGGGAGCCACAGCCAGTTCATGATATCATATATTGGTAAGGCATCACCATTCTCATCAAATGACACTTGATCACCAAATGTTGTGGTGAAGTTGACCTTTTCCAAATAATGCACAAGCTACAAATCAGAGAGATAAATTTAATGACAATGACAATGTTCTTTTTTGGATGAAGTGTGTAAATGAAGTGCATAAAAAACATGAAAATAAACTTTCTAACTTTAATCTACTGTAAGTATTGAAGCACAATAAATTTTAGCATGTTTTTTCTTTAATCAATATATAAAGACAGGTTAATTAACATTGTTAAAAAAAAAAAAAAATGCTTCCCTGTTGGGATCTAATATGTCCTTTCATTTAAAAAAAAAAATCATTAAGGTTAATAGCTGGCATACTGATATTGATTTTACAAAATGTATTATATTCTGCTCTCACAAAAAGTGTGTTCAGTAAGTACCTCAAGGTGTAGCAGCTGTTTTCAAAACATAAACAGGTGGAGTGTACACTGATATCACACCTGCCATGGCTCCAGTGTTTGCAAAGTAGCACAGCTGAGCCCGCTGAAAGGCCCTCTCCCTGGGACACAGCGCAGCATGTCATCCAGGGCATACGCCAGGGCATACACAGCCTTGTAAATATTGTACTCAGGCCTGAGATTAGAAACATCCAAAAACTCAGTCTCCACATTCTCTAGATCTTCCTGTCCAGTGCATAATTCTCCCCCAGCCTCCACCCAACCTGCTGGAAGTGGTGCAAATCTACACTGAAATGTGTATTCCCAAAACTGCTTTACCTAAAATAAATTAAGAAAACATATGTTAACAGAAATAATGTCAATATATCGTTCTTGCAGTTCTTCATCAGATTATAAGGTTATATCACCATGATATTATCATAGCTGTTGTTGAGGTGTTGGACATGATTAATCTTTAGTAGGAAGTCCTTGAGTCCTGGTATTTTTCCGTGACGGATAGCGATGCCCAGGGTGCCGCGCAGGTATGGCATAAAGGCGGGTGTATGGAGTCCGTCAAGTAATGTCCAAGCTTCACTGGCAATCCACTGAAGGGCTGTCACATTCTGCCTCACCACCTATGCATTGAAAGAATTACAGTCTATTTCACAACATTTAATAAATTACAACCACAACTACACAATTAATCTCTGGTAAAGATTCATTTCATAATGAAAGTACAGATGTAATTACATTGTTCAGAGCAAGGTGATTTATTTAAATCACGGTCTGCTAATTTTGATCTATGTTCAGAAACAGCATATAGGATTAGTAAATGTATAAAATAGTTACACAGACGAGCATAAATATCTGCATAAATGTTCGTAACGTATTTTGCAATGGGAAAGAATACATACAAATTCCAAATAATTCCCTGTCTTCTATTGCTGATTTTATTAATTAAAAAACAAATAATGAACCACAGAATCAGATGTAAACAGGTGAATTAACGTTAACAGGATAATGAAAAATGTTTATGGAGTAATGCTGTGGATTCATAAATATCAATGATTTTTCATCCCCCAACCTCTTCCATGAGTTGAATCATCTGGATCTGATGTGCAAACACAATGACCACACGAGCTGTGGATTTCTTCATCACTTCTACAATCCTCTTTACTTCAGCTGGGTTGTCACCCCAGGGCAAAATCTCTGAGTAGGCCAGACAACCTCCTCCAGACTGAGCCAGGTCAGATTGAAAGGATCGGGCAGCGTGGAGTCCATAGTCATCATCACTGACCAGCAGACCTGCCCAAGTCCAGCCAAAGCGTTTTAGAATCTGAATCATAGCACGCACCTAAGAGAATACAAAATGGAGGGACAGGGTATGTTTATTTAGTGGAAATTTACTCCTACATGTCTCATGAATTATAGTTAATTTATCCATTAGGCTCTTTCACCTATTTATATATAGTCTTTTGGGTTATGCACAGAGCAAAAATATTTTATACACACAAGATTTGTTTAATTGGCAAAGATTATATTCAAGTTGACTTTACTTGTGACATTTATTTTGCTAATAGTGTATTACCTGGAAAGCATCACTTGGGATCATTCTAAAGAAGGATGGAAACCTTCGCCTATCACTCAGGCAGGAACATGTGGCAAAATAACTCACCTATAATGAAACACACATAATGCACACAGGTTGTGCATCTCGTGCAGGTTAGTAGACACATTCAAACCCTTTTACTCATAACAATTTTGTATTAATTCAAATACAGTATGTCAAAAGGACACAATTAATTAAATACAAAAACACTTACAATTGGCAGTTTAAATAAACCTAGAACATTGGAGATTGCAATAGAAAATGTTGAAAAAGGATCGCCCACAATCCCCAGGACTGGAGGGGCCCCTAAACAGTTCTCCTGAAGCAGAAACTGCTCTTCTTGACCACTTGCCATTGACATTGCAGCACTGAACCCAATGGCAAGTGTAGCACAGTTGTCATAAAGACTGTATCCCAGAGTCACATTAGGAAGCAGGTTGGAGTTTTTGTTTATCTCATCAATAGCAAAGGCCATGGTCATGGCATGCCTAAACCCTGGAGGGTCAAACCTAACACACAGAACATCACTATTAATCACTAAAACATAATACAATATTTATAATCCTCTGTGCATCTTGTCTGCTACTTGTTTGTGAGCCTTACCCTTGGCAGCTGGGCTGATTTGGCTGTGATGTATATGTCCGCTCAGGGAAGACAGAAGTGTAGTGGACCTCAAACAGCCCACCCAGGACCACATCGCCAGGCTTGTGCATTGCATTAAGATTAAACTTTCTCCGTAATTGACAAGATGAGGGAAGAGAGGAAGACATAGCGGAGGAAGAGACAAAAAGCATGAAAAGGTAGATACACAAGAGCAAACATATGTTAAGAAAAGCTCCCATAACTACCCTCTTCCCTTCACACCTGCTTCTATTCTTTGTACGAGGTTGCTTAAAATTATATCGAGGGCTATGTCATCGCCCTTATATGCCTTATGTCACTGTTTCATCTTTAACAACACCCATCAGGGCAATGGGGACAGGACACAACCCATATCAACTTAATCATGTTAATATAACACGGTAAATATAATGTTAATAATATGCAAATAAGCAGGTGTTTCAGAAAATATAAGCCACAGAATACACAGTATATATATATATATATATTTCTTTTTAAATCACATCAGTTTACATCAGTTTATTATTATTATTTTATTGTTTTTCTGCATACTTTTCTCAACCATTTATACTTTTAAAATATTAATCTTTTTTTCTTTTTACTTTGTAAGTCAGTGGGGCAATGACTATGACTGTTTTCACCATGAGTTATGACTCTCACCCAGAGTCGATTCCCAGTTTGGGCAGGCCCTTTTTTTGTGAAGTTTGCAGGTTCTTTCAGACTTTCTCTGGCATAATATTTGACTTTTCATGGCTTTTACGATAGACTATACTGTGACTATTTTTGACATACAATACCATGACTTTCAACATATACCAGGACTTTTTTCATCACTTTTTCCACATACCATACTATGACTATTTTTTAACATGCTATACTATGACTTTTTTAATCACTATGACCTTTCTTCCATGTAATATACTATGACTTTATGTTCACTTCTTAACATACTGTACTTTAACTTTTTAATGCTTGGTTGTGGAACTGTGAACTGTGCTGTTCAATTATTTTGTTGAGATGGAGAAGGTGGATCAGTGTCAGTCTGCTTAAAGGAGAATGTTCTTTCGGCAACTTTGCCCGCAACGTACTAAGGTAGGTAACGTTACCGACACTGATATGTAAGCACTAGTCTTTTTCATTCAGTCTCATGTCAATAAACTGGTGGGAGTTCATGTTTGTAGTTGTCACTTACCGGCAAGGAGAATTGCATTTATTAATCTTAATGTTAATTACGTTAATCTTACAGTTGCAGTTAAAATTAGCTTGTAGTTTACTGCATATATGTAACATTAGCTTATTGTTCAGTTCAACAAATGCAAAATATGATCAGCAGCTACAATAAGGTAAACGCTACCAGCTAATGAGCTACCACATGCAGTATGACATGCAGTAAATTGCATTGCGGTGCAGATTACGTTATGTTCTGCCAGCTCACAGCAACTAAATACAGTAGCAGGATAAGGCTGTTCCCAGTCTGGGCTAAAACTTTTTTTGTGGAGTTTGCATGTTCTTCCAGATTTTCTTTGACATACTATAGTATGATTTTTTTTGATATAGTAAACTATGACTTTTTCGAAATGCTCTACTATGACTTTTTTTGACATGCTATATACTATGACTGTTTTCAACGCATTTTATTTTGTACCACAGTGGCTCAGTTTGCACCACTTCACCTAGCACTAGCAGGTAAGCACCATAGACTCTGATTCAGGGCTGGCTGTTTTTTGTTCTTCCAGACTTTATTTGAGATACCAGATTATGACTTTTGTTGACATACTATACTATGACTTTTAAGGCCACTTTTTAAAAATACTATTCTATAACTTTGTTTGATGTGTACACTGGCTCAGTGGTTTGCACCACTCCTACTAGCACCAGTAAGTGGCCACTGTAGACTCTTTCTCAGGTCAGATTCATAGTCTGGTGTGGCACTTTTTTGTGGAGTTTGTATTTTCTTCTAGACTTTCTTTGACAAACTATGCTTTTACTTTTTTTCAACATGCTATGCTTATGTTTTGGATGCATTCTATTTGCTAGCACAGGAGTGCAGTGGTTTGCATAGCTCCAACTACCACCAGCAGGTTTGCACTGTAGACTTTGTCCCGTGTTCGATATGCTGTCTTGGCGGGTCATTTTTTGTGGAGTTTGCACGTTGTTCCAGACTATCTTTGACATACTATACTATGATTTGTTTATCACATTTTTCAACATACATCTCTATGACTGTTTTCAAGATGATTTATATGGTAGCACAGTGGCTCATGGTTATCACTGCTCCAATTAACATCAGCAAGTAGATTGCGTTTTATTACTTTTTTTTACATACTATACCATGACTTTTTTCAACATACTATACTATAGCTTTTTTCATAGCTTTTTTCCACAGACTAATATGACATTTTTAACTATTTTTACTATGGCTTGTTCATCACCTTTTCTACATACTATACTTTGAATCTTTCATTACTTTTTTTCAACATATAGATTGTTTTCAACCCATTTGTTGGTAACAGTGGCTCTGTGGTTTACACCACTTCATCGGCAACATTAAGTATGCACTGTAGACTGTGAGACATGTTTGATTACCAGTCTGGGCTTGCCATTTTTTGGGGTGTTTGCTTGCTCTTTCAGACTTTGTTTTACAGAATATAATATTGATTTTTGTCAACATATTATACTATAAATTTTTTAGCAATTCTTTTGACATGCTATACTATGACTGTTTAATGCCGTTTTCAACTTACTATGCTATGAATGTTTTTAACATTATTTTAATATTATTTTTTTTTTTTTATAGGTGTGCACAGTGGCTTAGTGGTTTGCATCAGTCCTCTAACAGTAGACACTGCAGGCTCTGACCTAGAAGTCCGGGTTGACCTTCTTATGTGGAGTTACATGTTCTTCCAGAGTTTCTTTGACGTACTATATTATCACTTTTTTAAGATTCTATACTATAACATTTTTCAACAGACAGTACTATACTATGACTTTTTCATTACTTTTTTCAACACACTTTCCTATGTGTTTTGTAGCATTTGATAGCAAAGTGGCACAGTGGTTTGCACCACTCCAAATGGCACCAGTTAGTATGCAGTGCAGACTCTGACCCAGGTTCAATTTCCAGTCCTCACAGTGCCTTTTTTGTGGCATTTGCATGTTCTTCCAGAATTTTTTTGATATACTATACTATAAGTTTTTCACCATACCATATTATGACTTTTTTATTCTTAACCTTGATCAACCTTGTCTTTTTCCTTTTGTTGCCCCTTAAAAAACTGCAGATAATCCAGCAAAATGTCTTAAAGCTGGAGATAAAAATGTAAAAATAAACTTTATGGTTTCCAGTTTCCTCTCCAATTTATTCATTACAATAAAACAAGCTTACTCATTTGTTATACATTGGCCGTATCGAGGGCAGATCACTCCTGCATGGATGCAAATACATATTGGTTCGGACTACTTGATCCTTTTATTGCAACTAGTTGGTTATTATGACTTGGTGGTGCCTCGACCCATGATGGCTTTTTTTGTGTTCCTTTCTGGTCTGAAGACTATTATGTAACATTTGGGTCCAAACAGTGCCACCAAGAGCCCAAAACTGGAGGCCAGGATGGCAAATACCTCCACTGCATCTGCATATTTGCCTGGAGAGTTGACATAGGCGGGAACAAAGGCCACCCAAACAGCACAGAAGATCAGCATGCTGAAAGTGATCAGCTTGGCCTCATTGAAGTTGTCTGGAAGATTCCTCGCCAGAAATGCTAACAGGAAGCTGAGAATAGCCAGTAAGCCAATATAGCCAAGTAACACTGCAAAACCAACTGTGGACCCAACTATACACTCATAAACTATCTTGTCATTGTGGTATTTTGTGTTTTTATAAGGAGCTGGTGAAGAAGAGACAAGCCAGGCAGTGCAGATTGCTGCCTGAATAGAAGTAAGAAACAGAACTGTCCCTCTCTGCTGCACAGCACCAAACCACTTCAGACTGTCTCCTCCTCCTGGCTTGGATGCCTTGAACACAGCCAGAACCACCATGGTTTTTACCAGGATGCATGAGACACAAAGTACAAAGCTGATTCCAAATGCTGCATGTCTCAGCTGGCATGTCCACAGCCTGGGACGGCCGATAAATAGTAGTGAACACAGGAAACACAGCTTAAGTGATGCTAAGATTAGGAAACTAAGTTCTGAATTGTTGGCGCGTACCATAGGGGTATTGCGATGATAGATGAATATTACCAGGACAACAGCACAGATAAATGTCCCCAGCAATGAGGTGGTTTTCAAGCAGATACCCAGAGGCTCTTGATAGGAGAGGAACTCGATTTTCTTAGGAACACAGTGGTCACGCTGGGCATTGGACCAGAAGTCCTCTGGACAACTGGTGCACTCCATTGAGTCTAGGAAAATAGGAAAAGAATTGAGGTACATGTTTATCTTCAAACTACAATATTTAAAGTGCTAATATTATGCTCATTTTCAGGTCCATAGTTGTTTTATAGCAGAATAGGTATAAATAGTAATTTATTAAGAAACACCATATTTTTGTTCTACTGTACATTTCTGCAGCTCCTCTTTTCACCCTGTGTGTTGAGCTCTCTGTTTTAGCTACAAAGTGAGGCATCACACTTCTAAATAAGTAAAAAAACACAATAAACACAATAAAAGATAGGAAAAGCCAAAAGCATAATTTGAGCACTTTAAAACTTAATACCTACCAGTCTTATTGCTGATCTTTCCCTCAGAACAAGGGATGCAGTCAAAACAGCACACAGGCTCCCCTTCTTTCTGGCCATGCGGGTACCTGGAGGACAGCTCTCGCTGCACACTGACCGGGGTGGCTGCAGGGAGAAAATTAAATATCTTTTATTCTACACTACTTTATACTGCTATACTGACTTACTCTTCGATCACAAAATAGGTAACTGAAAAATCCGAACTAACCTGTTTGGCTTCAAAATTCCAGAAGATTTTGTCTTCATCAAGTGTGAGTTCTTCACCTTTGAATGACTCTTTAACTGCACCCACATTCTGAACTTTAGTTCTTCCATCAGGAGCCACAGCCAGTTCATGATATCATATATTGGTAAGACATCACCATTCTCATCAAATGACACTTGATCACCAAACGGTGTTGTGAAATTGACTTTTTGCAAATAATGTACAAGCTGCAAAAGTGAATCATACTCAAATCATTTTAAATTAAATTTTGAGACACACCTGAAGGTCAGGCCATTGGTTTTCTACTGGATTAATAGCATTAGTCAGTCATTACTGCCACAATAAAAATGGGAATGTGTTTTATCCTGCAATGTATAGTAATATTTGACTTGCAAAAGAAACAAATGACAGTAAAAGCCAGTCTACCTAACTCATTAGTCATTATTTATACAATGTGTCTTTTTTCATATATTCTATTATTCTATACTCACAATATCACATGCAGATAGTACCTTAAGCTGTTGGCAGCTGTATTTGGAAACATAAACAGGTGGAGTGTAAACTGATATCACACCTGCCATGGCTCCAGTCTTTGCAAAGTAGCACAGCTGAGCCCGCTGAAAGGCCCTCTCCCTGGGACACAGCGCAGCATGTCATCCAGGGCATACGCCAGGGCATACACAGCCTTGTATATGTTGTATTCAGGTCTGAGGTTAGATAAATCCAAAAACTCAGTCTCCACATGTTCAATATCTTCCTGTCCAGTGCATAGTGCTCCTCCAGCTTCAACCCAACCTGCTTGATTAAATTTACACTGAAAGGTGTATTCCCAGTACTGTGTCACCTGAAACATATTAAACACAAATTACAATATATTATTGATTCATTATTATCATTTATGTATGATAATTTATAAGATTCAACTCATACCATGTTATTTCCATAGCTCTCGTCATATTGGCCAGGATGTATTTGTAAGATGAAGTCTTTGAGCCCTGGTATTTCTCCACGACGAATTGCAATTCCTAGTGTGCCGCTCAGGTACGGCATGAGGAGGGGTGTGTGGAGCACAGTACTTCCTGTCCAGGCTTCACTTGCTATCCACTGTCGGCCTGTCACATTTTGCTGAGCAACCTGTGCATTGCATTATATGAAACGGGTTCCACACATTTGTTGAAAATGTTGATTTACAACTACAACTTGTCTTCCCTTGTCTCAGCTTTTTTGTCACATAAGCACAGATATTAAAAAGTTATAAGTGAAAGGTGCCCACTTTATGCACATTGCAATTAAAGTTTAAAAAGTAGCAGTAACTATAAAGTGATTTAAATACGCTCAGTTTTTTATAATAGGTATATATATATATATATATATATATATATATATATAAATGGGTGATTTGAGCGTTCTCAAAATGCATAACTGAATTTTAAAACTAGATTTAATTTTTTTATAAGCTTTCACTGTTCACTTTCACTGTTAGGGAGTAGTCCTTTCACGCCTTCACCCCTGATGGACACCACACAGATATTTCAATATTTCAAGCAATGTTTTGTTGAGCAGAATCCTCCACACATAACCTAAAATATGACCTAAATAGAACTGAAATGCAACTGAAAATTTCTGTTTTATATTTGTGTTTGATTGAAATACAGTTTTGATTTTATGGTAATTGAAAGTATTTCGGTCAGTGAATTTCAAATAAACAGTGGAAATAATTAATCATATTACATTTAAAAAAAATAGATTTACAACATTGAATTATATTTTAATTCTCACCTCTTCCATTAGATGAATCATGTGAAACTCATGTGCAAACACTATGACCACACAAGCTGTTGATGTCTTTATTAAATGCACAATCCTCCTGAGTTCACTTTGGTCACTGTCCCAGGGCAAAACCTCTGAGTAGGCCAGACAACCTTCACCGGACTGAACCAGGTCAGATTGGAAGGATCGGGCAACATTACGTCCATAGTCATCATCACTGACTAGAAGGCCGACCCAAGTCCAGCCAAAGTGTTTTAGAATCTGAATCATAGCACGCACCTGAGTAGATATATTGTTGCGAAGGGATTAGTGCACAGACTAGCATTCTATTAAAATGCTGTGTAACTTAATGTAACTTATACATTAGCTATTTATATAAGTTACCCAACAGCTAATTAGAATAAAAGCAAAAGCTTAATTAATGTGGAACAATTTCTACAAGCTTGCTGTATTGGAGGAAACAGACATAGTTTGCACTTCTCAACTTTGTAAAAGTTTCACCTGGAAAGCATCACTTGGGATTGTCCTAAAGAAAGACGGAAAGCGTTTCCGATCACTCAGGCAGGAACATGTGGAGAAATAACTTACCTGTAAAGAAACATACAGATTAACTCAAGTGACCCATCTCATGCATGTCAGAGCCAGTCTTAATATTTTCATTTCAAAATGTGTCACTTTTAAAGATGACATCAATTGTAATACATTATATAAATATTCAACAATACAAATGACAGGATAGGGAACTTACAATGGGCATTCTGTATAAACCTAGCACATTGGAGATGGCAATAGTATATGTTGAGGCAGAATCACCAACAATCCCGAGGACTGGAGGGGTCCCTAAACAGTTTTCCTCAAGTAGAAACTGCTCCTCTCGACCACTTGCCAGTGATAATGAACCACTGAATCCAACAACAAGTGCCCCACAGTTATCGTAAAGACTGTATCCCAGAGTCACATTAGGCAGCAGAGTGGAGTTCTTGTTGATCTCATCAACAGCAAAGGCCATAGTCATGGCATGCCTGAACCCTAGAACGTCAAAGCTAACACACAAAATGTCACTGTTAACCACTAAAAAGTAAGATGTCACTCTCAGAATTGGGTAGATAAATACAAAAAAAATCTTAATCTATGTTAATAACATATTACACTCTTGTCATATTATACTTTTCACAGCTGTATTTTTGTACAATTTTTCTAAAGTATCACTAAAACTGTCATTAAAAATGATTTTTCTCACTCCCCCCATTATCATGAATACTCTAAGCAGACCCATGCTGTCTGCTGCATGTGTGTGAAACTTACCCTTGGCATCTGGGCTGTTCTGGCTCTGAGATAAATGTCTGCTGAGGGAAGACAGAGGTAAAGTGAACTTCAAACATCCCACCCAGAACCACATCGCCAGGCTTGTGTATTTCATTAAGATGGAACTTTCTCCGTAATTTACAAGATGAGGGAAGAGAGGAAGAGAAAGAAAACAAGATAAGGCAGAAACACAAGAGCATATATTTGTCAAAAAATGCCCCCATAACTGCCATCCTCCCCTCACACAGTTTCTATTCCTCATGCAAGGTTACTTCATTTTATATTCAGGGCTATCTCAATTCCTTTGCATGCTTTATGTCATTGTTTACCTTTTAACCCCACCCATCAGGGTTCAGCTTATGTGGGCTGGACATACTACGCATAACAAATTAATTATAGGGGGTGGCTGTGGCTCAGTGGTAGAGCGGTTGCCTGCCAATCGGAAAGGTTGGTGGTTCAATCCCTGGCCCTGCAGTCCCATGTCGAAGTGTCCTTGGGCAAGACACTGAATCCTGAGTTGCCCGATGCTGCGCATCGGAGTGTAAACGTGTGTGAGTGTTTATCTGATGAGCAGGTAGCACCTTGTACGGCAGCCTTGGCCACAGTGTAAGAATGTGTGTGAATGTATCCTGTATGATGTAAAAGCGCTTTGAGTAGTCGTTAAGACTAGAAAAGCGCTATATAAATACAGCACATTTACATTTTACATATTTTAATATGACCTGTTAAATGTGAGGCTTTGCCATATCAGCAAGTGTTTTAGCAAGTCTAGACATTTTTAAATTACTTTAATGTTTAGGCTACTTCTTTTGTTTCTATTGGGAAATTAAGCCCCCTCTGTTTTATTATGTAAATACATTTTTGAAACATCTGGGGATTGTAATCAACTAGAGAATATTGAATAGGAGTCAGTAGTTTTCATCCCCTATTTCTAATGTGAGCAACAGTACTTTTCTTCTTTTTTCACTTTCATTAACTTGGTATTACATCGGAACCCCAGAGGTGACATGGAGGGAAAAAAAGGAAAAAGGACCTAATATCACCTCGTGGGGTCCGTAATTATGCATCCAATAATTAGATTTTGTCAATAAAACTATGTATGCACCATACGTTTGTGTGGTAATTTGACAATGCCTTTTGTAATGCTTAATGGTGAATCAAGGATCATACTGCACAAGCTAAACGTGCCCTCTCAAAAGAAATCTCATTTCTATTTACGATAAAAACATTTGAAAGTGAGTAGAAATACCAAATATCAAATGCTTACCAAGTTTTAATTTCAGAGGATTTTATTATTAGGTACTTTTGTATTCTTCAAGTTTCCCAATGGAAAGAGGAACCCACCTAGGCCATCACTGTACCAAGAAGCTAGAATTCAAAATGATAACAATTCATCAAAAGGTATCAATTTGGGAATACAATGTCACGAAATTGCTGTTTGTCTAAAAGCAGAAACTTTACATGATGTTGTAAAGATTAAAAAATTTGCTTTTCAGGTGGTAATATAAGAGTAATATGGATCAGACATGCTTCTTGTCTTAGACAATTGTATCACAATATAAATCCATTATTGTCTTAGGTATTCTCAATATTCTCAATGTTTTCCGAAAACATAAGTTGATTCTGATGCTGCCCACAGCTGCTTGTCTTCTTTGTAGAAAGAAGGATACCCATCCTTCTAGGGTAACCTGTTCAAACAACTACAGGACCCCTTTTTTTGTTTATTCTATCTCTGAGGTTTAGTCAGGTAAAATATAGAAAAACTGCCAAAGTCTTAGGGAATGTGATCAGGCAAAAATGCTTTTTACACAAGCATTTCTTTATTGCTACTAGTATTAGAAGTGAAACTGTTTATAACTACACAATTATTTATATTACTTGGAGAATTGTACTGTTTATTCCTTTGATTGCTGCCTGAATGCAGGTAAAAGCAACATATTTTCTTCTCTGTCATTACCTCCAGCCAAATCCACCATGTTGTTTACAAGAATACATGGGACAAAAACACAAAGTTAATTCCAAATGCTACCAGTCTCAACTGGCAAGTGCACAGTCTGGGACGGTATGGAATTGTGCCCATTAATCTATGCCACATGAGCAGGTATTTTGCTTTAAGAATCAAACCTTTTTTTGGAGTCTCTGTCTCTAAAATGAAAATTGAAACAAAAAAACACACATTTTGAACACAATAGATACTTTCCTGTATTCAGTTGCCTTTCAACAGGCGTTTTCACTGTTCTATACTAGAACAACTATGACTACAATACATATACTGTCCTCCAGAGGAAGCGTTTACCCCCAAATTACATAATTGAAGGATTTTAAAAAGCTGAAAGTAAAACAATTGATTCAGTTACTAATTTAGAGCCATATTTAAAACCACTCATTGCTTATTTAAACTTGAGGATCTGTTTATGTTTGCATGAACCTGCAGTTTCTGTTAACCTCTTGAAGTCCAGAGACTCTGGTACCGGGGCCACCCACGGGGTAATAAAAAATAAAACGTTTTAAATAATTGTCTATTTATAGAACATATGGGTGTTATACAGTTTTGAAAACATTAGATTTCAGAATCTAGGAACCAATTGTATGTTGTCAAAACTATGTCTTATTACAAAGTAATTTAGCAATAAAGTCTTAAAAATATGAATTTTGTAAATATATGAAGTTGTGATGAAAATGTTACATGACATTTGGCATCACTAAAAATTCAGAAAGCGGGAGCTTTAAATTGACATCCTGAACACCTGAACGGAATCACTAGCGATTTCTATTTCCTCTGGAAATTATTGGTAAAAGTGGGGGTGCTCGTAAATAATAACTTATAATGGCTTGTATAGGAAAAAATCTACTTGCTGTATTTCAGTAGGCAGTGAATAATGAGTTACTCCCATCTTCACTAATTCAGTTTCCAAACCATACATGTAGTGTAATATTGAAGTCATTGAAATACACAATACATTTCAACTTGTGATCAATATGACACTTTTTCTTAAATTGAAGCAGACGTTTGTCTTTCTTTCCCTGTGACCACTCAGTTGAGATGTATTGCTTCAAATCTGAAATACTCAAAACCTTCCAATCACAAAACACATGTTGTATTGCTCCTGTCATATCTACTGTGAATGTTTGAGGCTGTTTGAACTAAACTTAAACCTTTCTGATTTTGGGGCACTTGTTTGAATTAATTTTGTTATTCTTCTTGGGAATACAGTCTGAATATATATATATATATATATATATATATTCAGACTGTATTCCCAAAAACAATATATATATATATATATATATATATATATATATGTATATATATATATATATATATATATATATATATATATATATATATATATATATATATATATATATATATATATATATATATACTATGTTGCTATTATGTCAGTTATGTTGTGTTTTGAGATTGTTCTCCTGGACCCAATTGGCAAAAAAGAAAGAAAATCACAATTAAAGCAGGTTATGACAGCTAAATAAACAATTAAAGAATAACAAAAGTGTTCATGGTGCTATTCTTTGCAGCAGCTACAAAAGTCACAAATGAGCAGATTTCTTTTTACATCTTTGATGGTTATGAGCTGTAGTACAGACATATTGTTCAGACAGTTCAACATATTCTTTAGTATTTTAATTCCAAGGAAATACAATCTGGCAAACAGGCAATGATGGCAATTATAGAAACAATAGAAAACTATGTTTTTAATTAGCATTTAATTATATATTGTTGTATGTTCTGGCATTATTCCTCTAAGTAAAGAAGGCTTTATTTATTTTGTGCCCTTTCATGAGCAGATTACTGTTGAATACATTTAAAATACAGACTGAATTTTTTATTTTTATTTTCTAGAGTTAGTTTTTATGTCTTGGTGGTGCCCGACCCATGATAGCTTTCTTTGTGTTCATCTCGGGTCTCAGCAGGATTATGTAACATTTGGGTCCAAACAGGGCCACCAAAAGGCCAAAACTGGAGGCCAGGATGGCAAATACCTCCACTGCATCTGCATATTTGCCTGGGGAGTTGACATAAGCAGGAACAAAGGCCACCCACACAGCACAGAAGATCAGCATGCTGAAAGTGATCAGCTTGGCCTCATTGAAGTTGTCTGGAAGATTCCTCGCCAGAAATGCTAACAGGAAGCTGAGGATAGCCAGTAATCCAATATAGCCAAGTAACACTGCAAAACCAACTGTGGACCCGACTTCACACTCATAAACTATCTTGTCATTGTGGTATTGAGTGTTTTTATGAGGCACTGGTGAGGAAGAGACAAGCCAAGTGGTGCAGATTGCTGCCTGAATAGAAGTAAGAACCAGAACTGTCCCTCTCTGCTGCAAAACACCAAACCACTTGAGACTGTCTCCACCTCCTGGCTTGGAGGCCTTGAACACTGCCAGAACCACCATGGTTTTTACCAGGATACATGAGACACAAAGTACAAAGCTGATCCCAAATGCTGCATGTCTCAGCTGGCATGTCCACAGCCTGGGACGACCGATAAACAGCAGTGAACACAGGAAACACAGCTTAAGTGACACCAAAAGCAGGAAACTAAGTTCTGAATTGTTGGCGCGTACCATGGGTGTACTGCGATGATAGATGAAGATGCCCAGGACAGCACAGATAAATGTGCCTATCAATGAGGTTGTTGTCAAGCAAATACCCAGAGGCTCTTGATAGGAGAGGAACTCGGTTATCTTAGGAACACAGTGGTCACGCTGGGCATTGGACCAGAAGTCCTCTGGACAACTGGTGCAGTCCATGGAGTCTATGGAAATAGGGGAACAGAGCATCAAGAGTATTGACCCTCTCACCTGTGAACATTGAGAGTAATGTTTGATGGGCCACCAATGCCAGAAATTACACTTGTGGTGTCTGTAGTGGCTGGAATGTGTCTTTTTGTCTACATCATGGGCACCAAAAAGGGCAAAGTTCCTGAAAAGAAATTCATATTCCACAATTCACAATCCACAATAATGTAGTTTTATAATGATACAAACCAGTTTCATTGCTGAACTTCCCATCAGAGCAAGGGACACAGTCAAAACAGCATACAGGCTGCCCTTTTTTTCTGGCCATGCGGGTACCTGGCGGACAGCTCTCACTGCACACTGACTGTGGTGACTGAAGGGACAGTCAAAGTTATATAACAGGTATTCTACAGTTTTTGATTCTGCTTTGTGTTTAATACAGTATTGAGGTAAAAAAAACACAATAAAAAGAAGTAACCTGTTTGGATTCAAAGTTCCAGAAGATTTTGTTTTCATCAAGTGTAAGCTCTTCACCTTGGGTGGCCGACTTTTTAACGATCCCCACACTCTGAACTTCAGTTCTTCCATCAGGGAGCCACAGCCAGTTCATGATATCATATATTGGTAAGGCATCACCATTCTCATCAAATGACACTTGATCACCAAATGTTGTGGTGAAGTTAACCTTTTCCAAGTAATACATTAGCTACATAGGGGTACAATACAGGTTATATCATAGACTCAAAACAATTCATTGTTAATGATTATGTGCATGTTTTCAGATGTTCATTGTGATACATTGTGGATTTAGTCAGCAAGTACTTTAAATATAGCGCTCTATATACATGAAATGTAAGTTCTCTAAATTCAATCAAATATTGTTGCTTTTAATTACAATGACATTATTAATTCATTATGTTTGTCACAAGTAATTAATTTGGATTAAGCAATTTGTCGTCTACTAGATATACAGGAATTTTCAAACCTGCCTACTAATGCCATGCATAGTTACTGTAATAATTTCTTCTTTTCCCAAAATAAAATGTCTTATGGAAACCTTAAGATGCAGCAGCTGTTTTAAAATACTAAACAGTTGGAGTGTAAACTGATACCACACCTGCCATGGCTCCAGTCTTTGCAAAGTAGCACAGCTGAGCCCGCTGAAAGGCCCTCTCCCTGGGACACAGCGCAGCATGTCATCCAGGGCATACGCCAGGGCATACACAGCCTTGTAAATATTGTACTCAGGCCTGAGATTAGAAACATCCAAAAACTCAGTCTCCACATTCTCTAGATCTTCCTGTCCAGTGCATAGTTCTCCCCCAGCCTCCACCCAACCTAGTGGAGGTGGGGCAAATCTACACTGAAATGTGTATTCCCAAAACTGCCTCACCTGAAATGTATTTCAAAGTCTTAACAGAAATATCAATATTATAATTTGTAATTACTGATCTGAATGTAATGTTACAATCTTTACCATGCTATTTCCATTAATTTCGTCATGTAGGTCAGGCAGTACTCTTAACAGAAACTCCCTTAACCCTGGTATTTCTCCACGGCGGATGGCAATGCCCAATGTGCCACCCAGGTATGGCATTAGCTGGGGGGTCTGCAGCACAACAGCTGCTGTCCAGGCTTCACTGGCCATCCACTGCAGGCCTGTCACATTCTGCCTCACCACCTGTTCATTGCATTTTATTTAAAATATTTCTTTTAGACTGACATACTGTAAAATAATTTAGTCTACTTCGTGCCACTGAATCAGTACAATATAACAAAAAACATGAATAGATAGATACCTCTTCCATAAGTTGAATCATGTGGATCTGATGTGCAAACACAATGACCACACGAGCTGTGGATTTCTTCATCACTTCTACAATCCTCTTTACTTCAGCTGGGTTCTCACCCCAGGGCAAAATCTCTAAGTAGGCCAGACAACCTCCTCCAGACTGAGCCAGGTCAGATTGAAAGGACTGTGCAACATAATGTCCGTAGTCATCATCACTGACCAGCAGACCTGCCCAAGTCCAGCCAAAGCGTTTTAGAATCTGAATCATAGCACGCACCTGATTGAATAGAGAGCTGAGGGATTACCTTTTAATGAAAAAAAAGCTACTTATGTCTCACATTAAAATTATAATTACTTGAACCCATTATACTCTTTCTTCCAAATCCATATATTTGCATCAATGATGCACAAATCAAATTCAGTAAGAGCACAATATGTGTTTGCTTGTGGAACATCTCAATAAACTCCCTGTAAACTCTATTTTGGATTTGTTATTTCTAAAACAGAGTTTTACCTGGAAAGCATCACTTGGGATTGTTCTGAAGAAAGATGGAAACCTTCGCCTATCACTCAGGCAGGAACATGTGGCAAAATAACTGACCTATAAAGAAACATACAGTTTACAGACAGATTTTCCTTCTCATGCCAGTCAGTTGAAACATTCAAATAATTTCCCGTATTTAAAAATCCACCATTATAAAATTTAATATAAAAAGATCACTTCTTACCAAAAAAAAAAAAGGTTTGTTGGAAGAGCTGGAGCTGAGCTTTAATGTATATGTCCTATCCTAATTTTCACTTTAAAATTTTAAATAGCTTCAACCTTTAACTGGCACATTAATAACAGCAGTACTGAAGAAAGTAAACTCACAATGGGCAATTTGAATAGACCTATCACATCAGAGGTGGCGATAGAAAATGTTGAGAAGGAATCACCCACAATTCCCAGGACTGGTGGGGTCCCCAAACAGTTCTCCTTAGGCAGAAACTGCTCTTCTCGACCACTGGCTAATGACAATGCTGCACTTAATCCAATTACAAGTGTAGCACAGTTGTCATAAAGACTGTATCCCAGAGTCACATTAGGAAGCAGGTTGGAGTTTTGTTAATCGTCAATAGCAAAGGCCATGGTCATGGCATGCCTGAACCCTGGAGGGTCAAAGCTAACACATAACATGTCTTAATCAACCACTAAAAAGCAATACATTATTTATGATCATCTGCGCATGATGTCTGCTACATGTGTGTAAAACTTACCCTTGGCAGTTGAGCTGATTTGGTTCTGAGGTGAATGTCAGCTCAGGGAAGACAGAGGTGTAGTGGACCTCAAACAGCCCACCCAGGATAACATCACCAGGCTTATGCATCCCATTATGATAAAACTGCCGTCTTAATTTACAAGATGAGAGGAGAGAGGAAGACTCTGACAAGAAAAAGGGGGAAGAGAATAAAATCAACATCAGGTAGACATACAAGATCAAAAAAGTGTCTAGAAATGCACCCATAACTGCTCACTTCCCGACACACTTTCTGAGCTTCATGGACATTTACTTAACTTTATATGCAGTTATATCATCTCCTTTGGTGGTTTTCATCAGGGTGTCATACACCCCAGGCACTCCTATGGTACGGGCAGTCATGTGGGGGCGGTGCTTACACATATCAAATTAGCTCTATGTCATGATTATCATTTATATGTTATATTTTCTGTTAATTGCTATAATGTTAAAAGTCTAAATTATTTTGTTATTGTTTGGAGCTCATCTTGAGTTTTTGTCTGTCAGTATTATGCTAAATGAAATTACATGAATCGTCTTTTACCTAAATAGACATTAAGGAAAAAACTGAAAGCACTGTGGAGATGAAAGATAAACCCAAACAAAGCAATACAGCAAATGATCATTACTGTATGCTCACACTATGAGTAGAATTCCTGAAGTTGTGACACTATCAGGTTAGTCATAATAAAACCTAATTTCAGAGAGGAAAATTCAATTAAAATTAATTTATTCATAGTATCAAATCATAACGAGAGTTATCTCAAGACATTTTACTAGACCGCACTCTATAATTTACAAAAACCCAACAATTCCAGTTATTCCCCCAAGAGCAAACATTTAGTGTGACAGTGGCGAGAAAAACTTCCTTTTAGGGAGAAACCTGGGACAGACCCAGGCTCCTGGTAGTCTGATGGTGCCAGTTGGGGTGCGATGAACAATGGCAATAATTGTCACAATAAATATAATGAAACTATGACTAGAAATAGTAGTTGTATTAGTTTGTGGTGCATTAGGGCAGTGCAGGGCATAGCAGGGCACTGCATGGTATAGCAGGGAGTTGCAAGGCACTGCAGGGCATAGCAGGAAAGCAGGGCACTGCAGGGTGTAGCAGGATGCAGCAGGGCACTGCAGGGCCCTGCATGGCATAGCAGGACTTAGCAGGGCACTGCAGGGCATAGCAGGATGCAGCAGGGCACTGCAGGGCCCTGCATGGCATAGCAGGATGTATCAGGGCAGTGCAGGGCATAGCAGGATGTAGCAGGGCACTGCAGGACATAGCAGGGCCCTGCATGGCATAACATAGCAGGATGTAGCGGGGCACTGCAGGACATAGCAGGATTTAGCATGGCACTGCAGGACATAGCAGGCCGTAGCAGGGCACTGCAGGGCATAGCAGGGAGTGACAAGGCACTGCAGGGCATAGCAGGGAGTGACAAGGCACTGCAGGGCATAGCAAGACGTAGCAGGGCACTGCAGGACATAGCAGGACATAGCAGGGCACTGTAGAGCGTAGCAGGGTGTAGCAGAAAATAAAATCTAAAGGTCTAAAAAGAAGAAACAAATGTAGCAATAGAGACTACCAACACTAACTTTAGATCAGGTGACGCTGCATATAGTGTGCCTTACTATTGTAAGACTGGAGATGAAAAGTTTAATTGACATGTAACTGAGATCACACGCTCCAGTCTGGCACACGTGGATGCTCTGTATTTTCCGTGGGTGCTCGAGGCAATGTGGCATCTTTGAACTAGTCATCTTCATTATATTACAGCTCCATGTCAGTGATGATACTTTGGCAACAGGTGGTGCAGCTAGCTGTAGGGTGGTATATCATGTGGTGTTTTTTTTTTTTTTTGTCTGAAAAAATAAAGTGAGTGTTTTATGTTTTGTGTCTCGAGATAACTCTTGTTATGATTTGATAGTATAAATAAATTTTTTTAACTGAATTTAATTGCATCAGCTCTAATCAAATTATCAAAGAAAGCAACTCAAAGCTTGTGTTGCTGTCATGTTGCGTTTTTTTGTTGGGTCAGACCCACCGATGGGGGGCAGAGTAAGCATCAAACAAGCCACTTTGAAATTTAGCTGTTTTTATGAATGCAAAAGTTGGGTGACCCCCCCTCCCCCCATAGACTAAAAACATTGGGTAGCCCTCCTCTCAACAAAGAAAAAAAGACATGACCCTCCCCTATTTTCCTCCTGTGGTCCATTTCATAAATACTGAACTGTCCCTAAGAAGGAACAAATGGAGACTATGGGAATCAACATCATTAAGTGTAACATGGAGATAACTAACACTGCCTTTAATTACAACCCAGCTGGTTTAAGATCTCAATAGTAAAAATTACAGTAATCAAAAAGTTAAGTGAGTTAAATACTGGTGCCAGGCCATGTGGAATAAAATTATTTTTATGTTGCCAGACAGTAGTACAACTACCTAGTTGAACACTTTTCTTTTTAAAATCCCAGGAACGAGTAAATAATTAGGAAAAAAGTCAATAATAATGGAAGACTTGTTTTTGGAAAGCTTTATTTCTCTACATTACATTCTTCTTTTTTTCTTTAATGCCAAAAAAACTTTTCTAAATTGCTGAAGTTAAAAGAACAATAATATGTAGATCACTCTTATTGGACTGTAAAGTACAGATAGTATCATATTTGCTGCTTTATGACTTTGTCGTACCTCGACCCATGATAGCTTTCTTTGTGTTCCTCTCTGGTCTCAGCAGGATTATGTAACATTTGGGTCCAAACAGTGCCACCAAGAGGCCAAAACTGGAGGCCAGGATGGCAAATACCTCCACTGCATCGGCATATTTGCCCGGAGAGTTGACATAAGCAGGAACAAAGGCCACCCACACAGCACAGAAGATCAGCATGCTGAAAGTGATCAGCTTGGCCTCATTGAAGTTGTCTGGAAGATTCCTCGCCAGAAATGCTAACAGGAAGCTGAGAATGGCCAGGAAACTAATGTAACCCAGTAACACTGCAAAACCAATTGTAGACCCAACTACACATTCATACACTATCTTATCATTGTAGTATTGAGTGTTTTTATGAGGCACTGGTGAGGAAGAGACAAGCCAAGCGGTGCAGATTGCTGCCTGAATAGAAGTAAGAACCAGAACTGTCCCTCTCTGCTGCACAGCACCAAACCACTTCAGACTGGCTCCTCCTCCTGGCTGGGAGGCCTTGAACACTGCCAGAACCACCATAGTTTTTACCAGGATGCATGAGACACAAAGTACAAAGCTGATCCCAAATGCTGCATGTCTCAGTTGACATGTCCACAGACTTGGACGTCCCATAAACAGCAGTGAACACAGGAAACATAGTTTAAGTGACACCAATAGCAAGAAACTCAGTTCTGAATTGTTGGCGCGTACCATGGGTGTACTGCGATGATAGATGAATATTACCAGGACAACAGTACAGATAAATGTGCCCAGCAACGAGGCCGTTGTCAAGCAGATACCCAGAGGCTCCTGATAGGAGAGGAACTCTGTTTTCTTAGGAACACAGTGGTCACGCTGGGGGCTGGACCAGAAATCCTCCGGACAACTGGTGCACTCCATGGAGTCTGACGAGAAGAGAACAAATATTGAGATAAATGTCTACATCATATGTAAATAATAGATACGGAAACCTAGGCAGTAGTGGAAGAAGTATTCAGATCCTTTACTTGAAAAAAAGTCCAATATTTCTCTCTGAATTGTAGGGAGTTGAAGTAGAAAGTGGCATGAAAAGAAATGACTCAAAAGTACTTCAAATACAGTACTTGAGTAAATTAACTTAGTTACATTCCACCACTGAACCTTGGGTATTTTAAAATAAATACCAACCTGTTTTGTTACTGATCTTTCCTCAGAACAAGGGATGCAGTCAAAACAGCACTCTGGTTCCCCCTTCTTTCTGGCCATGCGGGTACCTGGAGGACAGCTCTCACTGCACACTGACTGGGGTGGCTGTATGGGTAAGAGTCATCACTGATCTGCACCATTTTATGCTTTTATTTTAAATGTTATTGTACCAAAATCAATAAAATCAACAAGCATAAGTAACCTGTTTGGATTCAAAGTTCCAGAACATTTTAGCTTCATCAAGTCTGAGTTCTTTTCCTTTGGCTGACTCTTTAACCTCACCCACATTCTGAATCTTTGCTTTTCCATCGGGGAGCCACAGCCAGTTCATGATATCATATATTGGTAAGGCATCACCATTCTCATCAAATGTCACTTGATCACCAAACGGTGTGGTGAAATTAACTTTATCCAAATAATACACCAGCTTCAAATGTGTGAGAGAAATAAAACAGATGTAACAAAGAGTTAACAAACTCTATCCATATATGTTTCAGTTCAGAAATATCAACCAATTCTAAAAGATTATTTATTCTATCTTTGCTGGAATTATCAAGCGTAAAGTGTTACCTAACACCAGGCTGAACATATGTGTTTTGCTGCTCTCTCTGGTTGAAAGTTTCAAGTCTGTTTCACCTATGACCACACCCACCATTGCTGATGGGTGCGGTTAGTGATGTCATAGGGTGCTGGAGTCCATGTGTACATCCAACCAGCAACCAGTACTTACTTTTTTTTAATAGTATTCCTACTGAAAAACTACATTCAGATAGTAACTTAAGGTGTAGCAGCTGTATTTGGAAACAAACAAGTGGAGTGTACACTGATACCACACCTGCCATGGCTCCAGTGTTTGCAAAGTAGCACAGCTGAGCCCGCTGAAAGGCCCTCTCCCTGGGACACAGCGCAGCATGTCATCCAGGGCATACGCCAGGGCATAGACAGCCTTGTACACATTGTACTCTGGCCTCAGGTTTGAAACATCAAACAACTCATTCTCCACATTATGCAGAACCTCCTGTCCAGTGCAGAGTGCTCCCCCAGCCTCCACCCAACCGGCTGGAGGTGGTGCAAATTTACACTGAAATATGTTTTCCCAAAACTGATTTACCTGAAATGTGTAAAGAAAATTGAATGTTAACAGAAGTAATGACAATATGTACTGCTGCAATTTCCAGTCAGATTGTAAGAATAAACCCTCACTAAACTATTTCCGTAGTTGTTATGGTGTTGATTAGGGTGTATTTTTAAAAGGAAGTCCTTGAACCCAGCTATTTCTCCTCGACGGATGGCAATGCCCAGTGTGCCACCCAGGTACGGCATGAAGTCAGGTGTCTGGAGCACATCGACTGATGCCCAAGCTTCACTGGCCATCCACTGTAAGCCTGTCACTTTCTGCCTCACCACCTGTTTATTGCATTTTAAAACAAAATTATTTCAGTCATCTAAAAAAAACAAATACAATCTTTGAATTATGCCCTCAATTGTGTACAATAGTGATGTGATATACAATTCTTTACTTCATTTTTCTTCACTTTTCTACAGCAGCAGGGGAAATTTGTAAAGGTGTATCTATTTATTTTTCATTGTTATGCTAATTATCTGTGCACCTGCTATGTTCTAACTCGAGGACACAATTGTAGACAAAACATGAAATGTTAATAACCAGTAGGATACCAACATTTCTTAGTTAACAGTAAAAACATAGATTCATTATTGACTTTCTACTTGGAACCCAACCTCCTCCATCAGTTTATAAATATGGATCTCGTGTGCAAACACCATGACCACGCGAGCTGTTGATTTCTTCATCACACCCACAATCCTCCTTAGTTCAGCTTGGTCACTGCCCCAAGGCAAAACCTCTACGTAGGCCAGACAACCTTCACCAGTCTGAACCAGGTCAGATTGGAAGGATCGAGCCACATGGAGTCCATAGTCATCATCACTGATTAGAAGGCCGACCCAAGACCAGCCAAAGTGATTTAGAATTTGAATCATGGCACGCACCTGAGTAGATAAGAGAATATTCTGTATTATCATCTCAATCTATCTGTTTCATTAACTATGCGAAAAGCATGCATTTTCTTAGTACATAGATTATAGATTGCAAACTCTGTTGGGAGCCACATATAGATCATATTAAAAGGAAATGATCTAAATCTCTTGCTGTTCTTTATGAAGTAAGGGATTTGTATAGGGAAATGCATATGAAAACAAATATATATCCTAATTAAACTTCAGAAGAAAGTGATTAGAATATTACATAAAACTTGTTATTATGAATCAACTAATCAATTTGGTATTAATATACGTTTTCTATGATCTTACGATTTCCAGATCTTGTATATTTAAAAATATTAAAATACTTTTTGATTTGTGAACAATGGCCTTCCTGTCCTTGTTTTAAGCAAAAGGCAAATTGTGGAAAATAACAGTTTCTTTCATCTATGTTAACTGAAATAAAATTATTCATCATCATCTTTGCCATCATCATATTTGGAAGTTTGCTGTACTCCCGTTAAAACATGAAAGTTATTATTTTTGCTAATAATTTCACCTGGAAAGCATCACTTGGGATTGTTCTAAAGAAGGATGGAAACCGTTGCCGATCACTCAGACAGGAACATGTGGCAAAATGACTCACCTGAAATGAGACAGACAACATGTGCACAGGCAGTGTACATTATCTAAATAAGGTCAATAGACCCATTTAAAATATTTGACCCATCTTAACAACACCACAGATTCTTAACCAGCCTATAAAAAGCACAGAATAAATATAAGCTCACCATGGGCAATCTGAATAAACCTAGCACATTGGACGTGGCAATAGTAAATGTTGAGTAGGAATCACCCACAATCCCGAGGACTGGAGGGGTCCCCAAACATTTCTCCTGAAGCAGAAACTGCTCTTCCTGACCACTGGCAAGTGCCAAAGCAGCACGGAATCCAATGACAAGTGCACCACAGTTATCATAAAGACTGTATCCCAGAGTCACATTGGGTAGCAGATTAGAATTACTGTTGATCTCATCAATGGCAAAAACCATCGTCATGGTATGCCTGAACCCTTGGGTGTCAAAGCTAAAAGACAAAATGTCTGATATTCAACCATCATATCCACATTATCAAAACATCCTGTATAAATTGATCCTTTTAGAGCTGCCATTCAAACTTAAGTACATCTCAACATCTGATTAACCATATTGCAATGCATGACAAATATCTGTATGTGTGTGAAACTCACCCTTTGCAGGTAGGCTGTTCTGGCTCTGAAGTGAATGTCCACTCTGGGAAGACTGAGGTGTAGTGGACCTCAAACAGCCCACCTAGAACCACATCACCAGCCTTGTGCAACCCGTTCAGGTGAAACTGTCTCCGTAATTTACAAGTTGAGGAAAGAGCGGAAGACATAGAGAAGAAAAAAGAAGTAGAGAACAAAACCAACATCAGATAGACTCTAAAGAGTAAGTACATGTCATAAAATGCCCCCATAACTTCTCTCCTCCCTTCACCCCCTGTCTCTAATCGTAGTGCATGGTTACTTTATTTTATATGCAGGTTTATGAAATCCTCTTCAAGTCCATTTCGTAATTGTTTAATCTTTCACACCACCTATCAGGACACAGCCAGCAGTGTGGGCAGGACATACCACTAGAATTAGAATAATAATCAGGTAAGGAATTAGGAAGGTCATAGAACAATGACATTTAAAAAAACCTTTAGAAATATATTATATATACTACTATTAATATATATATATATATATATATATATATATATATATATATATATATATATATATATATATATATATATATATATATATATACTTTTGAAGCTCTACTTTAGGGATTTCCTGATTTTTGGCCTCAAGGGCCTTTGCCCACCAAGTGTGTTCAGTTGTTTCTTGCAGCCACATTTTGTTCTTACCATACATTAGCACAAAAAGAGTTAATGTTTTCATTTCTGAAAGCATGGACTACCATTTTCTAAATGAAATAAATGAATTAACATACAGTAAATAAATGCCTATGAAGTACATGCTTAAATCAATAAATAAATGACACACACAGCATTCCTGTTAGGCCTGCTGCTCCTAGATATCTTCTCTGGCTGTTTTCACACCTGAAAGTCCAAATCAAAGTGCAGCCCAAGGCTCATGTTTTTGTTACATTGTATACATTTGATCCGGTCAAGTTTTGGTTTCACACTGCAGTTATGCAACTAAAGATCTCTATGTGACAAAACTACGTCCGGCAGTCATCACATACGTGAGCTGCGTCTCCAGATACTTCTAATAATATTGGTTTGTTGTATCCTCTCTCTGTGTTAGAGTTTTATATACTGACTGCTGCTCTGCCCTACAGCTGCTGCTCTTTTTGTTTTGTTGCGATGTTGAGAAGCAAGACACGGGAGCTTTCTTTATGGAGCATTTATTCAGAGACAAACCTACAATGTCCATTTACTACCACTAAACAAGTAAATTGCTGATGTATTCTCTGCTCTGATAGTTGACAACTGTTGGCACCAAGCTATTCCTTAAAGGAGCTTCCCCGGTCTTGTAACACAAGGAGAGCCTGCCAGACTTTATTGTATTTGGTCCGAATCATCCAAAAAATGCTTTCAAACTATACGAACCGGACCGAGACCACCTCTTTTGATCCGGACCAAAACGTGGTCTTTTGATTTGGACCGTGATCCGAGGCACTTCTCACATCTGCAATTGTGGTATGGACGAAATGAGGTAGGTGTGAAAACGCCCTCTGTCTCTTCTCCCCTCTGTCTGTCTCTAATTGGGTTTTTCCACAGCATGGTATCTGCTCAACTCGACTCTACTCGCCTTTTTTGGTTTTCCATTATGAAAAAAAGTCCCTGGTACCTGCTAAGAGGTACTTTTTTTAGTACTACAAGTACCATTAATGGAAAAATGCCATAATTGCAGGAGTGGAGTCTGGTGTGCAGGTGTCAGGTTTCCAGCTGCAGCTCATCTACCACAAAGCACTATATAAAAACAGTCTATTTACTTTTACCTCTGATTCATATACCTGGTCAACCTTCCTTTGAGATCATGGTCAAGTCAACCACGTTATGCTACGTTTACACTTGGGTGGCTATTTTCATAAACAGACATTTCAACCTCTCCGGTTTCAAAAATAAAATTGTGCACACCTGTCAGTTTTCAGAAGAAGTGTTCATTTACACGTACCCATGTATGTATACCGTCAATGCCGTCAACAGCATGTCAAACCTGTTGGTGGCAGTGTAAAGAGAAGCTCAAGCCTACGTTAGCCAATCAGAATCCTGGAAATAGCAACGACAGCTTCCTCTCTCTTCTCTTCCTCACTCTCTCGGCTGCCTAAACCTTCGTTTGTCTCAGTTTACATGCAAACCTGCAAACGCAGATTTCAAATATATCTACTCTGGCCGGAGTTTTTAGAAACACTCGTTTTCAGAGGCAAAACCTGACCAAACCTGCTACCTGTTTGCTAGCTGTGTTTTTGCCTGTTTTGATTTGTGTTTCTTGTGCTTCAGTATTTTTGGAACCTGACTCCTGCTGTTGCTTCACTCCTGCCATCCACCAGACCAGACCACTACCATTGGACTTCACCACAAACTCTATACTGGAAACTCTGACGGAACCACTCCTGCTCGGAAGCTTTGGACCTGTTTGCTAAAGCCTGTTTAACTTTTACTCTGGCTCTGCGTTTTTTGTCTGCATTTGGGTTCTGCTCTGGTTTATTGGCATTTCTTTAAATCAATCACTATTGTCTAAGTGCAGAGTGGAGCCACGGTGCTGCTGATAAATAGCCTCAGGAAGGAACTTGTTTTGGTGGAACATGTGTACGTTCAAAAGTTGTTTTAGTCGTGCAACAGAAAACTCAGATTGGACAGATAGTCTAACTAACTATCTGGATTTACCCTGCAGAGATCTGAGGAGCAGTTAGCCATAGTCCTCAGAAATCCAAAAAAATTCCAACACAAAAAACACCCAAGGTACCAGACATCCAGCCCAAAAAGTGAAATACGGCAGATAATACGGCGATAATCGAGCAAACCCGGAAGTGGAACGTTGTGGATGTAGACTACTGCATTAACGACTCCTTCTGATTGCTTGGGCCTCTTTATGAAAGGTCGTCCATTGACTCGTTTATGGTGTCTCATTATACAAGTAACCAAACACAGGCTGACACAGGGACATTTAAGGTTATTTTTTAGGTCTAGTCCCCGTGTCGACACCACAAGCAGTCAAACAACAATTTCCCTACATGGTTATGGGGCGGTTTTAGGTACATCAACTTGCCAAGTCATCTTAACTCTGTGACAGCTTCTCCTGTTTATTCCCTTATCACTGACAATTTGTGTAAATATAGGCTACAAATGTGCACTTCTGCAGAGAGTTGTCCAGCATATACATGGTTCCTCTGTACTCATAGCACTAGATTAACATGTACAAATTGTACGCTTCATCGTCTGTACTCATTTTTCTTTTATTTAATTATTAGGTTGTTAACATTATAGTATTCACATCCATGTGAACTAACCACAGAGCTGTTTATCATTTCTTAACATATTTAATTCACTGTCATATATTTGGAGTCTGACTAAAAGGTCCACTAGGTGGTAGCAGCAGAGTGAGCCTTTAACCTTCATGTTGTCTTCTGGTCAAATTCACCCGTTTTCCTATATCAATGTTATTTTTAACTACACAAAATAACATGATTGATTCCACATAATGCTCTTTGGCAAGTACAAATCTCTACTTTCATTAATTTTGTGGTGTCTTATTTATTTTTATAGCATGTGGTTTTGAAATAGTTTTGAGTAAATTCCTTCAATTTTAGTCTAAATAATTCCTAATTTCTGCTTTTCTAACTCAATCATTAGGTATACTTTTGTATAAATGAGGTTTATTGACCATAAATTCCAAAAATAACTGTAAAACTTAAGTTATTAAGTTAGTGTTATGTAGTGTTGAAAATGTCAAAAGGTGACAAACATTGAAAAAAAGTGTTAAAAATGTTGAAAAAAAGGGAAACAAATGCAAAAAAGTTTTTAAAACATTGATTGAAGTGTCAAGAAATGTGTTCATTTTCAATTTTGACAAGAAGAAAACACAAGGGTTAAGTTAGTATTTGGATTTAGATTACAGTACCTAGGGGGGACCCCTTACATTTGTGAATTCAGTAGCAGATATGCACACATGAGCATGCTAGACATATTACTTCACTGGATCTTTTTTGTTGCTCACTTAATCCCTTTTCAAATGCAGATTTTATTGTCTGGGTCGCAGTTTATAACAATTTTACATTATATTAGATTTTCAGGGAGTACAGGTACTGAGACAATGTAATGCAGTTTAGCATTAACCAGACGTGTAAAAGCAGTGTAGGTTGTACTGTGTAGGTTGAGGATATACTAGCCTGGAAGTCTGGATATGTCAGCTCATGTTTCTTTTGCTCTTGCAGATATTTCTGGTCCCCCTGCCACTTCAACAGATTTGACAGACGAGAACCTGAACAAACCAATCACAACTTTTTATCCCACATGGGACAGGTTTAGGACAATAACAGACAAAGACTTCTGGGGCTCCAGGCCCAAACGTTTTATCTAAGGCCCCAAATCTTTTAGGTTTTTAAAATACCTTCAGCTATCCTACTACTTTTACTATGCAAGCATTGATTGGGGTCATTAATTTGCAGTTAGAGCAGGCCAGATTGTTATGGCATTTCAAATCAAATGTAGAATTTTTGTCAGCTAAACATTTATTCTGTGAACTTTACTCCAGCATATAGGTTTAAAATAGAGGTTTCACGATTGGTAATTTAATAAGTTTAAGATTACTTAGTTTACCCCAAATTCCTAATTTATGTATATTATTTAACAAGACAATTATCCAAAGGTTCCCTTTTGACCAGCCTTTGAAATGACTTCATGACCAGTGAAGTCAGTGCCACTGGTCTAAAGTCTTTTAGCCACTGGTGGACAGTGGACTCCTTCCATAACTTTGGAACCCTGCTCCAGAGACATCTTAAATATGCAATAGAACACCTCACAGAGCTGTTCTGAACGTTTAAGTCTTCCTGTGATATAATCTGGATCTGGCCTCTAATTTGTCTTAATTGTCTGAAATGATCCCTTATCATCATGAGCATCAAACATCTGATTTGACTATGTGGAAGGAGAAGACTTGTTGCACATTTCTCTAAGTGGAATCTTGAAGTCATTGGTATAAAATTTTAAATAAGAAATGAAGCTAGGTCTTTGTTTCTATTAAAGCCTGCAACACTAATGGGCTTGTTTTAAATTTTATTCTGGCCTGTTATTTTACTCATTCCTGACCACACTGTGTGCCTTTGGCATGGCTTAATTTTACATCCAGACTACAGTACTTTTTCAAGTTTAGATGTACCATGTAATGCTAAATATTTAGTGCCTGCCGCTTGGAGTAATACATGTAATCTGGAATTGTTTTGACGATGGTTTTCCAAAAAATGCAGGGAACCATTCTCAAAAGGTAATTGCTGATTATTTGCAATTAAGTCAGATTATACAGCAGCTATTTAGAAATATGTCATAGGGAAACCATACGTCTTGTGACCACCAAGAAAGTGTATCTTGTCTCTGATGTGCAGAAAGGTGACGTACAGTTGAATGAAGGACTTTTTTTTTTTTCTGAAAATCTATATAAACCAGTGAAAACACATTCTGTTCATGCAGACAGTTGAGGGATGGAGACCTCCGCTTTCCTTATTGGCCTGATCTTGTCATGGTTTTTGTGTAAGCCTAACTCAGTTCTTGCCTTGTATGGTTCTGAGGATGATGTTAAACAAAAGGCTGTGCTTACAAAGGTTACTGAGACGCCATCTGTGAAGTGTAAGCTCCAGGGTACCACTCGTCTCCCTGCATTCTCAATGGATGGTGACTATGTAATTGGTGGTGTTTTTGCCATACACCAATACATGCATGCAGTGAAGCATAACTACACCACCATGCCTGAGCCACTGACATGCTCAGGGAGGTTAGTAAGAGGGAGAAGTGGGGATAGAAATGTTTTGCTTTGTATAATGTGCTTATGATCATGTTGCAAAGCTTTTTTTTGTACTGTAGCATTGGGAACTTTAAAACAAATATTATTTCACATTAAGTGCAAATTCAGTATTTGGCCATATAAACGACAGGCATTATATTCACAAGAATATTGAATGTGTGACTTTATAGGTTATAGTATGTATAGTATTGACTTTAGATTTAGCTGACTACTGTTAATTCATGCATTAACCTTCCTATGCATTTTCTAATCCTGTGTTTTGATATTTGCTGTTTAGGTAACTCTTTAATGTATACTATATTTGGTTCACAGATGTTGTGCAGCTATGAGTTACTGTCCATAACAATGAATTGCAGTTCTTCTTTACTGTGCGTCTTCTGTAAAATTGTGAATTGTCCTCGCCATATGTAAGTTTATGAGTGTCTGTATGCAGTGTTATACCGCGTGAACTGCGCTTCTCACGCGCAATGATCTTCGCCATCGAAGAGATAAACAACAGCACGGAGCTGCTGCCAGGAATCAAACTCGGTTATCACATCTATGACTCGTGCGCCTCGGTGCCAGCGACAGTGCATGTGGCATTCCAGCTTTCAAATGGCCTGGACCAGGTGTTTTACACCGGCGACAATTGCTCACAATCTGGTATGGTGATGGCTGTCGTTGGTGAGTCTGCGTCCTCGCCATCCATCAGCATGTCACGCATTATCGGGTCACTTAACATCCCTCAAGTAAATATTTTGAATTGCTGTCAAACCATGTGTTTAATATTGACCACTGCTTATTTTATGTATAGTATGTCCTGTGAAATAATTTGCTTACACTTTTGTTTCCCTTCAGGTGAGCCACTTTGCAACTTGTGCATGTCTGTCCAATAAGCAGCAGTACCCGAATTTCTTCAGAACCATCCCTAGTGATCAGTTCCAGGCTGAAGCGCTGGCCAAGCTGGTAAAACACTTTGGCTGGACTTGGATAGGTGCTGTCCGGTCAGATTCAGACTATGGCAATAATGGTATGGCATCTTTCCTGGACGCAGCACGCAAATATGGGATCTGTGTGGAATACTCTGAATCTTTCGATGGTAACCACCCACGCAGCTTGATCCAGAGAGTAGCTGACGTTATCCGCAGGTTTGATGTTCCCTGTGTTAACACTGACGTTATGTACATATACCACAACAATGTTTAATCAAGTATAAGATGGAGGATTGTTTTATAATTGTGGCGTTTTTTCATCATGTTTATTACTCTCATATTTGTCACTGATATTGTTATGACAAACTATCTTGATACATTTTGAAAAACTTTAATTTTATGTTTACATTGATGTAAAAAAAATACACTATAATTTCTCTGCAGGTCAACAGCTAAGGTTGTTGTGGCATTTACATCCCCTGCAGACATTAGGATCTTGCTGGAGGAGCTATCACTTGAGCCTTTTCCACCTCACCAGTGGATAGGCAGTGAAGCCTGGGTAACTGACCCAGACATGCTGAGGTTCAGCTTCTGTTCTGGAGCCATCGGATTTGGCATTCAGAAATCTGTCATCCCAGGTCTGAGAGACTTCTTGCTGGATCTCTCTCCATCTAAAGTGGCTGCCTCTCCAGTGCTTACTGAGTTCTGGGAGGATGCATTCAACTGCAGGCTGGGAAAAAGTGAGACAGTTTAGCTGATTTTTAATATAGGACAGCACAGCGTGTGGCGTGTAATTTCCCAGTTCTTCTTTTACGAAATTGAAGCTTCCCATTATGCAGTGACCAGCACGAATACATTACGTTATCAGCAACACAAAAAAACCCAGAGAAAATCGTGTTTGTGTACACGATCAATCTGTACATTTCATTACTGTCAATATAAATCTAAGCATGCTGTATCTACTGTTATATCCATGTATACAAAGCAACCTGTTATTATTAAATTAATGGAAAGGTGTATTAATAGCAATGGCAACCATTTTCAAATTCCTTCGTGTTAATGGAAACTGGTGTACGTAAAGGTTAAAAAGTCAAACTGAAAAAGCTATTTAAAAATAAATAAAGACAAAATTGTTTTGAAATGTAATGCAAAATTAGTATGTTTTATAAATAAGTTACAACAATATAGGTAAATGAGTTTTTGCAAGGCATATTTTGCAGGTTAACAAACAAAAAAAATGTCTCTGTGTTTTTAGATGTAGCCACAGATGAGAGATTATGTGATGGAACTGAAGACATAAAGACGCTCCAGAGCCCGTACACTGACACATCTCAGCTCCGGATCACTAACATGGTATACAAGGCTGTTTATGCAATAGCTCATGCCATTCATAACGCAATGTGCCAGAAAACAAAATCTACAACTCAGTGTGACAAATTCACCAGGATAGAATCCAAAGAGGTCAGTTGAAACAAATAAATGAAATTCCTCATGCTATTTTTTGCTATAATGTACTTTTTATTAAATTAAGTATTCATCTAATTTCATTTTGTTTATTTTCTTGTTCTTTCACTTTATCTTCACAGGTTCTTACTCAGCTGAAGGAAGTACATTTTTCCCAAAATGGTTATGATTTGTCATTTGATGCCAATGGTGATCCTGTTGCCAGATACGAGCTGGTTAACTGGCAAAAAAGTGAGAGTGGCAGTATACAGTTGGTGACAGTAGGGCAATACGATGCATCACTGCCGGTGGGCCAGAAGTTCCGTATCAACAGGACCATCACCTGGGTGGATGGTGGCACACAAGTAAGTTACACAAAAGCAATAAATTAACATGTCAAATTTTGCAATCTTGAAGTCTCTATTGTATTGAGACTATTTCCCCACTGTTACAGAAGTCAAGTACGTGGATACATCTTTAAGACACAGTGGCTTGCCTGGCCACCCCTTACGGTTCTCTATTAAGCACCTGTGCATATTGTTTGATTTTTACCTGAGTCAGTGAGCGTGAGAGCATTCTGCGTTATATCTTAAAGATAGAGAACAAAAGGGTGTCACAGCAGTACATCCAAACAGAGAGAACAAGCTTTCCTGTACAGTAGTATAGAGCCTGACTGCATGCATCCTCCTTGGATTGCTCTTTCCCTTTTTCCAAAATAATTGCACAAACAGTTTAGCTGTTTCTGGTGGTCTCCCAGTTATGGCAGCTTTGTGTCTCCCTTTTCTGGCATAGCCTATTGCAAGACGCTGAAGTTCTATGGGATATTGTTGGTGTTGTCAGCTAACGTGCCTGGACAGAAATCTTTGTAAGAGTTGGCATTGTCGGCTAAACCTTTGTTACCTGGCTGGCCAGGTGCTGGAAGGTTCTGAGGGTACGAGTCTTGTGGGAGAGCTTCTTATGGCTTCTTCAAACCTTTCCTCCTCTATTAAGGAATGAGCAGAAGCTGCAGGCAGAGCCTTAGCATCCATTTGGTTTGCAAGGCGCCATCTGTGAATGTCTCAGTCCCAGTGACAACAAGTGGAATAGGACTGTTTATTGAAACTGCCAGTGAAATCTTCAGCTATGTTTGGACTGGATGTAAGTAAGCTGTTACAGCAGGCACAGGAAAGTCACCACTGTATGCATGTTATTTAAAGTAGGAAGACTGCTCAGTTGTTAATTTGCATCAAACTCAGTCCTCTGAGCAGGCGTTTGTCAAAGCCAAGACTGTCAACTGGGTGGTGGACACTGGTCAGCAGGCGTATGTAGTTTCGGGTGTGTCTGTCCTGTCTGGGTTTTAGATGCACTTTACCTGTGGTATTGCGCGTGCTGGGTTGTTTCATCAATAAATGCCTAAGCTTTGTGGGCTACATGATCATTTCACTGGTTCCTTATCTCCCTGGTTAGCTTAGTGGGTTACAGACAAACCTAAGTAGCCACTCCATTCTTAGGTTTGGCCTTGCATCTTCCGGGTCTTGCTGACTACCCCCAACTTTTGGGTCCTAGATTTTATTGTTGTGTAAATAGTGTCAGAATGGGCAGTACAGTGACTTTTTAAGGTATGTAGATATAATTTCAAATAAGATATGGCATAAGACAATAACGTTATATCGATATAGTTTGAGGTTGTGTTACATAACCCTTTTCTTCCGTAAATCGGTGCCTGTGTTTGCTCCTCTCACACTCTGCAAAAACCCTGCCTCCACCCTCACAGGCTCTCCTAAAACATGCAGTGAGACAATAGCATACACATAGTCTGTGTATTACTTGTTGTTTCACTAACTGGGCTTGGGAAGAACTGTCTCCTCAGTTAAAGAGTTCTCTGATTATGTAACGGTGGAGAAATAGTCTCAATACAACAAAGACAGCTTGTTTATGTTGTAACCTTAGTTCTCTGAGTAAAGAGACTATCTCTCAAGCTTTAAGGCTGCTCAGAGATGGTTCCAATCAGACTATCAGTGAATCCAATCTGCACAGGTGCATTATTGGCCGTGGGTGTCATCAAGAAGTGTCCATGTATGTACCAATGGTGGATTATTCTCAGCACATATTGAATATGTAACAGTGGAGAAATCTGACTGAGAGAACCAAGGTGACAATGTAACCTAGCGATATGAGTTTTTGGTCCATGATCCTACTATCCATACAGGCTAGAGATCAATCCAAAGGTACAGTATTTGTAATATGACAGTACCCCTTTATATTTTTCAAAAAAAGTGTTCACTTGTTGAGCTGCATCACATGGTTAGAGAAAATTTGCAACCACAAAAAAACATACTCAAAAGCAAATTCTATAATTTCACAGATGCTGATATTACTTTTTTTTCACCGATCCAACTTTCAGGAGTTGTACTTGGCAGCTGTGAGTGTTAAAACCTGCGTGTATAAAACAAAGCAGCACGCACACAGAGCAGCTACCACATGCCCGTGAGTGACGGGCAGAAACCAAGGGAAGCACTAGCCCTTCTATGATTGGTCACTTTGAAGGCGGTCTCATATGTATGAGTTTGTGTGTCTCTATATGCCAGGTTCCTGTGTCAGTGTGCTCTGACAGCTGTCCTCCAGGAACTCGTAAAGTGCTGCAGAAAGGGAAACCCATCTGCTGTTATGATTGTATACCGTGTCCTGAAGGAGAGATTAGCAATGCTACAGGTATTTTCTTTCTTTTTCTATTGCATATCTACGACATAAAATATGCAACTGTTAAAAACACTTTTTTTGTTAAATTTTTTTCAGATTCCCCTGATTGTTTCCCTTGCCCCAAGGAGTTCTGGCCTAATGCAGAGAGAGACACTTGTCTCCCCAAGCCTGTAGAGTTTCTTTCCTACAACGAGGTCCTAGGAATCATCCTGGCTGCATTCTCAGTTGGTGGCGCCTGTCTGGCCATTATAACAGCGGCTGTGTTCTATCGTCACAGGACATCCCCGATTGTCAGGGCCAACAACTCTGAGCTGAGCTTCCTGCTGCTCTTCTCCCTGACTCTATGTTTCTTATGTTCATTAACTTTCATTGGAGCACCCTCTGAGTGGTCCTGCATGCTGCGCCACACAGCGTTTGGGATCACCTTCGTCCTCTGTATGTCTTGTGTTCTTGGAAAAACAATAGTAGTGTTAATGGCCTTTAGAGCTACACTCCCAGGTAGTAATGTCATGAAATGGTTTGGTCCTCCACAGCAAAGAATGACTGTAGTGTCTTTCACGTTTATTCAAGTTTTAATATGTACCATTTGGTTGGTTCTTAGTCCCCCTTTTCCAATGAAAAACCTAACTATATACAAGGAGAGAATCATCCTGGAGTGTGCATTAGGCTCAGCTGTTGGGTTCTGGGCTGTGCTCGGGTACATAGGCCTACTGGCTGTCTTTTGCTTTGTGTTAGCTGCCCTAGCTCGGAAATTACCTGATAATTTTAATGAAGCCAAGCTCATCACCTTCAGCATGCTGATATTCTGTGCAGTCTGGATCACCTTTATCCCAGCATATCTCAGCTCTCCTGGGAAATTTACTGTGGCTGTGGAGATATTTGCCATTCTGGCCTCCAGTTTTGGACTAATACTGTGTATATTTGCTCCAAAGTGTTTCATCATATTGGTTAAACCAGAGAAGAACACCAAGAAACATTTAATGAACAAAACTCAATCTTAAGAAATCTGAAGATTGGAAATAGTTGATGGCAACATACAGCATGTATGCACATCCAACAGTCTTCAGCTTGTTGATTCAAAATGTTCTTTGTCATTTTGTGAATGTCCTTTTGAAATGTTTTCTTGCTTTAAAAAATATTTTATCATGTTTCAATGTGATGTAAATGTATTATTAGGTTAATAAATAAAGGAAAACTATTCACAACATAAATGTGTGGTTCTTTTTCTTTTATAAAATAATTTGTATTTCAATAATTTTTCCATATTCACATTATTTAATATTCGATTAAAGGTGCACATTTGTTAGACTTAACTGTAATATAAGATAAAACAAATCCAAACACACATTATTTAGACACAAATAAAAGGGAAAAAGGGTCCAGGTTGATAAATAGCAAAATTACCCTTTAACTGTTATATGACCTTAAACAAAGCAAAACAAATGTGTAAGTGTAGAACAGATTAGGAAGACATCTGGTGTTTACAATAATAACAAGTGTATAAAAAAGACATGAATGCAGATTATATTGTACATGCAGCCCACAGAAAAGACTTAGACGTGAGTTAATCAAAGACCACTGAATAAGCACATCCTCTTCTGATGTAAATTTACCTGACGTAGAGTAGGAGGGAAGCTTTTCTCTGAAAATCTATAAAACACACATACAGTATGCCCACATACAGACAATTGAGGGATGGAGATCTCTGCTCTCTGTATTGGTCTGATCCTGTATCTGGGTTTGTGTGGGCTGAACTCAGATGTTGCCGTAAATGGTTCTGAAAATGATGTTAAACAAAGGGCTGGGCTTACAGAGGATAGGACTGGTGCTGGGGTCAGCTCTCAGACTTCATCTGTGAAATGTAAGCTCCGGGGTACCACTCGTCTCCCTGCGTTTGCAATGGATGGTGACTACATTATTGGTGGTGTTTTCTCCATACACCGCTACATGCACACACTGAAGCATAACTACACCACAATGCCTGAGCCACTAAGATGTAACAGGTTAGTAAGAGGAAGAAGTGGGGGATAAGAGGATGTTACACTTGTGGGGATAGACATTGATCTGTATCATGTGCTTACAAGTGGGATAAAATCTTTGAAAGATAAGCATTTTTCTTTTCCTTATATTGTTGGTTAAGTTCTTCTTTAACTTAACATATAGATGGTAATATAGCTGGTAAAAGCAGTAATGTATACATATTTAAGAGGATAAAGACAAATTATGACTTTAAGTTTGTGAATTTTTGACTGATATCTAATCCTGTGTTTGGAATTTATGTGTTGTACCTCTGTGATAAAGGCCTATACAGTATTTGGTTCACACAGATGTGCAGCTATAACTTATTGTGAAAAACTATAAATTGCAGTTTACTTTTATTATGAATTGCAGCTCTCCTTTATCATGAATTGCTGTCAAAATTGTGACTTATCCTTCAAAATTAAAACAATGACATGAGTGTCTGTGTGCAGCATTAACTCCCGTAACCTGCGCTTCTCACGCACAATAATCTTCGCCATCGAGGAGATAAACAACAGCACGGAGCTGCTGCCGAGAATCAAACTCGGTTATGAGATCTACGACTCTTGCGCCTCGGTGCCAGCAACAGTGCATGTAGCATTCCAGCTTTCAAATGGCCTGGACCCGGTGTTTTATACCGGCGACAATTGCTCACATTCTGGTATGGTGACGGCTGTCATTGGTGAGTCTGGGTCCTCGCCATCCATCAGCATGTCACGCATCATCGGGCCCTTTAACATCCCTCAAGTAAATATTTCGGCTTGCTGTAAAACTGTGTTGAATAGTCTAGTGCTGTTTTTGCTTGTCTCTCCCATTAAATAGTAACACTGTTGTTTCCTTCAGGTGAGCCACTTTGCCACTTGTGCATGTCTGTCCAATAAGCAGCAGTACCCAAATTTCTTCAGAACCGTCCCTAGTGATCAGTTCCAGGCTGAAGCGCTGGCCAAGCTGGTAAAACACTTTGGCTGGACTTGGATAGGTGCTGTCCGGTCAGATTCAGACTATGGCAATAATGGTATGGCGTCTTTCCTGGACGCAGCACGCAAAGAGGGGATCTGTGTGGAATATTCTGAATCTATTGATTGGAACCGCCCACATAGCAGGATCCAGAGAGTAGCTGACGTTATCTGCAGGTTAACTGATCGTGCTTTTATTCCTGTGCTGACACTAAAATTTAGTGCACAAAACCACCAAATTATTAGCTTGAACATAAGACAGAAGATTGTTTTATTATGTCAGTGACAAATTGGAAATGTATCTTTACACATTTTTTATTGATCTTGTTATAAAAAATAGAATTAGTGACACCAATACTGTATATTCAACACACCACAAAAAGTAAAGTATCTCATGTTTGTGTTATGTTTCTTGATGCCTATTTCTAAACGTACATTTTTTATTCATATTAATGTAATGCAATGCACTATAATTTCTCTCCAGGTCGACAGCTATGGTTGTTGTGGCATTTACATCCCCTGTAGACCTGAGACTTCTGCTGGAGGAGCTGTCACTTGCGCCTTCTCCACCTCGCCAGTGGATAGGCAGTGAAGCCTGGGTAACAGACACAGACATGCTGAGGTTCAGCTTCTGTGCTGGAGCCATCGGATTTGGCATTCAGAAATCCGTCATCCCAGGTGTGAGAGACTTCTTGCTGGATCTCTCTCCATCTAAAGTTGCTGCCTCTCCAGTGCTTACTGAGTTCTGGGAGGATGCATTCAACTGCAGGCTGGGAAAAAGTGAGAAAGTTGTTGATGTTTAACATAGGACAGACACTCACTTGTAGTTGTGTTGTGCTATGTTTTTGATTGTCTATTTGAATGGAGCTTCCTGTGTTAAAATGCACACAGCTGTTTTTATGCCAAAAGCAGATTAACAGGGAGGTGTATTGCTACAGAACAAAGACGGTCACTTGATATCAGGATTTTTGTGGTTTGTATGTTTTGCCAACAAGCTAAATAAGGACGAAAAATTATACTTGCTATGTAAGTAGGTATGTATTTCTAATGAGGTTATTATACGGTACTGACAGTGATTTCATGTCTTTAATTTTAATCAAAAAATATCATTTAAGAATTTAGGTAAAGTAAATTATACTGCATTTTTTTTCCCTTTCAAAACATAAGCTGGAAAACATATAGGTTTTAAAAAAACAACAAAAATATGTCCAGATACCAATTGAAACAGCAGCTATTTAAAAACAAAACAGAAAAGATACATTTGCAAAACCGCACTTTGAAATGTAATATAAAATACTGTTTTACTAATACATTATATGATTTTCTGCATGCCTATCTTGCAATGTAAATGAAAGAGATGAATAATTTGTGTATCCGCCCCATAATTCTGAACAACTCCAGTATTGAATGGGTACTTTCGTGACCTATGCTTCACCCTTTAACAAAGTTTCATTAAAAGCAGGCCAATAGGTTTCCGTACTCCTGCTGAAAAACAGACAAACAAACTGAACAAAAAACATAACCTCCTTGGCACAGGTAATGATAAACATACGCATGAATATTGTTATTGTTAACAATGTAATAATTTGTCAAAGCCTCTGTCATGGTTTCAGGTGCAGCCACAGATGAGAGATTATGTGATGGAAGTGAAGACATAAAGACGCTCCAGAGCCCGTACACTGACACATCTCAGCTCCGGATCACTAACATGGTATACAAGGCTGTTTATGCAATAGCTCATGCCATTCATAACGCAGTGTGTCAGGAAACTAATTCTACAACTCAGTGTGACACATTCACCAGGATAGAATCCAAAGAGGTCAGTTGAACATTAGTGAAAATCTTACTGTCCTTTTTTTGCCAAAATGTACCTTTAATGACATTTAATATTCATTGTATATACATTTATAACTGAATTTCTCTCCCTCACTGTTTTCCTTAATTTTATCTTCACAGGTTCTTGCTCAGCTGAAGAAAGTGAATTTTTCTCGAAATGGTTATGATGTGTCATTTGATGCCAACGGTGATCCTGTGGCCAGATACGAGCTGGTTAACTGGCAAAAAAGTGAAAGTGGCAGCATCAAGTTGGTGACAGTAGGGCAATACGATGCATCACTGCCGGTGGACCAGAAGTTCCAAATCAACCGGAACCTCACCTGGGTGGATGGTGGCACACAAGTAAGGAACACAAAAGCAATAATTTAAGACAAAATTTGGTGTCCTTAACTGACGCTACCTAGCAGAATTTTTGGAAGCAGGTGCCACAACTCAACGTGCCAGCAGACCACGCATCGCCTTAAATAATAATAATTATACATTTTATTTAAAGACACCTTTCTCGGCAATCAAGGACTCCGTACCAGGTATTCATACATTAAAAACAGCAAAAGAAAAAAAAATTCTATACAACAAAAAACATACCTTGCTCATAAAAGCATACTGCTTCAATCTTACAAGCAATATCATCCATCCACTCACCTCATCTTGAGTATACACTTTATGATCCCCCTCAGATGATGGTCTATTTGGACGAAACGCTAGGCAGTCAAAGCAACAAAAGTCAAAGACTTCTCTGTCACCTTTGTCTCCAGTAAAGCAAGCCTCAAGTCTCTTCCTTGGTCTATATCTGGCCAAGTTTATCTTTCCTTACAATGTCAGACAGGATTATCAAGAAATCAGCTATTGGAAACACAACACTAGCCAAACATCCTCTCGTCTATGCAGATTCTGACCATCTCCATGTATATGCCAGATGCTTTTTTTATTACCCTTTAATATCAACCCTTGTATTGATTTTCATAAGACACTTGCTTTGTGTAGCTTAGCCTTTCCATCAGCTGGCTCTAGTCGGGGCTCCTGGTACTTGCAACTTGCTCTTGCCACAAAAGAAAATGCTACATAAAATATTAAATTAACTGTTCACACAATAAAGTAACTTGAGCTATTTAAATTAGCTGTATAAATGGTTAAAAGTAATTTGCTCTTACTAGTGTATCACCATGTGTACTGTCTCCATCATCTTTCCTATTGTTTGCCAGGCTGAGGTGAGTGTGGCTTACCTGTGGGGGTAGCACAGGAGTGATTAAGAGAAAGATTGAGAGAAGTTGGTGAGAGACAGACTGAGAGACTGAGTCGGAGTCTTGATAAGAGATGTGCTTCTGAATGTTGCTTTTTGCTGCCAAACTCTGGAAGCCCCTGGACGTAACAATACTATCAAGTTTTCCCAGGGTTGTAGTTATGCCGTGACAAGATTACGGCCATCGCAGTCACCACCAATCAGTCCCAAAACGTCCGAGTTAGAAACGTAATGCCATCAACATGTTTGTAAATCTTTACAATATTTCCTAGAAATTTTTCTCTAAAACATTTCTCTAAAACTTGCCATTTTTAGCCTGTAGCTTGCTAGCTCAGAGTTTGTTGTTGTTTCCTTAAGAGAATAGATTTTGAGAACGTCAACACACAGATAAGAAAGTGAGGGACGTAATTGGACGTGCCAGTGCACCCCTTTCCCCAACTAACTTCTGCCATGCAACATGTTTCAATGACACTTCTTTCACATTTCACCACTTTCACTCTTTCTCTGTTGGAGGCCATGCTTTCCCCAGGCCCACTACACCCCTACTTTGCAAAGCTTGTTTCTCACAAGTGGTTTCCAGAAGGTTTCCACCCTGGAATCTCTGCACAACCATCCATCTTTCTCAAATGCAAGCCTTCCAATTAGCAATAAGCAAGATGAGCCACCTTCTCACAAAGAAAGTCAAAGAAAGCTTCATGGCTCACCTGTGATTTTCATCTAGCCTGACAGTTTAAGCTGAGCCTATCTGATTCTCGGCTCAGCCTTCTTACAATCTGGATCACAACAACCTCTTCCATGACAAACAACCTGTAACTGCCTCACCAACATTACATCCATCTGCACACAAATGCAGCTCATTCTGCCAGTTTTGGGGGGTTTTACAATTGAAGATGGTTCCCAGCAAAATGAACACCTGAGCTGGCAAGTTCAGAATCTCGTCCCTTCTTGCAGACACTCACCCAACACCAGTTCCTCCATATTTGACACTGACTTTCCACCTGAAAATCTTGTCCATTGTGCCTGATCTTTGACTCCCAGAACTATTTCACTTATAGCCTATCGCCCTGAACCCTGTTGTCTCACTGATTAGCATGATAGGGCTTCGGCTTTTACAACCAGTGAAATTTAACCTTCCTGTTGTTGATCTTGTCACCATTACTGTTTCTTCACCTATTCCGTGCATCCCAGTTCAACACATACCGGTACCATTGAAACTGAAGCTAACTTAAAAGCAAACTAAGCCAATAAATCCGGTTAGCTTACACTTGCCTCTACTCAAAGTCCCATCATTATTAAATCCTTTCAAGACTCTTGCAAACTAACAGCAACTCCAGAAATTCCAGCGCATAATGGAAACAGATCCTCTCTTCATCTCTGAGTGCACGAGATATTACTCAATTCTGGTTCCACCAGCACTTTCGCCACCTAGTGTCCTTGTCTGACATTTCTCCAGTTCATTACTCTGGACACTACTTCAGGATGGCAGCCACTGCCTCGGTTTCCTACAGTGGCATCACAAAGCAATACAAAAGTTGTTCCCCCATCATTTCACTGCTACATTTCAGATCACAAATATCTAGTGAATTGAAGCTACCTTGCAGAATTTTGGGAGCAGGGCCACAGCTTAACCACGCTTCTTCCGGCCTTCTTATAAATACCCACCTAACCTTCTTCTCTCAATTACTCCCCATTCTGTGCACCCACCATCCTATGATGTTTCTTTTTCACCTTTCTCCTCTCCGTAGGTTCCCAACTGATGCTTCCCACAACGTGCCAGCAAAAGCTAATGGCATCACGCTGCGCAAATGAATAATCTATTATTTATAAATTGTTCAAATATAGTTGTTTGATGGTGGAACCCTTGCTATTGAAATAGAATATTTGTATATTGAAGGCTACTGATATTGTTCCTCCTGTCCATAATGGCTGTGGAAAGATCTAATCCTCATACAATGTCAATGTCAGAAATTATGTAGGGGATTTTATCAGGACATTTTCCTATTAAATTCCCCTTTAGGAAAGTGTTCCCTTGCTGATGTGAAACAGAGGGATAGTAACACAAAGAACTAATTTGTGCTAAAAGAATGAACTGGATTGCTGGATGTTTACACAGAAGACAGTATATTTTGTCCCACAGCAATTACACTTAAGTGGCTTTAAGCGGTTACAGTGACAATGTAACATTTTAGTGCATATGCTGACACATGAGAATTATTTTCAAACAGACATGAAAAAAATGTGAACCGTTAAATGAATCCTGAGTTTTGGAGCACACTTGATTGTGTATGAGTTTGTGTGTCTCTATGTGCCAGGTTCCTGTGTCAGTGTGCTCTGACAGCTGTCCTCCAGGAACTCGTAAAGTTCTTCAGAAAGGAAAACCCATCTGCTGTTATGATTGTGTACCGTGTCCTGAGGGAGAGATTAATAATGCTACAGGTATTTGTTTTTCTCCTAAATAAAGCCAATGTACTGTACAATATTAAATATCCATTATGTTTGCTAAAAGCCAGTTTGGTTTTATTTTTCAGATTCCCCTGATTGTGTCCCTTGCCCCAAGGAGTTCTGGCCTAATGCAGAGAGAGACACTTGTCTCCCCAAACCTGTAGAGTTTCTTTCCTACAACGAGGTCCTAGGAATCATCCTGGCTGCATTCTCAGTTGGTGGCGCCTGTCTGGCCATTATAACAGCAGCTGTGTTCTATCGTCACAGGACATCCCCGATTGTCAGGGCCAACAACTCTGAGCTGAGCTTCCTGCTGCTCTTCTCCCTGACTCTATGTTTCTTATGTTCATTAACTTTCATTGGAGCACCCTCTGAGTGGTCCTGCATGCTGCGCCACACGGCGTTTGGGATCACCTTCGTCCTCTGTATGTCTTGTGTTCTTGGAAAAACAATAGTAGTGTTAATGGCCTTTAGAGCTACACTCCCAGGTAGTAATGTCATGAAATGGTTTGGTCCTCCACAGCAAAGAATGACTGTAGTGTCTTTTACGTTTATTCAAGTTTTAATATGTACTATTTGGTTGGGTCTTAGTCCCCCTTTTCCAATGAAAAACCTAACCATATACAAGGAGAGAATCATCCTGGAGTGTGCATTAGGCTCAGCTGTTGGGTTCTGGGCTGTGCTCGGCTACATAGGCCTACTGGCTGTCTTTTGCTTTGTGTTAGCGGTCCTAGCTCGGAAATTACCTGATAATTTTAATGAAGCCAAGCTCATCACCTTCAGCATGCTGATATTCTGTGCAGTCTGGATCACCTTTATCCCTGCATATCTCAGCTCTCCTGGGAAATTTACTGTGGCTGTGGAGATATTTGCCATTCTGGCCTCCAGTTTTGGACTAATACTGTGTATATTTGCTCCAAAGTGTTTTATCATATTGGTTAAGCCAGAGAAGAACACCAAGAAACAATTAATGAACAAAAATCTATCATAACACAACTCAGGCTTGGAAGTAAGTAAGTAAGATGGCAATATACAGTATGTATGCTGAGCACATCCAGTGAAGTCTTCACCTTGATTCAAATAGTTTTTCTTTTTAATTGTCATTTTATGAATGCTCTTTTGAAACGTTATTGTCTTAAATATTCTTTTATCATAGGATAAACTTATAAAATTAGGTTGATAAATAAAGCAAAACTCCACAACATGAATTTTGTTTTTTTTTTCTTTTAATTTGAATTTTAATAATATTCCATATCCAAAATAATTAATATTGGATAAAAGGTTCACATTTGTCATATGTAATATCAGATAAAACAAAGCAAAACACACATTAGTTAGACAGAAATGCATGGGATAATAGGGTTGCAAAATTAACAAAATTAACTGTAATATGAGCTAAAACAAAGCAGGAAAAAGTGTAAAGGTTGAACAGAATTAAGAAGAGATCTGTAGGAAAATATGTTTACTATGATAACTATACAATTGTAGGAAAGAGACATAAACACTAAATGTACATTATATTGTACATGGAGCGCACAAAAACTGACTTAGATGAGAGTTAATCAAAGGCCACTGGATAAGGCCATCTCCCTTTCTGATGTACTGTAACTAACATACAGGAGAGGGTGGGGAGCTTTGTCTGAAAATACATAAAGCACACATACAGTATGCCCACATGCTCACAGTTGAGGGATGGCAACTGTTCTCTGTATTGGCCTGATCCTGTCTCTGGGTTTGTGTGAACTAAACTCAGCCTTGAATAGTTGTGTGGATGATTTTAAACAAAGGGCTGGGCTTACAGAGGATAGGGCTGGTGCTGGGGTCAGCACTCAGACTTCATCTGTGAAATGTAAGCTCCAGGGTACCACTCGTCTCCCTGCATTCGCAATGGATGGTGACTACGTTATTGGTGGTGTTTTCTCCATACACTACTACATGCACACAGTGAACCATAACTACACCACCATGCCTGAGCCCCCAAGATGCGCAGGAAGGTTAGTAAGAGGGAGAAGTGGGGGATAAGAGGATATTAGACTTTGTGGCGATACAATTGTTGTGATTTATATCATGTGCTTACATTTGAGTTGCAGGTTTTGTGTTGGACTGAACAAAAAAAATACTATTATTTACATGAAGTGCCAATTCAGTATTTAGTCATACATATTGCAGGTATTATATTCATAAATGTACACATTCGAGTTTGATATGGAAAAAGCATATTAACTGAAATGTATTAGTATAACAACTGACATATATATTTAAGAAAATACAAACAAACTAAGACTATTGACTATAAGTCTTTTAAGAGGGAGAAGTGGTGGATAAGAGGATGTTACACTTTGTGGGGATATACATTGTTCTGTATGATGTGCTTACAATTGGTTTAAAGGCTTTTTGTTGGACACAAAAAAATATATATATATATATATATATATATATATATATATATATATATATATATATATATATATATATATATATATGTTAGGCTGTATGAAACATAAGCATTTTTCTTTATTAACTCAAATATAGGTGGAAAAAGCAGTGATGTATACATATTTAAAAGGATAAACTAAAGGAAAAATTATGACTTTAGTTTGAGTTGATTGAATTGAGTGAATTTTTGACTGATATCTAATCCTGTGTTTTGAATTTATGTGTTGTACCTCTGTGATAAAGGCTTATACGGTATTTGGTTCACACAGATATGCAGCTATAACAAATTGTAAAAAACTATTAATTGCAGTTCTCTTTTATCATGAATTTCTGTCAAAATTGTGACTTATCCTAGTCAAAATTCAAACAATGACATGAGTGTCTGTGTGCAGCATTGACTCCCGTGAACTGCGCTTCTCACGTGCAATGATCTTTGCCATCGAGGAGATAAACAACAGCACGGAGCTGCTGCCAGGAATCAAACTCGGTTATCAGATCTATGACTCGTGCGCCTCGGTGCCCGTGGCGGTGCATGTGGCATTCCAGCTTTCAAATAGCCTGGACCCGGTGTTTTACACCGGTGACAATTGCTCACATTCTGGTATGGTGATGGCTGTCGTTGGTGAGACTGGCTCCACGCCATCCATCAGCATGTCACACATCATTGGGCTCTTTAACATCCCTCAAGTAAATATTTTGGATTTCTGTAAAACTGTCTTTAATATAATGTGCTGTTTTGCTTGTCTCAGCCATTAAATAGTAACACTGTTGTTTCATTTAGGTGAGCCACTTTGCCACTTGTGCATGTCTGTCCAATAAGCAGCAGTACCCAAATTTCTTCAGAACCGTCCCTAGTGATCAGTTCCAGGCTGATGCGCTGGCAAAGCTGGTAAAACACTTTGGCTGGACTTGGATAGGTGCTGTCCGGTCAGATTCAGACTATGGCAATAATGGTATGGCGTCTTTCCTGGACGCAGCACGCAAAGAGGGGATCTGTGTGGAATACTCTGAATCTTTCTATTGGAACCACCCACGTAGCAGGATCCAGAGAGTAGCTGACGTTATCCGCAGGTTTCTACATCACTGATCGTGCTTTTATTCCCTGTGCTGACACTGAAATTCAGTGCACATAACCACAAAAATGTTAACTTGAATATAAGATGGAAGATTGTTTTATTATGTCAGTGACAAATTGTAAATCTATCTTTACACATTTTTTATTGATATTGCTATAAAAAATAGAATTAGTTTTATAAAAAAAAATTGAATTAGTTTTATAAAAAAAAATAGAATTAGAATTAAACACCAATACTGTACATTCAACACACCACAAAAGTAAAGTATCTCATGTTTGTGTTATGTTTCTTGATGCCTATTTATAAAAGTACATTTTGTATTTATATTAAAGTAATGCAATGCACTATAATTTCTCTCCAGGTCGACAGCTATGGTTGTTGTGGCATTTACATCGCCTGGAGATCTGAGGATTCTGCTGGAAGAACTGTCAATTGAGCCTTCTCCACATCGCCAGTGGATAGGCAGTGAAGCCTGGGTAACTGACACAGACATGCGGAGGTTCAGCTTCTGTGCTGGAGCCATCGGATTTGGCATTCAGAAATCTGTCATCCCAGGTGTGAGAGACTTCTTGCTGGATCTCTCTCCATCTAAAGTGGCTGCCTCCCCGGTTCTTACTGAGTTCTGGGAGGATGCATTCAACTGCAGGTTGGGAAAAAGTGAGAAAGTTGTTCATGTTTAAAATAGGCAAGGCAAGGCAGCTTTATTTGTATAGCACATTTTAGCAACAGGGCAATTCAAAGTGCTTTACACAAAATCAGTTAAAAGAAAATAAAACCGATAAAACACAGAAGAAACAGTTAAAAATAAAAACAGATAAAACACAAGAATAAAAGTTACAGTGCAGTATAAAAGATTAAACAGTAAAGAAATGAACATCATTTAAAGAAAGGCAACATCGAAAAGAAAGGTCTTCAGCATTGATTTAAAAGAACTCAGAGTAGCAGCAGACCTGCAGGTTTCTGGGAGTTTGTTCCAGATATGAGGAGCATAGAAACTGAAAGCTGCTTCCCCCTGTTTAGTTCTGACTCTAGGAACAGACAGTAGACCTGCCCCAGATGACCTTAGAGGTCTGGGGGGGTCATAGTGTACTAGCAGATCAGAAATGTATTTAGGCCCTAAACCGTTTAGTGATTTATAAACTAGCAAAAGAACTTTGAAATCAATTCTTTGGGGCACAGGAAGCCAGTGTAAGGACTTCAGAACTGGAGTGATGTGATCCAGTCTCTTGGTCTTAGTGAGGACTCGAGCAGCAGCGTTCTGAATCAGCTGCAGCTGTCTGATTGATTTTTTAGGGAGACCTGTAAAGACCCTGTTACAGTAGTCAAGTCTACTGAAGATGGAAGCATGGACAAGTTTTTCCAAATCCTGTTGACACATAAGTCCTTTAACCCTTGATATATTCTTAAGGTGATAATAGGCTGACTTTGTCTTAATATGGCTGTTAAAATTCAGGTCAGAGTCCATGATTACACCAAGATTTCTGGCTTTGTCTGTTGTTTTTAACATTGTTGTTTGAAGCTAAGCGCAGACTTTTAATCTTTCCTCTTTTGCTCCAAAAACAACCACCTCAGTTTTTCCCTCATTTAATTTCAGAAAGTTCTGGCACATCCAGTCGTTAATTTGTTCGATGCACTTAGTTTTTGTATTGGACTATAGTCCCCTGGCGATAAGGTTATGTAAATTTGTGTGTCATCCGCATAACTATGGTAACTTATTTTGTTGTTTTCCATAATCTGAGCCAGTGGAAGCATGTAGATGTTAAACAGAAGAGGCCCCAGAATGGAGCCTTGGGGAACTCCACACGTCATATTTGTACGCTCAGATGTATAATTACCTATTGACACAAAGTAATCCCTATTCTGTAAGTAGGATTCAAACCAGTTTAGTACTGAGCCAGAGAGACCAACCCAGTTTTCCAATCGGTCTAGTAATATGTTGTGGTTGACCGTGTCAAATGCAGCACTGAGATCAAGTAATACTAAGACTGAAATTTTGCCATTATCTGTGTTAAGGTGGATGTCATTAAAGACCTTAACGAGAGCTGTCTCAGTGCTGTGGTGTGGTCGGAAACCCGACTGAAAGGTATCAAAGCTGTTGTTTAGTGACAAGAAATAATTGAGTTGTTGAAAAACTGCTTTTTCAATGATTTTACTTAAGAACGGAAGGTTTGATATCGGCCTATAGTTGCTCATTAGGGATGTGTCTAGATTGTTCTTTTTTAAGAGTGGCTTGATTACTGCAGTTTTCAGGGCCTGTGGAAAGATTCCTGAAAGAAGAGATGTGTTCACAATCTGTAGAAGATCAGAAGACAAACAATTCAAGACATTTTTGAAAACACCCGTTGGTAGAATATCAAGGCAACAGGAGGAGGTTTTCAGATGTTGTATAATGTCCTCCAGGTTTTTATGGTTGATCGCATGAAACTCAGTCATATTGGAACTAGTTCTGCTTGAACACTGTGAGAACACACATCTTGGACTTGATATGGAGGCACTGACTGTTTGTCTAATCTTTGGAATTTTTTCTTTGAAGAAGGAGGCAAAGTCATTGCAGGCCTTGGTAGATAAAAGTTCAGATGCTACTTGTACTGGAGGGTTTGTTAACCTATCGACAGTAGCAAACAAAGCACGTGAATTATTATTGTTTCTAGAGATAATATCAGAGAAGAAGGACCGCCTTGCATTCCTCAGTTCCAAATTATAAATGCGAAGTCTCTCTTTATAGGTGTTATAATGGACCAGGAGATTTGTTTTTCGCCACCTTCGTTCAGCTTTTCGACACTCTCTTTTTTCTGCTCTCACCAGTGGGACATTTCTCCATGGAGACCTTTTCAACTTTGACCTTAGTGGGAGCAATGGCATCGATAACATTTGTAATTTTACAGTTGAAATGATTTTCAAGCTCAGTGACTGAGAGCCCCGAGAGCCCCCACTTTTGGGCACAGAGATAGAGCCGTTAAAGAAAACACAGGAATGATCAGACAGAGCAGCGTCAGTCACCACAACCTTGGAAATGTTCAGACCCTTGGAGACAATCAAGTCCAGAGTGTGCCCCTTATTGTGCGTGGGCTCTGTCACATGCTGAGTCAGTCCATAGTTCTCAAAAACACAACACAGTTCTTTGGTCCCCCTGTCCTGGGGGTTGTCAACATGAATGTTAAAATCACCCACAATGATTACACAATCAAAGTTAATGCAGATTATAGACAGCAGTTCAGTGAAGTCATCAATAAAGGTTGCACAATAATTAGGTGGCCTGTAGATATTTAGAAATATAGCTTGAGGGGAGGATCTTAACTGTAGAACCACATATTCAAAAGAAGCAACATTTCCATAACATATTTGCGTACAGTGGAACGAGTCATTAAACAAAATGGCGACTCCACCTCCTTTCTTATTCACTCTATTCTCGCTCATAAAACTGAAGTTAGGGGGAGCTGACTCGATGAGAACAGCAGCGCTGTTATTATGGTCTAACCAGGTCTCAGTTAAAAACATAAAATCTAGATTGTGATTATTAATAAAATCATTGATTAAAAATGATTTTCCTGCCAAAGACCTGACGTTTAGTAAAGCTAGTGTTAGTGTGTTCTCATTTTTTGTAACAGGCTGTGGCTGACAAGGAATGGATGCTAAATTTGCTAAGTTTGCAGTTAAGTGCTTATTCACCATCCTTTTTCTATTGCCTATCACAGCATAAATTGAGGAAGAATTGAAAACACAGGGCCCAGGCTTGTCTTTGGAAAAGTCATGAGTGTCACTAGTCCTGGAGCCTAGGCCCGGCACATATCAGTTTTTGCTTGCTGGATTTTGCACACAAGCGTCCTTATGGGGCAGAGGTGCCTGGCGTTTTACTTTTGTCCGGGGTTGAGTGATGGGGGAAGGAAGGGGGTAAATTTGGTTCCAACATCTACCAGCTGCTTCATCTGGTCAGTGAACTCCAACATGTGGGTAGGGGAAAGAGTGAGTGGAGACAGCAATGGCTCCTCAAGGGATTCGGGGCTGGTAGGGGGGTTTGAGGGGTGCTGGACGGGTGAAAAGGGGAGTTGAGGTTCCGTATCTCTGCTCTCTGGTCTCCCACGGTCAAATCTGTGCACAGGTGGGGGCTGTGGTGAATCACTGCCAAACTTTGTTGTATTTTCCTCTTGTTTAGATTGGTCTGGTCTTGTGTCCTTGACGGGGAGAGCAGTGGCGTAGCGCAGAGAGAAAAGTATGTTAGAGGTGAACAGCTTTACTCCTGGCTTGTTAAGGAAAAGTCCATCTGCTTTAAAAGATGTAAGCGCTCCCAGAAAATGTTAAAATTGTCAATGAACTGCAGAGAATGGACAATACATTGAGTTGAAAGCCATTTGTTTAGTGCCAACAGTCGGCTGAATCTCTCAGCTCCTCTTCTCACTGGCGGTATAGGCCCACTGATAAACACATCTGCGTTTAAGGAGCTGACTTGGTTTAGCAGTTCCATAAAGTCCAGTTTCTGCAATTCAGACCCTTTCATGTGACCCTATATGTAGTATAATGTTCTTCACAGTTGAGTGTTCTGCCATGATATCTGGGATTCTTTGTATCAAGTCAGCCACCGTGTCTTTGGGAAAACAGAGTATTTTGGTGTTTTTACTGTTTGTTAAATCTTTTACAGCAGAGTCACCCACAATCAGGGTTTGAGGCCCAGTTGTTAGCTTTTTACTTTTTGAAATGCTCTTGGTCCTTACCCTGCTGTGTGGCGATGAGACGCAATCCCGGTCATCAGATGGCTGTCCAGCGCCCAGCAGCAGAGGAGCAAATCTGTTATCTATTTGTACACCAAGTTGTTGGGGAGGCATTTTGTTGCTTATTTTCCCTTTTGCAGCTGTCCATGGCTGTGTCCGACTAGGTACAGGGGTTGAAGAGGCGCTCTGCTGGGATGATAATGCAGGCCAGCCGGTCGTATCACAAATCTCAGGGTGCTGTGACCTGCCCGTTAGTCGTCCTCCCATTTCCCAGGAAAATGATTTACTCTTAGGCTTTGCACCAGCCGAGTTCCAGGGGGGACTACCACTTGTTGATTTATTACCAGTTCCACAGCCCTCCTGTTTCTTTGTAGTCTTCTTGGTGCTAATTAGCCGTGTGTTAGCATGCTTTTGTCCATTGTTTTGGGTCCATGGTAAAGTGGTGTCATTTCCACAAGATCTGTTCACTTCCACGTTCACTTCTAATAGGTGAACCTTGGTTTCCAGAAGTGCAATCTTCTGAAGGAGTTTGTAGTAGTCATCCACGGAAAAGGAGGCATCTTGCTGCTAATTAGCATTAGCTGCAGTCATTGTAGAACAGGCTTGAGCTATTGGTAGGCCACGCTCACGCAGAAAAATGTTAAAATATGGCAATAGCCTACTATGTCTACCAAAAATGTATAGTCCAGTGATTTATAAGTATCCAAGAGCCGCTGCTCATAGTTTCTCTCAGAGGAAAAGCAAGATTATCAGCAAAAATATGCAAGCAGAGGCAGGAGCAAGCAGCAAAGCGTCTGCACTGTAAGAAGCAGGAAGCAGTGGGAGAGACACTCACTTGTGGTTGTGTGGTGTTTTGGTTGTCTCTCTAAATGGAGCTTCCTGAGTTAAAATGTCCACAGCTGTTTTTAGGTCAACCACCAGATTAACAAGTAGATGTACTGATATTGAACAAAGATGGTAACTTTGATTTTGACTTTTTGTGATTTGTATATTATGCCACCAAGCTAAAAATAGATTGAAAATTATACTTGCAGCATGTTATCATTTTCAGTGCATAGGCTATGTAAGTAGGTATGTAGTTCTAATTAGGTTATTATACGCTACTGACAGTGATTTCAGATCATTCATTTTAATCACACACAATTACATCAGTATTTAAGTAAATGAAAATATATATTCTTTTACCTTTGATAAATGTGCCTTATTTGTGTTAACGTAAGATGGAATACATGAAGGTTTTTAAAATTGCTAAAATATGTCCACGTATGAACTGAAACAGCAACTATTTTAAAACAAAACAGAAAAAGGTATATTTGCAAAACAGCGCTTTGAAGTGCAATATAAAGTAATATTTACTAATACATTCAAACAATATAGATATGAGTTTCTGCATAGCGCGTTTGGCAAAAGAACTATAGGGCACTCGGAGAGCATCTTCACCTTATTTTGAAATGTAAATGAAAGTGATGAATAATTTGTGTTTCTGCCCCATAATTCTGAACAACTCCAGTATTGAATGGGTACTTTCTTGACCTATGTTTCACCCTTTAACCAAGTTTAATTAAAAGCAGGCCATTAGTTTTCCGTACTCCTGCTGACAAACAGACAAACAAACTAAACAAAAAACATAACCTCCTTGGAACAGGTAATGATAAACATATGCATGAATAACAATGTAATATCCTTGTCAGAGCATCTGTCATGTTTTTAGGTGCTTCCATAGACAAGAGATTATGTGATGGAAGTGAAGACATAAAGACGCTCCAGAGCCCGTACACTGACACATCTCAGCTCCGGATCACTAACATGGTATACAAGGCTGTTTATGCAATAGCTCATGCCATTCATAACGCAGTGTGTCAGGAAACAAATTCTACAACTCAGTGTGACAAATTCACCAGGATAGAATCCAAAGAGGTCAGTTGAACATTAATGAAAATCTTACTGTCCTTTTTTCCTATAATGTACCTTTAATGACATTTAATATTTATTGTAAATACATTTATAATTTACTTTCTCTCCCTTACTGTTTTCCTTAATTTTATCTTCACAGGTTCTTACTCAGCTGAAGAAAGTGAATTTTTCTCAAAATGGTTATGATGTGTCATTTGATGCCAACGGTGATCCTGTGGCCAGATACGAGCTGGTTAACTGGCAAAAAAGTGAAAGTGGCAGCATCAAGTTGGTGACAGTAGGGCAATACGATGCATCACTGCCGGTGGGCCAGAAGTTCCAAATCAACAGGAACCTCACCTGGGTGGATGGTGGCACACAAGTAAGGAACACAAAAGCAATAATTTAAGACAAAATTTAGTGATCTTAACTGACGCTACCTAGCAGAATTTTTGGAAGCAGGTGCCACAACTCAACGTGCCAGCAGACCACGCATCGCCTTAAATAATAATAATAATAATAATACATTTTAATTAAAGGCGCCTTTTTCAGCACTCAAGGACGCCGTACAGGGTATTCATAGATTAAAAACACCAACAAAAAACAAAAACATGCCTTGCTCATAAATCCATCCACTCACCTCATCTTGAGTATACACTTTATGATCCCCCTCAGATGATGGTCTATTTGGACGAAACGCTAGGCAGTCAAAGCAACAAAAGTCAAAGACTTCTCTGTCACCTTTGTCTCCAGTAAAGCAAGCCTCAAGTCTCTTCCTTGGTCTATATCTGGCCAAGTTTATCTTTCCTTACCATGTCAGACAAGATTATCAAGAAATCAGCTATTGAAAACACAACACTAGCCAAACATCCTCTCGTCTATGCATATTCTGACCATCTCCATGTCTTCTATATGCCATTTCTTTGTGCTTTGATTGTACTGACTTAATATTCCTCTGAATCAGAAGAAGGAATGATATTTGGCTCATTAGTGTCAGTACCTCAATAAAGCTTGCAGGTGGCGACAAATAACCAGAACTCCCACCATGTTTGAAATTGAAAACAAATTCTATCTAATTCAAAATGGCGGATACTGCTCTCACTCGATTTCTCCGGTTGTTTACAATGGCCACAGACTAGGGATTGCAATTATAGTCGACTTGTCAACATCACTGTTCCTCAATGACGTTTTGAGCTTGAGATTTTTTATTTATTTAATATAAACCCTTGTATTGATTTTCTTGAGACACTTGCTTTGTGTAGCTTAGCCTTTCCAGCAGCTTGCTCTAGTCGGGGCTCCTGGTACTGGTATCTCCCCGCCCCCCTGTGCTTACTTCCAGTGTTTCCAGCAGCTTGCTCTTTCCATGAAAAAAAATGCTACATGAAATATTTAACTGTTCACGCAATAATGTAACTTGAGCTATTTCAATTACCTGGATAAATGGTTAAACGTAATTTGCTCTTACTAGTGTATCGCCATGTGTACTGTCCCCATCATCTTTCCTATTGGTTGCCAGGCTGAGGTGAGTGTGGCTTACCTGTGGGGGTAGCACAGGAGTGATTAAGAGAAAGATTGTGAGAAGTTCGTGAGAGACAGACTGAGAGACTGAGTCAGAGTCTCAATGAGAGATGTGCTTCTGAATGTCGTGACAAAGATTACTTTTTCCCTGTCAAGTTGTGTTAATGTTTTGTTTTTAATATCTACAAATGTACTGTCAACGAAACACGGACTAAGCAGTGCCGGACCACGGTGAAAGAGCTGGTCGACTGACGGGACGACGGGACCCACTCATTTCACTTGTGGCCTGGCAAACCGAGTGTATAGCTCTGTTGTTTCATATGCACACACTGCCAAACTCTGGAAGCCCCTAGACTTAACAATACTATCAAGTTTTCCCAGGGTTGTAGTTATGACGCAACACAACTTCATCCATCCATCCATCCCCAAGGCCTTCTCCCAGCTGGACGTGCCTGGAACACCTCCCTAGGGAGGCGCCCAGGAGGCATCCTTACCAGATGCCCGAACCACCTCAACTGGATCCTTTCGATGCAAAGGAGCAGCGGCTCTACTCCGAGCTCCTCACGGATGACTGAGCTTCTCACCTAAGGGAGAAGCACAGCCATCCTCCTGAGGAAAACCATTTCGGCCGCTTGTACCCTGGATCTCGTTCTTTCGGTCATGAACCAGCCTTCATGAGGTGAGGGTAGGAACAAAAACTGACCGGTAGATCACAATGGTGCGATAAATTGAATGTAATACAGCACCTGCTGCGCCGATTCTAAGACCAATCTCCCACTCCATTGTCCCTTCACTCGCAAACGAGACCCCAAGGTATTTAAACTCACTTCACTTGGGGTAAGGACTCATTCCCTACATGAAGAAGGCACTCCATTGGTTTCCTGCTGAGAACCATAGATTCAGATTTAGAGGTGCTGATCCTCATCCCAGAAGCTTCACACTCAGCTGCGAACTTATCCAGTGAGTGCTGAAGGTCACAGGCCGAGATGCCATCATGACCACATCATCTGCAAAAAGCAACAATGAGATCCCGAGTCCACCAAACTGAAACCCTTCCCCACCCCGACTACGCCTCGATATCCTGACAATAAATACTACAAACAAGATTGGTGACAAAGCGCAGCCCTGGCAGAGGCCAACCCACACCTGGAATGAGTCTGACTTACTGCCAAGAACCCGGATACAGTTCTCGCTTTGGTCATACAGAGATTGGATGGCTCTGAGAAGGGACCCCCTTACCCCATACTCCCCCAGCACCTCCCACAGTTTCTTCTGGGACCCAGTCATACACCTTCTTCAGATCCACAAAACACATGTAGACTGGTTGGGCATGCTCCCTGCCTCCCTCCAGGATCCTTGCAAGAGTGAAGATCTGACCCGTTGTTCCAGAACCAGGACAGAATCCGCATTGTTCCTCTTCAACCCGAGGTTCAACTATTGGCCAGACCCTCCTTTCCAGCACCAAGAGTAGACTTTACCAAAGAGGCTGAGACGTGATACCCCTGTAATTGGCACACACCCTCTGGTCCCCCTTTTAGAAGAGGGGAACCACCACCCCGGCAATCAACATGCTGTTTGTAAATATTTACAATCTTTCCTAGAGCCAAGCAGGCCTAACTTGATATTTTCTCTAAAACTTGCCATTTTTAGCCAGCAGTTTGCTAGCTCGGAGGTTGTTGTTTTTTCCTGAAGGGAACAGATTTTGAGAACGGCAACACAGAGCATTGTATTGCCCTGTGACAATACAATTAAATTTGTATATTCAAAGCTACTGATATTGTCCATACTGGCAGTGGAAAAATCTAAACCTCATACAATTTTAATGTCAGAAATTATGTCGAGGTATTTTTATTAGGACAGTTTACAATGAAGTTCCCCCTTTAGGAAAGTGTTCCCTTGCTGATGTGAAACAGAGGGATAGTAAGACAAAGAACTGGATTGCTGGATGCTTACACAGAAGACAGTATATTTTGTCCCACAGCAATTACACTTAAGTGACTTTAAGCAGTTACAGTGACAATGTAACATTTTAGTACATATGCTGACATATGAGTATTCTTTTCAAACAGACATGAAAAATTGGCCTGAGTTTTGGAGCACACTTGATTGTTTATGAGTTTGTGTGTCTCTATGTGCCAGGTTCCTGTGTCAGTGTGCTCTGACAGCTGTCCTCCAGGAACTCGTAAAGTGCTTCAGAAAGGAAAACCCATCTGCTGTTATGATTGTGTACCGTGTCCTGAGGGAGAGATTAATAATGCTACAGGTATTTGTTTTTCTCCTAAACAAAGCCAATGTACAATATTAAATATCCATTATGATTGCTAAAAGCCAGTTTGGTTTTCTTTTTCAGATTCCCCTGATTGTGTCCCTTGCCCCAAGGAGTTCTGGCCTAATGCAGAGAGAGACACTTGTCTCCCCAAACCTGTAGAGTTTCTTTCCTACAACGAGGTCCTAGGAATCATCCTGGCTGCAGTCTCAGTTGGTGGCGCCTGTCTGGCCATTATAACAGCGGCTGTGTTCTATCGTCACAGGACATCCCCGATTGTCAGGGCCAACAACTCTGAGCTGAGCTTCCTGCTGCTCTTCTCCCTGACTCTATGTTTCTTATGTTCATTAACTTTCATTGGAGCACCCTCTGAGTGGTCCTGCATGCTGCGCCACACAGCGTTTGGGATCACCTTCGTCCTCTGTATGTCTTGTGTTCTTGGAAAAACAATAGTAGTGTTAATGGCCTTTAGAGCTACACTCCCAGGTAGTAATGTCATGAAATGGTTTGGTCCTCCACAGCAAAGAATGACTGTAGTGTCTTTCACGTTTATTCAAGTTTTAATATGTACTATTTGGTTGGGTCTTAGTCCCCCTTTTCCAATGAAAAACCTAACTATATACAAAGACAGAATCATTCTGGAGTGTGCATTGGGCTCAACTGTTGGGTTCTGGGCTGTGCTCGGGTACATAGGCCTACTGGCTGTCTTTTGCTTTGTGTTAGCGGTCCTAGCTCGGAAATTACCTGATAATTTCAATGAAGCCAAGCTCATCACCTTCAGCATGCTGATATTCTGTGCAGTCTGGATCACCTTTATCCCAGCATATCTCAGCTCTCCTGGGAAATTTACTGTGGCTGTGGAGATATTTGCCATTCTGGCCTCCAGTTTTGGACTAATACTGTGTATATTTGCTCCAAAGTGTTTTATCATATTAGTTAAGCCAGAGAAGAACACAAAGAAACATTTAATGAACAAAAATCTATCATAACACAACTCAGGCTTGGAAATAGGTAAGATGGCAATATACAGTATGTATGCTGTGCACATCTAACAAAGTCTTCACCTTGATTCAAATTGTTTTTCTTTTTAATTGTCATTTTATGAATGTTCTTTTGAAATGTTACTGTTTTAAATATTCTTTTATCATGGATATACATTTAAAATTAGGTTGATAAATAAAGTAAAAAAATCCATAACGTTGGTTCTTTTCTTTTGTAAAATAATTTGAATTTTAATAATATTCCATATCGACAGTAATTAATATTGGATTAAAGGTGCACATTTTTAATACGTAATATCACACAAAACAAAGGAAAACACACATCAGACACAAATGCATGGGATAATAGGGTTGAGGTTGATAAATAACAAAATTAAATGTAATATGAGCTAAAACAAAGCAGGTAAAGGTGTAAAGGTTGAACAGAATTAGGAAGATATCTGTTTACTATGATAACTATACAATTGTAGGAAAGAGACATAGACACTAAATGTACATTATATTGTACACGGAGCGCACAAAAACAGATTTAGTTGAGAGTTAATCAAAGGCCACTGGATAAGGCCATCCTCTTTCTGATGTACTGTAACTAACATACAGGAGAGGGTGGGGAGCTTTGTCTGAAAATACATAAAGCACACATACAGTATGCCCACATGCTCACAGTTGAGGGATGGCAACTGCTCTCTGTATTGGCCTGATCCTGTCTCTGGGTTTGTGTGAACTAAACTCAGCCTTGAATAGTTGTGTGGATGATGTTAAACAAAGGGCTGGGCTTACAGAGGATAGGACTGGTGCTGGGGTCAGCACTCAGACTTCATCTGTGAAATGTAAGCTCCAGGGTACCACTCGTCTCCCTGCATTTGCAAATGATGGTGACTACATTATTGGTGGTGTTTTGTCCATACACTACTACATGCACACACTGAAGCATAACTACACCACCATGCCTGAGCCCCCAAGATGCACAGGGAGGTTAGTGAGAAGGATAAGTGTGAACTGTGTGGGGATTGAAATGTTTTGATGTCTATGATGTGCTTACAATTGTTTTGCAAGTGTTGTGTTGTACTGAAAATGTGAAAAATTTATATTAGTTCACATAGAATTCCAATTCAGTATTTAGCCAAATTTATACACAAAAATATTAGTTTGACTGTATAAAGCATTTTGTTTATTAGCTGAAAGATGTTTTAAAAATTGATTTATAGCCAACATATTTATAAGATCTAAAAAAAATCAAAATTTTAGTTGACAAATAATAATCTGTGCTTTGAGATACTATTGAGGGATATGTAATCCTGTGTTTTTGGTGTTCCAACTCTTTGATTGCATATTGTTGAGTATACTGTTTAAGTTATTGTCAATAACTATTAATTGCAGTTCCCATTTATTAAATATTTCTATTAAAAGTGTGAATTGTCCTTGTCTGAATTCAAACAGTGACATGAGTGTCTGTGTGCAGCATTGACTCCCGTGAACTGCGCTTCTCACGTGCAATGATCTTTGCCATCGAGGAGATAAACAACAGCACGGAGCTGCTGCCAGGAATCAAACTCGGTTATCACATCTATGACTCATGCGCCTCGGTGCCCGTGGCGGTGCATGTGGCATTCCAGCTTTCAAATAGCCTGGACCCAGTGTATTATACCAGTGACAATTGCTCAAAATCTGGTATGGTGATGGCTGTCGTTGGTGAGTCTGGGTCCACGCCATCCATCAGCATGTCACGCATCACTGGGCCCTTTAACATCCCTCAAGTAGGCCAAACTAAATATTTTCTTTGAAATTGTGTTTTAGACCAGTGCTGTTTTTCTTGAATGTCCTGTTGAATTATTATATTTGTGTTTTCCTTCAGGTGAGCCACTTTGCCACTTGTGCATGTCTGTCCAATAAGCAGCAATACCCAAATTTCTTCAGAACCGTCCCTAGTGATCAGTTCCAGGCTGAAGCGCTGGCCAAGCTGGTAAAACACTTTGGCTGGACTTGGATAGGTGCTGTCCGGTCAGATTCAGACTATGGCAATAATGGTATGGCGTCTTTCCTGAACGCAGCACGCAAAGAGGGGATCTGTGTGGAATACTCTGAATCTCTGAATCGGAATCACCCACGTAGCCGGATCCAGAGAGTAGCTGACGTTATCCGCAGGTTTGATGTTCTCTGTGTTGACACTGATCTTCGGCACACTAAATCACATAAACGTGGAGTTTAATATAAGATGAACTGTTGTTTTATTACATCAGTGACAATTTGTAAATGTATCTTCTTTTTTCAGCTCATTTATTTATTGAAATTGTTCAAAAGAGAAATAGTGAACTGTCCACTGTACTGTATACTGTACATTTCAAACACCAAGAAAAGTAAAGCATGTTTTGAAGTATTTAAAACCATTCATTTTATGTTAATAGGTCTACTAATATAATACAATAAACTATAATGTATCTACAGGTCGACAGCTACGGTTGTTGTGGCATTTACATCCCCTGGAGACATGAGGATTCTGCTGGAGGAGCTGTCGCTTAATCCTTCTCCACCTCGCCAGTGGATAGGCAGTGAAGCCTGGGTAACAGACCCAGACCTGCTGAGGTTCAGCTTCTGTGCTGGAGCCATTGGATTTGGCATTCAGAAATCTGTCATCCCAGGTCTGAGAGACTTTTTGTTGGATCTCTCTCCATCTAAAGTGGCTGCCTCTCCAGTGCTTACTGAGTTCTGGGAGGATGCATTCAACTGCAGGCTGGGAAAAAGTGAGAACTTTTTTCTTATGTTCACCACAGGATAGAAACTCACATGTTCTGTTGTTTTTTGATTGTCTGTCTGAGTGGAGTGTCCTGTGTTAAAATGTCTGCAGCTGCTTTAAGGCCAAACCCCCAGATTAACAGGGAGACATATTGATATTGATCAAAAGACATTTGATGGGCACAAGGTGCATTTTGTGAAAAATTTCACTTAATATGATGCTGTCTGTTGTTTGACATTTCACCAAGCTAAATGAAGATAAACAATTGTACTTTCCAGCATGTATCATTTACAGCAGAGGAGACAAAAATATTTCAGATGAAGGGCCAAAATGTATTGTGATGGAAGGCCAAGAGTAAATGTTGATGTTAAAGAACCGAAATGTATGTAATTCTGTGTAGATAAAAACATAACAGCATATGCAATTTAATAGCAAGGTTTACCAGTGCTATGGCTTGTAAAGATCATGTGTTGTTTTGACGTCTAAAAAGCTTACTCATTACCTGAAGATTGATTTGTGTCACTGTGAACTGGAATACATGAAGTAGGGCAAGATACAAAGTGAAACAGCAACTTTTTAAAAGTTAAAATTGAAAAAGACATATTTGCAAAACAGTGCTTTGAAATGTAATGTAAAATAATGTTTTGTTAATAAATTAGAACATGGTAGATATAGGTTTCTGCAAGGCACATTTAACAGGTTAAATAAAACATAACCAAAACAAACCACCTTATCTTCCAATGTTAACGGAAGTGACAATATGTGTATCCGCCCTGTAATTCTGATCGGCTTCCAAATTGAATAAGTTTTTACTTGGAACATGCTACACCCTTCCACCAAGTTTCATGAAAATAGACCTATGTTTTCTGTACTCCTGCTGACAAAGAGACAAGGCAAAAACATAACCTCTGTGGTGGAGGTAATAACCAACACATACAGTAAATAATGTAATATCAATGTCAAAGCCTCTTTCATGTGTTTTTAGGTGCAGCCACAGACAAGAGTGTGTGTGACGGAACAGAAGACATAAAATCGCTCCAGAGCCCGTACACTGACACATCTCAGCTCCGGATCACTAACATGGTATACAAGGCTGTGTATGCAATAGCTCATGCCATTCATAAAGCAGTGTGCCAGGAAACAAATTCTACAACTAAGTGTGACAAATTCACCAGGATAGAATCCAAAGAGGTCAGTTGAACATAAGTGAAAATCCTACTGTCCTTTTTTTCCTATAATGTACCTTTAATGACATTTAATATTCATTGTATATTAATGCATCATTTAATTTCTCTCCCTCACTGTTTTCCTTAATTTCATCTTCACAGGTTCTTACTCAACTGAAGAAAGTGAATTTTTCCAAAAATGGTTATGATGTGTCATTTGATGCCAACGGTGATCCTGTGGCCAGATACGAGCTGGTTAACTGGCAAAAAAGTGAAAGTGGCAGCATCAAGTTGGTGACAGTAGGGCAATACGATGCATCACTGCCGGTGGGCCAGAAGTTCCAAATCAACAGGAACCTCACCTGGGTGGACGGTGGCACACAAGTAAGCAGCCCAAAAGCAATAATTTATTAAAATGTTGATTATAATCAAAGCTACCTAGCAGAATTTGGGGAGCAGGGCCACACCTCAACCGCACCTTTCCGGCATTGCATCACTCGCAAAAGCGTACTGCTCGTACTACTATTCTTAAAAACAGACTTCATGGGCTCCATCGGATCATGATATATGCGGCGGAAACCAGGTCGTACATGTATTTCAGCTAGCCCACACCGAGCACTCCCAGCAACGAGCACAAGACTTGTCCAGCACCTTCGTCTCCGTCCCCAAGATCCCGCTTTCCTTTATCCAAATGCTGTCCAGGAAGGGCATGAGTGCAACAAGCTATAAGTCAAACAAACTGACCCACAATACATTCATCTGCACACCAATGCAGCTACTTCTGTCGTCCGGTCTTGTTATCATAACTGTTTCCATGCCCATTCAATTATGCCAAGCAAAACCCATACCAACACCATGAAAGCTAAAGCTAACTTGAAGCAAACGACGCCAATCAATCCGGTCAGGTTATGTTCGTACCATCATTACTTAATCCTTTCAAGATTTTTGCAAATGACCTGCAACTCTAGAAATTCCAGAGGAAAACTGATTCAATGTTCATTGAATCAAGCTGAATCACATGATATAGGCCAAGCCCATTTCTGCTTAAAAGTTTCCTTGCACGTTTCCATCGCGCAATGCACAAAACCAACTTTTTCAAACTCGTCCTAGGCCGTGCAACCAATCTGCATGAAGCATGGCAAATAGCATCTCCAGATGGACTTGACCAAAAGTTATGGACAGAATTTTGCTACATTGAAGTATTTTATGACCAAACACATTTTCCAAGTTTTCCTAATTTTCCAAATTAAATGTTATCAACAAAGAAGGTGAGAACATTGTTCAACATCCCACTGCAATGCTCTGTACCAAATTTGGCAAAAATCGGCCATTAAGGGACACTACAATCGACAGTTTTTAGCATGTCCTCCGGCTATCACCCACAGTCCAATGGTCAGACTGAACGCCTCAACCAGGAGCTCGAGACTTGCTTCCAATGCCTTGTTTCCCAGAACCAGGTCACCTGGAGTGACCACCTCACCTGGGTGGAATCTTCCCTTAGCTGCCACAGGCCTCATACATTTTCAATGCGCCAACGTTACAAACCTCCCCTGTTCCCGACCAATTAGAAGGAGGTTACGTTCCCCTCGGCTCACGCCATGGTCGTTTGCTGTCGCGAGATTTGGGCCGGGGCTCGGCGGGTACTCCTCCGGTTCTCAGCCCAGGTGAAAGCGGCGGTGGACCGATGCAGACGACCGATGCAGACGACCGATGCAGGCAACCAGCTCCTCCCTACAGGCCAGGCCAGAGGGTGTGGTCCCAAGGATTTCCAATATCAAAGGTCATTAATCCGGTTACTGTGCGTCTTCGCCTACCCAGGTCTTTGAAGGTCCACTCTAAGTTCCATGTAAACAAGATCAAGCCGGTCAAGGATAGCATTCTGGTGCCTGCCTCCGCCCTCACTCTGCCCCCCTGGATTGTCGACAGCGGCCTTGTGTATACCTTCAAGAAGCTCCTGGCTGTCCACCACCATGGCCACGGGAATCAGTTCTTTATGGACTGGGAGGGTCACAGTCCAGAGGAGCATTCGTGGATCCCTTCACTTTTTCATTGTGGACAATTATTTTATCAGGGACTTTTATCGTGTCGCACAGACTCGGAGATTTAATGAGTTCCGTGAAAACGGAGGGATGAATAAGGTAAGGGTCGGTATCCAATCCTGTGATCTCCAACTACTCCAACCATTGGTCTTTGTGAGAACTTACCAGATGCCTTACCTCGACCGATAACGGCACAACTTGGTGTTTAATAGCCATTAAGAAAAAGATAATATTTTAATTACAGTTTATTTAGTGTTATTTATTTTAAAGTGATTGAAAAGAATGAAACTTTCCACATGTCTACTACACTTTTTAGCTTGTACTTCTGGTGATTCTGCCATCTGTCATGGCATCCTCACGGGTTTGTGGTCACGTGTTTGTGGTCCCGTGTTTGCAAAGGGTGAATTATAATTTTACATACCATCATTACTGAGATTAAACTATATATTCTATTTGCACTGAACAATGATAAACAGAACACACATGTCTTGCAGCGCAAATGAACAGATGCGCAATATTAGCTCACACATAGAGTAGCACACTTGTGAATTAGCCTACTGTTGCTAATGTAGATTGACAGATTCTACACAACATGTCCCATAAGTACCCACAGGACATCAGACTTACTTATACACACATACTGTAATGTCCACAAACATAATCTAACAAAAGTGTGAGAGCGTTTCTCTCTCTCTGTGTCCATGCCAAGCAGAGAAGCAGAGCATGACCTTACCACATGCTGATACGTTGCTAGTCCAAGTAGAGCGAGCTAATGCTGACAGGGAGAGAAAGAGAGATACTGTATCACTACAGCAAATACAGTCTGCTCAAAGAGGTGGTCTTTTTCAGTTACAGTTTGGTTCCAGTGACGATTAAAATTTCAGGACACATCTAATTGTTTTCAGACAGACTTGAAAAAATGTGAACATGGCCATTAATTATCAGAGCTTTGTAGCAAAAGTGAATATATGTTTGTTTTTTCTTTGTGTGCCAGGTTCCTGTGTCAGTGTGCTCTGACAGCTGTCCTCCAGGAACTCGTAAAGTGCTGCAGAAAGGGAAACCCATCTGCTGTTATGATTGTATACCGTGTCCTGAAGGAGAGATTAGCAATGCTACAGGTATTTTTTTTCCCCAAATATCTACAGTACAACATCAAATATACATACAATTTGCCTTTTGAATCTGAAGTCTGGATGCTGTCTCAGGCTGCCTTAAAGATGTAAACCACTGCATGACCCAACAATTTCAGATTTCTCAATTTCTCAACAACTCTAAATCTGAAATAATACTATTCGCCCAACACCATCACCAGGACAAAGAGCCTTGGCTCAATGGTGTTTTAAGCCCCCAACATCGACTTACAGTCAGTGCATCGACCGTTGTCTTCAAGGCACCTACACCTAACGTTAATCTAAACGTTAACCCTAACCATTGCCTAATCCTAGTGCATTCCAGGCAGCGCTGCCTGGATAGTGGCGTTGGGGACTTAAAGCACCAAACACCACAGCCTTGGTTCATTATCTAGTAACGTTAAGCCAGCCACCAGCAATTTAGGTTTAATTTAGTTATTTTTGACTCAGACTTCACATTCATCACATTCAGTCCTGTTTTCTCCATATCAGAAACATCTCCAAAATAAAAAAAAAACATATTCTCAATCTTTTTATCATCACCTTCCATTTTATTTATTCACTTGTTGTTTTTCTGTACTTTAAAGCTGCCCCATCTTCTATTCTCACTGTGACAATGATGTGTATGTCTAGTGATTTGTATGTGCTTTTGTTTCTCCTGTCAAAGCAGTTTGTAAACTATTGTCTTTAAAGGTGCTATACAAAAAACAATTATTATTATTATTATTAAACTGCTAAAAGCCCTTTTTGTTTAATTTTTCCAGATTCCCCTGATTGTTTCCCTTGCCCCAAGGAGTTCTGGCCTAATGCAGAGAGAGACACTTGTCTCCCCAAGCCTGTAGAGTTTCTTTCCTACAACGAGGTCCTAGGAATCATCCTGGCTGCATTCTCAGTTGGTGGCGCCTGTCTGGCCATTATAACAGCGGCTGTGTTCTATCGTCACAGGACATCCCCGATTGTCAGGGCCAACAACTCTGAGCTGAGCTTCCTGCTGCTCTTCTCCCTGACTCTATGTTTCTTATGTTCATTAACTTTCATTGGAGCACCCTCTGAGTGGTCCTGCATGCTGCGCCACACAGCGTTTGGGATCACCTTCGTCCTCTGTATGTCTTGTGTTCTTGGAAAAACAATAGTAGTGTTAATGGCCTTTAGAGCTACACTCCCAGGTAGTAATGTCATGAAATGGTTTGGTCCTCCACAGCAAAGAATGACTGTAGTTTCTTTTACTCTTATTCAAGTTTTAATATGTACCATTTGGTTGGTTCTTAGTCCCCCTTTTCCAATGAAAAACCTAACTATATACAAAGAGAGAATCATCCTGGAGTGTGCATTAGGCTCAGCTGTTGGGTTCTGGGCTGTGCTCGGGTACATAGGCCTACTGGCTATCTTTTGCTTTGTGTTAGCTGCCCTAGCTCGGAAATTACCTGACAATTTTAATGAAGCCAAGCTCATCACCTTCAGCATGCTGATATTCTGTGCAGTCTGGATCACCTTTATCCCAGCATATCTCAGCTCTCCTGGAAAATTTACTGTGGCTGTGGAGATATTTGCAATTCTGGCCTCCAGTTTTGGGCTAATACTGTGTATATTTGCTCCAAAGTGTTTTATAATATTGGTTAAACCGGAGAAGAACACCAAGAAACATTTAATGAACAAAAATCAATCATAAAACATCTGATGTTTGGAAATAGTTAAGATGGCAACATATAGTATAGCGCTTACATCCAAAAAAGTCTTCACCTTGTTGTCCAAAATAGGATATTTTTGCATTTAATATTTTCTTAATTGTCATTCTTTCATCATGGGCTGAAAATATAAAAATTAAGTGACTAAATTAAGTCTAAATTCACAACATGAACTTTCATTTATAATAAAATAAATTTCTTCAAATATTATTTCTGTATCTGTATTTTTTTAAATGGGATTAAAGATGCACATTTGTTAGGCTTAACTCTAATATAAGCTAAATAAAAGAAACGGGTGGACTGGATAAGGCCATCCTCTTTCTGATGTAAAGTAAACTGATGTACAGTAGAAGGAGGGAAGGTTTTGTCTGAAATTCTATAAATACAAAAGCCCATATGCTGACAGACGAGGGATGGAGATCTCTGCTCTCTGTATTGGTCTGATCCTGTCTCTGGGATTGTGTGGGCTGAATTCAGATGTTTCCTTGAATGGTTCTGGGGATGGTGTTAAACAAAGGGCTGGGCTTACAGAGGATAGGACTGGTGCTGGAGTCAGCTCTCAGACTTCATCTGTGAAATGTAAGCTCCAGGGTACCACTCGTCTCCCTGCGTTCTCAATGGAAGGTGACTATGTCATTGGTGGTGTTTTCTCCATACACTACAACATGCAAACAGTGAAGCATAACTACACCACCATGCCTGAGCCACTAAGATGCGCAGGAAGGTTAGTAAGAGGGAGAAGTGTGGGATAAGAGGATATTAGACTCTGTGGCGATACAATTGTTGTGATCTATATCATGTGCTTACATTTGAGTTGCAGGTTTTGTGTTGGACTGAACAAAAAAAATACTATTATTTACATGAAGTGCCAATTCAGTATTTAGTCATATATATTGCAGGTATTATATTCATACATTTACAAATTTGAGTTTGATATGGAAAAAGCATATTAATTGAAATGTATTAGTATAACAACTGACATATATATTTACGAAGATACAAACAAATTAAGACTATTGACTATAACTCTTTTTTAACAATGCAATAAGATTCTTGCACATTTTTTACTCATTTAATATTTTGAATGTTGGTGTTCAGGCATTGATGCCTGTACAGTATTTTGTGAATTGCAGTTCCCACTTATTATTACTATTTTATTACTTATTATTATTAAACTATTTCTCTTTAAGTTGTGACTGTCCTTGATTAAGAGACTTGAGTGTCTGTGTGCAGCATTAACACTCGGGAACTGCGCTTCTCACGTGCAATGATCTTTGCCATCGAGGAAATAAACAACAGCACGGAGCTGCTGCCAGGAATCAAACTCGGTTATCAGATCTATGACGCGTGCGGCTCGGTGCCCGTGGCGGTGCACGTGGCATTCCAGCTTTCAAATAGCCTGGACCCGGTGTTTGACACCAGTGACAATTGCTCACAATCTGGTATGGTGACTGCTGTCATTGGTGAGTCTGGGTCCTCGCCATCCATCAGCATGTCACGCATCATCGGGCCCTTTAACATCCCTCAAGTAAATATTTTGTATTTCTGGAGAAAAAAAATTTGAATAGAGACCATGCTGTGCTAATTATTTTGTGTGTCCCATTAATATTTACCCTGTTCTTTTCCTTCAGGTGAGCTACTTTGCCACTTGTGCATGTCTGTCCAATAAGCAGCAGTACCCGAATTTCTTCAGAACAATCCCTAGTGATCAGTTCCAGGCTGAAGCGCTGGCAAAGCTGGTAAAACACTTTGGCTGGACTTGGATAGGTGCTGTCCGGTCAGATTCAGACTATGGCAATAATGGAATGGCGTCTTTTCTGAACGCAGCACTCAAAGAGGGGATCTGTGTGGAATACTCTGAATCTTTCTATCGGACCCACCCACGTAGCAGGATCCAGAGAGTAGCTGACATTATCCGCAGGTTTGATGTTTCCTGTGTTGACACTGACCTGCACACAAAAGCACAAAAAAAATGTTCTGTAAATCTGAGATGAACAATTGTTTTTATGTTCAATGGCAAATTGGAAATGTTTTTTTTTCAACACGTTTATGTATTACTGATATTGTTATAGAAATGGGCAAACAGACCAAATAGCCTGCTAAAGTGTCATATAGGCTATCTAATGTTTGTTTGTGTTTACTTTCTTGATATTTATTTTAAAACCTATACTGTATTTATTTGAAATGTCTCTCCAGGTCCACAGCTATGGTTGTTGTGGCATTTACATCCCCTGGAGACATTAGGATCTTGCTGGAAGAGCTGTCACTTGAGCCTTCTCCACCTCGCCAGTGGATAGGCAGTGAATCCTGGGTAACTGCCCCAGACTTGCTGAAGTTCACCTTCTGTTCTGGAGCCATCGGATTTGGTATTCAGAAATCCGTCATCCCAGGTCTGAGAGACTTCTTGCTGGATCTCTCTCCATCTAAAGTGGCTGCCACCCCGGTGCTTACTGAGTTCTGGGAGAATGCATTCAACTGCAGGCTGGGAGAAAGTGAGGCATTTGTCTTTATGTTTAAATAGGAGAGGCAACCACAGTTGTGTCCTAGTGGTCATGTTTTTTTGTGTTTTGTTATTGTTTGAGTGGAGCTTCTTGTGTTTCTAGTTCTATTACGGCCATCCTACTGACAGTGACATCAGATCATTCAATTTATTTTAAACACGTTAGACACGATCATGTCAGTATTTAATAAAATTAATTTGTTACCTTTTTTTTAAATTTGACTAATTGTCTGATGACTGATTTGTGTTGACATGAGCTAGGTAGTGAGCTAGCAAGATAAAAAATATGTCCAGATACCAACTGATACAGCAATTATTTAAATACAAAAAGGCTGCAAATCTGCAAAACAATGCTTTGAAATGTATTATAAAATAATGCTTTACTAATAAAGTAGAACAATGTAGATATATGGATTTCTGCAAAGCACGTTTAGCATGTTAAAAACAAATAACTAAATCAAAGACAATTAGAAGGGTGCTTGGAGAATGCAGACCATCATTTCTCGCAATGTTAACGACAGTGAAAACTAATTAGCGTATCCGCCCCTTGATTCGGATCTGATCAACATTTTAATGGGTTTCTCCCTGGCCCATGATACAACGTTCTACTAATTTCATGTAAAGCTGGCCTATTGTTTTCCATCCTCCTGTTGACAAAAAGACAAACAAACAGACCAAAAACATAACGCTCCTGCCGGAGCTAGACTAATAATACACACATAGTGTATAATAATAATATTATTGTCAAGGCCTTTGTCGTGTTTTTAGGTGTTGCCATAGACAAGAAATTATGTGATGGAAGTGAAGACATAAAGACGCTCCAGAGCCCGTACACTGACACATCTCAGCTCCGGATCACTAACATGGTATACAAGGCTGTTTATGCAATAGCTCATGCCATTCATAACGCAGTGTGTCAGGAAACAAAGTATACAACTCAGTGTGACAAATTCACCAGGATAGAATCCAAAGAGGTCAGTTGAACATAAGTGAAAACACCAATTCCATTTTTTGCCATAATGTACTATTTCTGACATAAAATTTTTTTATTTGATGTTATTTACTTGCTCTCCCACACTGTTTTCCTTTATCTCATATTGACAGGTTGTTACTCAGCTGAAGAAAGTAAATTTTTCCCAAAATGGTTATGATGTGTCATTTGATGCCAACGGTGATCCTGTGGCCAGATACGAGCTGGTTAACTGGCAAAAGATTGAGAGTGGCAGTATTAAGTTGGTGACAGTAGGGCACTACGATGCATCACTGCCAGTGGACCAGAAGTTCCAAATCAACAGAAACCTCACCTGGGTGGATGGTGGCACACAAGTAAGGAGCACAAAAGAAATCATTTTACATGTATATTGTGATCTTGTAGGGTCTGATATGTGCACATTGAAATACGTTTTGTTCACTGTAATTGTTCCTCCAATCACTACTGAGCCTGCTTGTAACCAGTGGACCACTGACTACATCATCTACTTTAGAATGACTACTTTAGTTTATTCAATAAAATTGAAATAAATTAATAAATACATAAGTTAATAAATATGATGTAGAATACTAAAATAAATAAATGAGGCAATAAATGTATAAATACATTTAAAATAAATATATAAATGTGTCAATATATTTAAATAAATAAATAGCTATCTGATAATCCTCAGAGCTTCAGGGCACATCGGGATATTTATGAGTTTGTTTGTCTCTATGTGCCAGGTTCCTGTGTCAGTGTGCACAGACAGCTGTCCTCCAGGAACTCGTAAAGTGCTGCAGAAAGGAAAACCCATCTGCTGTTATGATTGCATACCGTGTCCTGAGGGAGAGATTAGTAATGCTGCAGGTATTTGTTTTTCTCCTAATCCATAGCTGATGTAATGTACAAGATCAAGATACAGTATGATTGCTTAAAGCCCTTTTTGTTTTATTTTTCAGATTCCCCTGATTGTTTCCCTTGCCCCAAGGAGTTCTGGCCTAATGCAGAGAGAGACACTTGTCTCCCCAAGCCTGTAGAGTTTCTTTCCTACAACGAGGTCCTAGGAATCATCCTGGCTGCATTCTCAGTTGGTGGCGCCTGTCTGGCCATTATAACAGCGGCTGTGTTCTATCGTCACAGGACATCCCCGATTGTCAGGGCCAACAACTCTGAGCTGAGCTTCCTGCTGCTCTTCTCCCTGACTCTATGTTTCTTATGTTCATTAACTTTCATTGGAGCACCCTCTGAGTGGTCCTGCATGCTGCGCCACACAGCGTTTGGGATCACCTTCGTCCTCTGTATGTCTTGTGTTCTTGGAAAAACAATAGTAGTGTTAATGGCCTTTAGAGCTACACTCCCAGGTAGTAATGTCATGAAATGGTTTGGCCCTCCACAGCAAAGAATGACTGTAGTGTCTTTCACATTTATTCAAGTTTTAATTTGTACTATTTGGTTGGGTCATAGTCCCCCTTTTCCAATGAAAAACCTAACTATATACAAAGAGAGAATCATTCTGGAGTGTGCATTAGGCTCAGCTGTTGGGTTCTGGGCTGTGCTCGGGTACATAGGCCTACTGGCTGTCTTTTGCTTTGTGTTAGCTGCCCTAGCTCGGAAATTACCTGATAATTTTAATGAAGCCAAGCTCATCACCTTCAGCATGCTGATATTCTGTGCAGTCTGGATCACCTTTATTCCTGCATATCTCAGCTCTCCTGGGAAATTTACTGTGGCTGTGGAGATATTTGCCATTCTGGCCTCCAGTTTTGGACTAATACTGTGTATATTTGCTCCAAAATGTTTCATCATATTGTTTAAGCCTGAACAAAACACAAAGAAACATTTAATGAACAAAAATCAATCCTAAGATTTCTGGAGGTTGGGAAATAGTTAAGCTGGCAACATATACATTATACAGCTTATTCTGTGCTGCAACCTGATCTCACATAATTCCATGAAATGAACACGGCCCTGTAACTCAAAATGTGTGTCAGTTTCACAGAATCGCAAATGATTCTGCGATGAAAAACAATTCCACAATGGAATTCTGTGAGACCAGGCTGTGTGCATAGTCTTTACCTTGTGGCTTTAAATATTACATATTTAATATTTAATATTAAACATTACATAATTTTCTAATTGTAATGTCATTTTGGGATTTTTTTTTTTAATATGTCTCATTTTAGAAATAGTCTTTCATCACTTAACTGAAAATATAAAATAATGTGAATAAAGAAAGTCAAAATGCATACCATATTGTTGTACTGCACATTGCTGCAGCTCCTCTTTTCACCCTGTGTGTGGAGCTCTCTGTTTTCGCTACTAAGGCATTAAACTTCTGTTCCATCTTTTTTGGGAGTTGCACATGCGCAGTACCTAGGCAAGCACTACAAGCCAGTCAGAATCAGAATATGAGGGCGTGACATGCTAGCAGCTAGATAAGCATTTTAACATGTGTTACAAAGTGATGCACATTTGTCAAAGAAGCAAAGGCTGGACTACAACAGAACAGTTTGTGAACAGTGTTTTGGGTGGACTTTGGGCTTTTTTTACTTTGTAAACCTATTACATGCATTAAAAAGTTATATAACACATTAAAGGAAAGGGAAAAAGCCAACAAGCATAATATGAGCACTTTAAATCCCAAATTAAATAGATAGCTGTTATGGTTAGGTTCTGGATGGCCTTGAGTGAGCCGAACCTCTCCCAACCATCGCCTCCTGTTGGACGTTTCCTTGTCCTGGCAGGATGTTGCTCTTCCTCTGGGGGCGCTTGTTGATTCCGGCACAGATGAAAACTTTCTGGACATTGAAATTGGTCGTCAGCTCTCCATTCCTCACTTACCCTTCAACACTCCCCTTCATGCCACTAGTCTCAACGATCAGTCTCTCACCACTGTCACTCACTGCACTTCCCCACTCCAGCTCCTTACTTAGAATAGCCACCACAAGTCCTCATCATTTCACCTAATCTCCTCCCCTGTCTCACCCGTTGTTTTTGTCTCCCCTGGCTTGTCATCCACAACCCCAATGTGGACTGGGCACGGGGGAAGATCAGAAACTGGGGTACGGCCTGTCATTCCTCATATTTGTTGTCAGCTCTAGCTCTCTAAGTCCTCTTCATCTCTCGCTTCCCCTGAGTACCACGACATCACCATGATCTTCAGTAAAGACCAGGCGTTGTCCCTGCCCCCCACCGCCCATAGGACTGCTCCATAGCCCTCCTCCCGGATGCTCCTCTCCCTTCCAGCTTCCTTCTGTTTAACGCAGGCTTCTTTTTTGTGTCCAAAAAGGATAACACCATTCGCCCTTGTATTGATTACCTTAGCTTATCACCTTGTAGGGATTTAGGATGGGGACGAATAAAAAACAGCCTTCAACACACCGCTAGTGCATTAAGAGTACCTTGTTATGACCTTCGGGCTCACTAACGCTCCCACTTTTACAGGCCCTAATTAACGATGTACTCCGTGATTTTTTGCATCAGTTCTTTTCAGTTCCTGGGCTTCATTGTGGAGAGTGGTCGACTTTGTGCTTCCTTGGCCTGGGAAGTGGAATCCACTGTCCACCTTGCCCAGTCTTCGGATCCCGAACCTGGTACTGGCCCTCTGTGTGTCTGTTACCAGGTCCTCCAGTGGGTGCACGCCTCTAACTTCAGATGCCACAGAGGTGTAGCCAGAACCCTGTTCCTGCTCCGCCAACAGTTCTGGTGGCCCACCGCTGAGAAGGACTGCTGGGACAGTGTGGCAGCTTGTGAGGTGGGCGCCCGCGCAACGCCATCCTTTCAGCCGCTTGCCGGTCTGCTTCGCCCCCTTTCGGTCCCGGGTCGGCCCTGTTCCCACATCACCCTGGAAATTGGAGCATGGAAACGGCCCACCTTCTGGTTCACCATTTCTTCCGCCTCCATGGGATCCCCCAGGATGTCATCTCCAACTGGGGACCCCAGTTCAGTTACAAGTCTAGAAATCCTTCTGCCAAACCCTTGGCACTATGGTCAGCTTATCCTCTGGCTACCATCCACAAACCAATGGACAGACTAAGCGGGCCAACGAGGATCTAGGGCCAGCTCTCAAATCTGCGCATGTATCCCATCCGCGTGGAGTGTCCATCTGCCTTGGGTTGAGTATGCACACAACTCCCTCCTCAGCGCTGCCACTGGGATGTCACCGTTCATGTGCGCTTTGGGGTTCCAGACGCTTTTCCCTGTCCTGGAGGAAGAGGTGGTGGTGCCGTCAGTCTAGTCTCACATTCGGTGGTGTCGACGAGTGTGGAGAGAGGCCAGGGCAGCGCTCCAATGCACGGCTTCCCGGAATAAACACCTGACAGATCGCCACCGGAGACCGGCACCTATCTACCAGCTGGGCCAGAGGCTGTGGCTTCCCTCTCAGGCCATCCCGCTGCAGACCTCCTCCAAGAAGCTCATTCCCCAGTTCGTGGGTCCATACACTGTCGAGGCTGTCCTGAACCCCATCGCTGTCAGACTCAGGCTCCCGCCTCATCTCAAGCTCCACCCGGTTTTCCATGTTTCTCGGATCAAGCCGGTCTCCACCAGTCCTCTCCGTCCAGGTGGATGGACCTGCCCCTCCACTTATCATCGATGGCCACCTGGCCTATACGGTGCGCAGCCTCCAGGATGTGCGACATAGAAGTCGGGGTTACCAGTACCTGGTAGACTAGGCCGGTTATGGGCCGGAGGAATGGTGTTGGATTCCTGCTCGTCAAATCCTGGGCAACACTCTCCTAGATGACTTTTACAGGGCCCACCCGGACAAGGGAATATTTGTTTTGTTTTCTATTTTTCTGATGGCCTGCCCTGTTTTGTCCCTGCTGTGTTTTTTTCCCTCCGTTTCCCTCCTGCTGAAGCCAGCTGACTATGCACACCTGAGTCTCAAATATCTCCCGCCACTCACATCTGCCTACCATCTCAAATCAACTACATTTCATCAACCCAGGCTCTCCAACCACTCTTTGCTTGATCATTGCTCCAGTCACCCTGGTGAAACTCTCACAAGATATCTTGATTCCTCGAGTGTCCTTGCCTCTGTGTTTTATGTTTGACTTACCCCTTTTGTTTTTCCAGTCCTGTTTCCCTTCTCCGGTCAGCTGGATTCTCCTCTTGGTCCCCCTCCCGCGCCACCCTGCTTCAGACTGTCTCCGTCTAAGCTCCCAGCCCCAGTGTCTTTAGCTCAGATCCTTTTATCTTAATTTAACTGAAGAGGTTCAGAGTCACTGGAATGGTACACGCCAATTATTGCTAAACTAAAATGCTATTTATTATTAGTTATTAAACTTAAACAGCTAATGTAAGTTGAAACTGTCTACAAGTTTCTCCTGACTATACGATAATATCTCTATTGTGCGACTGAAAGTTGCATGGTTATAACAAAACCGTTTAACCCTTTTTTTTACGGGGCCATAATGTGAGATACAAGGTAATTAAGTCTTTTTGTACATAGTCGTATTTCTTTAGAAATAAACAATGGACAAATAGTCTTTAAAACGCTTCAGATGTAAAAGTGACGCCAAAATAAATGGGAGTCAATAGGATGCTAACGCCCTTTAACAGTAATGAATCTCTCATGAGCTTCAGAAAATGGAGGACCCAAGTACAAAGACCACAGGCAGGATAGAGCTTGAATATTTAATAATGAAAATCCCAACAAAAGGTGCCCAGTAAAAACAGCAGGTATAAAAAATACAGAAACAAAGTACAAAACCAAACAGGAATCACAGGACCCAATAAACACTAGAACAAAACGGGAAGACTGACCACACAGATACTCCAAACAGAAATACAATAACCTGACAACAGACAAAGGAAACACAGTATCAAGCTTGGCATTGTCAGCCCTGGTCTTGATGTCCACACCATCTAGCAAGGGGCTACAGAACTTACCAAATCTTACCGAGTCTCAAACATGGTGGCAGCGAGCAAGAAAGACGAGCACCTCAGGTTATGTATAGGCCCGGTTAACAAAGCTTTACTCCAACCTCACCATCCTATGTGAGCAGGTAATGGATAGCCTGGAGCTGAAATGCAGTTCTGGCAAATCATGAAGAGGCAGCTCTCACGTTCAAGAAAGCATTCCCTATGGCATATCTACAGGTAGTGAAGTGTTCATCTCTGCATGGAGCAACTTCTGGCAAGACTCCCATGTGAGATCATTGTGGATGTCCTGTTTTGGGGAAAGTCTGTGGAAGAGCATGATACATGCCTCCACAAGGTCATGGATATGATAAATACCATTGGTCTGAAACTTGACCCTGACAAATGCTGCTTCAGGGTCTCTGAGGTCCCTATATGTAGGACACCTGCTGACAAATCAGGGTGTTAAACCTGACCCTGAAAAAACTAAGGCTGTTGGCCGGATTTCTTCACCTCAGGACAAACTTGGGCTGCACCATTGGTGGTGCTGTGCTTTGATGTTCGCCAGCTTGTTGTGTTGTCAGGGGATGCCTCTCAACATGGATTAGGCGCAGTCTGCTTGGAACACAACAAGCCAGTGGGTTTTGTCTTCAGAGTAGTACAAGAAAGGCAAATAACTATGTTGCAGATGCACTCTCGAAATCACACCTCCCCTCCACATGTCCTGCTGATAAGACTGAGGACTAGGAGGCCATGCCTTTGGATATGCTATCCTCCAGACAGATGGAGGAGCTCAGACATGAGACGCTAAATGACTCCACATGCAAGGACCTAGTTGACATCATCTTAAAATTAAAATGCCATTTTGCGACACATGGCATTCCGCAGCAGATTTGGACCATCAACGCCAAAACATTCACCAGTAGAGAATTTGCCAATTTTTTGCACGTTCATGGGATTTCTCGCACATCAGCAGCAGCCTGAACTATCCCAAATCCAATGGCTTGGCAGAGCGTGCTGTACGCTGAGCCAAGCATCTCATTAAAAAAATTTGCTTGTGATGGAACAGACTTCTATGCTGCTCTGCTAAACCTCCATAATATCCCATGTAAGCGTCTTCCTACACAGGCCCAATGCCTTATTTCATGTCGCACAAGGTCTCTGATCCCCATGATTAAGTCCATGTTACTCCCCACTGTGCAGGATGGTGTGCACTCCACCCTGATGAATTCAGACAGCAGGAAAAAGAACACCACGACAAGTGTGTGTGTGGGAGCTGCTGCCTCTGCAACCTAGCCAGACGGTGAGGGTGCAAACAGCACAGGGTTTTGTCAAGTTGTCCACAGTAATAAAAAGAGCCTGACAGCCCAACAACTATTGTGTAAAAGCTGGGCAGACAACATATTTGCGAAACCACTATCATCTCGTGAGCACTCCAGAGACCATCAGTGACCATCAATTGGGACCACAGCTTTCTCTCCACCCCGATGGAGGACACTTGGGGCAACAGGGTACAGTACCACCTGAGCCGGCCACCAACTCTGGAGAAACTGTCACACCTGTAACGCCACAGACTAGCTGCAGCTCCGTGGTGAAGATGGGAGCAGCACAGCTGGAATTGACCACCACCCGATGCGGACGTGTATCAAAGCCCAATTCTAAATACTAGTTGTTTTTTAATATGGTCCATTCCCGTTACATGTTATTTGTATGTTACTCAGGCTCTCACCTGTGTGTTCCAGCGGGCTGTACAGTTAACATGAGAAGTAAAGAATGGCTCCTTGATGCCAACCTAGCCTGTTGTCTGTTGAGTTATATACATTTGAAATTAGGTTATTTTTGCATTTCATATTTTCTTAATTATCATTTCTTGAATTTGCTTTTAATGTTGCCGTTGTATTTTCTAAATAGTCGTTCATCATGGGCTAAACATATAAAAATGATGTGAATAAATAAAAGCAGAATTCCAGTCGATTCCAACACGTAGCTCTGTTGTTTGTAAATTTGGAGTGCTGTCAATTGAGAAAAACTAAACCAATTGGTGCTGCCTACACCCTGTTATCGCCCTGCCAGCGTTAGCACCCAACAGGCTTGAATGGGACAAGTTTTAAACTTGTTTTTAGCCTCTAAACATAATGTCAAAATGTCTTTAAAAGTTCCTACCCATGTGCAGTGATTCCTTTTAAGTGAACACAGTGAATCTGACTGCAATAGGTGTAACAGAAATGCATAAATGTTATGCTAATTCAGCTGTGTTAAGTTCCTGTGTTGGGATGGCAATTAGATTGCTTAGGGACTGTCTACAAACTACAACACAGAAAAGAGATAAAACAAAAAATATGTAAGCTATCAATTTAATGATTAATTAAGGTAGTGTCTCCAAACTTAACTCAATTATAAAATGTTTCCTGCTAGCTGGACTACAGCACTTACTTTTAAAAAATAAGCAGATGCTTATTTTTGAAAATCTGTTTGAATCTCTTTTCTGTTTGTAGACGGTCCTGAAGCACTCCTTGCAGCTGAATTAACACAACTATCATGCATTTCTGTCAAATCTACTGCAGTCATATTCACTGGGTGTTCACTCAGAAGGAATCACTGCACATGGATAGACGCTTTAAATAAATCTTATGAACATGTTTAGAGGCTAAAAACAAGCTTAAAACTTGCCCTGTTGGGTAACAAGCCTGTTGGGTGCTAACGCTAGCAGGAGGATAACACGGTGTAGGCAGCACCAATTGGATTCATTTTTCTCTCTACTGACAGACCTCCAAATTTACAAACAGAGCTACATTTTGAAATTGACCAGATTTCTCCTTTAAGTCTAAATTCACAACATTTATAATAAAATAATTTCCTTTTGAATATTATATCTGTATCTTCATGTAAAAAAAATAGGATTTATGGTGCACATTTGTTAGGCTTAAATCTAACATAAGCTAAATCCAAGCCAAAGCGATGTAACAAGAAGACGGGATAAGGCCATCCTCTCTCTGATGTAAAATAAACTGACGTACAGTAGAAGGAGGGAAGGTTTTTTTCTGAAAATCTATAAAACACACATGCCCCTATGCTGACAGTTGAGGGATGGAGATCTCCGCTCTCTGTATTGGTCTGATCCTGTCTCTGGGTTTGTGTGGGCTGAACGCAGCTCTTGCCCTGAATGGTTCTGGGGATGGTGTTAAACAAAGGGCTGGGCTTACAGAGGATAGGACTGGTGCTGGGGTCAGCTCTCAGACTTCATCTGTGAAATGTAAGCTCCAGGGTACCACTCGTATACCTGCATTCGCAATGGATGGTGACTACATTATTGGTGGTGTTTTCTCCATACACCACTACATGTACACAGTGAAGCATAACTACAACACCATGCCTGAGCCACTGAGCTGTACCAGGTTAGTAAGGGAGAAGTGGGGAATAAGAGGATGTGGGATCCAGTTGTTATGATTTGTATCATGTGCTTAAAATTGTGTTGCAGGTTTTGTGTTGAACTCAACAACAAAAAAACTATTTCACATTAAGTGCCAAATTGGTATTTAGTCATATAAATTGCAGGTATTATATTTACACATTTACAAATTTGAGTTTGTTTTTGAACAACTGACTATATTTAGGACTATTGACTTTAACTATTTTTTAACTATGCAACACGATACACTATTCCGTGACTCGCAGGAACGGGACGGTTGGGTTAAGGGAAAGGTTCCGGGTGGGCTTACGGTTGCAAAAACAAATGTATTGCATTTTGTTCAGTGTAAATATGGTGATCTTTTAGGGTCTGATATGTGTACATTGAACACACATTTTAGTTCACTGTAATTGTTTTTTCAACATGTACATTTTTTACTCATATTTAATCTTTTGAATTATGGCGTTCAGGCACTTTTTGATGCCTGTACAGTATTTTGTTCACATGTGGGCAGCTATCGGGCATTGTCAATAACTATGAGTTGCAATTTCCACTTATTATTACAACTATTTCACTTTAAGTTGTGACTTCCTTGATTAAGAGATTTGAGTGTCTGTGTGCAGCATTAACACTCGGGAACTGCGCTTCTCACGTGCAATGATCTTTGCCATCGAGGAGATAAACAACAGCACGGAGCTGCTGCCAGGAATCAAACTCGGTTATCACATCTATGACGCATGCGGCTCGGTGCCCGTGGCGGTGCATGTGGCATTCCAGCTTTCAAATGGCCTGGACCCGGTGTTTGACACCAGTGACAATTGCTCACAATCTGGTATGGTGACTGCTGTCATTGGTGAGTCTGAGTCCTCGCCATCCATCAGCATGTCACGCATCATCGGGCCCTTTAACATCCCTCAAGTAAATATTCTGAATTTCTGGAGAAAAAAAATTTGAATAGAGACCATGCTGTGTTGATTTTTTTTGTGTCCTGTTAATATTTACCCTGTTCTTTTCCTTAAGGTGAGCTACTTTGCCACTTGTGCATGTCTGTCCAATAAGCAGCAGTACCCAAATTTCTTCAGAACCGTCCCTAGTGATCAGTTCCAGGCTGAAGCGCTGGCCAAGCTGGTAAAACACTTTGGCTGGACTTGGATAGGTGCTGTCCGGTCAGATTCAGACTATGGCAATAATGGTATGGCGTCTTTTCTGGATGCCGCACGCAAAGAGGGGATCTGTGTGGAATACTCTGAATCTTTCTATCGGAATCAACCACGTAGCAGGATCCAGAGAATAGCTGACATTATCCGCAGGTTTGATGTTGTGTGTTGACTCTGTCCCGCACATTAAAGCACAACACAAATGTTGTGTAAATGTAAAATGGACGATTTTTTATGTTCAATGGCAAATTGGAAATGGTTATTTTTTCATCACATTTATGTATTACTGATATTGTTATAGAAATGGGCAACCAGACCAAATAGCCTGCTAAAGTGTCATATAGACTATCTAATGATTGTTTGTGTTTACTTTCTTGATATGTATTTTAAAACCTGTATTTATTTGAAATGTCTTTCCAGGTCTACAGCTAAGGTTGTTGTGGCATTTACATCCCCTGTAGACCTAAGTCTTCTGCTGGAGGAGCTATCACTTGAGCCTTCTCCACCTCGCCAGTGGATAGGCAGTGAATCCTGGGTAACTGCCCCAGACTTGCTGAAATTCAGCTTCTGTGCTGGAGCCATCGGATTTGGCATTCAGAAATCCGTCATCCCAGGTCTGAGAGACTTCTTGCTGGATCTCTCTCTATCTAAAGTGGCTGCCTCTCCAGTGCTTACTGAGTTCTGGGAGGATGCATTCAACTGCAGGCTGGGAGAAAGTGAGAAAGTTGTATTTATGTTTAACATAGGAGAGAGTATTTTTATTTTTTTTATTATTTGAGTGGAGCTTCCTGTGTTTCTAGTTCTGTTACGGCCATCATACTGACAGGGACACCAGATCATTCAATTTATTTTAAAAACGGCCATCATGTCAGTTTTTAATGACATTAATTTGTTGCCTTTTTTAAATGTGACTAATTGTCTGATGACTGAGTTATGTTGACGTGAGCAAGCATAAATAAAGATAAAAAAGAAATAATGTCCAGATACAAACTGAAACAGCAACAATTTAAAAACGAAAAGGCATATCTGCAAAACATAGCTTTTAAATGTATTGTAAAATAATGTTTAACTAATAAATTAGAACAATGTAGATATATGGATTTCTGCAAGGCACGTTTAGCAGGTTAAATTAACGAAAGTTAATCAAAGACAACTAGAAGGGTGCTGGGAGAATGCAGAGCACCATTTCTCACAATGTTAACAAAAAAAAAAGTGAAGTGAAATCTAATTAGCTTATTGGCCCGTGATTCGGATCTGATCAATATTTTAATGGGTTTTTTCCCTGGCCTGTGATACAACCAAGTTTCATGAAAAGCAGGCCTGTTGTTTTCCATACTCCTGTTGACAACGCAGGATGGAACCTGTGTTTGGTTTGTCCACTGCTGCATTGCATCTTTGCCAGCTTTCCATGTTTGTCCTTGTCCTATTTGTTGTCATATCAGCCCTATCGTCTAACAATTGTGTATCTGCTACTCAGACTTATGACTGATGCTTGTTATTGAACATCAGTGTCCATGGAAGGACTCTTTGAAAGCTGGGAAAGTTTCAGACAAACTATTCCTATCGCATGTGTCCTCCTTCTTCACCTGAATACCGGCTCCAGTTTACATCCAAGGGCCCTGGTAATCCCAAGAAGAGACCGAGGAGAAGTGGCTGCAGAGCTGGTGCTCAGGTCAAGATGAGGCGATCTTCCTGGATGGGTGTGCTCTAACGGTCCCGGTGGTTGTAGCCAGTTTCCCTCCAGGATGCAGATGGAATTACTCCCCAGCTGCAGTGCCCGTTGGACAGGTGCCTCTGTCCCAGCGATGTGCTGGTGGTAATGTGGACCTGCTGCTACCAATGGTTGCTGTGCTGCCTGACCAGCGGCTGACCGAGATCACGTTACCGCATCAGTTGTTTACATTCAGTTGCGTCACAATCAGCTGTTTAGGATGCCGGTCTGCCATCATCATTGCAGTTTGCCTTGTTCAATGCTCGTTCCATTTCTAACAAAACCTTTATTCTTAACAAGCTTTTTACCAGTGAGAATATGGATTTTATGTTCCTTACGGAAACATGGCAAAGGGAAAATGAGTTTGTTTACTTAAATGAGATCTGTCCTGTTGGCTGCTGTGTTACCGGGACGCCCCGAATGGCACGGCGCGGTGGTGGGCTTTTTATGGCTGTTAGTTGCGTTTTCTATCTGTATTTAAATGTTATTGTATTTTAATTGATTGTATTGTATCACATTTAATTGTGAATTACATGTGCTATACAAATAAACTTTACTTACTTAGTGACTTACAAGCAAACCAAACCAAAAACGTAACCCTCCTGCCGGAGGTAGACTAATGATAAACACATAGGTAATATAATCTAATGTCATTTTGTCATGTTTTTAGGTGCTGCCATAGACAAGAGATTATGTGATGGAACTGAAGACATAAAGACGCTCCAGAGCCCGTACACTGACACATCTCAGCTCCGGATCACTAACATGGTATACAAGGCTGTTTATGCAATAGCTCATGCCATTCATAACGCAGTGTGCCAGAAAACCAGTTCTAAAACGCAGTGTGACAAATTCACCAGGATAGAATCCAAAGAGGTAAGTTGAACATAAGTGCAAAAACCAGTTCCCCTTTTTTGCCATAATGTACCTTTTCTGAAATAAAGTAGTTGTTGTTATTTCCTTGCTCTCCCTCACTCATTAACAGGTTCTTACTCAGCTGAAGAAAGTAAACTTTTCTCGAAATGGGTATGATGTGTCATTTGATGCCAACGGTGATCCTGTGGCCAGATACGAGCTGGTTAACTGGCAAAAGATTGAGAGTGGCAGTATTGAGTTGGTGACAGTAGGGCAATACGATGAATCACTGCCGGTTGGCCAGAAGTTCCAAATCAACATGAACCTCACCTGGGTGGATGGTGGGACGCAAGTAAGAAACACAAAAGCAATAATTTTACATATACTGAACAAAATTATAATCACAACACTTTTGTTTCTGCCCTGTTTTTCATGAGCTGAAAGATCTAAGACTTTTTCGACATACACAAAAGACTTATTTCTCTCAAAGATTGTTCACAAAACTGTATGAAAACAAGTCAGTATCTTGTGTTATGGTTAGGGTTAGTGATAGGCGTCATCCGTGAAGAGACACACATTCTCACTCCCATCTGTTAAGATACGGATGCTTGGTCAGGTGCATTTGTTGTTGTTATTGATGCTAAAAGTCTCCTTTAGCATCACGTAACATATGCTTGGTTGGGACTTTTGGCATCCCTTTTGATGCTGTTAGGTTAGGGAAAAGCTTGTAGGTGGGCTTCCTGTTCCGTGACTCGCAGGAACGGGACGGTTGGGTTAAGGGAAAGGTTCCGGGTGGGCTTACGGTTGCAAAAACAAATGTATTGCATTTTGTTCAGTGTAAATATGGTGATCTTTTAGGGTCTGATATGTGTACATTGAACACACATTTTAGTTCACTGTAATTGTTTTTTCAATGACGACCAAGCCTGCGTGTAATCAGTAGGCTACTGACAACATAATCTATCTATAAGATTTACAGTTTATTCAATATTAAATAAAATAATAAAAACAAAAGTTAAGTAAATATGGCTAAAGAATACGTCCTAAGATAAATAAGGTGATAAATATATAAATAAATGTAAAATAAATATATAAATGTGTAGTTCAATACATTTCTCTCTATGTGGCAGGTTCCTGTGTCAGTGTGCACAGACAGCTGTCCTCCAGGAACTCGTAAATTGCTGCAAAAAGGAAAACCCATCTGTTGTTATGATTGTATACTGTGTCCTGAGGGAGAGATTAGTAATGCTACAGGTATTTGTTTTTCTCCTAATCCATAGCTGATGTAATGTACAAAATCAAGATACAGTACAACTGCTAGAAGGCCTTTTTGTTTTATTTTTTCAGACTCCCCTGATTGTTTCCCTTGCCCCAAGGAGTTCTGGCCTAATCAAGAGAGAGACACTTGTCTCCCCAAGCCTGTAGAGTTTCTTTCCTACAACGAGGTCCTAGGAATCATCCTGGCTACATTCTCAGTTGGTGGCGCCTGTCTGGCCATTATAACAGCGGCTGTGTTCTATCGTCACAGGACATCCCCGATTGTCAGGGCCAACAACTCTGAGCTGAGCTTCCTGCTGCTCTTCTCCCTGACTCTATGTTTCTTATGTTCATTAACTTTCATTGGAGCACCCTCTGAGTGGTCCTGCATGCTGCGCCACACAGCGTTTGGGATCACCTTCGTCCTCTGTATGTCTTGTGTTCTTGGAAAAACAATAGTAGTGTTAATGGCCTTTAGAGCTACACTCCCAGGTAGTAATGTCATGAAATGGTTTGGTCCTCCACAGCAAAGAATGACTGTAGTGTCTTTCACGCTTATTCAAGTCCTAATATGTACTATTTGGTTGGTTCTTAGTCCCCCTTTTCCAATGAAAAACCTAACTATATACAAGGAGAGAATCATCCTGGAGTGTGCATTAGGCTCAGCTGTTGGGTTCTGGGCTGTGCTCGGGTACATAGGCCTACTGGCTGTCTTTTGCTTTGTGTTAGCAGTCCTAGCTCGGAAATTACCTGATAATTTTAATGAAGCCAAGCTCATCACCTTCAGCATGCTGATATTCTGTGCAGTCTGGATCACCTTTATCCCTGCATATCTCAGCTCTCCTGGGAAATTTACTGTGGCTGTGGAGATATTTGCCATTCTGGCCTCCAGTTTTGGACTGACACTGTGTATATTTACGCCAAAGTGTTTCATTATATTGTTTAAGCCTGAGAAGAACACCAAGAAACATTTAATGAACAAAAATTAATTCTAAGATTCCGGAGGTTTGGAAATAGTTAGGTTGGCAACATATACATTATACAGCTTATGCTGTGCAACGTCTTTAACTTTGGATTTCAATATTTGTATTCACATTTATTGTTATAGTAAAATTTTTCCTATTTTCCTTTTGTAATGCCATTTTGTAAATGTCATTTTAAAATGTCTCATTTTAGAAATAGTGTTTCATCATTCAACTGAAAATTTTAAATAATGTGAATAAATAAAGTCAAAATGCATAACAAAAATGTGAATGTGAGTTCTTTCTCAACATTTTGATTAAATCATTGCTATTTTAATATTTTTGTAGGATTAATGTTGCTCTAAGCCAGGGGTTTTCAACGTTTAATAAGCCAAGGACCCCTTAACTTAGTGAGAGATGGATAAAGGACCTCCTACTACATATAATGTATGAAATGAAGTTGCATATTAATCTGGTCCTAGAATATTTTTAGGACAGCCTAACCGTACGTACACACCGCCACTGACTTGAGCTGCAAAAAAGCTCTGGCCGCCCAGCCAAGGACGCTTGTCAAAAGATACGGGGAAGCTTTTTGACGCTTTGGCCTCTCTGACGTTCTCTGTTCAACCGGGAGAAGCTCACGCAGCCACGGCACGGCCAATCCACGGAGACTGACACCTTTTATAAATTACATATATAATGACAATACAGAAGTTGTATTGTTAATTGGTTGCTGCGGAGTCTGTTAGCAGTTTAGCTCGCTCGTTAGCCGCTGAGCCGTAGCGGCGTGCAGGCAAAGTGAGCAGCCGCCGGATTAAACCTAGTGACCCGTGCAGGATTTCACTGTGAGCGGACCATTAGAGATGAGGTGACTAGCTAACGTTAACTGGTCCCTATGTACAAACAACATTATATTACAAATGATAGGTAACCCAGCAACGGCTAATATGAGCTTGTCCTCAGAATTAATGTTTTGGTAGGAACGAAAGTTTACATCGTATATTTCACCAGCATCAGCCAGCGCAAAGGACGTCTATATTCCGATTGGCGGCTGGCGTTACCGCGTCATAGCTTATTACCATACAGTTGAAAAATTTTGAAGTATCTGTAGACAGCCCAGGCTTAAAAAAAGGCAACAAACAGTAACTGGTCAACCTGCACCACTAAACATAACAAAGAGTGTTCCAGCCAATACCTGACAAGAAGAATTTAGGGGTGGGAGTTGGGGGGGCTAGTGCCTTGCAGTACCTAGCAGTCCTGTCCCCATATATAGAGTTTTAGACTATGCTTTAGGCTAACCTGCTACGATATGACTCATAAACATGCAACAAATTATTTTGAGTGAAAAAACAAATAGAAAATTCCAAAAATGTCGAAGGTACACAACTGTGTATATATTTTAATTTCAGTGCAAAGGAACTACTCATCCCATAAACCACTGAATTATATTGTTGAAGACAAAACCGCAAAACATTGAACTTCAAATCCGCCACCAAGCCAATTAATGGGCATGGGTATGCCCAGTTAGCCGCTACATGGGGGGTGGAATATCGCACCGTTCAGCTGTAACAGTGCTTCCTTGGAACAGCTGGAGGGAGAAGGATGTCTGCATGGCACCACTGGTTTAGAGTGGACGCTCGCTCCCGCTGTCTGCATAGTGAGAGAGTGGTGGAGCTCCACGTGCAGGTGGGTGTGTGCTTGTGTGGGCTGTCCAGGAACTAAGCCTCTATAGTCTCTCCACTTCCTCGGCCGCCTGGTGCATATGAGACATGGCTCTCTGTAGTCGGGGCCAAAATAGCCCATCGGGGGCTATGGGGCAATCCAGGAGCTCAAGTCTGACCTCCATGAGTGTCATATGTGGAGCCAGATGTTCCGACGGGCCACAGCCTGCCATGCCATTATCCTACACAATGCCACTGTGGTCGCCATCGTCCGGGTGAGGACGGCAATCATAGCCTTGCCATGATCTGTGGCTAGCTCTGGGGGAATTAACCCCGATGTGGTGGCCGTGGCGGAAACAGCAGAAGCAAGCAATGTGCTGTTATTTTGTGCTGTGAGGCCCTGGACTGCACACGGTGCGAGCGGTCAGTGACCTGAGCACAGTCTTGGTCCCCAGGGGGACTTCTGGTGACAGAAGAAGGTGGCCTTTGGGAACCTGTTTTCTTCATGTTTTTCTTCTTGGATAGCCATTACAAAGCATTCTTTCTGTATCAACAACTGTGAATCAATGTGTGTGTTTTGAATAAATAAACGACTCTATGCGGAGACACACTGAAGTCACCGAGAACAATGCTGAAGATAGGTTGTCCTCCATTTCTTCCCTCTTGCAATTGTCTTAACTGCTAACTACCGTCTGAGTCTCGTTTTCTTGCTTGACCGTCTTTGATTTAATAAAGTAAAGTGTTCTGAACCTGACATTTTCTGGTGCCGAAACCCGGGAATCAACAGCTGAGGAGTCCAGGACCGCGCTCGATCAAGGCCTGAGAATCTGTATACAGCCGTCCACCCCTTCGCGGGACGGGGCCCTAGGTTGGTCCGGTGCTGCCCTGCGCCCCTCGGTGACGATTCCCACGGTCAAGGAGCGAACAGACACGGGTGAGTGACGCAGTTATTTTGAGTTTCTGAGTGGGCACAGGGTCTACTGCAGAAAAAGTGCACAGTGGCCTGGGGCCAGTTATTGCAAGCTAAAGTGAAAGTATCATTAATGAGTATTCTTACTGTCTGGGACAATAATTGAGTAATATTTCTGTTTGCCTGGGGCCAGATAAAAAGCTCAAAGTATGACTATGATTTGATGTTTATTTTCCGTCTGGGACACAGCTAAGCAAATAACGGGGAAATATCAGTTGATATTTTCCATCTGTCTGGGACAGAACCGAGCGACACAATTATCTTCAAGCGAGGAGACGGTGTCTTGGAGCCGTTCTGAATATCTTCAGAAGTCTGGCAGTTTCTGGCTTTTACTAAAGAGTGTATGTGGTTTGGAGCCGTTCTGAATATTTTCAGAAGTCCGGCAGTTTCTGGCTTTCACTAAGGAGTGTATGTGTTTTGACGCCGTTCTGAATGTTTTCAGAAGTCCGGCTGAGTGTTTGCATGCTATCATGATAATATTGCTGGTTTGGTTTGTGGTTACTGAGTTTGCTGTTGTGTGTTTTTGCTGTTTGCTGTTTTGCTGAGTCTTTGTTATTGTGTGTATTTTGTGTTGTTGGATAGCGGGTTAGTGTATGGTTAGTGGTTATTTGTTGTTTGTCTGAAACAATAAAACTGTTGCTGCACAGCAGGTTATTGTATGGTTTGTGGTTATTTGTTATTTGTCTGAAACAATAAAACTGTTGCTGCAAAGCAGGTTATTGTATAGTTTGTGGTTGTTTGATTATTTGTCCGAAAAACTATAAAGTTGTGGCTGCAAAGCGGGGTATGGTATTTGTTAGTAGTCTGAAACAATAACGTTGTTGCAGCGTAGGTTAATTGTGGTTATTGAGGGATTTTGATAAGACACAGAAACACAGGTGGTTGCAGCGCAGTTTTCTGTTAGTTTTCTGTTTGTTCTATTTATTGTGGACGTTGTGAGTTGTGAAAAAGAATAAGGAAGAGATATGGGTCAGAATCACAGTATCGCCATTCCTGACGATGTGTCATTCATGGAAAAAACCTTCCCGGGAAGTGTAGGATTTGTGAAAGAATGGGAGAATAAGTATGGTTTTGATGGACAGCTTAAGTTGAATTCTGTGAATAGTTTGCTAGCACGATTATATGTTGAGGAAAGAGTAGCAGTTAGAGAAAAAAAAAAAGGCACATCCAACGACAGTTGTGTGCGGCAGGAATGTGGAAAGAGCAGGCAGGCAAAAGAGAAATGGAATGTGCTAAGGAAGACAAAAGTCCAGTTTCGGAATGTGTTAAAAACGACAATGACACAGCCACGGACATCGACGGCTTACGGCTGACCATTGAACGTGCTGTAGCGGCCCTAACGATGCATCCGGATGACGAGACTGGACAGAAAAAAAGAAAAAACCCCGCAACAGCCCCTCCCCCCTGTACATCAGCCTGTAGTGGCGCCCCCACCTATACCAAATGTGGGCCAGTGGCGCACCAACAAAGACGATGCGGACACAGATGAAGAGGAGGAGGGAGGTAGTGAAGAGGAGGAAACAGTCGGAGAAGCTGAGGGTGGACAGCCAAAGCCTGATACACAGCCAAAGCCTGATACACCCCTGCAGGCCAGAACAAGGGCGGGGGGAAAGAAGAAGATACAGACATCAAAGTCCACTGCCGAACAGGAGAAGAGACCCCCCCAGCGCCCCCCACCAGCCGAGAAATATGATCCCCCTACATCAATTGTTAACACAGAGATCTGTCTGTCCCAAAAGAAGAGGCTCTACCCTGACCTCAGCCCCCTCCAGCGCCCCCCATTGGCCATTACTCCGCCATCAGATCCAGAAGAACAACCCAGTCATAGCTTCCCCATGATGGAAGTCGCAAACCCCCACTACGGAGAAGGAAATGACACAGACCGCACTATTAGAGTTTATCGCCCATGGACTAACACAGAAATGACCGAAGCATGTAGAGGGTTAGGAGACCCTACCAAAGATGCCCAGGAATGGGTGACCAACTTCAATCAGTTAATGGCCTCATACCAATTGAATGGTTACGAAGCAACCAAAGCTCTGCAAATCTGTTTCGGGCATAATTGGGCCAGAGTGAGAGGAAGCTACACAGGAAAGGACGGCAATGGAGCATGGCTGCCAGCAGGAGACGACGGCCTGAGCCTACAGATTGCAGCCGTAGGCCAAAGTGTTACTACAGTATGGAAGAAGCGACCAGACCACTCAAAAATCGAGGTCACAAGGCAAACCGACACGGAAGACATCCATCAGTTCCGGGGAAGACTGGAGGACGTCTTCAAAGCAAACAGCGGGCTGGTGGATGACGGGGGTGCAGACGGGACGTACCAAAGTCAATTAAAACAGCACCTCTTGAACAACATGATGCCTGCCTTGGCCGACTTTGTCAGAAAGCACCAGGTTGGTTGGAGGACTGCCACCCTGATTCAGATAATGGAATGGGCAGCACACGCTCAGGAGGTCCTAGCAATCAAAAAGATGAAAACCTCTAACACCCAAATGCAGACTGTGGCCCAAGCTATGGTTAACATGGCGAACTACCAAGGGCCAAACAGAAAAGGCCGAGAGAAAGGGCAAAAGCCGAAACATAACCGCTGCTACAACTGCGATAAACCAGGCCATTTCGCACGAGAATGCCCATGATTGACACTTGTCAATCATGACTACGTTACTCTCCCAACCGCATTTAGAGATAAAGAGATGTAACACACTGAACCCTGCCACACTGGTCCCCACAGAGGATGACGGAGACCCCCATTCATGCGTAGACCGCACAAATGAAAACTGCAAACCACGTAAAAGACTTGAAAGATGATCCAATTCCAGACAGCATTCACGTGTTTGTTGATGGTTCTGCCTCAAGGTCATCATCAGGCGGGAACCAAGTCGGATATGCAGTGGTGACGCAAGAGAAAACGCTGCTCAGTGGGCCGTTGCCTTCAAAGTACTCCGCCCAAGCAGCTGAGATAATTGCCCTCACGGAAGCCTGTAAATGGGCAGAAGACAGATCAGTGACTATCTACACAGATAGCCAATATGCTTTCTCCACAGTGCATTGTTTTGCAGCTCAGTGGAGTAGACGCGGAATGATGACGTCCACAGGAAAGACAGTAGAGCATGCAGACTTGCTAGTGAAGCTACTTCAAGCTATCCAGTTACCTCACAGACTAGCCATTTGCAAATGTGCAGCACATACTAAGCGGAAAGATCCAGTCAGCTTAGGAAATGCAAAGGCAGATGAGGAAGCTAAGAGAGCAGCTATGGGTTCACTACACTTAGCGGTTCAAGAGGAACCTCCAAATCCAGTCCCTACAGAGGTACTGAAAAACATGCAGGACAACTCCACCCAGACTGAGAAAGATATATGGCTGTCAGATGGTGCCACTTGTGTTGATGGCCTATATCAGAGAGATGGCAAGCCCTGCTTGCCAAAGAATTTGTATCATATGGTAGCTAAGATGAGCCATGGGGAGACCCATGTCCCAACAGCGGGTATGATGTCTATGGTACAGAAGGTGTTTCACACCTTCAAGGGATTCAATTCTTACTTGAAGAATTTTTGTAGGGGTTGTATTGTCTGCTGCAGACATAATCCACAGGGAAATGTGAGACCAAAGAGAGGGAAATGCCCACAAGGGTCACATCCGTTCGAAATCCTACACATGGATTTCATAGAGCTAAACCGAAGTGGTACTTACAGGTACTGTTTAGTCTTGGTTGATTCCTTCTCTAAATGGGTAATAATAGCACCCTCACGAAAAGCAGATGCCATCACTGTAGCCAAAACACTCGCTAAGACAGTAATTCCACAGTATGGCATCCCAAGAATCATTTGGAGTGATAATGGTCCACATTTTGTAAATGAGACAGTGACATTGCTAGGAAAGCACCTAGGCATAGCACTAAGACACCATTGCTCCTACCACCCCCAAAGCGCAGGGTTGGTTGAACGAACAAACGGAACAGTAAAAAATAGACTAAAGAAAACTATGGAACAGACAGGAAAGCCATGGCCAGAGTGTCTTCCCCTGGTAGAGTTGTACATGAGAATAACACCAAACTCGACAGGGCTGACGCCTTTGAAATGGTTCATGGCAGGCCATTTGTGTTACCGTTGTGGGAGGGGTCCCTGGGCAGAGAAAAGTGATGACCCAGGGGCCCTCCTGGCCGAGTGGATGTGCAAGGTGTTTAGAGATAGGAGCGTTCAAAGTGCATGTAATCTGCCTATCTCTCCCTCTCTGTCTCCCCAGGTGCGGAGACTCCAACCAGGTGACCAAGTGCTGACAAAAGTGATAAAGAGAAAGTGCTGGTCATCACCAAAGTGGGAGGGGCCATACACTGTGCTCATCACCACGCCCACAGCAGTAAAGATTGCAGAACGATCCACGTGGATACACCAAAGTCACTGCAAAAAGGTTATCCCATTCCCACACCCTGACTAGACTGGAGCTCGGACGGTACCAAAACCTTTGTCTGCTGAAGAAACCAACTGTGACTATAGACTCTATACTCCAGCTATGGGTACCAATAAGGGATGGGCCTTTTCCGTCCTGCTGGCCCTCTGCCTGTCGCCGACAGCGGCCCAGTGGCCACAACACATGGACGGAAACCATCACTCTGTGCCTCACAATGTGCTCAATGACGAGGCTGTGTGGGACTACAAAGTGATTTACAATTCTTCTTTCGATTTGAACTTATGGTATCGTTATGCTAAATACGTAGCCAGAGCCAGAAACAACACCAATTGTTATGTGTGCTCACGCATGCCAATAGCCGCCAATAACCCGTACGTAGTTCCGAAACCCGCCAACACCAATACTATCTTCCCACACGCGCTACCCTCCGCTTTAACACCTTACCTGATGAATAGATCCGTAAATTGGCAAATGCCCCCACCATTGAATGTATCTGAATTAGACTACTCCCAGTTTGTGGAAGACCCGCGCAACGAGACGGTACGTAGTCCCCTCTATGGTCCTGTCCATATACCCCCAGGTGCTAACTACACTTGCTATGAGAATCGCGTCCACATAATCACTGTAGACCCGATACCAATGGGAGAAGTCTCCCGAGTGCATTGCGCTGTGGTCTACATTCCCTGTACACCACTGCCCAATGGCACGCTGAACACAACCCAGGCAATACCTGGTGCGATTTGTGTACCCTATTTCCAAGCCCCCGATGCACTGGGTGTATACGGCCAGCTAGGTTTCAATTGGCTGTGCGGCTCCTATATGTTTCTAGAATTACCGATGGGATGGGTGGGTCGTTGGGCGCCAGTAGAACCCGCAGATCACTCGTACATGGTGACGCACCACCACACACGCGCAAAACGCAGTATTACCACACGGCATGATAGCATATGGGGAACGGACGTCCCCAACGATCACAAACTGTGGACCGATGGCCAAAAGGTAGTACATGCGCTGTTCCCGTGGGTAAGGGTGGGTAAAATTGAGCTAAGAATGGAAACAATTAGTTACCGAGTGGGGCTGTTCATGGATTCTACCGTACAGGCCCTGTCAAAAATACGCCAAGAGCTCACCGCCTTACGTTTAGTTGTCCTACAAAATAGGCTAGTTTTGGACCAATTGACGGCGTCACAGGGCGGTGTATGCACACTGATTGGTGCTACTTGTTGCACTTTTATCCCAGATAATGACAAAGATGCTGGAATTATTCAGCAAGCCATCCTCAATTTGACTGCCCTTAGAGATGCTGCTGAGGCAGATAATGTGGAGAAAGGGGATTTCCTCTCCTGGTTGACTTCGGGACCATGGTATGGGTTATTGCTTAAAATCGTTACTCCCCTTATGACAGTGCTGGTAATAATCTTCATAGTGCTAGGATGTGTAATGCCTTGTGTTCGTATTCTGATACAACGTACTATGTCTCAAGCATTGACCAACTATGCACATGTTCAATACCAACAACTGTCCGCCACTACTGACCAGGATAAATGTGGCCCCATGCAAATCAATGATGTGTTGAAACACCTGTAACGAACGCCATTTAACCTTATCTTGGCCAAAGAGCGATCGCTCCTATTGGAGGGTCGAGAAGGAATTTCCCCTGTCAACAGACAGGTTTTCGCCTTCTCCCTGATAAGAGTACAACCTTCCTGTGAGTACATGTGATGATGTAATTATTAAAAACCATATTCTGGAGAGATAATTACTGATGTTTGATAAATGTACAACAGGAGGGAAATGATAGAGAATTCATTTTTATTAAGTCTTTTATTCTTCTATTTCCTTCTTCAGTAATGTTATTTCCTTTTATTAATATCTTACAATAGTTTAACCTTTGCTTTTAGTAATGTCTTACAATAGTTAATCTCTATGCTCTATATATGCACATTTAGCAAACTGCTTTTCTAAAGATTTCTTTCTTAATACAGAAACAGCAAACGTCTACAGCAAATCACGGGTTGTAGATATCTTTAAGACCGAGGTCATACGCTTGCACTTTGCTCTGTTTTCTTCATGTTTTTCTTCTTGGATAGCCATTACAAAGCATTCTTTCTGTATCAACAACTGTGAATCAATGTGTGTGTTTTGAATAAATAAACGACTCTATGCGGAGACACACTGAAGTCACCGAGAACAATGCTGAAGATAGGTTGTCCTCCATTTCTTCCCTCTTGCAATTGTCTTAACTGCTAACTACCGTCTGAGTCTCGTTTTCTTGCTTGACCGTCTTTGATTTAATAAAGTAAAGTGTTCTGAACCTGACAATGCCTCTAGGGTCTGCTGCCTTCTTCATGATGTCTGGCAGATCCAAGAAAAGAGCCTTAGCTGTAGAGAGTGGAGCTGCTTGTGGCAGAGGGGAAGACTGCAAAAGAGATGCCCATGGCTGTTCCTGGAGAGGCATAGTGGGAGGACGTTGTCACCCGCCTCGAGGTCCAGTCTTCACAGAGGGGAGGAGGGAAAACCGGAGAGAGAACCGTCTTCTGGGGTAATCGAGTCAGCGGACTCTTACCCGGTGAAAATGTCTACTCCCGACAGATCCAGGGTGTCGGTGGGGTCCGCCCAGCTGCCATCCCCCCTCACCGTCGACCTTGAGAGCCAGAAAAGCATCAATACACACAATACTTGGAGAGAGTACTTGAAGAGGCTCCAAACTCCAGCCATTCTTCCATGGCTGGAGACATATGCCGTTGAATGCCGTTAACAAAACAAAATGCATTCATCTAACATGTTTCTATGTAGAGTATACAGCAATCAGTTTTTGGTGGATGATTATTTTTTCAACGGTAGCCCATTGCGAAGACATGCTTGAAAAAAATTTACCCATTCTCATTCCCAAGTTGTCAAATACTGACACAAAAGGCACCTTTTACCACCTGTAAGGGACACACCAGGCTTAGCAGCAGCTCGACCGCAGCACTGTTACAATACGTAGAATGAAAAGCGACCAAAATAGAGAGTAGTATTACATACAAAGAAATCATGTAATGAGGAAAAACATGAAGAGAGCCATACAACAAATCAATCAAATCAAAATGTCCAAGTCAGATGTCGAAGGAGATTTCAACAATCTTCAGACTCTACTACAGTATTTTTTTCTAATTAAAATATACCAAGACAGGCTAACGCCTGTATTCCTTGTTTCCTTGATAGGTCAGGGAAAGGGATGTAATTTGTCAGGCCAGGGTTTGCTTGGTACAATGAATGAAGAATATATTGTACAAAAGACTGATACACAATTTCAGCAAAGACCACTGGGTAAGGGCATCCTCTCCCTGATGAAAAGAAGGATGACGCACCAAAGAAGAAGGGTGGCCTTAGTGTAAAAATTTATATAAACCTGTGTAAACATTCAGTATTCCCATCCAGATAGTTGGGGGATGGAGATCTCTGCTCTCAGTATCGGCCTGATCCTGTCTCTGGGTTGGTGTGGGCTGAACTCAGATTGTCCCTTGAATGGTTCTGGGGATGGTGTTAAGCAAATGGTTGGGCTTAAAGAGGATAGGACTGGTGCTGGCGTCAGCTCTCCCACTTCATCTGTGAAATGTAAGCTCCAGGGTACCACTCGTCCCCCTGCATTTGCAATGGGTGGTGACTACGTTATTGGTGGTGTTTTCTCCATACACTACTACATGCACACAGTGCAGCATAACTACACCAACATGCCTGAGCCACTGAGATGCACAGGGAGGTTAGTAAGAGGGTGAAGTGGGGGGTAAGAGGATGTTTCATTGTGTGGTGATGGAAAGGTTTTTGTTTTGTATGGTGTCCTTACAATGATGTTAGAAAGCTTACTGTATGTGTTTTCAAACCTTTAAAAAGTGTGTGCAAAAAGTACAAAATCATTATTTTGCCATATTAAATGCAGGTATTATGTTTACATATAGTTGACTATAATTTGTGTTTAACTGAAAATAAGAATTTGATTTATTATAGCACCTTTTACAGACCAAAGTTACAAAACTCTTCACCATAGGAACAAGTGCATAACATATATATGTTTAACATTTTTTTTATATTTAACAAACAAAAGAATAGGCCTATTTTAGAGTTAGTTGACTCTGTACATTAATATTATTGTGAATGTTGGATTGATATATAATCCTGTGTTTGAATTTTGGTATTCAGTTTTAATTATTTTCTGTTAAAATTATTGAATTGTGAATTGTAAATTTGAACAGTGACATGAGTGTCTGTGTGCAGCATTGACTCCCGTCAACTGCGCTTATCACGAGCAATGATCTTTGCCATCGAGGAGATAAACAACAGCACGGAGCTGCTGCCAGGAATCAAACTCGGTTATCACATCTATGACTCATGCGCCTCGGTGCCCGTGGCGGTGCATGTGGCATTCCAGATTTCAAATGGCCTGGACCCGGTGTTTTACACCGGTGACAATTGCTCACATTCTGGTATGGTGACGGCTGTTGTTGGTGAGTCTGGGTCCACGCCATCCATCAGCATGTTGCGCATCACTGGGCCCTTTAACATCCCTCAAGTAAATATTCAGAATTTCTGGGCAACTGTGTTTTATATGGACCAGTGTTGATTTAGCCTGTTCTGTTAAATAACTACAGTGTTGCTTTCCTTCAGGTGAGCCACTTTGCCACTTGTGCATGTCTGTCCAATAAGCAGCAGTACCCAAATTTCTTCAGAACCGTCCCTAGTGATCAGTTCCAGGCTGACGCGTTGGCCAAGCTGGTAAAACACTTTGGCTGGACTTGGATAGGTGCTGTCCGGTCAGATTCAGACTATGGCAATAATGGTATGGCGACTTTCCTGGACGCAGCACGCAAAGAGGGGATCTGTGTGGAATACTCTGAATCTTTCTATCGGACTCACCCACGTAGCAGGATCCAGAGAGTAGCTGATGTTATCCGCAGGTCTGATGTTTCCTTTGCTGATACTGACCTCCTGCACGCAAAACCTGAACAAACACTTTCTTTAAAATAAAAGTTGACAGAATCTTTATCATCTTAGTGCCAAATTGGAAATTTTATTAAGTCTATTTATTGCTGATATTATTATAAAAATGGCCAGTCAGACCAAACACTGTAGTATCATGTATCATATTTTTTGTGTTAACTGCCTCAATATAAATTTAAAATCTTAAATCTTTATTTCAGGTCAACAGCTATGGTTGTTGTGGCATTTGCAGCATCTGGAGATATGAGGCTTCTGCTGGAGGAGCTGTCGCTTAAGCCTTCTCCACCTCGCCAGTGGATAGGCAGTGAAGACTGGGTAACAGACACAGACATGCTGAGGTTTAGCTTCTGTTCTGGAGCCATCGGATTTGGCATTCAGAAATCCGTCATCCCAGGTCTGAGAGACTTCTTGCTGGATCTCTCTCCATCTAAAGTGGCTGCCTCTCCAGTGCTTACTGAGTTCTGGGAGGATTTATTCAACTGCAGGCTGGGAAAAAGTGAGAACGTTTTTCTGATATTTAACATAGGACAGACTCTCACAGTTGGATTGTTGTAGTTGTGTTACTGCATGTTGTTTTTTGATTGTCCTGAGTGGGATTTCTTGTTCTAAAGATTTAGCTGATGCTATAAGACCAATCCCCAAATTGACACGGAAATTACTGATATCATTAACAGACCTATTATTTTTTACTGTATTTGGTAGGGACAATGGATAGAAAGGAAGGTTGGGAGAGAGAGAGAGAGAGAGAGAGAGAGAGAGAGAGAGAGAGAGAGAGAGAGAGAGAGAGAGAGAGGTGACACGCAGGAACAGGCCGCAGCAAAGGACTCAGTTTACATGGGGCCCTCGCACTGTACTGGGTGAATAATCTCACTTACTATAATGATCTTTCAGGTCAATTTTAGGCAATCTGCTGTTATGGAAAATATGTTGTATAAAGTTTTCTTAAGTGGTTTAACAATGTCAATACTGAAGTTCTGAACACACAGTAGACATTCTCCAGGCCACCAATATAAATTACTACTAATAAATATCTTAAATTGGACTTACTAGCATGTATCAGTTACAGTATATGTGTATGTATGAAGTTCTTAGTGGGTTCAGATCATTCATTTGTATTTACTGTCAAGTTCACTGTCATATGCACAACGATTACAGTCATTGGCAGTGCAAATCTATATCTAAGGCTCTTTCCAAAAATAAAACCATGTACAGCCTATTATCAACATCAATCAAGAAAGGACTGTAAAATAAGCAACACTATGGCTATGAGTTTCTACAAGTGAGGTTTGGTAGGTAAAATGGAACAAAAAGAACAAAAAACATAACAATGTCTAAATGTTAATGTCAATAAACACCTTTTTCTGTCTCTGTGTGTCTCAGGTGCCGCCACAGATGAGAGATTATGTGATGGAAGTGAAGACATAAAGACGCTCCAGAGCCCGTACACTGACACATCTCAGCTCCGGATCACTAACATGGTATACAAGGCTGTTTATGCAATAGCTCATGCCATTCATAACGCAGTGTGTCAGGAAACTAATTCTACAACTCAGTGTGACACATTCACCAGGATAGAATCCAAAGAGGTCAGTTGAAAAAAATAAGTGAAAACCCCAATGCCCTTTTTTGCTATAATGTGTACTTTTCATGAAATTAAGCATTCATGTTATTTCATTTTCATTCTCCTCATTCCTTTACTTTGTTCTGACAGGTTCTTACTCAGCTGAAGAAAGTAAATTTTTCCCAAAATGGTTATGATGTGTCATTTGATGCCAACGGGGATCCTGTGGCCAGATACGAGCTGGTTAACTGGCAAAAAAGTGAAAGTGGCAGTATTGAGATGGTGACAGTAGGGCACTACGATGCATCACTGCCAGTGGGCCAGAAGTTCCGTATCAACAGGACCATCACCTGGGTGGATGGTGGCACACAAGTAAGCAGCCCAAAAGCTTGGTAAAAAACATTTGGTAACCTAAATGGTATGATATGTGTACATTAATATCATTTTGGTCACTGTACATTCCTCATGTCTATTCTGGCTGTGAAGAGATCCATTCCAAAGTTAAAGAATTTTCAGTATGAAATTGCTGAGCTTCAGCAGAGGGATGGTAACAAAATAAAAATGGAATTTTTACTAAAAAGTCTTTATCAATGTAAGTAATTACTGTAACTATTAACCAAATGATTTTTCCAACTCAGACTGCAGAAGCCACATTTTAGCTACATCATAATATAAACCTATATTTACATAATGACATGTGAGTATTATTTGAAGAGAACACTGAAAAAGCTTCCTAGCACACCTGAATGCGTGTCTTTGCCAGGTTCCTGTGTCAGTGTGCTCTGACAGCTGTCCTCCAGGAACTCGTAAAGTGCTGCAGAAAGGAAAACCCATCTGTTGTTATGATTGCATACCGTGTCCTGAGGGCGAGATTAGCAATGCTACAGGTAATTGTTTTCCCCAAAGTTTATATCTACACTACAACATAAAATATACATTAAATCTGTAACATCCATTATGCTGCTCTGTATCTAGTTTAAAAAACACAATGCAAATTTCATGTAAATCGGATGCTGTTTGTCACATGAAGCTGAATTTCATGAATCAATATTGGCATTCACATGTCTTAGGCCTGGACACTCATCTTCACACATGATGAATTTGGGGCAGATTGGACAATATACATTAGTTCTATTTCGTATAGGCTTCGCCCTCTAAGGGCTACGCTATTGGGTTTATCCCCTTCGCGCATGCGCAGTCGTGAAGATTTTCTTTCCCGCCCTTGCGTCCAGCACGGGCCTCAACTACGTCCGCATTTACTGTATATGTACACAGCGGACCCGTTGTTCGTCTCCCACTTTTTCTTCAACCTCGCAGTATGAAGACAAGCTCTAGACTCTCCAGCGGTGCTCGCATCTGCCCCTCCTGCCGGACCGGCTACATCCTACCGCCGGACCTCCACCCCCGATGCGAGTCCTGCCTCGGCGCCGTTCACGCCGGCCAGGCTCTCACCCGCCACGCCTCCTGTCAGTTTTGCGCCCGCCTGTCATCTAAAGAGCTAAATCGACGGGCGGAAGCTTTTCTGGTTTGTCAGGCTGGTGGCGACGGGGATGGCAGCTGGGCAGACGGACGGGAATCCGGCGACACCCTGGAACCACTGGCGGACGGCGTTTTCGACGAGCATGAGTCCGCTGGCTCAGTTCCTCGGACTGCGCCTCCGTAACTGGTTTTCCTTCCTCCCCTCTGGGAGGATCCCCCTCTTCCCCCCTGGGAGGATTGGGCCTTGAGACGGCGATCGATGCCCTCCCACTACAGCTCTCCCCGTCTCCCGAACGGCCAGGGGCACCGCTTAAGCAGCCTTCCCCTTTGCCCCAGTCGGCTCCAACCTCCACCGCTAAGGCTCTCTTCGCTGATCTGCCGGAGATCATCAGGAAGGCGGCGGAGCTGAGAGGCATAGCGCTCCCGGCGGAGCCGCCAGCCCCCGCTCGCGGCCTTTTGAGCGGGGATGTTTACGCCCAGGAGCAGCCCTCTTCACGGGCACCGCTCTGGCCGCGCTTCGTGGAGCTTCGGCCTTTTGTGGAGGAGGCTTTTTCACAGCCTGGGAAACTGAAGGCTCCTCTCTCGCTACGCCCGTTTACTCGGGTTCAAGGCGACACAGACGCGGGTTTTCCCTCGGTCCCTCCCCTGGAGGGGAGCCTGGCGTCAATTCTGCTCCCGAGAGCCACCTTTTTCGGCCACCGGAAGCCCACGCCTCCCTCTCCCCAAGATCAAGTGTGCGCCCAAGTCACTGACCGGGCCCACCAATGTGCTGCCCAAGGGCTGGCAGCACAAAACAACATCGCCTTACTGGCCTCCGCCGTCTCCGCCATGGCCACAACCCCTGGCGCCCTCCCCTCGGAGCTGGCCACGGAAATTGGCAAAGCCATGACCGCCATCCTCACCCTGACCACGGCGTCCACGGTGGCGCTGTCCAGGGTCATGGCTTGGCAGACTGTGGCCCAGCGAAACATCTGGCTCCACATGTCCCAGCTGCCCGCGGAAGTTAGACGCGAGCTTCTGTACGGCCCCATAGCCCCCGATGGACTATTTGGGCCCCGCCTACAGACTGCCACGTCCCATCTCCATCAAGCGACGGAGGACGCGAGCGGCCGGAGGCTCGGCTCGTGGAAAGCGGCTCCTCCACAGCCCCGCCGTCGACACAACGACCGCTACAAAAGGAAGCGCCCCACAGCATCCGCTGCGGCTGCGTCCTCTCAAGCTCCGGCTTCAGGGCCCCCACCTGGCCCCCCTCCGCAGCGGCAACCGGCACCACACGGCCGGCAAGCTGCGCGGGGCCGGAGGACCATGAGAGCGGCTCCCACCTGGTCCAATCCGCCTCCCGAGCCACCCAGCAAGCAGCAACGACGGTGGCAATGACGGGACGCGGGGATCGCCTGTCACTCCCCAGCTGAGAGTTGGAAACACAGCGGCCCTTTTAAGGGCCACACACTCACATCTAAAGAGCCGTTTCCTCAGCCGAACAGCCGTTGTTTGCTCTAAACAGCTAGCTGTTATGACAGCCGTTCCCCACACAACACACCAGACCGCTGCTGCACGCGGGGCGCCACTGCCTCCTCGCTATGCTGGCAACGGGAATGACCCACCCACGGCGGACGACGCCGCTCATCCACCTCCTCCCCCACGGCGATGCCGGCGGGACGAGGGATACACTAACCCAGTGGCCGCTCCCGCCCCACAAGGCGGCGGCTGGCCACTGCCCTTTCGAAAAAGCCCTACCAGGGGCTGGGCGACACGATCACTCGTCTCGCCCAGCGGCGGGATGGGCTCTGCGCTCCCTGCTCGCCATGTCGGTGAACAACACTCAGACATGTGCTCGCCCGCTATCAGAGTGCAGCGCGGCATGGGTCAGTTTGACACACATGGATTCATGGATGTCAAAACTGATAACACAGGGTTACACACTTCAGTTCGCCTCCCCCCCGCCTCCTTTCGCGGGCGTGTTGGAGACTACGGTATCATCCCTAGCAGAGTCAGACGCTATGACGTCAGAACTAGAAGGGCTGCTGTTAAGCGGAGCTATTTCCCGCGTCCCTCCAGAGGAGGAGAACGGGGGCTTTTACTCTCGCTACTTTCTCACACCGAAGAAGTCAGGGGGACTGCGTCCCATCCTCGACCTGTCACAGTTCAATCGATACATCATGGAGCGCCCCTTCCACATGCTCACCATCAAGCACGTGTTGGAATGTGTGCGCCGCCACGAATGGTTTACGTCCGTGGATCTGAAAGACGCTTACTTTCACGTCCAAATCATTCCCAGGCACAGGAAATTCCTACGGTTCTCCTTCCAAGGGGCTCGTTTCCAGTACAACCGGCTGCCGTTCGGGTACTCGCTAGCCCCCCGCACCTTTTCCAAGTGCATGGAAACGGCGCTCCAGCCTCTACGAAAGAGGGGCATCAGAGTCCTTTTTTATTTATTTCTAGCCCCCTCTCGGGAGCAGGCGGCGCTACAGACTATGGAGGTCCTGCAGCACCTGCAAACGCTGGGCTTTGCCATAAATTGGCGAAAGAGCGCTCTGGTCCCCACACAATCAATAGTTTATCTGGGCGTGGACATAAACTCGATCACCATGAGAGCCAGGTTGTCGGCACCAAGGCAGGACGCCCTGACCTCTCTGTTGTCCCGCTTCAGGCCACACACAACAGTGTCAGCGCTGTCAGTGATGCGGCTCCTGGGCATGATGTCCGCGGCACACACGGTGGTTCCCCTGGGTCTCCTCCACATGAAGAAGATCCAAAGGTGGTTTCATCGCCAACGGCTCGATCCCGTTCGCCACAAATGGCGAACGCTGTCCATCCCTCATTCCCTCCGGTCAGACCTGGCATACTGGGGGAATCCCCGGACCCTGTCTTCCGGGGTTTCCCTGGGCAGAGTGACATCATATGTGACGGTGTACACAGACGCGTCCCTCACTGGCTGGGGGGGAATGTGCGAGTCACAGGTGGTGGGAGGGGACTGGCCTCCTCCCCCTCTCCCCCACATAAACTGCCTGGAGCTGTCCACGGTGCTGAAAGTGCTGAAACACTTCACCCCGGTGGTGACGGGGAGACATGTCGTCGTGCGGACCGACAACATTACGGCGGCAGCGTTCATAAACCGCCAGGGCGGTATACGCTCAGCCCAGCTGCTGGAAATAGCCAGACGCCTCCTGCTATGGGCGCACAGTCATCTGCTGTCTCTCAAAGCAGTGTATATCCCGGGGTTTTGAACCGGGCGGCCGACCTGATGTCGAGGGAGGGCCCTCCCACAACGAGTGGAGATTGAATCCCACTATTGTTCAAACGCTATGGAACAGGTTCGGGAAGCGAAGGTGGATCTGTTCGCCGCGAGAGAACACACAGTGCACACTGTGGTTTTCCTTGAGCGCACGGGACAACCCTCCCTTGGCGTAGACGCCTTCTCCCACCAGCCCTGGCCGAAAACCCTCCTATATGCTTTTCCTCCGGTCCCGCTGATACCTCGCCTCCTGGAGCGCATCCAGGAAGAAAACCTGTCAATTCTTCTGGTGGCACCGGAGCGCACGAGCGCGTCCTGGTTCCTGACCCTCGTTCAGCTGCTGGTGGCTCCCCATGGCAGATTCCGTGGCAGGGAGACGCACTGTCGCAGCTGAACGGCGCAATCTGCCACCCTCCGGTGATAACCCAGAGGCTGTGGGGCTGGTTGCTGAGCGGGAACGCTTACAGAGATTAGGCTTGCCCCCTGCCGTGGTGCGCACCATCCAGGGCTCCAGAGCCCCTTCTACCATAGCATGCTATGCAGGACGCTGGTCCGCCTTCCAGCGCTGGTGCACAGAGAGGGACGTGGATTCCACATCGTGTCCCCTGCCTCTTGTGCTGACGTATCTCCAAACTCTGGTGGATAGCGATTTGGCTCCTTCTACAGTCAAAGCGTACGCAGCAGCCATCTCGTCCTGCCACGAAGGCTATGGTGAGAGGACAGTTTTTGCGCACCCCCTGGTGAAGCGTTTCCTAAAGGGGGTTAGGCGTCAAAAACCGGCTGTTCGATCCCTCACCCCCCAATGGGACCTAGCTCTAGTGCTCCGGGCTCTGGGAAACTCCCTTTGAGCCTCTGGCACAAGCTTCTCTCAGAATGCTGTCGCTAAAAACGGTACTTCTTCTTGCTCTGACGTCAGCCAAAGAGTGAGTGATTTATGTGCACTGTCAATTTCCCGTCATGCCTCTCCATTAGAGGGGACGGGAGCGCAGCCACCTTACAACCAAATCCCTCCTTCACACCGAAGATTCTAACTAGTTCTTTTCGGTCGAGGATGTTTTCCTCGAGGGTTTTCCCCCGCCTCATGCCAACGATGCGGAGGAGGCTTCCCACCGGTTGTGTCCAGTGCGTGCTCTTTCTCAATACATTTTACGCACGGCAAATATCAGGAAAACTCAGCAGCTGTTTGTGCATTATAGAGAACATTCCCAAGGATCAGCCCTCTCAAAGCAGCGTCTGTCTAACTGGCTGTGCGAGGCTATTACTCAAGCCTATAGCACGGAAGGGGCAGAGCCCCCCCGCGACATCCGAGGCCACTCTACGAGGGCTCTGTCGGCGTCTGCGGCTCTTTTTAAAGGCATGGCAGTAGCCGACATCTGCGCGGCAGCCTCGTGGGCTTCCCCGTGCCCTTTCATCCGTTTTTATCTGCGGGACATGTCTGAACCTTCCATGTCCCGTTCAGTTCTGTCCACAGTCATCGACACGTAATGCCGTGTTGGATGTATGCAAAAAAAAAAAAAAAAAAAAATTCCGGATGCCCGATGTCGTTATCAATCTCACATCGATGCTGCGGCAACCCTGCTCTGCTGTCTCACCACTCCTGTTTGGAGTATTTTTTTGTGAGACGCAGTTCTTAATCCCATACATGGTCATAATCACGTTACATGCACGGAGATAATCATGTCATTCCGTCACATGCACAACAGGGTTATTCACGCACAATTCCCATCATGTTGCGGGCCTTATCAACCTTCTTTCAGGCCACGCCGTTGGCATGGCAGGCTTGAACAGAAGAATGACTGATTGAGCCTACATTGTTGTAGGGAAATGTGGTCTATGTTCGGCTTGTTGGCCCTGTGTCGCAGGTGGCATAGACTACATCAGCTTCGCCCTAACCCAATAGCGTAGCCCTTAGAGGGCGAAGCCTATACGAAATAGAACGATAGTTACATGGGTAACTCCAGATTCTATTAGTATAGGCGTAGCCCTCTAAGGTACGGGCCACCTGCTCCTAGAACATTAGTTGAAGAAAAAAGCTGATGTTTTGGGAGACGAACAACGGGTCCGCTGTGTACATATACAGTAAATGCGGACGTAGTTGAGGCCCGTGCTGGACGCAAGGGCGGGAAAGAAAATCTTCACGACTGCGCATGCGCGAAGGGGATAAACCCAATAGCGTAGCCCTTATACTAATAGAATCTGGAGTTACCCATGTAACTATCGTGATGTGCGATCCTGCAAAATTTGGTATTGATCCGATACCAAGTCAATACAGGGCCAGTATTACTGATATCGATACAATACCGATTTGATACAGATACTTTTTAATAATCAAGGTGGAATTATCATTAAATGGCTCAATTTAAATGAATTGTGATGACCTTTAAGTGTTTATGTGATTTTTCCTTTGGATTATTGATAAGTTAAAACCCAGGACAGCATTTATGTATACTTGTATACAATTGTTGTGTTAACACTCTAACTTACAGCCTTTTTACAAACTATACATTACTATATTGTCGTTGTTTCATTTTTGGCCTGAACATATAGCTACACAGCACTCCTCTTCATCAAAGTATAGAAACTAACATTCTTTTTCTAGTAGGTGGCGCTATCACCACAACTTAATATTGACATGTAGCTATAGTCAGATTGCAATCCCAACTGAATCAAATCCGATTTTGTCATCGCTGTGTGAACAGCCCTCGTCACATGACATCTAATATTTGCCAGTTCTGATTTGTGTCACTGTGGTGGTCCAAATCTGGAAAAAATGTGACCTAAGTCTGCACTGTCAGATCGAAATTCATGCAATTCTGATGTCACTCTAAAGCATCATCCTCACAATTCTGCCCTTTCCCATATACTTTACATGGCCAAAGATATGTCTGCATATCAGTGGACAATTGTTTTTGTATTACATCAACTTACCATTTTAAAAACTTAATTAGTCCTTATTTAAGTCATTATGTTTTAAAGTTGTAACATAGACTGGGTAAACCCCAGCCACTCTGCCGGCAATTTGATTTTGCACTGCAGATCGGTTTGCACGTTTAATTCGCCTGCTTCAGTTCTCAGTTTTGCGGAAACCAATTACAAACTGGCTTATTAACCTGGCAAGCTATTGCTGGGTTTAACACAATGATGATAGAGAAGCAACCAAGCAGCTTTTTGTTTACATTCAACGTAGCTGCAGCTACCAAATGCCAAACCTGTTGATGCTGTAGTCTTCTACGACCTCCAGATCGTTGGTCTGATTGGTTGAAGGACTTTCCAATTGCATACAGAGTCATTTGAACTATGCCCTTTGGTCACGCCTTTTTGTGCAGAGAAAATACAGAGCAGACTCCACAAAACAATGCTCAATCTCAAATCTATTGAGCTTGACTTGGTCTGGTGATAGCCAGACTAGTTGTAACATGAACTTAAAGCCGCGATAAGGGGAGACTTTCGTCAATCACAGGTCATGTTAGAGAGAAAGACCGTTCATATTGACTGTTCTGCAGATGCATTGCCCATGTAACAGAGAGGTGAGAAGGGGGGCTGCAGAAAGAGGTCTCTACTTCAAACTCTGGCAGTTTTACTATTGCATTCAAGCCATTGCAGCTTCAATGCAGATTGGTCTGGTTATAGCCAGACTAGTTGTAGCATGCACTTATTGTCGAATCCAGAGTTATTTAACTTGGCATAAAAAATGTACATTATGAACGCAGGCTGACCAGAGCAAGGTAATTGGGGTATATGCCGAATCCCTATCATTTAAGAAATCACTATATTGGCTCCGTTCCGATACTTGCGATCAGGACATCCCTAATCTAGGTGAAACATACTAAAGGGGCTGCTTCTTTGTAATTTTATTGGTGGTGCAATTGGGGATGTCCATTATCACCACTTCAGATGTGTCTGCAAAGTTTCATAACTCTCTAAGCAGGTTTGGCCCCTCAAAATGGCAATTTATTTAAGTTAAGAATAATAAACAGAACAATTTCAACAGTACCTTCGCTGACTGAAGTTGTTAGTGCTCAGGCCCTAATTATGACTGCTAAAAATCATATCCCTCTTGTTTTATTTTTTCAGATTCCCCGGATTGTTTCCCTTGCCCCAAGGAGTTCTGGCCTAATCAAGAGAGAGACACTTGTCTCCCCAAGCCTGTAGAGTTTCTTTCCTACAACGAGGTCCTAGGAATCATCCTGGCTGCATTCTCAGTTGGTGGCGCCTGTCTGGCCATTATAACAGCGGCTGTGTTCTATCGTCACAGGACATCCCCGATTGTCAGGGCCAACAACTCTGAGCTGAGCTTCCTGCTGCTCTTCTCCCTGACTCTATGTTTCTTATGTTCATTAACTTTCATTGGAGCACCCTCTGAGTGGTCCTGCATGCTGCGCCACACAGCGTTTGGGATCACCTTCGTCCTCTGTATGTCTTGTGTTCTTGGAAAAACAATAGTAGTGTTAATGGCCTTTAGAGCTACACTCCCAGGTAGTAATGTCATGAAATGGTTTGGCCCTCCACAGCAAAGAATGACTGTAGTGTCTTTCACGTTTATTCAAGTTTTAATATGTACTATTTGGTTGGGTCTTTGTCCCCCTTTTCCAATGAAAAACCTAACTATATACAAAGAGAGAATCATCCTGGAGTGTGCATTAGGCTCAGCTGTTGGGTTCTGGGCTGTGCTCGGGTACATAGGCCTCCTGGCTGTCTTTTGCTTTGTGTTAGCAGTCCTAGCTCGGAAATTACCTGATAATTTTAATGAAGCCAAGCTCATCACCTTCAGCATGCTGATATTCTGTGCAGTCTGGATCACCTTTATCCCTGCATATCTCAGCTCTCCTGGGAAATTTACTGTGGCTGTGGAGATATTTGCCATTCTGGCTTCCAGTTTTGGACTAATACTGTGTATATTTGCTCCAAAGTGTTTCATCATATTGCTGAAGCCAGAGAAGAACACCAAGAAACATTTAATGAACAAAAATCAATCCTAAGACATTTCAGGCTTTGAAATAGGTAAGATGACAACATACAGTATAGAGCATATGCTGAGCACATCCAATACAGTCCTTATCTTGTTTTTTTTGGTGAATGTCCTTTAATATGTCAACAATGTATTTTACACATATTCTTTCATCATGGTCTGAAAATATAAAATTAAAGTAACTAAATAAAGTAAATATTCACAAGATACATTTATGGGCCTGTCTCCTTCATGAAATAATCAAAATAATGTTTCCTTATACACAATAATATGGGATTAAACCACACAACCCATTAAAGTTGTGTATTGTTAGGCTTAACTGTAGTATCAGATAAAAAAACAAATAAAAAAGGTTTAAGGGTAGGACAAACTTAGGAAGATATCTTGACAATATCTTGAGAAGGAGGGCTGCAGAAAGAGGTCTCTAGTTCAAATTCTGGCAGTTTATTGTTGCATTCTGTCACTGCATATTCAATGCAGATTAGTGCATGCAGTCCAAAGGAAATACTTTGGAGTTAAGCAAAGGCCACTAGATGAGGCCATCCTCTGTAAGATGACGTACAGTAAAAGGAGGGAAGCTTTTGTCTGAAAATCTATAAAAACACATCCAGGATGGCCACATTTTGACAGTCGAGGAATGGATATCTTTGCTCTCTGTATTGGTCTGATCCTGTCTCTGGGTTTGTGTGGGCTGAACTCAGCTATTGCTTTGAATGGTTCTGGGGATGGTATTAAACAAAGGGCTGGGCTTACAGAGGATAGGACTGGTGCTGGGGTCAGCTCTCAGGCTTCATCTGTGAAATGTAAGCTCCAGGGTACCACTCGTCCCCCTGCGTTCTCAATGGAAGGTGACTACATTATTGGTGGTGTTTTCTCCATACACTACAACATACACACACTGAAGCATAACTACACCACCATACCGGACCCACTAAGATGTACGGGGAGGTTAGTAAGAAGGAGAAGTGGGGGATAAGAGGATGTTAGAGATGTTTTTTTTGATTTGTGTGATGTGCCTACAATTGTGTACTAGCAGTAAAAACTTGTGTTGTATAAATTGCATGATGTTATATTTAAAAAAAGGTAGAGTGTAGTAAATATATGAAAAATTAAGATTTTTTTGTATTTTTTTTAATTGAAAATATAGGTTTGTTTGACTGATTTGTACATATTTACCAAACAATTTAATATTTAAGATTGAGTTGACTCTGTGCATTACGATTCTTGTGAATGTCGGACTGATATATAATCCTGTGTTTTTTGTATTTCTGTTAAAATTTTGAATTGTAATATTCAAATAGTGACACAGTGTCTGTTTGCAGAATTAACACCCATGAACTGCACCTCTCACGCGCAATGATCTTTGCAATTGAGGAGATAAACAACAGCACGGAGCTGCTGCCAGGAATCAAACTCGGTTATCACATCTATGACTCGTGCGCCGTGGTGCACGTGGCATTCCAGCATTCAAATAGCCTGGACCCGGTGTTTTACACCGGTGACAATTGCTCACATTCTGGTATGGTGATGGCTGTCATTGGTGAGACTGGGTCCACGGCATCCATCAGCATGTCACGCATCACTGGGCCCTTTAACATCCCTCAAGTAAATATTTAGATTTTCTGTGAAACGTTTTTGTAATAGCCTATAGACCAGTGCTTTTTCCATGTTCTGTTAAAAATTTACACTTTTGTTTGCCTTCAGGTGAGCCACTTTGCCACTTGTGCATGTCTGTCCAATAAGCAGCTGTACCCAAATTTCTTCAGAACCGTCCCTAGTGATCAGTTCCAGGCTGAAGCGCTGGCCAAGCTGGTAAAACACTTTGGCTGGACTTGGATAGGTGCTGTCCGGTCAGATTCAGACTATGGCAATAATGGTATGGCAACTTTTCTGGACGCAGCACACAAAGAGGGGATCTGTGTGGAATACTCTGAATCTTTCTATCGGAACCACCCACGTAGCAGGATCAAGAGAGTAGCTGACGTTATTCGCAGGTATGATGTTCCCTGTGTTGACACTGCCCTGCACACAAAAGCACAACAAAATTGTTAAGATGGAAGATTCTTATTATCTCATTGGCAAATTGGAAATGTTCAGTTATAAATCAAATGTTTATTTCTCTCATATTTAATATTGTAAAAAAATGGTCCATCATACAAACTACTAAATTATCCTATATGTCATGTTTGTTGGGTTTTCTATCTCAATATGAATTTTATAAAACCTAAATCTTTCTTCAGGTCGACAGCTATGGTTGTTGTTGCATTTGCAGCCTTTGGAGAGGTGAAGCTTCTGCTGGAGGAGCTATCACTTGAGCCTTCTCCACCTCGCCAGTGGATAGGCAGTGAAGCCTGGGTAACAAACACAGAACTGCTCAAGTTCAACTTCTGTGCTGGAGCCATCGGATTTGGCATTCAGAAATCTGTCATCCCAGGTCTGAGAGACTTCTTGCTGGATCTCTATCCTTCTAAAGTGGCTGCCTCTCCAGTGCTTACTGAGTTCTGGGAGGATGCATTCAACTGCAGGCTGGGAAAAAGTGAGTGTTGCTGATTTTTACCATAGGCCAGACACTCACAGTTGGATTCTTGTGGTTGTATTGTGTTGTTTTTGAATTGTCTCTCTGAGTGGGATATCCTGTGTTCAGCAGCTACTTTAAGACCAAACCCCAGATTGACAGGTACATTACCAAGATAAGGTGCATCTCATCTCTGTGAATAATTGAGTTTGTTATGATGATCTTTCAGGTCAAGTTTAGGCAATCTGCTGTATTTGAGAAGATTTTGTATGTAGTGGTTTCACAATGTCAACACAAGCACACACACACAAGCCTACTGAGCTAAAGTACTATTCAGTGTCTTAAATTGTACTTACTTGAATGTAATAGTTATAGAATGCATGCTGTTCTTGTGATAGTGACAGTGATTTGTGATCATTGTGTTTACATTTTTTATCCTGCACTAAAAATTTACCAGATGTTGTGTAAGCATCTGCCAGACGGTTTGTGGCTGAGGTGATTTGGGTCTCAGGTCCTGTTGGCCTTTTTACCTGCACCGATGAGGGTTAGATGTCCTCCTTAAAATAGTCCAGAAAATATTTAATTAAAGAAAAATATTTTTTTTGCCTTTTCTAAATGTTACTAATTGTCTGATCAATGATTTGTGTTAATGTGAGCTGGCTAACATAAAGGTTAAAAAATAGGACTGACAAACTGAAAATGTCAAACTATTGTTGCTTGCTCTGGAGGGAACTACTAGAACTGTCGGGTCTTTGTTAATTATGTGGTCTAGTGTGGTCTAGACCTACCAATCTGTAAAGTGTCTCAAGATAATTCTTGTTATGAATTGATACTATGAATACAATTGAATTGAATTGAAAGAAATGAGACATCTGCAAAACAATGCTCTGAATTGTAATGTCAAATGAGCATTAATATAGCTATGAGCTCCTATAAGGCATGTTTGGCTGGTAAAATGCAAAAAAAAGAACAATAAACATAAGAAAGAATGATAAAGTGAAGGCTTTGTTTTTTTTTAGGTGCAGTCACAGTCAAGAGAGTGTGTGATGGAAGTGAAGACATAAAGACGCTCCAGAGCCCGTACACTGACACATCTGAGCTCCGGATCACTAACTTGGTATACAAGGCTGTTTATGCAATAGCTCATGCCATTCATAAAGCAGTGTGTCAGGAAACAAATTCTACAACTCAGTGTGACAAATTCACCAGGATAGAATCCAAAGAGGTCAGTTAAACATAAGTGCTTTTGATCATGCCAAAATACAACAACATCCTGATTTTTGGTGATTTTAACATCCGTTTGTGCTGTCCTTGTGTGTATTTTAACTTCAGATTTTTCAAAGATGCTTGATACTTTTAACACTTCACGTGCACTAACAGGACCTAGATTCGATTAGGGACATGCTCTTGACTTGGTGTTGTACTATGGCATTATGGTCAGCGATGTTGCATGCAATGAAAGTGTGATTTCCAATAATAAGTACCTACCTTTTGACACTATTGTCCATAACACAGACAATAACAATAACACAGTCCTGTCCTATTTTTGCATTTTAAATTTGCAAATTTAAAATGGTTTTAACGCTTCAATGAATATTAATGCCATTATTACTTTTAACTCAACATTATTAACATAAAATATTATATATATATATATATATATATATATATATATATATATATATATATATATATATATATATATATATATATATATATATATATATACATAACATATTCTTAACATTATAGCATCTTTAAAATTGAGAAAACCCCAAAATAAATCTTCAGCCCTGGATAGCCAATGATATCTGATCACTTGAACAGCTGTGTTGTAAAGCTCAACCAAAATGGAGGTGCAATAGACAGTCTGCAGACCTACTAACTCTAAGAGACATAAGGAACAATTTTAATCAAATAGTGAAATTGGCAAGATAATGGTATTATTGCCTGATTAATAATAACCATATATACAACCCAAGACTCCACTTTACACATCAAGTCCAACCTGCTATTATGGAATCATAGATTGACAAAGGTGAACAGTTTACATCTTTTTATCCTCTGACAAAATAAAAAAAAAAAACAACAGAAAAACATTTCATTTCAATTTTTTTAAAACAATAATTACCTCTTATAGGGCTTTTAATCAGGTTTTAGCACAGAACCTGCTCTCCTCAGGGTTTTTAATAATCTTTTTTTAGCAGCTGACTGTGATCAACAAACCATTTTAATCCTGTTGGATTTGTCTGTGGCGTCTGACACCATTGACCATAGAATTTAAATTCAACTCATACAAACTGGGTGGGCATTTCAGACGTGGTTTTAGTATAGTTATGTTCTTATCTGTCTGGAAGGTCTTTCTGTGAGGATTACATTACAATAGGCTTCCACAGGGTTCCGTTCATGGGCCATTGCTGTTCTCCATTTACATGCTACCGCTCGGTCAAATTATTAGGAAGCACAAAATCGAGTACCATTTCTATGCCAATGACACACAATTGTATATTTCTGTTGACTGTTATGGCACCACAAACTTAGGCAACATCCACTTGTGTATTGCAGACATCAATAACTGGATGGTGTCAAACTTTCTACAGCTAAATCTGATAAAAATGACGTAATTATCAAAGGTCCAGATTGATTGAAGAAAAACATATTTCTTCCTGACTAGGTTCCCTCTTATCTAATAATACAAAGTCTTGCAGCTATATAAGAATTATCTTTGACTAACACCTCAACTTTGATCAGCATATTTACTCCAAACCTGTTTCTACAAAATAGGAAAAGAAAATCAAAAATGAGGTCATAATTATCTGCAAAAATAAATTAGAAACAGTCATAAAGGCATTCGTGTAATCCAAGTTAGATTACGGCAATGCACATTTCTCATGCAACACACTGTCTTATTTTAAGTCTATTTATGAAACTCACAATTTTAGACTTGATTTTGTTTGCATGTAAACCACTGCAACATGTTTTTGAAAAGTGCTTCATAAATAAGGGTATTATTATAAGCAATATTTATTTTATTTTATATTATTAATTTATCTCACTTACTGGTTTCCTTTATTTCATTATCACAGGTTCTTTCTCAGCTGAAAAAAGTAAATTTTTCCCAAAATGGTTATGATGTGTCATTTGATGCCAACGGTGATCCTGTGGCCAGATACGAGCTGGTTAACTGGCAAAAAAGTGAGAGTGGCAGCATTACGTTGGTGACAGTAGGGCAATACGATGAATCACTGCCGGTGGGCCAGACGTTCCGTATCAACAGGAACATCACCTGGGTGAACGGTGGCACACAGGTAAGGAGCACAAACGCAACATTTTAACATCAAATATGGTGATCTTAAAGGGTATGATATGTGAACATTGAAAACATTTCTGATCACTGTGTATTCCATACTGGCCATGAAAGATCCGTTCCAAAGTTATAGTATTTTCAGTAGGAAATTCCCACTTTTTATTTTTCAAAAAATATTCTCTTGCTGAGCTGTGGCACAGAGATAGTAACAAAAGAAAAAGGGAATTGGTAAAAAAACAGCAACTTTAGAACCACTTGATTTGTCTAAGTCAGACTGATAAAGCCTCATTTTAGTATTCACTGAACTTTAGAATGACTTTTACTCATGAACTGTGGATTGTGTACACTGGCAGTTACATTGACAATACACATTTGGACATGTGAGCACTGTTTTAGCACAGGATTAAAATGTTTCCATGCCTGGATATTTGTTTGTCTCTATGTGCCAGGTTCCTATGTCAGTGTGCTCTGTCAGTTGTCCTCCAGGAACTCGTAAAGTGCTGCAGAAAGGAAAACCAATCTGCTGTTATGATTGTGTACCGTGTCCTGAGGGAGAGATTAGCAATGCTACAGGTATTTGTTTTTTCTCTTAATACATAGTTGATGTACTTTGCAAAATCAAATGTACATTACTACTAGAATAGCTTTCTGATTTATTTTTTCAGATTCCCCTGATTGTTTCCCTTGCCCCAAGGAGTTTTGGCCTAATGCAGAGAGAGACACTTGTCTCCCCAAGCCTGTAGAGTTTCTTTCCTACAACGAGGTCCTAGGAATCATCCTGGCTGCATTCTCAGTTGGTGGCGCCTGTCTGGCCATTATAACAGCGGCTGTGTTCTATCGTCACAGGACATCCCCGATTGTCAGGGCCAACAACTCTGAGCTGAGCTTCCTGCTGCTCTTCTCCCTGACTCTATGTTTCTTATGTTCATTAACTTTCATTGGAGCACCCTCTGAGTGGTCCTGCATGCTGCGCCACACAGCGTTTGGGATCACCTTTGTCCTCTGTATGTCTTGTGTTCTTGGAAAAACAATAGTAGTGTTAATGGCCTTTAGAGCTACACTCCCAGGTAGTAATGTCATGAAATGGTTTGGTCCTCCACAGCAAAGAATGACTGTAGTGTCTTTCACGTTTATTCAAGTTTTAATATGTACTATTTGGTTGGGTCTTAGTCCCCCTTTTCCAATGAAAAACCTAACTATATACAAAAAGAGAATCATTCTGGAGTGTGCATTAGGCTCAGCTGTTGGGTTCTGGGCTGTGCTCGGGTACATAGGCCTACTGGCTGTCTTTTGCTTTGTGTTAGCTGTTCTAGCTCGGAAATTACCTGATAATTTTAATGAAGCCAAGCTCATCACCTTCAGCATGCTGATATTCTGTGCAGTCTGGATCACCTTTATCCCTGCATATCTCAGCTCTCCTGGGAAATTTACTGTGGCTGTGGAGATATTTGCCATTCTGGCCTCCAGTTTTGGACTAATACTGTGTATATTTGCTCCAAAGTGTTTCATCATATTGGTTAAGCCAGAGAAGAACACCAAGAAACATTTAATGAACAAAAATAAATCCCAAGACATCTGAGGTTTAGAAATAGTTAAGATAGCAACGTACAATTGGACTCTAACTTAACCTTTAAAAGTCCTGTAAAAAGGGTGGCAAATAAGGTTCAAGGTTCCAGTTACAGAATTTCAAATAAATCAAGCCATTTCTCAATCCAAGTGCTGCTAGAATGTATCTACACAAAATGATATTCTCACACATCGAAAATGGTTTTACACATTGGTCACTAACAAACGCCTAAGCCTATTGAATTATTCAAGAGAGCTATTAAAATATTGGGAAAAAAAAGCGTTTCATCACTGTAGCATACTGGAAATCACAAAATATTGAGTTTTTAGAATTTACATTTTTTTAATTATGCCTGTTTTGTATAAGGCTATACATCATGTGCCACGCTCCCACTAAATAATTTCTTTCAAAGAATAGAGAGTGGTGGTAGTACAAGGGCCTCCAACAAAGGTGACTGTGTAATACATTTTAGGAGCACCACATGTTGACCATAGACTGTATTCTAATGGACAGCGTATCAGCGAAGTGCTGCAAATGAGGAAGTGCCTTAAACCTACATTCTGTCTGATTTCTAGCAGAGGGCGACAAGTGCGGTTGCAAAAGGAGGTTGGTTTCTGTATAGTCTATAAGAAAGTGACCCCTTTCTCACTTGATTTCTTACCTCAGTAACAGGGCTTTAAGTTAACTTTTTTGACAACTTTTTTTTGCCACTGTGGAAGGTGGATTTAAAAATCCACCTGCAACAATCACTTTTTACCAGCCATTTTTTGCCTCATAAAAGGTGAAAAAGAGGAATTGCTGTTTCTCAATATGAGTATCGGTATATCCTTTCCCATTCATGGTAGCCTACTCGTTGACATTGCGCCATCATCAAAAATATTGGGATGTTTTTGTAGTACGGGGGGCCTGCCTTGATTATCCAGCATAAAGGCATAATTTCCTATCCTGGGCTGGAACATATTTGTTTGATAAAGTACTTTTTGGACTTTAAGTTATCATTGCTCCTACATTAATGTAGTTGTCCTTAATTTAGGTCATCCTGTAGATCTCATCTGCGGTTTTTGCTTCTCACTCCCGTTTGGTTGGTGGCTGCCCACGTGGGACTGCTGGGATTATCGTGAGCAATGAAAATGCAATAGGGGGCCCCGGCTGTCAATCAATGTCTTCCAGTGATGCAGGCCCTTGATTGGTCTGGGCCCTTAAGCAACTGCGTACCCCGTTTACTGATAGTTACGTGTCTGAATCACTCAATTCTCATTGGCTACCTGCCAATGTGGCAGGTTTTAATTTCAAGCGCTGCTCAGTAAACATTTTTATAATGAATTTATGGTCTTAATCGTTACTTTTAAAAATGCAGAATGATGCTCATTTTTTGAAATTATGGTCTCATTGATTTTTAAATTGACAATAAAGCGGGGGGTTTAGGGCGTGGCTATGATGTAATTGCCAATGAAAGTCTGTAACGTAACATAGAGTGCAAGCAGCTCCTCCCTCACTCCTCCCTCTCGTCTAAAATCTTCACAACCAGGATGGCTGCGCCCATAATGGCAAACTCAGCAACTCATAGCAGATCTTCCCATACCAATGGGTGACATCAAACATGCGCTGTCCATTAATATACAGTCAATGATTTGCACAAACTGTTTTGTCAGTAAAGGGAAATAAATATTGGAATAGCACATACATACATTAATTTAAAAACTCATTTCAATTTCTGACTGTTAGAAAACCAAAGCTGCACTCACTTTTAACTTCCTCACTCATGTCATTATGTGTGACAATCAATCTGTTTTATTTTGTCTTGACTCTCAAACTACGAGGGTGTTGCATGCACGTTTTCATGCAATGTTTTTCTTTTTTATGTATCTACCTTGGGACAATAGATGAAAATAGCTAAGGTGCTGACTCTAGCATATTTACATTGTGTTCTTGTATTGATGTCCATTAATATGCACTGTCCCTATCTACACAAACAACTAAATAAAAACAATATAGAGTTTTTGCTAAGCACATCTAACAGTTTTAAATCGTTTTTCTCTTTACATTCAATAATTTGTTTTTTTTGTGATCTTTCAAAACGGTGTTCAGAGCAACAGAATAGTTATGTTTAATAAGCAAGGGAAGACCTCAATGTCTAAATATTTAAACTGCTTAACAATGGGGATGTTGGCAGAGATGGCTAAGTTACGGGAATAATCATTTAAATTAAGTAGTGCAGACTTTGACCAGTTAATATTAAAGCCTCATAAGCTTCCATGCTCCTCGCATAATGATAGGTGAGGAAGAGAATGAGGGGGGTGTTAAAAAACAAAACATCATCTGAGAATTATGATAGATGATGCTGTGTATTACAAATGCATATTGCTGACACCATAATCAATTGTAAAATGGCTTGAGCAAGCGGCACTAGAGAAATGACAAATAATGCAGGACTCATGGGGCAACCTTGGCGGGAGGATCTAGAAACTGGAAATAAAGAGGAGGAAGTGCATCTGGTTAGGATTCAGGCTGAAGGATACAAAGCTTTAATCATACCAATAAAAGTTTTAATAAAGCCCATCACCTCTTAGACTGACCATAAAAATGGCCACCTAAGTCTGTCAAATGCTTTCATTGTGTCATGAGAAAGAAGTGCCATTCGTGTCTTACTGTCCTCTGCCTCATCAACAATGTGGGGAAGGTGTCTAAAATTATCTGCGGCTAATCTCATTTTTATGAATCCTGTTTGGTTGGAGTTCACTAACTTTGGCATATGAGACTCCAAAAAACGGGCTATGAGCTTTGCAAAGATTTTTATGTCAGCATTAAGCAGACTCAGAGGTCAATAGCAAGGATCCTTATGCTTTTTCTAGAGTAAAGAAATTAAGGCTGTGTTAACATCCATTGAGAAGTCACCCTTTCCAATAGAGGTTAATCATGTCAAGAAGGGCCCACCTGTTCCCAAAAAGTTGCATGAAATTCAGGGGGAATCCCATCAAAGCCATGTGATTTTCCTCCTGTACATATTCTGTACTTCCACCCTTTATTAATAGTAATCAGTTTGTCCAAGCTAGTTGATTATTCTGCTTATAATTGAGGCAAGTCAAGCTGATTTAACTAGCTGTAACAGTGGTCCACGTTCAACAGGCAGTTGTTTCAGTCCTGATCCTCCTCCACGACGCCCTCCGTGACAGAATCCGATGCGTCGGCTCTCCCCGCCACAGCAGGTGGATGGGGCGCAGCCCCATTCACATAGTCCTCAGCATACCCAGCGGAGGTAAAAGCTTTGGATTGGGTGCCTTCCCTGACCTTCAGGTTTGCTGGATAAATTAGGAAAAAAATCCAGACCCTTGACCCTGAATTCATGGCTCGATAAAAAGCCTGCCATCTTTTTATCATGTAGTTGCAGTAATTCGGGGAGAAGCAAATTTTCCGGCCCTCAATGATGAGCGGGGATTTCCGTGCAGCAAGCATGTTGAAAATCAGCATAATAATCTCATAAGAGAGATACTAGATAGCATTAGTACCTTCTAGCCCCTCTTTCAGCCCGGAAGTTGCGAAAGTTGCAGCTTCGGTTTCTGTCCTCCATATCTGCTAGCTTCACCTTCAGTTCCCCAAAAGCGTGAACACGGCTGTCCAGAATATTTGGGCTGCTTTACACGGTAGCTTTTAGGTCGATCATGTCCAATCTGATAGAGCCAAGGCTTGCGTTCAGAGATGCTAGTTGAGCATGGTTAGCAGTTAGCTTCTTATCGTTGACTGGATCTGAGAAAAGCGTGGCTCAAGGTAGCTTTTCTGTTTCTCCAATAATAGCATCAGTATTGCTGCATTGTGCCATTCCTTTGACTGCTATTCCGCCTTAAATAACTATATCAAGCATACAGTGGTAGAATACCGGAGTAGGAACCATAAAAAACTATTTGGCAAAATTGGGAGCTTCGCCTCAAGCCACCATCTCCATCCAGCTGATCACGTGACTCAATATTTTCTTGTTTTTTCCAACAGTATTTTATCATGGGCTGAAAATGTGAACACAAAAGTCCAAATTTAAAACATATTTATTTTTGTTTCTTTCCCTTTTATGAAATAGTTTCAATTTCAATAATATTTGAATTATACAATATGTATAACAAATGTGCAGCTTTAATAGGTCCTCTGTTTTAATCCATTATTAAAGAACTATTGCATTACTGCAGGAATAGGTCTCTCTACACTATTATCCCGAATTAGTTTACTTAACTAGACATTTGTGTTGAAACCCATTGCCTTACATTTTTACACAAGGTGAAACTTAACAGGTTAAGTTGTATTAACGCAAGTTAATGCAGTAAACAAAATCATTAGTAAACAAATTATTTGTTTCTGGAGTGATGTTGTTTAAAATAAGTATATTAAGTTAAACATTCAAAGAAATATAAGAAATATAAATCACTGTTAAAAAGAGAATTAGTTGATATACAAATTGTTTGTACTTCACATCAGTATGATTTTAAAAATACAATTTTCCATGGAACAGAAAGGAAACAAATCTACATTTACATGCTCCAATACCCTATGCTTCTGGGTGAATTTCACTCAGAAGTCAATTGCATTTTTTGCCCATCCCTAACCTGTTTTCGCACTGCCCAGATATGATCAGTCCCCACCCAGGACTCGGTCATGGTGTTAATAATGAATAATAAATGTAGATAAACATGAACCCTAAATCGACCATATAAATCTAAAAGCAAGATAGAAAAAATGCGCACCAAAAACAATACCAGTTATTAAAACGTCCATTATTATTACTACATCATTACAAATGCAAAAATGGACAAAAAAACGTTCAGTACATATATGTTTTTTTCCCCATGAGCCTTTGCATTGCTTCAGCCAGAACAGTTCAAGTGACCACACCCTTTCCATACAGACATTTAACATCCTTGGTTATCTCTGCTTACTGTAATATGATCTGTGCACTGCATACTTTAGCTGATTATAACAAACAACTAATGGGATTTAGTAAACAATATGATGTTTAACAAAACATGTAAGAATAACTAGTGACCACTTTCTTGCATTCTACCAACTGCAGCTCTAATGCAGATTATATTGTACATGCAGCCCACAGAAAAGAATGAGACTAGATGAGGCCATCCTCTCTGTGATTTACAGTAAGATGAAAAAAACATTAAAATGAGGAAAGTTTTTGTCTAAACATCATAACATACATGCAGTATGCACACATGATGTGGAGATAGTTGCAATTCTGGCCTCCAGTTTTGAAATAATACTGTGTATATTTGGACAAATTAAGAAATATATTTTTACTCTGTTTTAAAGCTTTAGAAAATCTAGCCATGATGGGAGACTTAGGTCAATCAAAGGTCATTTCAGTGGGACAGATTGTTCATACTGACTGTTCTGCAGATGCATTGCCCGTGCAACAGAAAGGGGAGAAGGAGGCTGCGGAAAGAGGTCTCTACTTCAATTTCTGCCATTTTCTTGCATTCTACCGACTGCCGCTTCAATGCAGATCATATTGTACATGCAGCCCACAGAAAAGACTTAGACATGAGTTAATCAAACGCCCATGGATAAGGCCATCCTCTCTCTGATGTACAGTAAGATGACATACAGTAGAAGGAGGGAAGCTTTTGTCTTAAAATCTATAAAACACATGCAGTATGCCCACATGCTGACAGTTGAGGGATGGAGATGTCTGCTCTCTGTATTGGTCTGATCCTGTCTCTGGGTTTGTGTGGGCTGAACTCACCTCTTGCCCTGAATGGTTCTGGGGATGGTGTTAAACAAAGGGCTGGGCTTACAGAGGATAGGACTGGTGCTGGGGTCAGCTCTCAGACTTCATCTGTGAAATGTAAGCTCCAGGGTACCACTCGTCTCCCTGTGTTCTCAACGGATGGTGACTACGTTATTGGGGGTGTTTTCTCCATACACCAATATGTTTACACGGTGAAGAATAACTACGCCAACATGCCTGAGCCGCTAAGATGCACAGGGAGGTTAGTAAAATTAAAAAGTGGGGGATAAGATTTTAGACTTTTTATGAAAAGAAATGTTTTGATTTGTATGATGTGCACAATAATGTTGGAAAGGTTTTGTGTAGTATTAAAGATTGAAACGTTCATTAAGTGCCAAAACACTATTTGGCCATAAAAAGATAACATGACATAAAATAAAAATAAGATCAACCTTTTTTTATCCCTTAGAGGGGAAATTCAAGTGTTGTATGAAATGCAAGTAATGTATTCATTAAATAGTAGAGAATATTAGAATAGTAAATTAAATAGTAAATTAATATGTTTTTTTAATATTTCTTAAATGAAAATGAATGTTTAACAAAAGATTAACACACATTTACCAAACAAATACATACTTTAGATTTAGTTACCTTTGCATTAAGATTCTTGTGAATGTTGGACTGATATCTAATCCTGTGTTTTTTATATTTTTGTCAAAACTGTGAAGTGTAATATTCAAATATTGACACAGTGTCTATTTGCAGCATTAACACCCATGAACAGCCCTTTTTTCAGTTCTCCCAAATCATGCATTTCTGTTAAATTTGTGAATTGTAAAATTCAAACAGTGACTTCTGTGTCTGTGTGCAGCATTAACACCCGTGAACTGCGCTTCTCACGTGCAATGATCTTTGCCCTCGAGGAGATAAACAACAGCACGGAGCTGCTGCCAGGAATCAAACTCGGTTATCACATCTATGACTCGTGCGCCTCGGTGCCCGTGGCGGTGCATGTGGCATTCCAGCTTTCAAATGGCCTGGACCCGGTGTTTTACACCGGTGACAATTGCTCACATTCTGGTATGGTGACTGCTGTCATTGGTGAATCTGGGTCCACGCCATCCATCAGCATGTTGCGCATCACTGGGCCCTTTAACATCCCTCAAGTAAATATTCAGAATTTCTGGGCAACTGTGTTTTATATGGACCAGTGTTGATTTAGCCTGTTCTGTTAAATAACTACAGTGTTGCTTTCCTTCAGGTGAGCCACTTTGCCACTTGTGCATGTCTGTCCAATAAGCAGCAGTACCCAAATTTCTTCAGAACCGTCCCTAGTGATCAGTTCCAGGCTGAAGCGCTGGCAAAGCTGGTAAAACACTTTGGCTGGACTTGGATAGGTGCTGTCCGGTCAGATTCAGACTATGGCAATAATGGTATGGCGACTTTCCTGGACGCAGCACGCAAAGAGGGGATCTGTGTGGAATACTCTGAATCTTTCTATCGGACCCACCCACGTAGCAGGATCCAGAGAGTAGCTGATGTTATCCACAGGTCTGATGTTTCCTTTGCTGTCAGTCAGACCAAACACTGTAGTATCATGTATCCTATTTTTTGTGTTAACTGTCTCGATATAAATTTTAAATCTTAAATCTTTATTTCAGGTCAACAGCTATGGTTGTTGTGGCATTTGCAGCATCTGGAGATATGAGGCTTCTGCTGGAGGAGCTGTCGCTTAAGCCTTCTCCACCTCGCCAGTGGATAGGCAGTGAAGACTGGGTAACAGACACAGACATGCTGAGGTTTAGCTTCTGTTCTGGAGCCATCGGATTTGGCATTCAGAAATCTGTCATCCCAGGTCTGAGAGACTTCTTGCTGGATCTCTCTCCATCTAAAGTGGCTGCCTCTCCAGTGCTTACTGAGTTCTGGGAGGATGCATTCAAATGCAGGCTGGGAAAAAGTGAGAAAGTTTTTCTTAAGTTTAACATAGGACAGGCTCTCACAGTTGGATTGTTGTAGTTGTGTTACTGTATGTTGTTTTTTGATTGTCCTGAGTGGGATTTCTTGTTCTAAAGATTTAGCTGATGCTATAAGACCAAACCCCAAATTGACACGGAAATTACTGAAATCATTAACAGACCTATCATTTTTTACTGTATTTGGTAGGGACAATGGATAGAAAGGAAGGTTGGGAGAGAGAGAGAGAGAGAGAGAGAGAGAGAGAGAGAGAGAGAGAGGTGACACGCAGGAACCGGCCGCAGCAAAGGACTCAGTTTACATGGGGCCCGCGCACTCTACTGGGTGAATAATCTCACTTACTATAATGATCTTTCAGGTCAATTTTAGGCAATCTGCTGTTATGGCAAATATGTTGTATAAAGTTTTCTTAAGTGGTTTAACAATGTCAATACTGAAGTTCTGAACACACAGTAGACATTCACCAATATAAATTACTACTAATAAATATCTTAAATTGGACTTACTAGCATGTATCAGTTACAGTATATGTGTATGTATGAAGTTCTTAGTGGGTTCAGATCATTCATTTGTATTTACTGTCAAGTTCACTGTCATCTGCACAACGATTACAGTCATTGGCAGTGCAAATCTATATCTCAGGCTCTTTCCAAAAATAAAACCATGTACAGCCTATTATCAACATCAATCAAGAAAGGACTGTAAAATAAACAACACTATAGCTATGAGTTTCTACAAGTGAGGTTTGGTAGGTAAAATGGAACAAAAAAGAACAAAAAAACATAACAATGTCCAAATGTTAATGTCAATAAACACCTTTTTCTGTCTGTGTGTTTCAGGTGCAGCAGATGAGAGATTATGTGATGGAAGTGAAGACATAAAGACGCTCCAGAGCCCGTACACTGACACATCTCAGCTCCGGATCACTAACATGGTATACAAGGCTGTTTATGCAATAGCTCATGCCATTCATAAAGCAGTGTGTCAGGAAACAAAGTATACAACTCAGTGTGACAAATTCACCAGGATAGAATCCAAAGAGGTCAGTTGAAAAAAATAAGTGAAAACCCCAATGCCCTTTTTTGCTATAATGTGTACTTTTCATAAAATTAAGCATTCATTTTATTTCATTTTCATTCTCCTCATTCCTTTACTTTGTTCTGACAGGTTCTTACTCAGCTGAAGAAAGTAAATTTTTCCCAAAATGGTTATGATGTGTCATTTGATGCCAACGGTGATCCTGTGGCCAGATACGAGCTGGTTAACTGGCAAAAGATTGAAAGTGGCAGTATTGAGATGGTGACAGTAGGGCACTACGATGCATCACTGCCGGTGGACCAGAAGTTCCGTATCAACAGGAACCTCACCTGGGTGGATGGTGGCACACAAGTAAGCAGCCCAAAAACAATAATTTAACATTACATTTGGTAACCTAAATGGTATGATATGTGTATATTAATATCATTTTGGTCACTGTACATTCCTCATGTCTATACTGGCTGTGAAGAGATCCATTCCAAAGTTTTCAGTATGAAATTCTTCTTTTTTTTTCAAGTGTTGCCCTGCTGAGCTTCAGCAGAGGGATGGTAACAAAATAAAATGGGAATTTTTACTAAAAAGTCTTTATCAATGTAACTAATTACTGTAACTAATAACCAAATGATTTTTCCAACTCAGACTGCAGAAACCACATTTTAGCTACATCATAATATAAACCTATATTTACATAATGACATGTGAGTATTATTTGAAGAGAACACTGAAAAAGCTTCCTAGCACACCTGAATGCGTGTCTTTGCCAGGTTCCTGTGTCAGTGTGCTCTGACAGCTGTCCTCCAGGAACTCATAAAGTGCTGCAGAAAGGAAAACCCATCTGTTGTTATGATTGTATACCGTGTCCTGAAGGAGAGATTAGCAATGCTACAGGTAATTGTTTTTCCCAAAGTTTATATCTACACTACAACATAAAATATACATTAAATCTGCAACATCTACTATGCTGCTCTGTATCTAGTTTAAAAAACACAATGTAAATTTCATGTAAATCGGATGCTGTTTGTCACATGAAGCTGAATTTCATGAATCAGTATTGGCATTCACATGTCTTAGGCCTGGACACTCATCTTCACACATGATGAATTTGGGGCAGATTGGACAATATACATTAGTGATGTGCAATCCTGCAAAATTTGGTATTGATCCGATACCAAGTCAATACAGGGCCAGTATTACTGATATCGATACAATACCGATTTGATACAGATACTTTTTAATAATCAAGGTGGAATTATCATTAAATGGCTCAATTTAAATGAATTGTCATGACCTTTAAGTGTTTATGTGATTCTTCCTCTTTTCCTCTTCATCAAAGTATAGAAACTAACATTCTTTTTCCAGTAGGTGGCGCTATCACCACAACTTAATATTGACATGTAGCTATAGTCAGATTGCAATCCCAACTGAATCAAATCCGATTTTGTCATCGCTGTGTGAACAGCCCTCGTCACATGACATCTAATATTTGCCAGTTCTGATTTGTGTCACTGTGGTGGTCCAAATCTGGAAAAAATGTGACCTAAGTCTGCACTGTCAGATCGAAATTCATGCAATTCTGATGTCACTCTAAAGCGACCATCCTCACAATTCTGCCCTTTCCCATATACTTTAAATGGCCAAAGATATGTCTGCATATCAGTGGACAATTGTTTTTGTGTTAAATAAACTTACCATTTTAAACACTTAATTAGTCCTTATTTAAGCCATTATGTTTTAAAGTTGTAACATAGACTGGGTAAACCCCAGCCACTCTGCCGGCAATTTGATTTTGCACTGCAGATCGGTTTGCGCGTTTAATTTGCCTGCTTCAAGTTCTCAGTTTTGCGGAAACCAATCACAAACTGGCTTATTAATCTGGTAAGCTATTGCTGGGTTTAACACGATGACGATAGAGAAGCAACCAAGCAGCTTTTTGTTTACATTCAACGTAGCTGCAGCTACCAAATGCCAAACCTGTTGATGCTGCAGTCGCTTCTACGACCTCCAGATCGTTGGTCTGATTGGTTGAAGGACTTTCCAATTGCATACAAAGTCATTTGAACTATGCCTGTTGGTCACGCCTTTTGTGCAGAGAAAATACAGAGCAGACTCCACAGAACAATGCTCAATCTCAAATCTATTGAGCTTGACTTGGTCTGGTGATAGCCAGGCTAGTTGTAACATGAACTTATAGCTGTGATAAGGGGAGACTTTCATCAATCACAGGTCATGTTAGAGAGAAAGACCGTTCATATTCACTGTTCTGCAGATGCATTGCCCGTGTAACAGAGAGGTGAGAAGGGGGGTTGCAGAAAGAGGTCTCTACTTCAAACTCTGGCAGTTTTACTATTACATTCTAGCCACTGCAGCTTCAATGCAGATTGGTCTGGTTATAGCCAGACTAGTTGTAGCATGCACTTATTGTCGAATCCAGAGTTATTTAACTAGGCATAAGAAATGTACATTATGAACGCGGGCTGACCAGAGCAAGGTAATTGGGGTATATGCCGAATCCCTATCATTTAAGAAATGACTATATCGGCTCCGTTCCGATACTTGCGATCCGGACATCCCTAATCTAGGTGAAACATACTAAAGGGGCTGCTTCTTCGTAATTTTATTGGGGGTGGTATTGCATCAATTTACTACTCCCAAGTGTGAGACCAGTGTAGCTACCTTCAGGCCTGGACTGTCATGACAACTTTGGGGCAGATGGGACACTGTACATTTAAGTTACAACAACTTTCTGTTTCATTGGGTAATATCGAAATTGGTTGTGTCAACACAGCAATTACGTTTAATTAACTCTCACAATCTTCAAAATTGCTGATTTCCTGTTGGGTTTAATGCATGGGTTCAAGAGATTTTTCGTAAGTCTGGACATGATACATTTCCATAACTCTAGGTGAAACACACTGTGGGGGCTACTTTTTTAGTAATTTTGTAGGGGGCACTATAGAGCCAATTTGCCAAGCTTGAGACCCCTAATAGATGTCCATTTTCACCACGTCAGATGTGTCTGCAAAGTTTCATAACTCTCTAAGCAGGTTTGGCCCCTCAAAATTGCAGTTTATTTAAGTTAAGAATAATAAACAGAACAATGTCAATAGTACCTTCGCTGACTGAAGTTGTTAGTGCTCAGGCCCTAATTATGACTGCTAAAAATCATATCCCTCTTATTTTATTTTTTCAGATTCCCCTGATTGTTTCCCTTGCCCCAAGGAGTTCTGGCCTAATCAAGAGAGAGACACTTGTCTCCCCAAGCCTGTAGAGTTTCTTTCCTACAACGAGGTCCTAGGAATCATCCTGGCTGCATTCTCAGTTGGTGGCGCCTGTCTGGCCATTATAACAGCGGCTGTGTTCTATCGTCACAGGACATCCCCGATTGTCAGGGCCAACAACTCTGAGCTGAGCTTCCTGCTGCTCTTCTCCCTGACTCTATGTTTCTTATGTTCATTAACTTTCATTGGAGCACCCTCTGAGTGGTCCTGCATGCTGCGCCACACAGCGTTTGGGATCACCTTCGTCCTCTGTATGTCTTGTGTTCTTGGAAAAACAATAGTAGTGTTAATGGCCTTTAGAGCTACACTCCCAGGTAGTAATGTCATGAAATGGTTTGGCCCTCCACAGCAAAGAATGACTGTAGTGTCTTTCACGTTTATTCAAGTTTTAATATGTACTATTTGGTTGGGTCTTAGTCCCCCTTTTCCAATGAAAAACCTAACTATATATAAAAAGAGAATCATTCTGGAGTGTGCATTAGGCTCAGCTGTTGGGTTCTGGGCTGTGCTCGGGTACATAGGCCTACTGGCTGTCTTTTGCTTTGTGTTAGCTGTCCTAGCTCGGAAATTACCTGATAATTTTAATGAAGCCAAGCTCATCACCTTCAGCATGCTGATATTCTGTGCCGTCTGGATCACCTTTATCCCTGCATATCTCAGCTCTCCTGGGAAATTTACTGTGGCTGTGGAGATATTTGCCATTCTGGCCTCCAGTTTTGGACTAATACTGTGTATATTTGCTCCAAAGTGTTTCATCATATTGGTTAAGCCAGAGAAGAACACCAAGAAACATTTAATGAACAAAAATAAATCCCAAGACATCTGAGGTTTAGAAATAGTTAAGATGGCAACGTACAATTGGACTCTAACTTAACCTTCAAAAGTCCTGTAAAAAGGGTGGCAAATAAGGTTCAAGGTTCCAGCTACAGAATTTCAAATAAATCAAGCCATTTCTCAATCCAAGTGCTGCTAGAATGTATCTACACAAAATGATATTCTCACACATCGAATATGGTTTTACACATTGGTCACTAACAAACATGACAACGCCTAAGCCTATTGAATTATTCTTCAAGAGAGCTATTAAAATATTGGGAAAAAAAGCATTTCATCACTGTAGCATACTGGAAATCACAAAATATTGAGTTTTGAGAATTTAAATTTTTTTAATTATGCCTGTTTTGTATAAGGCTATACATCATGTGCCACGCTCCCACTAAATAATTTCTTTCAAAGAATAGAGAGTGGTGGTAGTACAAGGGCCTCCAACAAAGGTGACTGTGTAATACATTTTAGGAGCACCACATGTTGACCATAGACTGTATTCTAATGGACAGCGTATCAGCGAAGTGCTGCAAATGAGGAAGTGCCTTAAACCTACATTCTGTCTGATTTCTAGCAGAGGGCGACAAGTGCGGTTGCAAAAGGAGGTTGGTTTCTGTATAAGTCTATAAGAAAGTGACCCCTTTCTCACTTGATTTCTTACCTCAGTAACAGGGCTTTAAGTTAACTTTTTTGACAACTTTTTTTTGCCACTGTGGAAGGTGGATTTAAAAATCCACCTGCAACAATCACTTTACCAGCCATTTTTGCCTCATAAAAGGTGAAAAAGAGGAATTGCTGTTTCTCAATATGAGTATCGGTATATCCTGTCCCATTCATGGTAGCCTACTCGTTGACATTGCGCCATCATCAAAAATATTGGGATGTTTTTGTAGTACGGGGGGCCTGCCTTGATTATCCAGCATAAAGGCATAATTTCCTATCCTGGGCTGGAACATATTTGTTTGATAAAGTACTTTTTGGACTTTAAGTTATCATTGCTCCTACATTAATGTAGTTGTCCTTAATTTAGGTCATCCTGTAGATCTCATCTGCGGTCTTTGCTTCTCACTCCCGTTTGGTTGGTGGCTGCCCACGTGGGACTGCTGGGATTATCGTGAGCAATGAAAATGCAATAGGGGGCCCCGGCTGTCAATCAATGTCTTCCAGTGATGCAGGCCCTTGATTGGTCTGGGCCCTTAAGCAACTGCGTACCCAGTTTACTGATAGTTACGTGTCTGAATCACTCAATTCTCATTGGCTACCTGCCAATGTGGCAGGTTTTAATTTCAAGCGCTGCTCAGTAAACATTTTTATAATGAATTTATGGTCTTAATCGTTACTTTTAAAAATGCAGAATGATGCTCATTTTTTGAAATTATGGTCTCATTGATTTTTAAATTGACGATAAAGCGGGGGGTTTAGGGCGTGGCTATGATGTAATTGCCAATGAAAGTCTGTAACGTAACATAGAGTGCAAGCAGCTCCTCCTCCCTCCCTCTCGTCTAAAATCTTCACAACCAGGATGGCTGCGCCCATAATGGCAAACTCAGCAACTCATAGCAGATCTTCCCATACCAATGGGTGACATCAAACATGCGCTGTCCATTAATATACAGTCAATGATTTGCACAAACTGTTTTGTCAGTAAAGGGAAATAAATATTGGAATAGCACATACATACATTAATTTAAAAACTCATTTCAATTTCTGACTGTTAGAAAACCAAAGCTGCACTCACTTTTAACTTCCTCACTCATGTCATTATGTGTGACAATCACATGTTCTGTTGTATTTTGTCTTGACTCTCAAACTACGAGGGTGTTGCATGCACGTTTTCATGCAATGTTTTTCTTTTTTATGTATCTACCTTGGGACAATAGATGAAAATAGCTAAGGTGCTGACTCTAGCATATTTACATTGTGTTCTTGTATTGATGTCCATTAATATGCACTGTCCCTATCTACACAAACAACTAAATAAAAACAATATAGAGTTTTTACTAAGCACATCTAACAGTCTTCATCTTTTTGATTTTAAATCGTTTTTCTTTTTACATTCAATAATTTCTGTTTTTTTTGTGATCTTTCAAAACGGTGTTCAGAGCAACAGAATAGTTATGTTTAATAAGCAAGGGAAGACCTCAATGTCTAAATATTTAAACTGCTTAACAATGGGGATGTTGGCAGAGATGGCTAAGTTACGGGAATAATCATTTAAATTAAGTAGTGCAGACTTTGACCAGTTAATATTAAAGCCTCATAAGCTTCCATGCTCCTCGCATAATGATAGGTGAGGAAGAGAATGAGGGGGGTGTTAAAAAACAAAACATCATCTGCAAATAATGATAGATGATGCTGTGTATTACAAATGCATATTGCTGACACCATAATCAATTGTAAAATGGCTTGAGCAAGCGGCACTAGAGAAATGACAAATAATGCAGGACTCAATGGGCAACCTTGGCGGGAGGATCTAGAAACTGGAAATAAAGAGGAGGAAGTGCATCTGGTTAGGATTCAGGCTGAAGGATACAAAGCTTTAATCATACCAATAAAAGTTTTAATAAAGCCCATCACCTCTTAGACTGACCATAAAAATGGCCACCTAAGTCTGTCAAATGCTTTCATTGTGTCATGAGAAAGAAGTGCCATTCGTGTCTTACTGTCCTCTGCCTCATCAACAATGTGGGGAAGGTGTCTAAAATTATCTGCGGCTAATCTCATTTTTATGAATCCTGTTTGGTTGGAGTTCACTAACTTTGGCATATGAGACTCCAAAAACGGGCTATGAGCTTTGCAAAGATTTTTATGTCAGCATTAAGCAGACTCAGAGGTCAATAGCAAGGATCCTTATGCTTTTTCTAGAGTAAAGAAATTAAGGCTGTGTTAACATCCATTGAGAAGTCACCCTTTCCAATAGAGGTTAATCATGTCAAGAAGGGCCCACCTGTTCCCAAAAAGTTGCATGAAATTCAGGGGGAATCCCATCAAAGCCATGTGATTTTCCTCCTGTACATATTCTGTACTTCCACCCTTTATTAATAGTAATCAGTTTGTCCAAGCTAGTTGATTATTCTGCTTATAATTGAGGCAAGTCAAGCTGATTTAACTAGCTGTCACAGTGGTCCACGTTCAACAGGCAGTTGTTTCAGTCCTGATCCTCCTCCACGACGCCCTCCGTGACAGAATCCGATGCGTCGGCTCTCCCCGCCACAGCAGGTGGACGGGGCTCAGCCCCGTTCACATAGTCCTCAGCATACCCAGCGGGAGGTAAAAGCTTTGGATTGGGTGCCTTCCCTGATCTTCATCTGAATTCATGGCTCGATAAAAAGCCTGCCATCTTTTTACCATGTAGTTGCAGTAATTCGGGAGAAGCAAATTTTCCTCAATGATGAGCGGGGATTTCCGTGCAGCAAGCATGTTGAAAATCAGCATAATAATCTCATAATCTCTATCTGAACATTTGCTTTCGGGAGCCACTTTGGCAGCAAGCGTGAGAGATACTAGATAGCATTAGCACCTTCTAGCCCCTCTTTCAGCCCGGAAGTTGCGAAAGTTGCAGCTTCGGTTTCTGTCCTCCATATCTGCTAGCTTCACCTTCAGTTCCCCAAAAGCGTGACCACAGCTGTCCAGAATATTTGAGCTGCTTTCCACGGTAGCTTTTAGGTCGATCATGTCTAATCTGATAGAGCCAAGGCTTGCGTTCAGAGATGCTAGTTGAGCATGGTTAGCAGTTAGCTTCTTATCGTTGACTGGATCTGAGAAAAGCGTGGCTCAAGGTAGCTTTTCTGTTTCTCCAATAATAGCATCAGTATTGCTGCATTGTGCCATTCCTTTGACTGCTATTCCGCCTTAAATAACTATATCAAGCATACAGTGGTAGAATACCGGAGTAGGAACCATAAAAAACTATTTGGCAAAATTGGGAGCTTCGCCTCAAGCCACCATCTCCATCCAGCTGATCACGTGACTCAATATTTTCTTGTTTTTACCAACAGTATTTTATCATGGGCTGAAAATGTGAACACAAAAGTCCAAATTTAAAACATATTTATTTTTGTTTCTTTCCCTTTTATGAAATAGTTTCAATTTCAATAATATTTGAATTATACAATATGTATAACAAATGTGCAGCTTTAATAGGTCCTCTGTTTTAATCCATTATTAAAGAACTATTGCATTACTGCAGGAATAGGTCTCTCTACACTATTATCCCGAATTAGTTTACTTAACTAGAAATTTGTGTTGAAACCCATTACCTTACATTTTTACACAAGGTGAAACTTAACAGGTTAAGTTGTATTAACGCAAGTTTATGCAGTAAACAAAATCATTATTAAACAAATTATTGGTTTCTGGAGTCATGTTGTTTAAAATAAGTATATTAAGTTAAACATTCAAAGAAATATAAATCACTGTTAACAGTGATTTATATTTCTTATATAGAGAATTAGTTGATATACAAATTGTTTGTACTTCACGTCAGTATGATTTTAAAAATAAAATTTTCCATGGAACAGAAAGGAAACAAATCTACATTTACATGCTCCAATAAGTTAAAGTTATTAAAACGTCCATTATTATTACTACATCATTACAAATGCAAAAATGGACAAAAAAACGTTCAGTACATATATGTTTTTTTTCCCCATGAGCCTTTGCATTGCTTCAGCCAGAACAGTTCAAGTGACCACACCCTTTCCATACAGACATTTAACATCCATGGTTATCTCTGCTTACTGTAATATGATCTGTGCACTGCATACTTTAGCTGATTATAACAAACAACTAATGGGATTTAGTAAACAATATGATGTTTAACAAAACATGTAAGAATAACTAGTGACCACTTTCTTGCATTCTACCAACTGCAGCTCTAATGCAGATTATATTGTACATGCAGCCCACAGAAAAGAATGAGACTAGATGAGGCCATCCTCTCTGTGATTAAAAATCATTAAAATGAGGAAAGTTTTTGTCTAAACATCATAACATACATGCAGTATGCACACATGATGTGGAGATAGTTGCAATTCTGGCCTCCAGTTTTAAAATAATACTGTGTATATTTGGACAAATTAAGAAATATATTTTAACTCTGTTTTAAAGCTTTAGAAAATCTAGCCATGATGGGAGACTTAGGTCAATCAAAGGTCATTTCAGTGGGACAGATTGTTCATATTGACTGTTCTGCAGATGCATTGCCCGTGCAACAGAAAGGGGAGGAGGGCTGCGGAAAGAGGTCTCTACTTCAATTTCTGCCATTTTTCTTGCATTCTATGCAGATCATATTGTACATGCAGCCCACAGAAAAGACTTAGACATGAGTTAATCAAACGCCCATGGATAAGGCCATCCTCTCTCTGATGTACAGTAAGATGACGTACAGTAGAAGGAGGGAAGCTTTTGTCTTAAAATCTATAAAACACATGCAGTATGCCCACATGCTGACAGTTGAGGGATGGAGATCTCTGCTCTCTGTATTGGTCTGATCCTGTCTCTGGGTTTGTGTGGGCTGAACTCACCTCTTGCCCTGAATGGTTCTGGGGATGGTGTTAAACAAAGGGCTGGGCTTACAGAGGATAGGACTGGTGCTGGGGTCAGCTCTCAGACTTCATCTGTGAAATGTAAGCTCCAGGGTACCACTCGTCTCCCTGTGTTCTCAACGGATGGTGACTACGTTATTGGGGGTGTTTTCTCCATACACCAATATGTTTACACGGTGAAGAATAACTACGGCAACATGCCTGAGCCGCTAAGATGCACAGGGAGGTTAGTAAAATTAAAAAGTGGGGGATAAGATTTTAGACTTTTTAGGAAAAGAAATGTTTTGATTTGTATGATGTGCACAATAATGTTGGAAAGGTTTTGTAAAGATTGAAACGTTCATTAAGTGCCAAAACACTATTTGGCCATAAAAAGATAACATGACATAAAATAAAAATAAGATCAACCTTTTTTGATCCCTTAGAGGGGAAATTCAAGTGTTGTATGAAATGCAAGTAATGTATTCATTAAATAGTAGAGAATATTAGAATAGTACATTAAATAGTAAATTAATGTTTTTTTTTTTTAATATTTCTTAAATGAAAATGAATGTTTAACAAAAGATTAACAAACATTTACCAAACAAATACATACTTTAGATTTAGTTACCTTTGCATTAAGATTCTTGTGAATGTTGGACTGATATCTAATCCTGTGTTTTTTATATGTGTGAAGTGTAATATTCAAATAGTGACACAGTGTCTGTTTGCAGCATTAACACCCATGAACGGCCCTTTTTCAGTTCTCCCAAATCATGCATTTCTGTTAAATTTGTGAATTGTTAAATTCAAACAGTGACTTCTGTGTCTGTGTGCAGCATTAACACCCGTGAACTGCGCTTCTCACGTGCAATGATCTTTGCCATCGAGGAGATAAACAACAGCACGGAGCTGCTGCCAGGAATCAAACTCGGTTATCAGATCTATGACTCGTGCGCCTCCGTGACCGTGGCGGTGCATGTGGCATTCCAGCTTTCAAATGGCCTGGACCCGGTGTTTTACACCGGTGACAATTGCTCACAATCTGGTATGGTGATGGCTGTCGTTGGTGAGACTGGGTCCATGCCGTCCATCAGCATGTCACGCATCATCGGGCCCTTTAACATCCCTCAAGTAAGTATTTTGAATTGCTGTGAAACTTTTTGTAATTTAGACCTGTGCTGTTTTTTTCCTGTCCCGAGAAATAATAACGTTTTGTTAATGTTTTTTTTTAGGTGAGCCACTTTGCCACTTGTGCATGTCTGTCCAATAAGCAGCAGTACCCAAATTTCTTCAGAACCGTCCCTAGTGATCAGTTCCAGGCTGACGCGCTGGCCAAGCTGGTAAAACACTTTGGCTGGACTTGGATAGGTGCTGTCCGGTCAGATTCAGACTATGGCAATAATGGTATGGCGTCTTTCCTGAACGCAGTACGCAAAGAGGGGATCTGTGTGGAATACTCTGAATCTTTCCATCGGACCAACCCACGTAGCAGGATCCAGAGAGTAGCTGAAGTTATCCGCAGGTTTGATGTTCCTTGTGCCTACACTGACAGTATAAGATTGAAGATATTTTTATTACCTCAGTGGAAAATTAGAAATATATTTATTTTTCATCCTGTTTATGTATTACTGGTGTTATTATAACAAATGGTTCGTCAGACCAAATACAAAAGTGTCCTATCTTGATATATATTTAAAAACTTGTTTCTTCAGGTCGACAGCTATGGTTGTTGTTGCATTTGTAGCCTTGGGAGACATTAGGATCTTGCTGGAGGAGCTGTCGCTCAAGCCGTCTCCACCTCGCCAGTGGATAGGCAGTGAAGCCTGGGTAACAGACCCAGAATTGCTGAGGTTCAGCTTCTGTGCTGGAGCCATCGGATTTGGTATTGAGCGATCGGTCATCCCAGGTCTGAGAGACTTCTTGCTGGATCTCTCTCTATCTAAAGTGGCTGCCTCTCCAGTGCTTACTGAGTTCTGGGAAGGTGCATTCAACTGCAGGCTGGGGAAAAGTGAGAATGTTTCTCAGATTTTTAGCATAGGACTGACAGTAGGACTTTTTTGGTTGTGTTGTGTTGTTTTTTTGGATGTCTATCTGAGCGGATTGTCCTGTGTTAAAGACTGTGCCGCTGCTTTAAGACCAAACCCCAGATTGACAGGGAAATTACCAATTTTGATCAAAGACATGAGATCGACAAAAGGTGCATTTCATCTCTGTAAATAAACTCACTTTTAATGATGATCTTTCAGGACAACTGTGCGCACTCTGCATTCTTGTAGAGGATTATGTATGTACTATGCTGCAGTGATTTCATAATGTCAACACTGAAGTCCTGAACACAAACACACAGTAGACATTCTCCAGTCCACCCAGTTTAAGTAGCCTACTAATCAATTTCTTAAATTGTACTTGAATTTATTCATTAAATTATATAGTGTGAAGTTGTGACAGTGATTAATGATCATTAATACGTTATAAATTTTAAGTTCTTTATTGCAACAGTGAAGTAGTCATTGGCAAAAATAATCTTGATCTTGGGCTCCCTTCGACAATGAACATGTATGAATAGAGAATCATGCCATAAAAATAAGAATCTAAGACATTAAATAGTGCAAAGTTAAAATATATGGGTTAAAATATATGGTATAAAATAAAATATATACAGTGTGTGGTAGACAACATGTACAGTAACTGCAAAAAGAATAAACTGTAATGTCGGGAGGAATGTGGTAAATGTATGCTTAATAGGAAATTGTAAAGTAAACAGGTTAAGTGGCAGTATAAAGTATCATTATCTCAGGAGGTCAGCAGTCTTATGGCCTGTTTGATGAAGTGCAGGAACCAAATGCTGCGTAACAATCTACCAGACGGTTTGTGGCTGAGGTGATTTGGGTCTCTGATAATCCTGTTGGCCTTCTTCCTGCACCACTGCGGGTTAGAGTTCCTCCTTAAAACAGGTCAAGACAGTATTTAAAAGGAAATACATGTTTGGCTTTTACAAATTTGACTTATATTCTGATGACTTTTTGTGTGTTGGTTTACATTAAGGTTGAAATAAATATGACTGACACAAACTGAAACAGCCACTATTTTAAAAAAAGAAAAGAAACGTAGGCAAAACAATGCTTTATGACGTAATGAATTTAAAACTAATAATTAAAATGCAACAATATAGCTATGTGAGTTTCTACAAGGCATAATTAAAAGGTTAAATGGAATAAAAAAACAGTAAACACAAAGAAAGAATGATAATTTAAATGCTAAAAAACACATTTCTCTTTCTCTGTGTTTTTAGGTGAAGTCACAAACAAGAGAGTGTGTGATGGAAGTGAAGACATAAAGACGCTCCAGAGCCCGTACACTGACACATCTCAGCTCCGGATCACTAACATGGTATACAAGGCTGTTTATGCAATAGCTCATGCCATTCATAAAGCAGTGTGTCAGGAAACTAATTCTACAACTCAGTGTGACAAATTCACCAGGATAGAATCCAATGAGGTCAGTTTAATATAAGTGAAAACCCCATTGCCCTTTTTTGCTACAATGTACTTTTTATGAAATTAAGCATTGCTGTGATTTCATATTATTTAATTTCTTCTCTTTATTTTATTCTAAAAGGTTCTTACTCAGATGAAAAAAGTAAATTTCTCCCGAAATGGTTATGATGTGTCATTTGATGCCAACGGTGATCCTGTGGCCAGATACGAGCTGGTTAACTGGCAAAAGATTCAGAGTGGCAGTATTAAGTTGGTGACAGTAGGGCACTACGATGCATCACTGCCGGTGGGCCAGAAGTTCAAAGTCAACAGGAACATCACCTGGGTGGACGGTGGCACACAAGTAAGGAGCATGAAAGCAATAAATATATTTAAATAACAATATGGTAATCTTATAGGGTATGATATGTATACGTACATTGAAATCATTTTAAGTCACTGTATATTGCTCATGTCCATACTGGCTTTGATGAGATCCATTCCAAAGTAACAATATTTTCAGTTTGAAATTCATATTTTACAAAAAGCTATTCCGTTGCTGAGCTGTAAAGTGATAGTAATAAAAGAAAAAGGGAATTTGTACAAAAAAGACTAACTTTGAAAGACAACCACTTGATTTGTCTAAGTCAGACTCCTAAAACCTCATTTTGGCTTCAGCTGAACTTTAGAACGAATTTGACACAAAACTTGTGCAAGTATTGTTTTAAAACAGGATTGAAAAGCTTTGAACCACACCTGAACATATGTGAGTTTGTGTGTCTCTATGTGCCAGGTTCCTGTGTCAGTGTGCTCTGACAGCTGTCCTCCAGGAACTCGTAAAGTGCTGCAGAAAGGAAAACCCATCTGCTGTTATGATTGTATACCGTGTCCCGAGGGAGAGATTAGTAATGCTACAGGTATTGTTTTTTCTCCTGTACATAGCCAATGTACTGTGCAAAATCACATAAACATTACAACCACTAGAATATCTTTTGATTTTATTTTTCAGATTCCCCTGATTGTTTCCCTTGCCCCAAGGAGTTCTGGCCTAATGCAGAGAGAGACACTTGTCTCCCCAAACCTGTAGAGTTTCTTTCCTACAACGAGGTCCTAGGAATCATTTTGGCTGCATTCTCAGTTGGTGGCGCCTGTCTGGCCATTATAACAGCGGCTGTGTTCTATCGTCACAGGACATCCCCGATTGTCAGGGCCAACAACTCTGAGCTGAGCTTCCTGCTGCTCTTCTCCCTGACTCTATGTTTCTTATGTTCATTAACTTTCATTGGAGCACCCTCTGAGTGGTCCTGCATGCTGCGCCACACAGCGTTTGGGATCACCTTCGTCCTCTGTATGTCTTGTGTTCTTGGAAAAACAATAGTAGTGTTAATGGCCTTTAGAGCTACACTCCCAGGTAGTAATGTCATGAAATGGTTTGGTCCTCCACAGCAAAGAATGACTGTAGTGTCTTTCACACTTATTCAAGTTTTAATATGTACTATTTGGTTAGGTCTTAGTCCCCCTTTTCCAATGAAAAACCTAACTATATACAAGAAGAGAATCATCCTGGAGTGTGCATTAGGCTCAGCTGTTGGGTTCTGGGCTGTCCTCGGGTACATAGGCCTACTGGCTGTCTTTTGCTTTGTGTTAGCTGTCCTAGCTCGGAAATTACCTGATAATTTTAATGAAGCCAAGCTCATCACCTTCAGCATGCTGATATTCTGTGCAGTCTGGATCACCTTTATCCCTGCATATCTCAGCTCTCCTGGGAAATTTACTGTGGCTGTGGAGATATTTGCCATTCTGGCCTCTAGTTTTGGACTAATACTGTGTATATTTGCTCCAAAGTGTTTCATCATATTGTTTAAGCCAGAAAAGAACACCAAGAAACATTTAATGAACAAAAATCAATCATAAAATACCTAAGGTTTGGAAATACTTAAGATGGCAATTTACAGTATGAAGCTTATGTTGGGCACATCAAACAAAGACTTTCTTTTGTTTTATTGTGAATTAAGTGAATACATGAAGTAAAAATTCACAACACAAAAGTGTGGTTGTTTCTCTTTTAGAAAATAATTTCTATTTCAATAATACTTTAATTTACATATTATTTAAAGGTAGAATATGTAATATATTCACTGTAATAAATACAAAAATGACCCCACTGTTTCATCAGATATTAAGGAAACATGCTAAGTTGAAATGCTATATTTTCTGACAACAATGCTAATGCCAGTATTTTCTCCTTTTGAAATTTCTGCTCTGTGAAAGAATTTCTGTTTGTGTTTTGGCCTTTGTGTTGTTATCAACTGTCCAGTTTGACAACCAGGCCGGGTTGCCAGATATACCTTTAAAAACATAAACTCGACATGCTACAGCTGTAATCATTGGTACTGCCATAAAAGCAGCAAACAACAACAAACAAATAGGATTAACATTGTATGACCCCAGATGTAACAAACCCCGTGTAAATATTGGAGATATAGCTACTTGAAAGATGGAGACAGCTTAGAGCCCAAAAGGACGCCAAGTTGGGTAATTTCCTCCTGAACAAGTAGCTAAGCATTAGCTTCAGGCTTATTTATCACGACTGCAAGGGACGGGCATTTTATGTCATTTCACCATCCGTGTACTCACATTGAATTATATAGCTGGAGTACCCAAGTTGGTTACTCGCAAAAAAAAAGTGAGACACAGCCAGTAAAGTGAACCCGTCTGGTCCTGGCTAACGCCACCATGCTAACCCTGCTAACGTTACCGGAGGACCAGGCAAGCGGGCCACAGCTGTTTACAACGTGTAGCCTGTTTGGCGGCTGTAGCCGTCAACAGTGAGTTATTTTAAGCCGTGAGAGGGGCGGTAAAATGGGAAGAGAGGACGTTGAAATTGCAGTGTGCTTAGTGATTGTTGCCGTACTACTAAGCCAACAAAGTGTGTTCTGTCGGGTGGCAGCCCAGTCTCATGGCAGTTTGTGGAGTGGTTACTTTATTTAATCTATTGATTTATGTACAGGTCACATTAATGTCGTTTTGATTCCGAATGTTGATGTTCTGTATTTCAATGAGAAGCCTATTTCTGATTGATTACGGTAGTTACTGGGGATCGCAACTCGCGTGTGGCAGTTCCTTTTTGTGTTATTCTCTTCCTAATCACAACCATTCCGTTGTTGTGGCCTCCGTGTGGCATTCCATTTCCCCTTAATTGCGTGCCACAGAAGCCGCAGATTGTGCCCCGGCAAGATTTCTTATCACCGTCCCGCATGTGGCATTTCATTTCCCCGTTGTTGCATTCCCCAGAGCTGCCCAGTGTCATGGCAGTTTGTGAAATAGTCACGTTCAAAAATTATGACATGTACATGTGATAAATGAGAAAATTGTGACCTCAATAAATCAAAATAACCTGACCGTTTCACGAATTGGTGTTAGACCATGTTGCGGTTGGATAGGACGGCAAGGTAGTGTTAAGGTAGTGTTATTTTTAGCAGTTCCTACTGTAGTTCTAAGTCTAGGAAGTGTGTCTGTCCGTCAGGTGGAGAGGAACGCAAGCTTGTTGTGTTTTTAGCGGTTCCTACTGTAATTCTATGCCAAAAACGTCTTGCTGTCACTTGGTTACAGAGCTCTGCGTGAACACATGCTTTTAGGTATGTGCTGTGAAGTAATGTCTGTTGTATGAGTTTGCGACAGAACGGAACCAAATGCACGGCTCAGAGAAACAGAATGGTTTATTGGGAATAAATGAGAGAAGTCAGGAAGAGGGGGTGAGAAGAGGCGGGCGCCAGGGCCCGGAGTGAAGGCACGAGGCCTGAGGCTGGGGAAGAAGAGGAAGCTCTGGGTGGATGGGGAGTCCGAGGGCGAGGCACTAGAACCCGAGGAGCAGAGGAATTGATGAGGAAAGGCCGGAAATGGTAGGGAGCAAGAAGCTGAAAGGAGGGGACTGGGTGGTGAGGCCAGCTGACTAGAGATGATGGTTACAGGAACAAACACAAAGAGAGGGATTAGACAAAAGTAAATACAAAGGATTTTCTGAGGAGCTGTAACATCTGTCACCAGGTTGGCTGAAACAATGATCAAGTGAGGATGGTGAGTGGATCCAGGGTTTAAGTACTGGTCTCGATTGGAGCTGATGACTGTCAGGTGAGTACGGCAGGAGACGCAATGATGGGATGACGAGCAGGTGTTGGAAGTCAGCTGGCCAATGCAGGCAGGGAGGGGGAAGGTAAAACAAGGGAGGAAAAACAACAGGAAAACCAAAGCAGGAAACATCATGGGAAACAAAACTGAAAACAAAATAGAAAAAGTCACAGCCAGCCGGACTGGACCATCACAGTCTGGTTATGTGAGACAAGCGTCTAGCAACATTATTGTGGATGCTCCTTCAGCGCGCTTTGGAGGAGGGTCTGGCAAAGCGAGACTATGGATGCTGCGGGCTCAACCTGGCAAACTCCTACAGTATTTTTTAATTTGTACTGCAGTAACTATATTAAACACTAGCTGTCAGTATTGCATATTGCACCTTTAATATGGGGTTAAACTACACAACCCAGTTTAACCCTAGTTTGGGTTCGGGAGGCAGACACCATCTCCGCATTTAAGAGTAGACTTAAGACTTTCCTTTTTGATAAAGTTTATAGTTAGGGCATAGAATTGAATATTGTTAGGGAGTGAGGAGTCGCAGCGTCCGCCTAACCCGGCCCACCTGCTTCTCATCATAGTTGTCAGATCTATCTATCATATAATCAAGAATATAATAAAACTAAAGGGAGACTTGGCATACAGCCCGATCCGGTTGGGGAGAGTTCTAGCCTGACCAGGCTCTTCTCTTTACCTTGTCTCTCCTAGTTATGCTGTAATAGTTTTAGACAGCTGGGGGACTTCCTTTGTCAAACTGAGCTCTTCTCTCTTCTATCTTTCTATCTTTCCATTTACGTGCATCCATGTCCCAGAAATGCTTGTTACTAACCTAGCTCTGGGGAGTCATTCCCCGGAGTCCTTATGTTCTTTTTTCCCCAGCATGTTTCCTTGGATCAGGGAGGCTCCAAAATCAGGGTAGCAGCTGTCGCCATGGTCCTGCTACACGTCCTGCGATGCCGTGTTCATCATGCCACGCTCTGCTGTGCCCTGCTACGTCCTGCTGTGCCTTGTGATGACGCACAGTGCCCTGCTATGCCATGAACTACTACAAAGAACTACTACAAACTACTATTTTTTCTATTTTTGTTATTGCCACTCTTCATTCTAACCCCAACTGGCCCGTCAGACACCGCCTACCAAGAGCCTGGGTCTGTCCGAGGTTTCTGCCTAAAAGGAAGTTTTTCCTCGCCACTGTCACACTGTTGCTTGCTCTGGAGGGAACTACTAGAACTGTTGGGTCCTTGTAAATTCTGGAGTGTAGTCTAGACCTACTCTATCTGGTCTAGACCTACTCTAGCTGTAAAGTGTCTCGAGATAACTCTTGTTATGAATTTATACTATAAATAAAATTGAATTGAAAATTGAATTGAATTAAAGGTGTGTATGTAACTGTAAAAAGGAAAAAAGGTTTAAGGGTACGATACATTTAGGAAGACATCTTGCCTCTGTTTTAAGGCTTTAAAAATCTAGCCATAAGGGCAAACCTTTGTCAATCACAGGTCATTTCAGAGGGATGGAGTGTTCATATTGACTGTTCTGCAGATGCACTGCCCGTGCAACACAGATGGGAAAAGGCCTGCAGAAAGAGGTCTTTAATTCAAATTATATCATTATCATATTTGTTGTTGCATCCTACCCACTGCAGCTTTAATGCAGATTATATTGTACATGATGTCCACAGAAAAGGCTTACACATTATACTTAACCCCTGGAGAAGGACATTGTCTCTCTGATGTACAGTAAGATGACGTACAGTAGAAGGAGGGAACCTATGTCTGAACATCTATAAAACACATTTAGTACGCCCACATCCAGATAGTTGAGGGATGGAGATCTCTGCTCTCTGTATTGGTCTGATCCTGTCTCTGGGTTTGTGTGGGCTGAACGCAGCTCTTGCCCTGAATGGTTCTGTGGATGGTGCTAAACAAAAGGTGGGGCTTACAGTGAAATGTAAGCTCCAGGGTACCACTCGTATACCTGCATTCACAATGGATGGTGACTATGTGATTGGTGGTGTTTTCTCCATACACCACTACATGTCCACAGTGAAGCATAACTACACCACCATGCCTGAGCCACTAAGCTGCACAGGAAGGTTAGTAAGAGGGAGATCTGGGGGATAAGAGGATATTAATCTGTGTGGGGATATAAAGGGTTTGATATGTATAATGTACTTACAATTGTATTGAAAAGGTTTTGTGTAGTATTAAACACTTTAAAAAGTTCAATAATGCAAAATCAGTATTTGACCATGTTACATAATATTAGATAAGATACAGCTTTTTTGTTGTTTCAAATTCCTGCTCTTAACTGACAATATGTGTTTAATAACAGATTTGTACATATTTACTAAAACAATGTAATACTTTATATTTAGTTGACTGTGTGTTGTGAATGTTGGACTGATATCTAATCCTGTGTTTGCACTTCACCTGTATTATGTATTTTTGTAAAAATTGTGAATTGTAGGCTAAAATTCAAACAGTGACTTAAGTGTCTGTGTGCAGCATTACAACCCGTGAACTGCGCTTCTCACGTGCATTGATTTTCGCCATCGAGGAAATAAACAACAGCACGGAGCTGCTGCCAGGAATCAAACTTGGTTATCAGATCTATGACTCGTGCGCCTCGGTGCCCATGGCAGTGCATGTGGCATTCCAGCTTTCAAATAGCCTGGACCCGGTGTTTTACACCGGTGACAATTGCTCACAATCTGGTATGGTGATGGCTGTCGTTGGTGAGACTGGGTCTACGCCAACCATCAGCATGACACGCATCACTGGGCCCTTTAACATCCCTCAAGTAAATATTTTGAATTTCTGGGAATTAACTTTTGTAATAGCCTTTAGACCAGTGCTTTTACCATGTTCTGTTTAATAATTACAATGTTATTTCCCTTCAGGTGAGCCACTTTGCCACTTGTGCATGTCTGTCCAATAAGCAGCAGTACCCAAATTTCTTCAGAACCATCCCTAGTGATCAGTTCCAGGCTGAAGCGCTGGCCAAGCTGGTAAAACACTTTGGCTGGACTTGGATAGGTGCTGTCCGGTCAGATTCAGACTATGGCAATAATGGTATGGCATCTTTCCTGAACGCAGCACGCAAAGAGGGAATCTGTGTGGAATACTCTGAATCTTTCTATCGGACCCACCCACGTAGCAGGTTCCAGAGAGTAGCTGAAGTTATCCGCAGGTTTGATGTTCTCTGTGTTGACACTGACCTGAACACAAAAGCACAACATGTCTGTGAAATAAATATTAGAAATATTATTTATTATCTCAGTGACAAATTGGAAATGTTTTTTTCATCACATTTATTTATTACTATTGTTATGAATATGCTCAGTTAGACCAATTGCAAGTGTCTTATATCCTATTTTTGTGTGTGTTAACTGTCTTCATATCAATTTTGGATCTTTAATGTTTCTCCAGGTCAACAGCTATGGTTGTTGTGGCATTTGCAGCCTTTGGGGACATAAGGCTTCTGCTGGAGGAGCTGTTACTCGAGCCTTCTCCACCTCGCCAGTGGATAGGCAGTGAAGCCTGGGTAACAGACACTGAATTGCTGAGGTTCAGCTTCTGTTCTGGAGCCATCGGATTTGGCATTCAGAAATCCGTCATCCCAGGTCTGAGAGACTTCTTGCTGGATCTCTCTCCATCTGAAGTGGCTGCCTCTCCAGTGCTTACTGAGTTCTGGGAGGATGCATTTAAGTGCAAGCTGGGGAAAAGTGAGAAAGATGTGCTGATTTTTAACATAGGAAAGACACTCAAAGTTTGATTCTTGTGGTTCTTTTTCTGTGTTGTTTTTTGATTCTCTCTGAGTGGAATTTCCTGTGTTAACCCTTGTGTGGTGTTTATATTGTTGTTACACAGCCAATGTCACCGGGTCTGGTGGACCCGCCACTTTATTAGGCTCTTAATTCAATATAGCCATAACAATTTATGTAAAAATACTTAACAGATGTTTACTTCAGCTCAATTACCAATCATGTATGGTTCATATTTGCCATTCACCCCTGTGAGATCACTTTTATGATCATTTGCTAATTTTCGTTTTTTGTGAGAAAAAAAAAAATTCAATTATAAAAAGGAAGACAAATAGATAAATAAATTTGGTGCTTTCTTAGAACTTAATCAGAACAGGTGAAATTGCTTGAACTGTGACAATTTTGTAACTTTGTGTGAGAATAGCAGGTAAAGAAACAAAACATAGTAGCACCTACAATTAAATACACTCAGGTCTTGTGGAATAGTTATGTGTAGGGGGGTGTACCGTGTGCAGTCATTGAATGATTATGTTCTTCACAGAAAATGATCCAAGCTCAATGAGTTTGAGTTGGAAGAAATAATGAATTGCATAGTTTTTCTTTTAGCAAACGTTGACATATTTTATTATAGTGGCAGTGATTTCTGATCATTTATTTGTTTTAATTTATACGTTCTCTATTGTAATATGCAAAACAATCACAGAGACATTGGCAAGAAAATCTAGTCTAGTCAAATGTAATGCTCATTAAATATGTAAAATAGAAAAGAAAATCGTGCAATAAAAATTAGAATTTAAGACAAAAAATATTGTCAAAACATAATGGTTAAATATAATATATATAAATTAAAATGTATATGTGCTGGAAAAAGTGTACAGTAATTGCAAAACAGAATAAACTATTATGTCAGCTGAAATGTAGGAAATGTATGCATAATAAGAGTTTAAAGTATGAAGGTAAAGTGACAGCACAGCGTTCTAGTGATGAGCTGGTAGTTCAGAACCAGATGCTGCTGTTTGGCAGGTTAAATGAAAAAAAAACACAAAAGAAAGAATGATAATTTAAAGGCTAAAAAACATGTGTCCTTGTGTGCTTCAGGTGCCGCCACAGATGAGAGATTATGTGATGGAACTGAAGACATAAAGACGCTCCAGAGCCCGTATACTGACACATCTCAGCTCCGGATCACTAACATGGTATACAAGGCTGTTTATGCAATAGCTCATGCCATTCATAAAGCAGTGTGTCAGGAAACAAATTCTACAACTCAGTGTGACACATTCACCAGGATAGAATCCAAAGAGGTCAGTTGAACATAAATGATGATTATGAATGATGCCCTTTTTTTGCTTTAATTTCTAAAATTAGATATTTGTTTTATTTAACATTAATTAATGGTTCTCCCTCACTGTAGTCCTTTATCTCATCTTGATAGGTTCTTACTCAGCTGAAGAAAGTAAATTTTTCCCAAAATGGTTATGATGTGTCATTTGATGCCAACGGTGATCCTGTGGCCAGATATGAGCTGGTTAACTGGCAAAAAAGTGAAAGTGGCAGTATTGAGATGGTGACAGTAGGGCACTACGATGAATCACTAGCGGTGGGCCAGAAGTTCCAAATCAACAAGAACCTAACCTGGGTGGATGGTGGCACACAGGTAAGGAGCACGAAAGCAATAATGTTACATAAAATATGGTAATCTCAAAGGGTAACTATTATCTTTTTGAAATATCATTTTCCCATGTTTTTTGTGTCTAAGTGACTGATGGAAACAGTAATCTTTGAAGTTGGTCTAGTATTAAGCGAGATCTCTGCAGTTGGCAGCAGCAAAACAAGCCATCCAATTCAATGCATTTTATTATATAGCACATTTTAAAAAACAAAGGTTTACCAAGTGCTGGACAAGAAATAAATATAATAAAACATATATAAACACACAGAACTCATAAAGCAACATATGACCACACAATTGTCATGCTGGGTTAAAAGCCAGGGAATACAAGTGGGTTTTAAGATGGGATTTAAAAGATTTGAGAGTCTCGGCCAATTTGACCTGTGTAGTAGCTCATTCCACAGTTTATGGGGCTGCAGCTGTAAAAGCGCGGTTGCCCCTGGTTTTTAGCCTGGTTTTTGGAGCAACCAACCAAAGTTGATCAGTAGACCTAACTGACCGTGAGGGGGTGTAAACTTGTAAGAGGACTGAGATTAGGCAAGGTGCCAACCCATTCAGTGATTTAAAAACTAACAATAAGATCTTAAAATTAATTTTAAAATGGACCAAGAGCCAGTGTAGCGATGCCAGGACTAGTGTTATATGCTCATGCTTGCAATTTCCGGTTAAAAGACGAGCAGCCAAGTTTTTTACTAACTGTAAGTGTGAGAGAGAGGTTTGGTTAAGGTCAATGTAAAGTGCATTATTGTAGTCCAAACCAGTTAAAATAAAAGCATTAATTATGTGCTCAAATTGCTTACGAGATAAAACAGGTTTAATTTTAGATTCAAGCCTCAAGTGATTGGATTTAACAACATTATTTATCTGTTTATCAAGTTTAAAACCATTGTCTATTTTGACACCCAGATTTGTGACTATGGGTTTCGCATATTGTTGCAGGTAGCCCAGGTCAACAGGAAGGATATTATTGGCCCAACTGGGTCCAAACACAAATTACCTCAGTTGTATCTTTATTTAGATTTAATGTTCGAAGCCATCCAGGCCTTAATATATTTTAAACACTCTAGTAGAGGTATGAGGGCGTTATATTCACCTCTTTTGAGGGGCAAATATATTTGGGATTCGTCCGCATAGAAGAGGTAGGACATGCCATGCTTTCTAATTATGTTTCCTGGGCGGAGATATAAGGAAAAGAGAAGTGGTGCAAGAATTGAGCCCTGTGGAACACCACAAAGAAGGGGGGCAGTAGATGAACCAAAGGCCCCAAGCTTTACTGAAAACCATCTCCAAGACAAATAGGACTTAAACCACTGCAAAACAGTGTTCCCGATACCAACTGTTGTGGAAGTTTCTGTACAGCGAGGGAGGAATTTCAGTGGCAGAAGAGACCTTGTTGAAACAAAATAAAGTCAGGCTGCAAAATGGATTAAAGGTTTTAGAAAGGGTTTAATTATTTTCTCGACAGTTTTCACAATGTACAGTTACAGAGTGGCAACAGTTCTGTGTGCCTTGCACAGCAAATACAGTCCCTTATATTTCCGTGCCCCCAGCAGAAACCATGCATTGTTTGGAAAAACACTCTAATCTTAAACAAAACACTTAATCTCCTCCCTCAGACTGTTGGAGCCAACATATCCCCGTGCATCTGTCTCTAGTGTGTCAAACGTGACTGTGCCAGTCATTCTGTCTTAGAAGACAGAGATTTATCTTGTCTTTAGATTGGTGCCTGGCTCCAACCTAGAACCTGGGACATGGTGACCCCAGCATATCTTCGAAGCACTTGTTTTCCTGTGCATTTGTCCTTAGGGGAGAAATGCAGAGTCACAACATTTTTAGCTGTCTCCAGAACTGGAGGACTTACTGTAGGATATATTTTGGAGACACATATTTCAGCAGCACACTGGAGGATTTACTTATTAATAATAAAACTAATTAATCACTTTAGTAATGAACAATTATCAAAAATAAACCATTGTCTATGTAATTTTTCTATTACACAACACTGTGCTCTATACAAGAGACAAGAACTGAGTGGTCAACTGTATCAAATGCAGCAGTGAGGTCTAAAAGCACTATTGTGGCAGAATTGCCAGAGTCAGTGGTTAATAAGAGGTCATTAAAAACTCTTAAAAGTGCAGTTTCAGTGCTGTGAAATGCTTTAAAACCAGAAGAAAAATCTCAAAAAATTCCATAAAACAAAGCTTTGAGATAGGTCTGTAATTGGATAAAACCAAGGAACAGAGATTTCTTTTTTAATCAGGGGTTCCACAACAGATTTTTTGACAAATGTTGGAATGACAACAGCCGCCAAATTACTATTAATGATTTTTTGGACAGTCGGGCCTATAGTCTCCCTGGCTTCTTGAAAGAGGCGAGGGGGCACATTGTCAGTGGGGCAAATGAGGGTTTTAGTTGAGTGACAATTTCAGTGAGATTTAAAAGTGACAAAGGCTCAAACTGGTTGAGGACAGTTGATCAAGTGCATACTATCGCAGGGTCAACAGTGGGGGATAAGATATGGGCTCTGATAGTGACAACTTTTGCTGTATAGAAGATAATGCTGATGCTGTAATAAGAAAATTTCCCCGTTGTGGGATAAATAAAGTATAATCTAATCTAATCTAATCTAATCTAACCTTGCATAAAAGGAAGTTAAGAAAACTTTCACAGACTTCAAATGAAGCTTCCAGTCAGGAGGATTGTGGAGAGTTTAATAAAGAATCAATAGATTTAAAAAGACCACCACCGCTGGTGAACTTTGAGAATATCATATTATGCATGGCTACATGTAAATGCAAATATTAGTGGAATATTAACTTTCATTAGCCATGTAAATAGCTTAGTTGGAATATTGTCTCTTTTGGAATAAAGGCAAAAAACTTTATATTATGTGCATGTGTAGCTGAGAATAAGCCCCACTATGTAGGGGTGTTATCAGTATAGTTCTGCTCTGGACAACTGGGAGAGTACAAGATCTGGATCCGTACGTCCCAGCACAATTGGCCCCAGTACCTAATTCAGAAAGTATGTATGTATGTTACCTTGTATCTGACTGATCTCCGTGATCGACGTGGGGCAATGACTGTATGGTAGGATGGGCTTCAGGACTCCTATCTCTAACACGGTGACCACCTGATGTGTGATGTGATCCTAAACCGTCTGCACAATCTTCCCCCCTGTATCATATACCTAGCTAGACAGGTGGGACGTCCCTACTCCAGAGCAAAATAAACTCAATATAATTTGCAATAACAACTCTAAGTAATTTATTAATTGATTGACCCTTTAATATGTTGCAATATCAAACCTAGTCCAGTTAAATTTGACCAGTTTCAACTCTACTATTGTAGGAGGTTCAATGTGACAGAACAAAGTATACTTTTCAAAAAAATGTTTCTCATTTTAGACAATCCCTAAAAGTTTTTAAACATATATTCCTCAGAGAGAGAATTAAACACATGCTTGCAGTCAGCAAAAACCAAAGCAAGGCAGGTAGACCCCTTTCGAATCAAATTCAGGTAACACCCCGACCCACTCCCACTTTCAGTAAATTATTAACAGTTTAACAGAACATGAAAATTATCCTTAAATGTCCAGCAATCAATACGTTCTACCATATTCACATTTGTTTATACTCACTGTCCCTCCAAAGATACAACTTCCTGTCACAGAGCCTATCCTGACAGAAGAAGTCTATTTTCCGTTATCATAAACAGTATTACAGCCTTAACTGCTGACGCTCCCAGTCCACGGTCAAAATAGGGAAAGATAAACCTTACGTCAGTTGCTGGTGTAAAGTAATATACAATAATCTGTGGCGACAGAATATTCAGAACGGTGTGCAAGCAGGTTAAACTAGGGTGAATCGCTGAGATGGCGTATGGATGGCAGGAAAAACCTTACTTTAATATTCATTCACAGGATGACGTTCTCTAAGCTGCGTGTGCAGTCTGTGTTAAGGCGAGGTTTCTCTCCAACTCTATCCAGTTGCAAAAACTCTCCTTCAGAGCTTAACTGGCCACTGAGTATGATTAGACAATGCTCCTTTCCCGGCTCTAACCTTTGACCATCAAGGCCAAGTGAGTAGCGGCCAACATCAGAAGACTCCATTGCTATTGCTAATAGCTTCACTGACCTTCATTCAACTGAGGAACTGTGTCTTAGACTACTCGAACAGACTTGGCCCTTACTTAAAGCTTGTAACTCCCACTTGTTGTACATCCCTTACACAATAGTTTGGATCCTTTTTTATTCCTTTCAAGCGAGAGTGAGGTTCTCCAGTCAACTTTGGCGTACCGTCCTTTTTGCCCCACTTCCCTTACACTGGAAAAGCTATCCAATGACCTCCAATCTTTACTCCTGAATTGTGAAACACCTGTCACAAATGATATGGGGCATCTCTGCTATCTTTGCTATCTATACCGTTACACAACATAGTCATTGTTGAACTTCGTAGTGGTACGTGGTGGTATCCAGCTGTCCTCACAGAAACTGATGTATGACGTAACAGCATTAGTTACTAGCAGGTCTGGAAACATCCTAGTTGGTACAGTCCAAACACGTCTGAAGATCCACCACAGCTTCAAGGTCCACTTCTCAGATATCCTTTAAAAATTTTTAGTTTCTGCCTGTATGAGGGAATCAGGTGGACCATGGTATGGTCTGAGTTTCCCAGTGCATCACTGTAAATATGTTACCTCTTCTCCTCCATTGTTTCACTGCATGGGCCACGGTGAGCACACCTTTGACAAGAATGTCCAATAAATCCATGGAAGACAAGAGAAAAGGGGGAACTAAGTATGATGGTATTGTTTCCTTGATGTCTATGACTATCTCTGGTAAAAGAACTTCAGGAATTGCAGAAGAAAACAAAACAAGTGCGGCGCCATCTTCGCCCCAATTTCCACAGGATGCGGAATGGCTGCGGAGCCGCTCCAAAATGGCGTTGGAGTAATTGGGTTTCCATTAAAGTCAATGCGTGTACTTCCAAAGGATGCGGAACGGCTGAGGAACGGCTGCAGATACGCAGAACTTCTATTTTTGCCGGATGCCGGAGAGCTTCCGCAGCAATTCAGAACACAGCAGATAGTGAGGGACAGGAAGTCGAGCAAAGAAACAAATAAAACATCCGGTTAATTTTCAAAATAAAATAGAGCATGCTCACGGCGGATCATATTTCCCTGCAGTACACCTTGAAAACACAGCACAGAGTTGTTTCCTCTCTACTCATCTGGATGGAAACAAACTGTTGTTGGTTTTGTAGTTCTATTCTACATGAATTTGCGAGATCTTGTGGGTACTCGAGACTTCAGCTGTCAGTCATGGCCGCAACCGTTCCACAACAAATCTCGTGGGTGTAGTCAGACGGCGGAGCATGGAGTGGACACGCAGTGGAGCCGATCCGCAGCCGTTCTTCATCCTGTGGAAACTGGGGCTTATGTAAGACTATAAATTTGAAAAACAACCACTTGACTCAAATCACTGAAGCCTCATTTTAGCTTCAGTTGAACTTTTGAACACAGTTACTTCAACAATACATATATTGAAACATAAGTATTTTTTAAGGAAATGAAAAGGTTTTGTAGCATTTGTTTGTCTCTATGTGCCAGGTTCCTGTGTCAGTGTGCTCTGACAGCTGTCCTCCAGGAACTCGTAAAGTGCTGCAGAAAGGAAAACCCATCTGTTGTTATGATTGTATACCGTGTCCTGAGGGAGAGATTAGTAATGTTACAGGTATTTTCTTCTCCTCACACATAGGCAATGTACTGTACAATGACAAATATACAGTAAAACTGCTCAAAGCCTTTTTGTTTTATTTTTCAGATTCCCCTGATTGTTTCCCTTGCCCCAAGGAGTTCTGGCCTAATGCAGAGAGAGACACTTGTCTCCCCAAGCCTGTAGAGTTTCTTTCCTACAACGAGGTCCTAGGAATCATCCTGGCTGCATTCTCAGTTGGTGGCGCCTGTCTGGCCATTATAACAGCGGCTGTGTTCTATCGTCACAGGACATCCCCGATTGTCAGGGCCAACAACTCTGAGCTGAGCTTCCTGCTGCTCTTCTCCCTGACTCTATGTTTCTTATGTTCATTAACTTTCATTGGAGCACCCTCTGAGTGGTCCTGCATGCTGCGCCACACAGCGTTTGGGATCACCTTCGTCCTCTGTATGTCTTGTGTTCTTGGAAAAACAATAGTAGTGTTAATGGCCTTTAGAGCTACACTCCCAGGTAGTAATGTCATGAAATGGTTTGGTCCTCCACAACAAAGAATGACTGTAGTGTCTTTCACGTTTATTCAAGTTTTAATATGTACTATTTGGTTGGGTCTTAGTCCCCCTTTTCCAATGAAAAACCTAACTATATACAAGAAGATAATCATCCTGGAGTGTGCATTAGGCTCAGCTGTTGGGTTCTGGGCTGTGCTCGGGTACATAGGCCTACTGGCTGTCTTTTGCTTTGTATTAGCGGTCCTAGCTCGGAAATTACCTGATAATTTTAATGAAGCCAAGCTCATCACCTTCAGCATGCTGATATTCTGTGCAGTCTGGATCACCTTTATCCCTGCATATCTCAGCTCTCCTGGGAAATTTACTGTGGCTGTGGAGATATTTGCCATTCTGGCCTCCAGTTTTGGACTAATACTGTGTATATTTGCTCCAAAGTGTTTCATCATATTGTTTATGCCAGAAAGAACACCAAGAAACATTTAATGAACAAAAATCAATCCTAAAACATCTCAGACTTGGAAATAATAGAGCTTATAATGAGTACATCCAACACTTGTTTTTTTTGGTGAATGTAATATGTATTTAATATGTTTTCAACTTATTTTACAAATATTCTTTTTTCATGGGCTGGAAATTTTAAATTGAAATGAATAAATGAAGTCAAAATTAACAAGATAAATGCGTGGGCCTTTCTCTTTCATGACATTTTATTACAATAATGTTTCCATATACACATTATTTAATATGGGATTAAACCACACAACCCATTAAAGTTGTTTATTATTAGGAGTAACTGTAGTATCAGATAAAAAAACAAATAAAAAAGGTTTAAGGGTAGGACAAACTTAGGAAGCTATCTTGACTCTGTTTTTAGGCTTTAGAAAATCTAGCCATAAGGGGAAACTTTGGTTAATCACAGGTCATGTTAGAGAGACAGAGCGTTCATATTCACTTTTCTGCAGATGCATTGTCCGTGCAACAGAGAGGGGAGAAGGAGGGCTGCAGAAAGAGGTCTCTAGTTCAAATTCTGGCAGTTTTATTGTTGCATTCTCCAGCTGAAATGCAGATTGAATTGTACATGCAGCCCACAGGAAAGAATTATGCGATGTACAGTAAGATGACGTACAGTAAAAGGAGGGGAGCTTTTGTCTTAAAATCTATAAAACACATGTAGCATGCCCACATGCTGACAGTTGAGGGATGGAGATCTCTGCTCTCTGTATTGGTCTGATCCTGTCTCTGGGTTTGTGTGGGCTGAACTCAGCTATTGCTTTGAATGGTTCTGGGGATGGTGTTAAACAAAGGGCTGGGCTTACAGAGGATAGGACTGGTGCTGGGGTCAGCTCTCAGGCTTCATCTGTGAAATGTAAGCTCCAGGGTACCACTCGTCTCCCTGCGTTCTCAATGGAAGGTGACTACATTATTGGTGGTGTTTTCTCCATACACCACAACATACACACAGTGAATCATAACTACACCACCATGCCTGAGCCACTAAGATGCACAGGGAGGTTAGTAAGAGGGAGAAGTGGGGGATAAGAGGATGTTAGACTGTGTGAAAAAAGATATGTTTTGGCTTGTATGATCTGTGTGGACTGTTGTCTAACATTGTCAAGTTAAAAAAGTTCATTCATTGTCAAATAAAAATTAGTTAATTAAAACCTTTAATTATCTCCAGGGGGAAAATGCAGGTGTTCTGTAAACTGCATTATATTGTCTTTTCCAAAAGGTACAGAGTAGTAAATATATGAAAAAAAGATTTTTTAATATTTTTTTACTGAAAATATAGGTCTGTTTAACAAGTGAGTTGACTTATATACCAAACTATTTAATACTAAAGATTTAGTTGACTCTGTACTTTAAGATTCTTTTGAATGTTGGACTGATATCTAATCCTCTGTTTTTTATATTTCTGTTAAATTTGTGAATTGTAAAATTAAAATAGTGACTTCAGTGTCTGTGTGCAGCATTGACTCTTATGAAGTGCACTTATCACGTGCAATGATCTATGCCATCGAGGACATAAACAACAGCACGGAGCTGCTGCCAGGAATCAAACTTGGTTATCAGATCTATGACTCGTGCGGCTCGGTGCCCGTGGCGGTGCATGTGGCATTCCAGCTTTCAAATAGCCTGGACCCGGTGTTTGACACCGCTGACAATTGCTCACATTCTGGTATGGTGATGGCTGTCGTTGGTGAGTCTGGGTCCTCTTCATCCATCAGCATATCACGCATCATCGGGCCCTTTAACATCCCTCAAGTAAATATTCAGAGTTACTGAGAAACTTTTTGTAATAGCCTTTAGACCAGTGCTTTTACCATGTTCTGTTTAATTATTACAATGTTATTTCCCTTCAGGTGAGCCACTTTGCCACTTGTGCATGTCTGTCCAATAAGCAGCAGTACCCAAATTTCTTCAGAACCATCCCTAGTGATCAGTTCCAGGCTGAAGCGCTGGCCAAGCTGGTAAAACACTTTGGCTGGACTTGGATAGGTGCTGTCCGGTCAAATTCAGACTATGGCAATAATGGTATGGCGTCTTTCCTGGATGCCGCACAAAGAGGGGATCTGTGTGGAATACTCTGAATCTTTCCATTGGACCAACCCACGTAGCAGGTTCCAGAGAGTAGCTGACGTTATCCGCAGGTATGATGTTCCCTGTGTTGACACTGACCAGCACACAAAAGCACAATAAAAATGTTAAGTTGGAAGATTGTTATTACCTCATTGCAAAATGGAAATGTTCAGTTACAAATCAAATGTTTATTTCTCTTATGTTCAATATTGTAATAAAAATTGTCTGTCAGACCAACTACTAAAGTATCCTATATGTCATGTTTGTTGGAATTACTATCGCAATATCAATTTTAAAAACCTAAATGTTTCTTCAGGTCGACAGCTATGGTTGTTGTTGCATTTGCAGCCTTTGAAGATGTCAGGATTCTGCTGGAGGAGCTGTCACTTGAGCCTTCTCCACCTCGCCAGTGGATAGGCAGTGAATCTTGGGTAACAAACACAGACATGCTGAGGTTCAGCTTCTGTTCTGGAGCCATCGGATTTGGCATTCAGAAATCCGTCATCCCAGGTCTGACAGACTTCTTGCTGGATCTCTCTCCATCTAAAGTGGCTGCCTCTCCAGTGCTTACTGAGTTCTGGGAGGATGCATTCAACTGCAGGCTGGGAAAAAGTGAGAAAGTTGTGCTGATTTTTAACATAGGGCAGACACTCACAGTTGGATTTTTATGGTTATGTTGTGTTGTTTTCTGATTCTCTTTGAGTGGAATTTCCTGTGTTAAAGACTCAGCAGCTGCTTTAAGAACAAACCCCAGATTGACAGGAAAATTACCGATATTGATCAAAGATATGAGGGGGACATACTGTAAGGTGCATCTCAAATCTGTGAATAATCGTACTTGTTATGATGATCTTTCAGGAATAATGTAGGCACTCTGCTGTCTTGGTGAAGATAATGTATAACTTTGCTGCTGTGATTTCACAATGTCAACACTTAAGTCCTGAACACAAGCACACAGTAGACATTCTCCAGGTCTCTAAGCTAATACATTGTCAAAATTGTTACTTACTCTCATGTATTACAGTAAATGTGAAGGTATTATAGTGAAAGTTATTTATGAAATTGAATTTGTTTTCATTTTTAAGTTCTTTATTGTAATATGCATGACAATTACAGAGAAGCAGTTGTTGACAAGGAAAATCTCGATCTCAGGCTCTCTCCAACAATGCTCATTAAATATGTAAAAAAGAAAAGAAAATCGTGTAATAAAAATTGCAATCTAAGACAAAAAATATTGGTAAAAGATATTGGTAAAATAAAACATGTATAAATTTAAATATATATGCTGGACAAAGTGTACAGTAATTGCTTTTAAGAATAAACTCTTATGTTAGCAGACATGTAGTAAATGTATGAGTAAGAAGAAGATTTAAAGTATAAAAGTAAAGTGACAGCGTTGTAGTGATGAGCTCAATAGCTCAGCAGTCTGATGTCCCTGAGCCTGGTAGTTCAGAACCAGATGCTGCTGTTTGGCAGGTTAAATGGAACAAAAAAAGAACAATAAACACAAAGAAAGAATGTTAATTTAAAGGCCAAAAAATTCTGTCTCTGTGTGTTTCAGGTGCCGCCACAGATGAGAGATTATGTGATGGAACTGAAGACATAAAGAAGCTCCAGAGCCCGTACACTGACACATCTCAGCTCCGGATCACTAACATGGTATACAAGGCTGTTTATGCAATAGCTCATGCCATTCATAAAGCAGTGTGTCAGGAAACACATTCTACAACTCAGTGTGACACATTCACCAGGATGGAATCCAAAGAGGTCAGTTAAACATAAACGATTTTTATAAATGATGACCTTTTTTGCTTTAATTTCTGAAATGAGGTATTCATTTTGATTAACATTAATTAATGACTCTCTATCACTGTTTTCCTTTATCTCATCTTGACAGGTTCTTACTGAGCTGAAGAAAGTAAACTTTTCTCGAAATGGTTATGATGTGTCATTTGATGCCAACGGTGATCCTGTGGCCAGATACGAGCTGGTTAACTGGCAAAAAAGTGAAAGTGGCAGTATTGAGATTGTGACAGTAGGGCACTACGATGAATCACTACCGGTGGACCAGAAGTTCCGTATCAACAGGAACATCACCTGGGTGGACGGTGGCACACAGGTAAGGAGCACAAAAGCAATAATGTAACATATTAAAATTTGGTGATCTTGAAGGATATGTGTTTTTGGCCATGTTTGTTAAGTCCATTTTGGGAGTAAAGAAATTTCAAAGTTGCAGTATTTTGAGAGTCCCCCTTTATATTTTCTTTAAAACAAGACTGTCTAAACAATGTAACTTTGAACGACATCCACTTGATTTGTCCAGTTCAGACTCCTGAAGCCTATAAGCTTCAGTTGGATTTTGTCAATTTGGTTACAATGACCAATTTACTTTTTATAACAGATTAAGAAGATTAAGAACACACCTGAATATGTATGAGTTTGTGTGTCTCTATGTGCCAGGTTCCTGTGTCAGTGTGCTCTGACAGCTGTCCTCCAGGAACTCGTAAAGTGCTGCAGAAAGGAAAACCCATCTGCTGTTATGATTGTATACCGTGTCCTGAAGAAGAGATTAGCAATGCCACAGGTATTTGTTTTTCTCCTAATCCATAGCCGATGTACTGTACAAAATCAAATGTAGGCTACATTAACTGCTAAAAGCCCTTTTTTTTCCAGATTCCCCGGATTGTTTCCCTTGCCACAAAGAGTTCTGGCCTAATGCAGAGAGAGACACTTGTCTCCCCAAGCCTGTAGAGTTTCTTTCCTACAACGAGGTCCTAGGAATCATCCTGGCTGCATTCTCAGTTGGTGGCGCCTGTCTGGCCATTATAACAGCGGCTGTGTTCTATCGTCACAGGACATCCCCGATTGTCAGGGCCAACAACTCTGAGCTGAGCTTCCTGCTGCTCTTCTCCCTGACTCTATGTTTCTTATGTTCATTAACTTTCATTGGAGCACCCTCTGAGTGGTCCTGCATGCTGCGCCACACAGCGTTTGGGATCACCTTCGTCCTCTGTATGTCTTGTGTTCTTGGAAAAACAATAGTAGTGTTAATGGCCTTTAGAGCTACACTCCCAGGTAGTAATGTCATGAAATGGTTTGGTCCTCCACAGCAAAGAATGACTGTAGTGTCTTTCACGTTTATTCAAGTTTTAATATGTACTATTTGGTTGGGTCTTAGTCCCCCTTTTCCAATGAAAAACCTAACTATATATAAAAAGAGAATCATCCTGGAGTGTGCATTAGGCTCAGCTTTTGGGTTCTGGGCTGTGCTCGGGTACATAGGCCTACTGGCTGTCTTTTGCTTTGTGTTAGCTGTCCTAGCTCGGAAATTACCTGATAATTTTAATGAAGCCAAGCTCATCACCTTCAGCATGCTGATATTTTGTGCAGTCTGGATCACCTTTATCCCTGCATATCTCAGCTCTCCTGGGAAATTTACTGTGGCTGTGGAGATATTTGCCATTCTGGCCTCCAGTTTTGGACTAATACTGTGTATATTTGCTCCAAAGTGTTTCATCATATTGCTTAAGCCAGAGAAGAACACCAAGAAACATTTAATGAACAAAGTTCCATCCTAAGACATCTGAAGTTTGGGAATAGTTAAGATGGCAAAATACATTATAGAGCACATGTCTAGTGCATCAAACACAAACTTAGTCTTATTGATTTAAAAAAAAAATTGTTTTACATGTTTTAATAGTCATTTTGTAAATGTCCTAATATGGTATTTTGCAAATATTGTTTTACTGGTGGCTCCAAATTTAAGATTAAGTGAATAAAACAAGTACAAATTCACAAGATAAATATGTGTTTCTTTCTCTTTTATTAAATAGTTTATATTTCAATAAGGTTTTTATGTACACATTATTTTCTATGGAATTAAAATGGCTCAAATTAAAAATGTATGACAAAATTGCTACTTTAACTGTCAAATTCTCTCATGAGAGACTTTGGTCTGTTGATCACAATTCATTTCAGAGGGTGTTCACATTGGCATTCTGCAGATGCATTGTCTGTGCAAAAGAATATAATATATTATAATGCCTTTATTGTCATTTTACATGGGTACACAGTAACTGTGCAATGAGATTGAAGCAATCCCATTACAGTGTTGACACAAAAATATCAAAAATATAAAATAAAAAATATAAAGTGTAGGTACTGCAGAGAAAAAAGAGAGGGGGGGAGAATAACTGTATACATTTATATAAAATAGCTTTGAATACACATTGTGTCAAGGTAGATAAGTATTAACAAATAAATAAATATTGCACAGTAATTAAATGAAATTGTTAAATATTAAATATTTCACTGTATGAAACTGCACAGATTCCAGTGTCCTTTGAGGTATCATATAACATTATTGCACAGTTGGAGGGAAGAAGAAAGTCCGGGGGCCGGGGGTGGGCTGTGGAGTGGAGTCAGTGCATATGTGAGTTCAGGGTGGTCATGGCTTTTGGGAACAAATTGTTCTTGAGTCTGTTAGTCCGTGCTCTGATGCACCTGTAGCGCCTCCTGAGGGCAACAGGTCAAACAGATCAGAGCCAGGGTGGGAGCTGTCCTTGGTGATGTTCTCTGCTCTGCTGAGGCAGCGGGAGGTGTAGATGTCCATCAGGAGGGGAGAAGGCAGCCAATGATCTTTTGTACTCACCTTACAACCTTCTGCTGCCTCTCCCTGTCTGCCACGGTTCAGCTGCCGTACCATACTGTGATACAGTAGGTAAGCAGGCTCTCAATGGACGAGCGGTAGAAGGTCAGCAGCATCCGGAAGTAGTTCTGATGCTGCTCCAGGTGGCTCAGCGCATGGTGGAGAGCTACGGCGATGGCATCCTCTTTGGATCTGTTTGCACAGTATGCAAACTGATAGAGGTTCAGATCTGGGGGGAGGTAGTCCTTGATATGTTGGAGAACAAGTCTCTCGAAGACATTCATGATTACCGGGGTGAGGGCCACAGGACGGTAATCATTTAGGCTGGTGCTGAGAGATTTCTTTGGCACTGGGAAGATTGTGGCTGATTTTAAGCAGAGCGGGAAGACTGCCTGGCAGCCTTCCTCGGGTTCACTGCCAGGAGTACTCGTCCAACGTCGTGCCCCTTTACGGTGAGTGGGGTGGTGCAGGAACCAGGTGTGGATGGGGGTAGGGCTGGGGTAGTGCAGGAACACGGTGGGGGTGTAGGCAGGGCTGGGGCAGATGTGATGACTCACAGCGAGCAAAGAAGCAATTAAGCTCAAATCCCCTGATGTTGCATCACAGCCCCTGTAGTTTATGATGTCATGTATGCCCCGCCACACCTCTCGTGTGTTGTTGCTGGACAGGTGGGACTCTATGCTCTTCTTGTGCTGAGAGAATAGATCTCTGCTTCAAATTCTGGCAGTGTTATTGTTGCATTCTACCTACTACTGCTTCAATGCAGCCCACCTAAGAGACAGACATGAGATAATCAAACACCACTGGATGAGGCTGTCCTCTCTTTGATGTACAGTAAAGTGACGTACAGTAGAAGCTTTAAAACACATGCAGTATGCCCACATGCTGACAGTCGTGACATAGGGATGGAGTTCTATTTCATATCGGTTTCACCCTCTAAGACTGACACTATTGGATAGCATCCCTTTGTGCATGCGCAGTCATGAAGATTTTCTTTTTGCGTCCAGCATGGGCCTCAACTACGTCCACCGATACTGCATATAATATGAGCAGACCAGTTGTTCATTTCCTATCTTTCTTCAAGCTAGCAGTGTGAGGACCTCTACTTTCAGCAGTGTTCACCTCTGTATCAGCTGCCAGACTGGCCATGTTCTGCTGTCAAATCTCCACCCTAGCGATTAGTCCTACCTCAGTGCCGCTCACGCCAGCCTGGCACTCACTCCCGATGCCTCTTGTCAGCTCTGTGCCCACCTGCCATCTAAAGAGCTGTACGGTGGGCAAAAGCTTTTCTGGCTTGTTAGGTTGTCAAAGAGGGGATGGCAGCTGGGCAGACCGACGGGACCCTGTCACCACCCTTGGATCTGCCGGAAGAGGACGTCTTTGACAGGCACCGATTGTCCTTCCTCCCCGTATGGAGGATGGGAGGTCGTAACAACAGAGGTTTATGGAATCCTGCTACGGCAACTGTCGCCGTCCCACATCAGAGGCTTTCCCCTGTCTCTCTCCTCCGCAGTGGGCGGGCTCCCTGCCCTCCGCTAGGTTATTGTTGTTTACCTGGGTGAATGCCGAGTAGCATTCCACTGATGGAGGACAGACCCGCCACGGCGGCAGAGCCTGGCCTCCACTCCGCTGCCAACGGCACCCCGCCGTCTCCCCAAAAGTAGGTCCATGCTCGCTTTACTGACCCGTACCAGTGTACTGCCTAGGTGGCTGCAACACTGAACAATATTGTTTGTTGGTAGCATGACTGCTAGCTCTGCTATCTTCGCCATGACCGCTTAACTTTGGTTGTTCCCCTCTGAGGCAGGGGGCAGCCACGGGCTGTACGCAGTAGAGTGGATGTGGTGACTCACCTCCTAGACAACGGCGCTTCGGCGGTACCAAGATGTTGGCTCAAGGAGACGGCGCCTTGCAGCCAAAAACTTAAATAGCCAAACCGCAATAACTACAACCTATGTTAAACCAATGCTACTTAATATGAACTAAGGATAAATAAATCATATAATCATAACTATCTATGAGCATAACTAGTAAAGAAAAGAACACAACAAAAAAATTAAACACTCTGCCACCCCCATGATATAGGGAAATTTGGTACAGTCCAGTTATCCCTTCCCCATTTAAACAGCTTTGGATCAATTGGAGATTCTTTTGTCTTTCAGCCAGTGACCCCCAGCAGCAACTACCCAGGAACTGGTAACTCAAAAAGAAAAGGTAATAATGTCACAGAATGTAACTTAAAGATAATGAACCTGAAATTAGCTAAATTGACAAAGTGGCCTCACTAACCTGTCCTCCTCTGAGTTGGGTATCCCGCACGGTTGACTCAGTTTCAATGAGCCTACTAACACTTAATAATAAAATAATGGCATTGCATCAGTGACTTCAAACTGCTTTTTGTCTGTAATTTGGACTGACAATGAGATGGATGTTTTTTCTTTAACTGGTGTAGCACTGCCACTATTCTCTTGATTTCCACTTTGACATTAGACATCACACAGAACCGTTGGCCAGAGAGTTCAGATTTGACTTGGACTTCTTGCAAAAGTCTTGAGACTTGACGTGAACTTGCCCCTCAAAGATGTGAGACTTAACTTGGACTCAAGCTCAAATACTTGAAACTCGGATTGGACTTCCAAAAAATAACGTGTGAACCTCTTTGGATGTTACACACACATGTAAATAAGGTTTATCTCTTGAAGGGTTATTTCCAGGTGCTGCTAACCGAGCCAGTTTTCTGCTTGTGTTACATACAATGGCCTGTATCAGTTTAAAGTTTTGCTTTTTGGTAGGAAAAATGTGCCAGCCACCTTCCAGCTTACAGTACTTTTTACAGGGACGGTTTTGACTTGACAGTAATAACAAAAGAAAAATGGAATGTGTACTAAAGAGACAGTAACTTTGGAAAATAACCACTTCATTTCTGAATGTACTATTAAAATGTTGATGTATTCTTTTACAAATATACTTTCATAATAGACTGAAAATATAAAACAAAATAATCAAAATTCACAACATTTATATGAAATAATTCCATATATTCAATAAGTCCCTGTATCAGTCTTACTTAATATGCAAATAAACAGCACAGCCCATTCAAGGTGCAAATTTGTTAGGCTTAACTGCAATGAGCTTAGACACAAAAGATGAAAGAGTAGGAAAACCATTTGAAGATGTCTGGTGTTTACATTGAAAGATAGATGGACACGTAATGCAGATTACATTGTACGTGCAGCCAACAAAATATGCTTTGACAATATTCCATCAAACACCAATGGGTGAGGGCATCCTTTGTCTGATGTACAGTCAGCTGATGTACAGTAGTAGGAGGGAAACTTATGTCTTAAAATCTATATAAACCTGTGAAAAGACACAGTAGTCCCATCCAGATATTGAGGGATGGAGATCTCTGCTCTCTGCATCAGCCTGATCCTGTCTCTGGGTTTGTGTGAGCTGAATTCAGATGTCTCCTTGAATGGTTCTGGGGATGATGTTAAACAAAGGGCTGGGCTTACAGAGGATAGGACTGGTGCTGGAGTCAGCTCTCAGACTTCATCTGTGAAATGTAAGCTCCAGGGTACCACTCGTCCCCTTGCATTTGCAATGGATGGTGACTACATTATTGGTGGTGTGTTCTCCATACACCACTACATACACACAGTGAAGCATAACTACACCACCATGCCTGAGCCACTAAGATGCACGGGGAGGTTAGTAAGAAGGAGAAGTGGGGATAAGAGGATGTTACTCTGTGTGGGGATATAATTGTTTAGGTTGTTATGATGTGATTACAATTGTATTATTAAGGTTTTGGATAGAATCAAAAAACTAAAACAAACCTTTTTTCACATATATTTAAAGTAGGGAATATTCACAGTAGAAAATACCAGATATGAAAATAATAGATATGGAAAATTAGATTTTTGTATTTTGGAATTTTAATTGTTAACGTAGACGAAAAATAATGACTACCTTTGATAATTGTGAATGTTGGACTGATCTCTAATCCTGTGTTTTGCATTCAGGTGATAGTTTCTTCTGTTTTATGTATTTTCTGTAGTGAAGTAGTGAATTCTAAATTTGAACAGTGACTTTAGTGTCTGTTTGCAGCATTGACACCCGTCAACTGCGCTTCTCACGTGCAATGATCTTTGCCCTCGAGGAGATAAACAACAGCACGGAGCTGCTGCCAGGAATCAAACTCGGTTATCACATCTATGACTCGTGCGCCTCGGTGCCAGCGATGGTGCATGTGGCATTCCAGCTTTCAAATGGCCTGGACCCGGTGTTTTACACCGGTGACAATTGCTCACATTCTGGTATGGTGACGGCTGTCGTTGGTGAGTCTGGGTCCTCGCCATCCATCAGCATGTCACGCATCATTGGGCCCTTTAACATCCCTCAAGTAAGTATTCAGAAATTCTGGCAAACTCTGTGTAATACAGTACAGTGTTGTTTTGCTGTTCCCGTGAAATTATTGCACTGTTATTTCCCTTCAGGTGAGCTACTTTGCCACTTGTGCATGTCTGTCCAATAAGCAGCAGTACCCAAATTTCTTCAGAACCGTCCCTAGTGATCAGTTCCAGGCTGAAGCGCTGGCCAAGCTGGTAAAACACTTTGGCTGGACTTGGATAGGTGCTGTCCGGTCAGATTCAGACTATGGCAATAATGGTATGGCGTCTTTTCTGGATGCCGCACACAGAGAGGGGATCTGTGTGGAATACTCTGAATCTTTCTATTGGACCAACCCACGTAGCAGGATCCAGAGAGTAGCTGATGTTATCCGCAGGTTTGATGTTCTCTGTGCTTACACTGAACTTCTGCGCACTAAAGCACAATTGTTTAGGCAAATATAAGATGGACTTTATGAATTAATGATATTGTTATCATTGAGACCAAATACAAAAGTATATATAATGTTTGTATGATGATGATGTATGATATGTATCTTGATACACATCTTAAAATGCTAATTTAATATTTTTACTAATGTAGGCCTAATGCAATGCACTATAATTTCTCTCAAGGTCGACAGCTATGGTTGTTGTGGCATTTGCAACATCTGGAGACCTGAGAATTCTGCTGGAGGAGCTGTCGCTTGAGCCTTCTCCACCTCGCCAGTGGATAGGTAGTGAATCCTGGGTAACAAACACAGACATGCTGAGGTTCAGCTTCTGTTCTGGAGCCATCGGATTTGGCATTGAGCGATCCGTCATCCCAGGTCTGAGAGACTTCTTGCTGGATCTCTCTCCATCTAAAGTGGCTGCCTCTCCAGTGCTTACTGAGTTCTGGGAGAATGCATTCAACTGCACGCTGGGAAAAAGTGAGAAAGTTGTATATAGACAGTCTCTAGGCCAGGCTCAATAAAGATTAAATATTGTATTTACTAATGTGTACCAGTTAAAGTCTATAGATCTAATTAGGCTGTTCATTTTAAAACATTTAAAAATCATTTTAAAACATGAAAACAGGTAGTTCATCAAAGGAAAAGGTGTGAATGTTCTTTGCCTTTTTACTATTGTGACCGATTGTCTTATGACTGATTTGTGTTAACGTGAGCTAGTATGCATACTTAAAATAAATAGGCGTTACAAACTGAAAGAGCAACAATAAAAATAAATAAATAAATAGAAAAAGAAATGTTTGCAAAACAATGTTTTGAAATGTAATGTGAAATTAGCATTTTTGATAAAGAAATTACAACAATTTAGATATGAGTTTCTGCAAGCCTTGTTTGGCAGCTTAAGAAAAGCAAAAATTAAATAATAACAATAATAACAATAAATACAAGAAAGAAGAAAGAATGATTATTCTGTCTCTGTGTCTCAGGTGCTGCCACAAATAAGAGATTATGTGATGGAACTGAAGACATAAAGACGCTCCAGAGCCCGTACACTGACACATCTCGTCTCCGGATCACTAACATGGTATACAAGGCTGTTTATGCAATAGCTCATGCCAGTCATAAAGCAGTGTGTCAGGAAACAAATTCTACAATCCAGTGTGACAAATTCACCAGGATAGAGTCCAAAGAGGTCAGTTGAACATGAATGATTATAATAAATGATGCCCTTTTTTCTTTAATTTCTGAAATAAGGTATTCATTTTGATAAACATTAATTAATGGCTCTCCATCACTGTTTTCCTTTATCTCATCTTGACAGGTTCTTACTCAGCTGAAGAAAGTAAACTTTTCTCGAAATGGTTATAATGTGTCATTTGATGCCAACGGTGATCCTGTGGCCAGATACGAGCTGGTTAACTGGCAAAAAAGTGAAAGTGGTAGTGTAGAGATTGTGACAGTAGGGCACTACGATGCATCACTACCGGTGGTCCAGAAGTTCCGTATCAACAGGAACATCATCTGGGTGGATGGTGGCATGCAGGTAAGGAGCACAAAAGCATTAATGTAACATATTAAAATTTGCCGATTTTGAAGGATATGTGTTTTGGTTCATCTTGTTAAGTCCATTTTGACTGTGAAGAAATTCCAAAGTTACAGTATTTTGAAAGTCATCCTTTATATTTTCTTTAAAACGAGACTGTCTAAACAATGTAACTTTGAAAGATATCCTCTTGATTTGTCCAGTTCAGACTCCTGAAGCCTTGTATAAGCTTCACTTGGATTTTGTCAGTTTGGTTACAATGACCAATTTACTTTTTACAATACATATTGACATATGGGTATTGTTTTAAGGCAGACTTGGAACAAATGTGAACCTATCTTTTAATCCCCAGAGTTTAAGAACACACTTGAATATGTATGAGTTTGTGTGTCTCTATGTGCCAGGTTCCTGTGTCAGTGTGCTCTGACAGCTGTCCTCCAGGAACTCGTCAAGTGCTGCAGAAAGGAAAACCCATCTGCTGTTATGATTGCATACCGTGTCCCGAGGGAGAGATTAGTAATGCTACAGGTATTTGTTTTTCTCCTAATCAATAGCCAATGTACAAAATCAAATATAGGCTACATTAACTGCTAAAAGCACTTTTTTTCCAGATTCCCCTGATTGTTTCCCTTGCCCCAAGGAGTTCTGGCCTAATGCAGAGAGAGACACTTGTCTCCCCAAACCTGTAGAGTTTCTTTCCTACAACGAGGTCCTAGGAATCATCCTGGCTGCATTCTCAGTTGGTGGCGCCTGTCTGGCCATTATAACAGCGGCTGTGTTCTATCGTCACAGGACATCCCCGATTGTCAGGGCCAACAACTCTGAGCTGAGCTTCCTGCTGCTCTTCTCCCTGACTCTATGTTTCTTATGTTCATTAACTTTCATTGGAGCACCCTCTGAGTGGTCCTGCATGCTGCGCCACACAGCGTTTGGGATCACCTTCGTCCTCTGTATGTCTTGTGTTCTTGGAAAAACAATAGTAGTGTTAATGGCCTTTAGAGCTACACTCCCAGGTAGTAATGTCATGAAATGGTTTGGTCCTCCACAGCAAAGAATTACAGTAGTGTCTTTCACGTTTATTCAAGTTTTAATATGTACTATTTGGTTAGTTATTAGTCCCCCTTTTCCAATGAAAAATCTAACTATATACAAAAAGAGAATCATTCTGGAGTGTGCATTAGGCTCAGCTGTTGGGTTCTGGGCTGTGCTTGGGTACATAGGCCTACTGGCTGTCTTTTGCTTTGTGTTAGCGGTCCTAGCTCGGAAATTACCTGATAATTTTAATGAAGCCAAGCTCATCACCTTCAGCATGCTGATATTTTGTGCAGTCTGGATCACCTTTATCCCTGCATATCTCAGCTCTCCTGGGAAATTTACTGTGGCTGTGGAGATATTTGCCATTCTGGCCTCCAGTTTTGGACTAATACTGTGTATATTTGCTCCAAAGTGTTTCATCATATTGTTTAAGCCAGAGAAGAACACCAAGAAACATTTAATGAACAAAGTTCCATCCTAAGACATCTTAAGTTTGGTAATAGTTAAGATGGCAACGTACACTATAGAGCACATGTCTAGGGCATCAAACACAAGCTTAATGTTGTTGATTTAAAAAAAAGTTTCTTTTACTTTCAATATTTTCACATTATTTAATAGTAATTTTGTGAATGTCCTAACATGGTATTTTGCTAATATTGTTTCACTGGTGGCTCCAAATTTAAAATTAAGTGAATAAACAAGTACAAATTCACAGGATAAATATGTGTTTCTTTCTCTTTCATGAAATAATTTGTATTTCAATAAGGTTTTTATATACACATTATTTTCTATGAGCTTAAAATGGTTCAAATTAAAAATGTATGACAAAATCGCTACTTGAACAGTCAAATTCTCCTATGAGAGACTTTGGTCGATCACAATTCATTTCAGAGGGTGTTCACATTGGCATTCTGCAAATGCATTGTCTGTGCAAAAGAATAGACTATAATGCCTTTATTGTCATTTTACGCAGGTACACAGTAACTGTGCAATGAGATTGAAGCAATCCCATTACAGTGTTGACATAAAAATATAAAAAAAAGTAAAAAATATAAAGTGTAGAAAAAAGAGAGGGGGGGGAGGCCTGGTGTACAATCTTGAGTACAATCTTGAGTCCAATCTTGAGTCCGGAGAGCAACTGTATACATTTATATAAAATAGCTTTGAATACACATTGTGTGAAAGTATTAACAAATAAATTAATATTGCACAGCAATTAAATGAAATAGTTAAATATTGCAATGTATGAAATTACACAGATTCCAGTGTCCTTTGAGGTATCATATAACATTATCGCACAGTTGGAGGGAAGAAGAAAGTCCGGGGGCCGGGGGTGGGCTGTGGAGTGGAGTCAGTGCATATGTGAGTTCAGGGTGGTTATGGCTTTTGGGAACAAATTGTTCTTGAGTCTGTTAGTCTGTGCTCTGATGCACCTGTAGCGCCTTCCTGAGGGCAATAGGTCAAACAGATCAAAGCCGGGGTGGGAGCTGTCCTTGGTGATGTTCTCTGCTCTGCTGAGGCATCGGGAGGTGTAGATGTCCATCAGGAGGGGAGAGGGCAGCCAATGATCTTTTGTGCTGACCTTAGAACCTTCTGCAACCTCTCTCTGTCTGCCATGGTGCAGCTGCCATACCATAATGTCATACAGTACGTCTGCAGGCTCTCGATGGATGAGCGGTAGAAAGTCAGCAGCAGGTTGGAGTCCAGGTCGTACTTCCTGAGGACCCTCTGGAAGTGTAGTCGCTCCTGGGCCTTCTTGATGACCGCTGTGGTGTTGTCTGTCCAGGCACTCACCGTTGATGTACAGGGGAGCTGGGTCGGTGCTGTTCTTGCTGTTCAAATCCAGGTTGTTCTCCGAACACCAAGCTGCCAAGTTCAGGACCTCCACTCTGTAGGCTGCCTCGTCTCCCTTTGAGATGTGTCCGACCACTGTGTTGTCTTCAGCAAACTTGACAATGAGGTTGTTGTTGTGGGACGGACTGCAGTTGTGGGTGTAGAGACAGTACAGGAGAGGGCTCAGCACGTAGCCCTGTGGGGAGCCGGAACTCAACATGCAAGTAGAGGAGAGGTGGGGGCCCAGTCTCACCGTCTGGAGCCGATTGGTGAGAAAGTCCTTTATCTAGGCACAAGTGAGAGAGGGGAGGCAGAGAGTGACCAGTTTGGAGATGAGAATGTCCGGATGATTGTGTTGAAAGCGGAGCTGTAATCCACAAAGAGCATCCGGACTTAGCCCTGAGTCTCTCTAATTCATTATTACTGCGGTGAGGACCACAGGACAGTAATCATTTAGGCTGGTGATGGAAGATTTCTTTGGCACTGGGAGGTTTGTGACAAATTTTAGGCAGGGTGGGATGACTGCCTTGGCCAGGGAGAGATTGAAGATCCTGGCAAAGATGAGGGCGAGCTGGTGAGTGCACGCCCAAAGCACCTTGCCAGGAACTCCATCTGGGCCGGCAGCCTTCCTTGGGTTCACTGCCAGGAGTACTCGTCCAACGTCGTGCTTCTTTACGGTGAGTGGGGTGGTGCAGGAACCAGGTGTGGATGGGGGTAGGGCTGGGGTAGTGCAGGAACCTGGTGGGGGTGTAGGCAGGGCTGGGGCGGATGTGATGACTCAAAGCGAGCAAAGAAGCAATTAAGCTCAAATCCCCTGATGTTGCACCACAGCCCCTGTAGTTTATGATGTCATGTATGCCCCGCCACACCTCTCGTGTGTTGTTGCTGGACAGGTGGGACTCTATGCTCTTCTTGTGCTGAGAGAATAGATCTCTGCTTCAAATTCTGGCAGTGTTATTGTTGCATTCTACCTACTACCATTTCAATGCAGCCCACCTAAGAGACAGACATGAGATAATCAAACACCACTTGATGAGGCTGTCCTCTCTTTGATGTACAGTAAAGTGACGTACAGTAGAAGCTTAAAAACGCATGCAGTATGCCCACATGCTGACAGTCGTGACATAGGGATGGAGTTCTATTTCATATAGGTTTCACGCTCTAAGAGCTGAAACTATTAGATAGCATCCCTTCGTGCATGCGCAGTCATGAAGACTTTCTTCCTTTTTGCGTCCAGCATGGGCCTCAACTACGTCAACCGATACTGCATATAATATGAGCAGACCATTTGTTCATTTCCCTATCTTTCTTCAAGCTAGTAGTATGAGGACCTCTACTTTCAGTGGTGTTCACCTCTGTATCAGCTGCCAGACTGGCCATGTCCTGCTGTCAAATCTCCACCCCAGCTGTTAGTCCTACCTCAGTGCCGCCCACGTCAGCCTGGCACTCACTCCCGATGCCTCTTGTCAGCTCTGTGCCCGCCTGCCATCTAAAGAGCTTTACGGTGGGCAAAAGATTTTCTGGCTTGTCAGGTTGTCAAGGAGGGGGATGGCAGCTGGGCAGACCGACGGGATCCTGTCAACACCCTTGGATCTGCCGGAAGAGGACGTCTTTGACAGGCACGAGTCCGTTTGTTTGAATCTCTCCTGTTTGTCCCTCCTCCCCGTATGGAGAAAGGTCCCGCCACGGCAGCAGAGCCTGGCCTCCACTCCGCTGCCAACGGACCCTTTATTCCGACAGAAGCCCACACCGCCGTCTCCCCAAAAGCAGGTCCATGCTCGCTTCGCTGACCCGTACAAGTGTACTGACTAGGTTGCTGCAACGCTGAACAATTTTGTTTGTTGGAAGAATGACTGCTAGCTCTGCTATCTTCACCATGACCTCTTAGCATTGGCTGTTCCCTGCTGAGGCGGGGGAAGCCACGGGCTGTACGCAGTGGAGTGGATGTGGTGACTCACCTCCTAGACATCCAAGAGGTACCAAGATGTTGGCTAAAGGAGACGGCGCCTGGCAGGCTGCAGGCTGCGGGCTGCAGTCTGCGCCTCTCCATACCCCGGCTCCAGCTCAACCTACGGCGGCGTGGCCATGAAGCCCGGCGGGCAGCACCCACTTTGCCATTCCGCAAACGCTGATGTGGAACCGGGAACGCACGTCTCACTAGAATTGGGAATATCCTGACGTTTTTGAGGGACACACAGTTCCCATGAAAAACCTTTTTCCCTGTGAGGGACCAAGTTGGCCGACACGAGGGGTGATTTTCAGAAAAATGTAGGTTTCTATTTACAAAACAAAAATGAACTAATGTTCAGAAAACTGAAAGTTCTGGGCCCATAAAAGAGGTCAACCAAACAGAACTTAACTCAGGTAACATAACCACACAGACCTACACAAACTAAACAGACCTAAAAATACTGAGACATGGGGGAAACTCAAATAGTGGCTGATCAGGCCATTCTGACAAGCACATTAAATAGCCAAACCACAATAACTACAACCTATGTTAAACCAATGCTACCTAATATGAACTAAGGATAAATCAATCAAATAATCATAAGTATCTATAAGTATAACTAGTAAACAAAAGAACACAACAAAAAAATTAAACACTCTGCCACCCCCATGATATATGGAAACTTGGTGCAGTCCAGTTATCCCTTCCCCATTTAAACAGCTTCGAATCAATTGGAGGTCCTTTTGTCTTTCAGCCAGTGACCCCCAGCAGCAACTACCCAGGAACTGGTAACTCAAAAAGAAAAGGTAATAATTTCACAGAATGTAACTTAAAGATAATGAACCTGAAATTAGCTAAATTGACAAAGTTAACTAAATGTGTGCACCCAAATAGAAAACTAAGTCAAATAACTAATAAAACTGTTTGTACAACAAACTGGTGTGTCCAGTTATTTATTTTGTATAATGTGTAAAAGGAAGAGTTACCACCGTGAGTTGTGGTTGCTAGTGCCACAATCACATTCTCATTAACAAGGTGTACCTGGTCCACCAAACACTGGGCCGTGTTGACTGTCTTAATTCTTCACACATTTCTGTTACTGTAGTACTATTCACTATTTCATCCATGCATGGCGCACTGTCACCTGCCGTGGAGACGCTGGCCTCACTAACCTCTCCTCCTCTGAGTTGGGTATCCCGCATGGTGGACTCAGTTTCACTGAGCCTACTAACAGTTCATAATGAAAAACTCAAACTCAAACTGCTTTTTGTGTGTAATTTGGACTGATAATGAGATGGATGTTTTTTCTGTAACTGGTGTAGCATTGCCACTATTCTGTTGATTTCCACTTTGACATTAGACATCACACAGAACCGTTGGCCAGAGAGTTCAGATTTGACTTGGACTTATTGCAAAAGACTTGAGACTTGACTTGAACTTGCCCCTAAAAGATATGAGACTTAACTTGGACTAAAGCTCAAATACGTGAGACTCGGATTGGATTTACAAAAAATAACGTGTGAACCTCTCTGGATGTTACACAGACATGTAAGTAAGGTTTATCTCTTAAAGGGTTATTTCCAGGTGCTGCTAACCGAGCCAGTTTTCTGCTTGTGTTACATACAATGGCCTGTATCAGTTTAAAGTTTTGCTTTTTGGTAGGAAAAATGTGCCAGCCACCTTCCAGCGCTTAATGAATTTACCCAGATTAAGGAACACTGTCACTTATATTTTTGATGTGGTTACTTTCAGTGAAACCTAGGATGAACACGTCAGAAAGATAAGGGGGCTGTTTAGGTCTCTGGTGTGCGCTGGCCTGGTCCAGGAGGCCTAGCATTGGCTCCTAGTAATCAAGGGTTGCAAGCATAACTCCTGGAAAAAACGGGAACAAACTGTTACAGGGACGGTTTTGACTTGACAGTAATAACAAAAGAAAAATGGAATGTGTACTAAAGAGACAGTAACTTTGGAAAATATAAAGATGTTGATGTATTCTTTTACAAATATACTTTCATAATAGACTGAAAATATAAAACAAAATAGTCAAAATTCACAACATTTATATGAAATAATTCCCCGTATCCGCCTTATATATGCAAATAAACAGCACAGCTCATTAAAGGTGCACATTTTTTAGGCTTGACTGTAATGAGCTCAAACACAAAAGATGAAAGAGTAGGAAAACAATTTGAAGATGTCTGTTTACATTGAAAGATAGATGGACACGTAATGCAGATTACATTGTACGTGCACTGCAGCCTACAAAATATGCTTTGACAATATTCCATCAAAGACCAATGGCTTAGGGCATCCTTTGTCTGATGTACAGTCAGCTGATGTACAGTAGTAGGAGGGAAGCTTCTGTCTTAAAATCTATATAAACCTGTGAAAAGACACAGTAGTCCCATCCAGATAGTTGAGCGATGGAGATCTCTGCTCTCTGTATTGGTCTGATCCTGTCTCTGGGTTTGTGTGGGCTGAACTCAGATGTCTCCTTGAATGGTTCTGGGGATGGTGTTGAACAAAGGGCTGGGCTTACAGAGGATAGGACTGGTGCTGGAGTCAGTTCTCAGACTTCATCTGTGAAATGTAAGCTCCAGGGTACCACTCGTCCCCCTGCATTTGCAATGGATGGTGACTACATTATTGGTGGTGTTTTCTCCATACACGTCTACATGCACACAGTGAAGCATAACTACACCACCATGCCTGAGCCACTAAGATGCACGGGGAGGTTAGTAAGAAGGAGAAGTGGGGGATAAGAGGATGTTACTCTGTGTGGGGATATAATTGTTTAGATTGGTATGATGTGATGTATTATTAAGGTTTTGGATTAAATCAATCACTAAAACAAACCTTTTTTCACATATATTTACAGTATGTAATATTCACAGTAGAAAATACTAGATATGAAAATACTAGATATGGAAAATTAGATTTTTGTATTTTTTAACATAAGTTTGTTTAATATCTGAATTTTAATTGTTGACCTAGATGAAAAATAATGACTACCTTTGATAAGTGTGAATGTAGGACCTATGTCTAATCCTTTGTTTTGGATTCTGGTGCTAGTTTCTTCCGTTTTATGTATTTTCTGTTAAAGTAATGAATTCTAAATTTGAACAGTGACTTCAGTGTCTGTTTGCAGCATTAACACCCGTCAACTACGCTTCTCACGTGGAATGATTTTTGCCCTCGAGGAGATAAACAACAGCACGGAGCTGCTGCCAGGAATCAAACTCGGTTATCACATCTATGACTCGTGCGCCTCGGTGCCAGCGATGGTGCATGTGGCATTCCAGCTTTCAAATGGCCTAGACCCGGTGTTTTACACCGATGACAATTGCTCACATTCTGGTATGGTGACGGCTGTCGTTGGTGAGTCTGGGTCCACGCCATCCATCAGCATGTCACGCATCATTGGGCCCTTTAACATCCCTCAAGTAAGTATTCAGAATTTCTGGCAAACTCTGTGTAATACAGTACAGTGTTGTTTTGCCTGTCCCGTGAAATTATTGCACTGTTATTTCCCTTCAGGTGAGCCACTTTGCCACTTGTGCATGTCTGTCCAATAAGCAGCAGTACCCAAATTTCTTCAGAACCGTCCCTAGTGATCAGTTCCAGGCTGAAGCGCTGGCCAAGCTGGTAAAACACTTTGGCTGGACTTGGATAGGTGCTGTCCGGTCAGATTCAGACTATGGCAATAATGGTATGACATCTTTTCTGGACGCCGCACACAGAGAGGGGATCTGTGTGGAATACTCTGAATCTTTCTATTGGAACCACCCACGTAGCAGGATCCAGAGAGTAGCTGATGTTATCCGCAGGTTTGATGTTCTCTGTGCTTACACTGAACTTCTGCACACAAAAGCACAATTGTTTAGGCAAATATAAGATGGAAGATGGTTTTATTATATTAGTCCAAATTTGGAAATGTATGTTTTTTTCATACCAGACTTTATGTATTACTCATATTGTTATCAGTGAGACCAAATACTAAAGTATATCTAATGTTTGTATGATGATGATGTATGATATGTATCTTGATACACATCTTAAAATGCTAATTTAATATTTTTACCAAAATAGGCCTAATGAAATGCACTATAATTTCTCTCCAGATCAACAGCTATGGTTGTTGTGGCATTTACATTGCCTGCAGACCTGAGACTTCTGCTGGAGGAGCTGTCGCTTGAGCCTTCTCCACCTCGCCAGTGGATAGGCAGTGAATCCTGGGTAACAAACACAGACATGCTGAGGTTCAGCTTCTGTTCTGGAGCCATCGGATTTGGCATTGAGCGATCCGTCATCCCAGGTCTGAGAGACTTCTTGCTGGATCTCTCTCCATCTAAAGTGGCTGCCTCTCCAGTGCTTACTGAGTTCTGGGAGAATGCATTCAACTGCAGGCTGGGAAAAAGTGAGAAAGTTGTATATAGACAGTCTCTAAGCCAGGCTCAATAAAGATTAAATATTGTATTTACTAATGTGTATCAGTTAAAGTCTACAGATCTAATTAGGCTGTTACTGTATACTGAGAATAATTTTAAAAAATCATTTTAAAACATGAAAACAGGTAGTTCATCAAAGGAAAAGGTGTGAATGTTCTTTGCCTTTTTCTATTGTGACCGATTGTTTTACGACTGATTTGTGTTAACGTGAGCTAGTATGCATAATTAAAATAAATAGGCCTTACAAACTGAAAGAGCAACAATAAAAATAAATAAATAAATACAAAAGGAAATGTCTGCAAAACAATATTTTGAAATGTAATGTGAAATTAGCATTTTTAATAAATAAATTACAACAATATAGATATGAGTTTCTGCAAGCCGTGTTTGGCAGGTTAAGAAAAGCAAAAATTAAATAATAACAATACTAACAATAATAAAAATAAATACAAAAAAGAAGAAAGAGTGATTATTCTGTCTCTGTGTGTTTCAGGTGCCGCCACAGATGAGAGATTATGTGATGGAACTGAAGACATAAAGAAGCTCCAGAGCCCGTACACTGACACATCTCAGCTCCGGATCACTAACATGGTATACAAGGCTGTTTATGCAATAGCTCATGCCATTCATAAAGCAGTGTGTCAGGAAACAAATTCTACAACTCAGTGTGACACATTCACCAGGATAGAATCCAAAGAGGTCAGTTTAACATAAATGATTATTATAAATTATGCCCTCTTTTGCTTTCATTTCTAATATGAGGTATTCATTTTGATTAACATTATTAGTGGCTCTCCATCACTGTTTTCCTTTATCTCATCTTCACAGGTTCTTACTCAGCTGAAGAAAGTAAACTTTTCTCGAAATGGTTATGATGTGTCATTTGATGCCAACGGTGATCCTGTGGCCAGATACGAGCTGGTTAACTGGCAAAAAAGTGAAAGTGGCAGTATTGAGATTGTGACAGTAGGGCACTACGATGCATCACTACCGGTGGACCAGAAGTTCCGTATCAATAGGAACATCACCTGGGTGGTTGGTGGCACACAGGTAAGGAGCACAAAACCAATAATGTAACATATTAAAATTTGCCGATTTTGAAGGGTATGTGTTTTGGTTCATCTTGTTAAGTCCATTTTGGCTGTAAAGAAATTCCAAAGCTACAGTATTTTGAGAGTCCCCCTTTATATTTTCTTTAAAACGAGACTGTCTAAAACATGTGACTTTGAAAGATATCCACTTGATTTGTCCAGTACAGACTCCTGAAGCCTTGTATGAGATTCAGTTGGATACATATATGAACACATATTGACATATGGGTATTGTTTTAAGGAAGACTTGGAACAAATTTGAACCTATCTTTTAATCCCCAGAGTTTAAGAACACACTTGAATATGTATGAGTTTGTTTGTCTCTATGTGCCAGGTTCCTGTGTCAGTGTGCTCTGTCAGCTGTCCTCCAGGAACTCGTAAAGTGCTGCAGAAAGGAAAACCCATCTGCTGTTATGATTGCATACCGTGTCCCGAGGAGAGATTAGCAATGCTACAGGTATTTGTTTTTCTCCTAATCAATAGCCAATGTACAAAATCAAATATAGGCTACATTAACTGCTAAAAGCACTTTTTTTCCAGATTCCCCTGATTGTGTCCCTTGCCCCACGGAGTTCTGGCCTAATGAAGAGAGAGACACTTGTCTCCCCAAACCTGTAGAGTTTCTTTCCTACAACGAGGTCCTAGGAATCATCCTGGCTGCATTCTCAGTTGGTGGCGCCTGTCTGGCCATTATAACAGCGGCTGTGTTCTATCGTCACAGGACATCCCCGATTGTCAGGGCCAACAACTCTGAGCTGAGCTTCCTGCTGCTCTTCTCCCTGACTCTATGTTTCTTATGTTCATTAACTTTCATTGGAGCACCCACTGAGTGGTCCTGCATGCTGCGCCACACAGCGTTTGGGATCACCTTCGTCCTCTGTATTTCTTGTGTTCTTGGAAAAACAATAGTAGTGTTAATGGCCTTTAGAGCTACACTCCCAGGTAGTAATGTCATGAAATGGTTTGGTCCTCCACAGCAAAGAATGACTGTAGTGTCTTTCACGTGTATTCAAGTTTTAATATGTACTGTTTGGTTGGGTCATAGTCCCCTTATCCAATGAAAAACCTAACTGTATACAAGAAGATAATCATCCTGGAGTGTGCATTAGGCTCAGCTGTTGGGTTCTGGGCTGTGCTCGGGTACATAGGCCTACTGGCTGTCTTTTGCTTTGTGTTAGCGGTCCTAGCTCGGAAATTACCTGATAATTTTAATGAAGCCAAGCTCATCACCTTCAGCATGCTGATATTCTGTGCAGTCTGGATCACCTTTATCCCTGCATATCTCAGCTCTCCTGGGAAATTTACTGTGGCTGTGGAGATATTTGCCATTCTGGCCTCCAGTTTTGGATTCATACTGTGTATATTTGCTCCAAAGTGTTTCATCATATTGCTTAAGCCAGAGAAGAACACCAAGAAACATTTAATGAACAAAGTTCCATCCTAAGCCATCTGAAGTTTGGGAATAGTTAAGATGGCAACGTACACTATAGAGCACATGTCTAGAGCATCAAACACAAGCTTAGTGTTGTTGATTTAAAAAAAAAAGTTTCTTTTTACTTTCAATATTTTCACATTTTTAATAGTCCTAATATGGTATTTTGCAAATATTGTTTCACTGGTGGCTCCAAATTTAAAATTAAGTGAATAAAACAAGTACAAATTCACAAGATAAATATGTGTTTCTTTCTCTTTAATGAAATAATTTGTAGTCCAATAAGGTTTTCATATACAAATTATTTTCTATGGGGTTTATATAGTTCAAATTAAAAATGTATGACAACATCGCAACTTGAACAGTCAAATTATGAAAATGTAGCCATGAGAGACTTTGGTCAATCACAATTCATTTCAGAGGGTCTTCACATTCTGCAGATGCATTGTCTGTGTAACAGAATAGAAAAAATAGAATAGAATATAATGCCTTTATTGTCATTTTACACGGTACACAGTAACTGTGCAATGAGATTGAAGCAATCCCATTACAGTGTTGACACAAAATATCAAAAATATAAAGTAAAAAATATAAAGTGTAGGTACTGCAGAGAAAAAAGAGAGGGGGGGGACTTGTTGGACAGTCTTGAGTCCGGAGAGCAACTGTATACATATATAAAATAGCTTTGAATACACATTGTGTGAAAGTAGATAAGTATTAATATATAAATAAATAAAAATTGCACTGTGATGAAATAAAATGGTTAAATATTAAATAATGCACTGTATGAAACTGCACAGATTCCAGTGTCCTTTGAGGTCTCATAAAACAGTATTGCACAGTTGGAGGGAAGAAGAAAGTCTGGGGGCTGTGGAGTGGAGTCAGTGCATATGTGAGTTCAGGGTGGTTATGGCTTTTGGGAACAAATTGTTCATGAGTCTGTTAGTCTGTGCTCTGATGCACCTGTAGCGCCTTCCTGAGGACAACAGGTTAAACAGATCAGAACCGGGGTGGGAGCTGTCCTTGGTGATGTTCTCTGCTCTGCTGAGGCAGCGGGAGGTGTAGATGTCCATCAGGAGGGGAGCGGGCAGCCAATGATCTTTTGTGCTGAACTTACAACCCTTTGCAACCTCTCTCTGTCTTCCATGGTGCAGCTGCCGTACCATACTGTGATACAGTAGGTCAGCAGTCTCTCAATGGAAGAGCGGTAGCAGGTCAGCAGCAGGTTGGAGTCCAGGTCGTACTTCCTGAGGACCTTCAGACACAAGGAGTTGGTGATTTTCAGGAAAATGTAGGTTTCTATTTATAAAACAAAAATGTTCAGAAAACAGAAAGTTCTTGGCCCATAAAAGAGGTCAACTAAACAGAACTTAACTCAGGTAACATAACCACACAGAACTACACAAACTAAACAGACCTAACAAGACTGAGACATGGGGGAAACTCAAATAGTGGCTGATCAGGCCATTCTGACAAGCACATTAAATAGCCAAACCACAATAACTACAACCTATGTTAAACCAATGCTACCTAATATGAACTTAGGATAAATCAATCAAATAATCATAACTATCTATTAGTATAACTAGCAAAGAAAAGAACACAACTCAAAAATTAAATACTCTGCCAACCCCATGATATGGAGAAACTTGGTGCAGTCCATTTATCCCTTCCCCATTTAAACAGCTTCGAATCAATTGGAGGTCCTTTTGTCTTTAAGCCAGCGACCCCCAGCAGCAACTCCCCAGGAACTGGTAACTCAAAAAGAAAAGGTATTAATTTCACAGAATGTAACTTAAAGATAATGAACCTGAAATTAGCTAAAACTAAATGTGTGCACCCAAATAGAAAACTAAGTCAAGTAACTAATAAAACTGTTTGTAGAACGAAAATGTGTGTCCAGTTATTTATTTTGTATAATGTGTAAAACGAAGAGTTACCACCGTGAGTTGTTGCCATGTGTGGCTGCTAGTGCCGCAATCACATACTCCCCCCCCCCTTCAGAACTCTTGCTGTGACAGCGAGAAAGGTAATCTGCTGTCACGTCGAGTTTGCCGGGAATGTGTTCTACCATAAAGGGAAAGGGATGCATGGCCAGAGACCATCTAGTGACACGGCCATTAGTGTCCCTCATTCGCTGCAACCACTGGAGGGCCTTGTGATCTGTAATGTGAACTCCCTACCCAGCTGGTAGTATTTAAGTGAGTTGAGGACCCACTTGATAGCCTTGGCTTCTTTCTCCACTGTTGAGTATTGCATCGCCCTAGAGAATAGCTTGCGGCGGATAAAAGCCACTGGACGTTGGTCACCTTGCGGTCCCTGCAGAAGAACAGCTTCAACACCCCTCTCAGAGGCATCTGTTTGCGGAATAACAGGTTTCTCAAAGTCAGGACTATAGACGACTGGGTTCTTACCCAGAGACTGCTGAATGTCACAGAATGTGGCCACAGCCTCTTCTGTACACTGGACTTTGTTGGAACACCTTGATCCTGTCTGATCGGTGAGTGGGGCAGCTCTGGCTGAAAAGTTGGGGATGAATCTATGATAAAAATCTGCCATCCCCAGGAAGGACCTCATCTGCTTCCTGGTTTGAGATAGAGGGCAGGATTCCAGTGCATGTACCTTGTGAACTTGTGGTTTGATCACTCCATTTCCAATATGAAACCCAGATCCTCAGTCTCAGGCTTGGCGAAGACACACTTTGCAGGGTTACTAGTCAGGCCCACTGATTGGAGGCGCTCCAGCACTTCCCTCAGGTGCTTAAGATGGTCCTCCCAAGTAGCACTGTAAATCACCATGTCATCAAGGTATGCACAGGCATAGTCATCACAGCCAAACAATACCTGATCAATGAGCCTTTGAAAGGTCGCTGGGGCACCGTGCAGTCCAAATCTGTCACTCTGACATCTCTCCATTTGTGCATGAATAGGTCCTGAGCATGTGTGTGTATTTCAGGCCTGTGTGTAGTGATTACAGACAAAGTGTACACAGAGTGTAAATTGTAATTTCCCCACTGGGGATCAATAAACAAGAATTATAAATGATTATTATTATAAATGGAAACACTGTAAACTGGTAAAGTCCCCACGGGGTCCGAAAAGCAGAACAACTCCCTGGATTTCTCATTTAGAGGCACTTGCCAGTAACCCTTGCACAGGTTGATGGTGGTCAGGTATCTGGCTTTCCCCAGGAGCTCAATCATGTCATCAATACTTGGCGTTGGATAGCAATCAAACTTTGATTTTAGGTATCGTAAATCAATCCAAAATCGTATTGTGTTATCTTTTTTTGGAACCAACACCACTGGATTACATCACTCACTTTTGGAGCACTTGATGATCCCCAGTGACAGAATCAGATCCACTTCTTTTTTCAGGGACACCAGAAGGCACTCTGGGATCCTGTAACTTATTCGTTTAACTGGAGCCTCCTCCTTTAACACAATCTCATGCTCCACCATATTTGTGCAACCTGGGTACTCTTGAAATATTTGACGATTACATAATGCTTTCACCTGATTTTGTTAATCAGCTGGCAGATGGTCCAGGTCAGGTTCCTCTGGGGCTGGTGTAAGAAGATACTGGTCATCTACCACCTCTTCCTCCTCCACAGCTCTGATCAGCATTACCTCTGCCTTCCTCTCAGTTATTTTAGCCCACTCCTTTATGAGGTTCACATGCAACACCCTGCTGGATTGTGGTCAACTTGCAGTAGAAACTTGGTAGGTGGTGGGTCCAAGTTGCTTTTCCACCTTGGGTCCCTGCCATTTTGCCAGCAGTTTGCTTTCACTGGTAGGCAGCATGACTTGGACCTTCTGACCTGAAACAAAGGTCTTCTGCTGTGCTGACTTATCATACCATTCTTTATGCTACCGCTGGGCCTCCCCCATGTGCTGCTGGGCAATTTCTGCCATCTTCTGTAGCCTGTCTCTCATCTGAACAACATAGGAGATGACAGTAACACCTCCCTCCCTTTGCTGGTCCCCTTCCCAGGCCTCCCTAAGCAAGGTCAGTGGTCCCCTTACCTCATGATCATACAACAGTTAAAATGGGGAAAACCCAGTAGAGGCCTGGGGTACTTCCGGGTATGCAAAAAGGAGGTAGGGTAGCCACTGAATCCAATCAGAACCAGTGTCATTAACAAACTTACGGAGAATTTGCTTGAGGGTCTAATTGAACCATTCTGTCAGTCTGTCCGTCTGTGGGTGGTAGGGGGTTGTTTGCACACTCTTGAGGCTAAGCAGTTGGTAAACCTGTTTCAGCAGCGTGGACATAAAGTTAGTGCCTTGGTCAGTTAAAATCTCACGAGGGAAACCAACTTTAGAGTAGAACTGGACCAAGGAGAATGCCACAATCTTTGCTTTGACAGATTTCAGGGGAAACACTTCTGGGTATCTAGTAGAGTAATTTGTGATCAACAACGTTTAGCGTTTCCATTCTTACTCTTTTCAACTGGACTTAAAATATCCATAGAGAGGCGCTCAAAGGGAGTGTTGCATCTGAACAATGTCTGAAGGTATCTTAAAACCTAGTGGAAAGTCTAGAGCCACTGCAACTTGGGATTTTATGACAGTGTGTTGGAACCTCTCCTGCCCCTTTTGCCTGCGTGACTTCAGGGGCTTCTCTGGTTGAGTGTCCAGATCTGCATCATAAAAGGAAGGGCACTGAGGGTAACAGAGGGCTCATCTACCAGCTTGGCCTGGGCTCTGGTTACGGCAACATTGCAACTTTGAGGTTGGTTTAATAAATTAAATAAGACTGGCAGCACTACTGGGAAAGGAAGGTTGTCAGCAACTCCAATGTTCAATAGGTAGGGTTGTCCTTGCACTTCAATGAAAACATCAGCAGTGGGGTAAGGTTTCCTATCAACATGTACACAACAGATGGGAATGGTTTCAAGGGTGCAGATAACATTATCTGGTACAAACTGCCCGTGCACCAGGTTCTGATCACTGCCAGAGTCAATTAGGGCCTTCAGAGCTTTACCATTGTTGACAAACGTTGACAGTTGTCATCTTCATTGATTTATTGCTATGACATTTACAGTCATTTTTCCATTGCACAACACACATCTGAGTGAGCTTAGCAGGGTTCCTTGGGCACATTGGCTTTGTCTTGACCCTCTTAGTAAAGGAGAGGAATTGTGGAATGCAGTTAATTCATCTTCTTTCTATAAAGGTAGGACACAAACTTGATCAATTTTGGTCACGTTTGGATTTGGAATTGAATGCGCAGTGTTCCCAATGCATTGATATTATGGAATTAAAAGCTAGTCTAAGGATTTTGAGCATTATTCACGTTTGTAAATACACTGCTATTATTCTGAACATAACTGTACATTGGGGAAATTAATATGATGCCCTCCATGTCCCCTGCCCTTTGCCAAAATGTCCAACATAAACGCATGCGCTATGCCTTATGTGCGCACACTCACATGTAAAAAAAAAATTCATCAACGACGGTGACACTGGAGTAAGCAGTAAGCAAACAGCTACAAGGGAGGTGTGTGGCACCAAGAGAAATGATGCCGGATGAACAACGTCAAACTTCATCAGGCATCTGAAAACGCACCCAGATAGGTCAGTCACATGCAATGTGAAAGAGACATGTAGCATATCGTCATAGGTAAGAAGCTAACCATCGCAAAGTGTTTTGCTAATGCTGGTAACAGGCCAATTGTATCTTTATAGTTAGTAGTTGGGAAGCATGGATCCATCTCCCCAGGAACAAACGCTGTGTTGGGTGGGCAAACTCCTGCAATGCGTAATTGAGCCCTTGGATGACATGTAGACTATAAAGTGAACAAGGTTTAACTGGTCCACCAAACACTGGGCCGTGTTGACTGTCTTAATTCTGCACACAGTTCTGTTTCGGTAGTCCTATCTACTATTTCATCCATGCGTGGCGCACCATCACCTGCCGTGGAGACGCTGGCCTCACTAACCTATCCTCCTCTGAGTTGGGTATCCCGCACGGTGGACTAAGTTTCACTGAGCCTACTAACACTTAATAATGAATTAATTACATTACATCAGTGACTTCCAGCTGCTTTTTGTGTGTAATTTGGACTGACAATGAGATGGATGTTTTTTTCTTTAACTGGTATAGCAGTGCCACTATTCTCTTGATTTCCACTTTGACATTAGACATCACACAGATCAGTTGGCCAGACTTCAGATTTGACTTGGACTTGTTGCAAAAGACTTGAGACTTGACTTGAACTTGCCCATCAAAGATATGACTTGGACTCAAGCTCAAATACTTGAGATGCGGATTGGACTTAAATTTGCCAGCCACCTTCCAGCACTTAATGAATTTACCCAGGGATTAAGGGACACTGTCACTTATATTTATGATGTGGTTACTTTCAGTGGAACCTAGGATGAACACATCAGACAGATGAGGGGGCTGTTTAGGTCTGTGGAGTGCACTGGCCTGGTCCAGGAGGCCTAGCATTGGCTCCTAGTAATCAAGGGTTGCAAGCATAACTCCTGGAAAAAACGGGAACAAACTGTTACAGGGACGGTTTTGACTTGACAATAATAACAAAAGAAAAATAGAATGTGTACTAAAGAGACAGTAACTTTGGAAAAAAATCACTTCATTTCTGAATGTACTATTAAGATATGGATGTATTCTTACACAAATATACTTTCATAATAGACTGAAAAAATACGAAAACTTCAAAATTCACACAAAATAATTCCATATATTTAATTCCCTGTATCAGCTTTACTTAATATGCAAATAAACAGCACAGCCCATTAAAGGTGCAAATTTGTTAGGCTTGACGGTAATGAGCTCAAACACAAAAGATTAAAGAGTAGGAAAACAATTTGAAGCTGTCTGGTGTGGAAAGATAGATGGACACGTAATGCAGATTACATTGTACGTGCAGCCTACAAAATATGCTTTAACAATATTCCATCAAAGACCAATGGGTTAGGGCATCCTTTGTCTGATGTACAGTCAGCTGATGTACAGTAGTAGGAGGGAAGCTTCTGTCTTAAAATCTATATAAACCTTTGAAAAGACACAGTATTCCCATCCAGATATTGAGGGATGGAGATCTCTGCTCTCTGTATTGGTCTGATCCTGTCTCTGGGTTTGTGTGGGCTGAACTCAGATGTTTCCTTGAATGGTTTTGGGGATGGTGTTAAACAAAGGGCTGGGCTTACAGAGGATATGACTGGTGCTGGAGTCAGCTCTCAGACTTCATCTGTGAAATGTAATCTTCAGGGTACCACTCGTCCCCCTGCATTCGCAATGGATGGTGACTACATTATTGGTGGTGTTTTGTCCATACACCACTACATGCACACAGTGAAGCATAACTACACCACCATGCCTGAGCCACTAAGATGCACAGGGAGGTTAGTAAGAAAGAGAAGTGGGGGATAAGATGATGCTACTCTGTGTGGGGATGTCATTTTTTCAGATGTGTATGATGTGATTACAATTGTATTATTAAGGTTTTGTATAGAATCTAAAAACTAAAAGAAACATTTTTCACATATATTTACAGTAGGTAATATTCGCAGTAGAAAATACTAGCTATGAAAATACTAGCTATGGAAAATTAGATTTTTGTATTTTTTAACACAAGTTTGTTTAACAACTGAATTTTAATTGATAACCTAGACGAAAAATAACAACTACCTTTGATTTAATTGTGAATGTTGGACTGATCTCTAATCCTGTGTTTTTGATTCTGATGCTAGTTTCTTCCGTTTTATGTATTCCCTGCTAAAAAAGTGAATTCTAAATTTGAACAGTGACATGAGTGTCTGTGTGCAGCATTGACTCCCGTGAACTGCGCTTCTCACGTGCAATGATCTTTGCCCTCGAGGAGATAAACAACAGCACGGAGCTGCTGCCAGGAATCAAACTTGGTTATCAGATCTATGACTCGTGCGCCTCGGTGCCCGTGGCGGTGCATGTGGCATTCCAGCTTTCAAATAGCCTGGAGCCGGTGTATTATACCGGTGACAATTGCTCACATTCTGGTATGGTGACGGCTGTCATTGGTGAGTCTGGGTCCACGCCATCCATCAGCATGTCGCGCATCATCGGGCCCTTTAACATCCCTCAAGTAAGTATTCAGAATTTCTGGAAAACTGTGTAATACAGTATGGTGTTGTTTTGCCTGTCCCGTGAAATTATTACACTGTTATTTCCCTTCAGGTGAGCTACTTTGCCACTTGTGCATGTCTGTCCAATAAGCAGCAGTACCCAAATTTCTTCAGAACAATCCCTAGTGATCAGTTCCAGGCTGACGCGCTGGCCAAGCTGGTAAAACACTTTGGCTGGACTTGGATAGGTGCTGTCCGGTCAGATTCAGACTATGGAAATAATGGTATGGCATCTTTTCTGGATGCCGCACACAGAGAGGGGATCTGTGTGGAATACTCTGAATCTTTCTATCGGACCCACCCACGTAGCAGGATCCAGAGAGTAGCTGATGTTATCCGCAGGTTTGATGTTCTCTGTGTTGACACTGAAACTGAACGCACAAAAGCACAAATGTTTAGGCAAATATAAGACGGAAGATTGTTTTATTATATTAGTCCAAATTTGGAAATGTATGTTTTCTTCATACCAGACTTTATGTATTACTCATATTGTTATCAGTGAGACCAAATACTAAAGTATATCTAATGTTTGTATGATGATGATGTATGATATGTATGTATATTGATACATATCTTAAAATGCTAATTTAATATTTATATTGATATAGGCCTAATGCAATGCACTATAATTTCTCTCAAGGTCGACATCTATGGTTGTTGTGGCATTTGCAGCATCTGGAGACCTGAGACTTCTGCTGGAGGAGCTGTCGCTTGAGCCTTCTCCACCTCGCCAGTGGATAGGCAGTGAAGCCTGGGTAACAAACACAGACATGCTGAGGTTCAGCTTCTGTTCTGGTGCCATCGGATTTGGCATTGAGCGATCCGTCATCCCAGGTGTGAGAGACTTCTTGCTGGATCTCTCTCCATCTAAAGTTGCTGCCTCTCCAGTGCTTACTGAGTTCTGGGAGGATGCATTCAACTGCAGGCTGGGAGAAAGTAAGAAAGTAGTATATAGACAGTCTCTAGGCCAGGCTCAATAAAGATTAAATATTTTTTTTAATAACATGTATCAGTTAAAGTCTATACATCTAATTAGGCTGTTACTGTATACTGAGAATAATAAAATAATAATAATACTAAAACAGGAAAACAGGTAGTTCATCAAAGGAAAAGGTGTGAATGTTCTTTGCCTTTTACTATTGTGACCAATTGTCTTATGCCTGATTTGTGTTAACGTGAACTAGTATGCATACTTAAAATAAATAGGCGTTACAAACTGTAAGAGCAACAATAAAAATAAATAAATAAATAAATAAATAAATAAATAAATAAATAAATAAATAAATAAATAAATAAAACAATACTTTGAAATGTAATGTGAAATTAGCATTTTTAAAATTAAATTACAACAATATAGATATGAGTTTGTGCAAGCCATGTTTGGCAGGTTAAGAAAAGCAAAAATAAATAAATAATAATAATAATAATAAAAATAATAACAATAAACAATAATTCTGTCTTTGTGTCTCAGGTGCAGCAGATGAGAGATTATGTGATGGAACTGAAGACATAAAGACGCTCCAGAGCCCGTACACTGACACATCTCAGCTCCGGATCACAAACATGGTATACAAGGCTGTTTATGCAATAGCTCATGCCATTCATAAAGCAGTGTGTCAGGAAACCAATTCTACAACTCAGTGTGACACATTCACCAGGATAGAATCCAAAGAGGTCAGTTGAACAAAAGGAAAAACCCTGATGCCTTTTCTTGCTGTAATCTACCTTCTCTGAAATGAGGTATTCATTTTGATTAACATTAATTAGTGGCTCTCCCATACTGTTTTCCTTTATCTCATTTTGACAGGTTCTTACTCAGCTGAAGAAAGTAAATTTTTCCCAAAATGGTTATGATGTGTCATTTGATGCCAACGGTGATCCTGTGGCCAGATACGAGCTGGTTAACTGGCAAAAAAGTGAAAGTGGCAGTATTGAGATGGTGACAGTAGGGCACTACGATGCATCACTGCCAGTTGGCCAGAAGTTCCGTATCAACAGGAACCTCACCTGGGTGGATGGTGGCACAAACGTAAGGAGCACAAAAGCAATAATGTAATATATTAAAATTTGGCAATCTTAATGGATATGTGTTTTTGGTCCATGTTTGCTGAGTCCATTTTGACTGTAATGAAATTCCAAAGTTACAGTATTTTGAGAGTATTTTTATATTTTTTCAAAAGAAACTGTCTAAACGATGTAATATTCACTTGATTTGTCCAGTACAGACTCCTGAATTCTGATATAAGCTTCAGTTGGTTTTTGTCTCCCAGTAATTACTTAGAAATGGATTAAGGAGAGACTACAGTTTGGTTACAATGACCAATATACTTTTCACTACACATATTGACATATGGGTATTGTTTTAAGACAGACTTGGTACAAATATGAACCTATCCTCTAATCCTCAGAGTTAAGAACACACCTGAATATGTATGAGTTTGTGTGTCTCTATGTGCCAGGTTCCTGTGTCAGTGTGCTCTGACAGCTGTCCTCCAGGAACTCGTAAAGTGCTGCAGAAAGGAAAACCCATCTGCTGTTATGATTGCATACCGTGTCCCGAGGGAGAGATTAGCAATGCTACAGGTATTTGTTTTTCTCCTAATAAATAGCCGATGTACTGTTAAAAATTAAATATAACGTAATTATTCAAATGAAGACTGGTAGTCAATGAAAAGCCGGGCCTCTGATAGTGGCAGGGGGCATGGTCAACACGGACAAATAAAGGCCAGCCTCAAATTAAGGCTGTGTGGATAATCTACTAAATGCCTTTCATATAATTTTCATTCAAGTTTATCGTAATGTACATTTCTACCAATTTAATTTAACAGATTCAACAATATATTCATGTTTTTTCACACTTTGTTTTTCTGGATTATGGTGCTCATGTAAAGTATTGTCCTACCAGTCTTTTACTCAGTGCGGTTGTATGTGTTACTGTGTTACTGTATGTGTTACTCAGCAGTGTAGTGTGTAGTAACGTACAGGTGCCAACAGATGGCAGTAGATACATTAGATGTAACATAGGTCTCATTTATCGACAGCAGAGAATGACGGAATTTTCAACAACAAAACAAAAAGAGTTTTAAAGTATGCGGAGGAAAACTCGGGTGAAAAAGCTGCGAGACATTGCGACATTGACCCGAGGAGAATCCGAGCCTGGAAGAAACAGAAGGATGAGCCGATGAGATTAGCGCGAGCAGAGCACAGCTAGCTAGCTGGAGGTGGTAGGAAACAAGTTAGTCTGGAGCTAGAAACAAAGCTAGCTAGCTACCATCTGTAACATTAATCAGATACTGGTGTGCTGCAAAACACCAACTACTGTATGCTCTTATAATCTACCAGCAATGCTGTAGTACCTGTATTTGAAATAAATACGCGGTACATTTACAGGGTTCAAACTGACACAGTGGTGGTGTTTGAGTATTTCTGAACCAAATTGCTCTGTCGCCTTTCTGGCTGTGGTTGTATATGGGGATATTTTTGCAAACGTTTCTTAAAAAACTAATGCTCTCTGTCCACTGGAATGCTATGGATTTTCATTTAAAACGGTTTATTTAAAACAATTATACTTATCAAACAGATGGAATTAGAAATAAAAGCCTTCCTCTAATAGAAGCCTGCTTCAAATAAAAACCGGGTACCTTCTGTGGTTCAGGTAAATAAAGGCCCAGGCTTTTACTTGATGAATTATGGTAGGCTACATTAACTGCTAAAAGCACTTTTTTTTTTCTTTCAGATTCCCCTGATTGTTTCCCTTGCCCCAAAGAGTTCTGGCCTAATGCAGAGAGAGACACTTGTCTCCCCAAGCCTGTAGAGTTTCTTTCCTACAACGAGGTCCTAGGAATCATCCTGGCTGCATTCTCAGTTGGTGGCGCCTGTCTGGCCATTATAACAGCGGCTGTGTTCTATCGTCACAGGACATCCCCGATTGTCAGGGCCAACAACTCTGAGCTGAGCTTCCTGCTGCTCTTCTCCCTGACTCTATGTTTCTTATGTTCATTAACTTTCATTGGAGCACCCTCTGAGTGGTCCTGCATGCTGCGCCACACAGCGTTTGGGATCACCTTCGTCCTCTGTATGTCTTGTGTTCTTGGAAAAACAATAGTAGTGTTAATGGCCTTTAGAGCTACACTCCCAGGTAGTAATGTCATGAAATGGTTTGGCCCTCCACAACAAAGAATGACTGTAGTGTCTTTCACATTTATTCAAGTTTTAATATGTACTATTTGGTTGGCTCTTAGTCCCCCTTTTCCAATGAAAAACCTAACTATATACAAGAAGATAATCATCCTGGAGTGTGCATTAGGCTCAGCTGTTGGGTTCTGGGCTGTGCTCGGTTACATAGGCCTACTGGCTGTCTTTTGCTTTGTGTTAGCGGTCCTAGCTCGGAAATTACCTGATAATTTTAATGAAGCCAAGCTCATCACCTTCAGCATGCTGATATTTTGTGCAGTCTGGATCACCTTTATCCCAGCATATCTCAGCTCTCCTGGGAAATTTACTGTGGCTGTGGAGATATTTGCCATTCTGGCCTCCAGTTTTGGACTAATACTGTGTATATTTGCTCCAAAGTGTTTCATCATATTGCTTAAGCCAGAGAAGAACACCAAGAAACATTTAATGAACAAAGTTCCATCCTAAGACATCTGAAGTTTGGGAATAGTTAAGATGGCAACGTACACTATAGAGCACATGTCTAGTGCATCAAACACAGGCTTAGTGTTGTTGATTTAAAAAAAAAGTTTTACTTTCAATATTTTCACATCTTTTAATAGTCAATAAACAAGTACAAATTCACATGATAAATATGTGTTTCTTTCTCTTTTATGAAATAATTTGTATTGAAGGTTTTCATATACACATTATTTCCTATGGGATTAAAATTGTTAAAATTAAAAATGTTGACAAAATCTTAACTTGAAGAGTCAAATTTTGAAAATGTAGCCATGAAAGACTTTGGTCAATCACAATTCATTTCAGAGGGTGTTCACATTGGCATTCTGCAGATGCATTGTCTGTGTAACAGAGAGGGAGTGCTGCAAGAAGAGATCTCTGCTTCAAATTCTGGCAGTGTTATTGTTGCATTCTACCTACTAACGCTTCAATGCAGATTATACTGTACATGCAGCCGTCCGAAGAGACAGACATGAGATAATCAAACACCACTGGATGACGCTGTCCTCTCTCTGATGTACAGTAAAATGGCGTACAGTACAAGCTTTAAATTGCATGCTGAATGCCCACACGCTGACAGCTCTGTGCCTGCCTGCCATCTAAAGAGCATTACGGTGAGCAGAAGTTTTTCTAGGTTGACAAGGAGGGAGATGGAAGCTGGGCAGACCAACGGGACCCTGTCAACACCCCTGTATTTGCCAGAAGAGGACTTCTTCGACGGGTGCGAGTCAGCTTGCTCGACTCCCTCGGATAATGCCATCGGTTGTCCCTCCTCCCGCATGGAGGGTGGGAACTCGTAACAACGGAGGTTTATGGAGTCCCGGAGAAAAGCACCACACCAGCGACTTTCTCCTCTCTCTCCTCCAGAGCAGGCGGAGTACTGCTTATCACATACCAGGGCTCATAGATCATTTTCAAAACATCAAAATACTTGGTCATGGTCATGTTGCCTTATGCTGAAGAGGAAATGCCAATAAGACAACAATCCAAAACACACCAGTAAGCGAGCAAAGTCTTGATTCCAGATGAACCAGGTTTATGTTATGGAGTGTCCATCCGAATCCCCGGATCTCAATCCCATAGAAAACTTGTGGGGTGACAAAAAATGCTGAGGCAAAACCCAGTAATGCAGAGGAATTGTGGAATGTAGTATAATCAGACTGTTTTTTCCCTAAGTCGGTCCCTAGGCCTGCCCCGTCTGTGTTTAAGCCTTTCCTGTCTGCCCCGTCTTTGTTAAAGCCTGTCCCATCCGAGTCTGTCCTGACTCAAGGGCCATCTATTCTAGATTCCTCCTCCTCTTTTGCGCTCTCTCATACCCCTCCTCGTGCGCTCTCTCGTGTTCCTGTTTGTGTACTCTCTCATGTCCCCTCTCGTGCCCCCTCTTGTGCGCCCTCTCCTGCATCCTTTTTGGCGCTCTATCTTGCGCTTGTTTGTGCCCCTTCTTGTGCGCTCTCTCGTGTCCCCTTTCGGGCGTCCTCTCGTGCTCTCTATGGTGCACTCTTTTCTGCACCCTTTCGCTCCCTGTCCCGTATCCCTCTCTAGCTTTCCTCGTGCCCTTCCATAACGCTCTCTCCCATGCCATTTCCTTGTGTCCTCCCTCATGCCCTTTTTTCGTCTCTCTCTCCTCGTGCCCTCTTTTGTTCCTTTCCTTATGCCCTTTCCTTGTTCTCTTTCCTTGTGACCTTTTTCGTGCCTTTTTGGCATCTCCTCCTCTCGTCTCCTCTCTCCTCCCCTCATACGCTTTCTCGTCTCCTTCTCTCATTTTGTCTCCTCTTTTTCATTGTCTCCTTTCTCGTGTTCTCATGCCCTTCCTCATGCCCTCTCTCGTGCTTTCCTCATGCCCTTTTCTCGTCCCCTCCCTCGTCTCCTCTTCTTGTCCCCTTGTTCGCCCTCTTTGTGGGCTTTTTCGCGCCCCCTAGAGGGTTTTTTCATTCCACCTTGTGCGCCCCCTTTGTGGGCTTCCTCTTGCAACCCCTCGTGCGCCACTTCGTGGGTTTCCTTGTGCGCCCACTCATGGGCTTTGTTGCACCCACTCATGGGCTTCCTCGTGCTGTGTGTTCCCGTTCCTGCAACCAGCTTCCAAGTGAGTCTTCCCTGCTTTTTTTGTCCTGTATATTCCTCGCCATTTTCCCCCCTGGACCTCTGTGTATTTCGTTTTTGGACAGTTTGTTCAGTTGTGGATTGTTCTGTTTTTTTTCGATAATTTATCCTGCCTTCATGCGAACCTATGTTTTGGTCCTCCTTCCCCTGCTACACATCGCAATTATAGTAAATGTTTGAGTTTGTAAAGAAAAATTCAAATACTGCTATTTTTTGAACAACCTAATATTTCTTTTTCTTCACTTTCGATGAAGGTAGAACAAAAACTTGATCAATTTTGGACACGTTTTTATTTGGAATTGAATGTGCAGTGTTCCCAATGCATTGATATTATGGAATTAAAAGCTTTTCTTAAGATTTTGAGCATTACCCACTTTTTTAAACACATTGCTAATATTCTGAACACATCTATATAAATATACATTGGGGAAATGTATATGATGCGCGGCATGTCCCCTACCCTTTGCCATAATGTGCAACATAAACGCATGCGCTATGCCAACACTGGAGTTGTGCCTTTTATCATAAGTTTTGCTTTCAATAACTTCATAAACAGTGGCAGTAAGCAAACAGCTAAAAAGGAGGTGTGTGGCACCAAGAGAAATGATGCCAGATGAACAACGTTGAACTTCATCAGGCATCTGAAAACGCACCCAGATAGGTCAGTCACTTGCAATATGAAAGATACATTTAGCATATCGTCATAGGTAAGAAGCTAACCATTGCGAAGTGTTTTGCTAATGCTGGTAACAGGCAAATTGTATCTTTATAGTTAGTAGTTGGGACGCAAGGATCCATCTCCCCAGGAACAAACGCTGTGTCAGGTGGGCAAACTCATGCGATGCATCATCAGATTTGACTTGGACTTGTTGCAAAAGACTTGAGACTTGACTTCAACTTGCCCCTCAAAGACTTGAGACTTAACTTGGACTCAAGCTCAAATACTTGGGACTCGGATTGGACTTAAAAAATAACATGTGAACATCTCTGGATGTTATACACACATCTAAATAAGGTTTATCTCTTGAAGGGTTACTTCCAATTGCTGCTAACCAAGCCACTTTTTGGGATGAAAATTGTGCCAGCCACCTTCCAGCACTTAATGAATTTACCCAGGGATTAAGGAACACTGTCACTAATATTTATGATGTGGTTACTTTCAGTGGAACCTAGGATGAACACATCAGACAGATGAAGGGGCTGTTTAGGTCTCTGGAGTGCACTGGCCTGGTCCAGGATGCCTACCATTGGCTCCTAGTAATCAAGGGTTGCAAGCATAAGTCCTGGAAAAAACAGGAACAAACTGTTACAGGGACGGTTTTGACTTGACAATAATAACAAAAGAAAAAGGGAATGTTTACAAAAGAGATAGTAACTTTGGAAAATAACCACTTCATTTCTAAATGTACTATTAAGATAATGATGTATTCTTTTACAAATATACTTTCATAATAGTCTAAAAATATAAAACAAAATAGTCAAAATTTACTAACCCTAACATTTATATAAAATAATTCTATATATATTCAATAAGTCCCCGTATATGCCTTACTTAATATGCAAATAAACAGCATAGCCCACTAAAGGTGCACATTTGTAAGGCTTGACGTTAATGAGCTCAAACACAAAAGATGAAAGAGTAGGAAAACAATTTGAAGCTGTCTGATATTTACATTGAAAGATAGATGGACACGTAATGCAGAATACATTGTACGTGCAGCCAACAAAATATGCTTTGACAATATTCCATCAAAGACCAATGGGTGAGGGCATGCTTTGTCTGATGTACAGTCAGCTGATGTACAGTAGTAGGAGGGAAGCTTCTGTCTTAAAATCTATATAAACCTGTGAAAAGACACATTATTCCCATCCAGATATTGAGGGATGGAGATCTCTGCTCTCTGTATTGGTCTGATCCTGTCACTGGGATTGTGTGGGCTGAATTCAGATGTTTCCTTGAATGGTTCTGGGGATGGTGTTAATCAAAGGGCTGGGCTTACAGAGAATAGGACTGGTGCTGGAGTCAGCTCTCAGACTTCATCTGTGAAATGTAAGCTCCAGGGTACCACTCGTCCCCCTGCATTTGCAATGGATGGTGACTACATTATTGGTGGTGTTTTCGCCATTCACCTCTACATGCACACAGTGAAGCATAACTACACCACCATGCCTGAGCCACTAAGATGCACGGGGAGGTTAGTAAGAAGGAGAAGTGGGGGATAAGAGGATGTTACTCTGTGTGGGGATATAATTGTTTAGATTTGTATGATGTGATTACAATTGTATTATTAAGGTTTTGGATAGAATCAAAAAACTAAAACAAAGCTTTTTCCACATATATTTAAAGTAGGTAATATTCGCAGTAGAAAATACCAGATATGAAAATACTAGATATGGAAAATTAGATTATTGTATTTTTGAATTTTAAAGTTTAACGTAGACGAAAAATAATGACTACCTTTGATAATTGTAAATGTTGGACTGACTCCTAATCCTTTGTTTTGGAGCTAGTTTCTTCCGTTTTATGTATTTTCTGTTAAAGTAGTGAATTCTAAATTTGAACAGTGACATGAGTGTCTGTGTGCAGCATTAACACCCGTGAACTGCGCTTCTCACGTGCAATGATCTTTGCCATCGAGGAGATAAACAACAGCACGGAGCTGCTGCCAGGAATCAAACTCGGTTATCACATCTATGACTCGTGCGCCTCGGTGCCCGTGGCAGTGCATGTGGCATCCCAGCTTTCAAATGGCCTGGACCCAGTGTATTATACCGGTGACAATTGCTCACATTCTGGTATGGTGACGGCTGTTGTTGGTGAGTCTGGGTCCACGCCATCCATCAGCATGTTGCGCATCATCGGGCCATTTAACATCCCTCAAGTAAGTATTTAGAATATCTTGCAAACTCTGTGTAATACAGTACAGTGTTGTTTTGCCGTTCCCTTGCATTTATTGCACTATTATTTCCCTTCAGGTGAGCCACTTTGCCACTTGTGCATGTCTGTCCAATAAGCAGCAGTACCCAAATTTCTTCAGAACCGTCCCTAGTGATCAGTTCCAGGCTGAAGCGCTGGCCAAGCTGGTAAAACACTTTGGCTGGACTTGGATAGGTGCTGTCCGGTCAGATTCAGACTATGGCAATAATGGTATGAGATCTTTTCTGGATGCCGCACACAGAGAGGGGATCTGTGTGGAATACTCTGAATCTTTCTATCGGACCCACCCACGTAGCAGGATCCAGAGAGTAGCTGATGTTATCCGCAGGTTTGATGTTCTCTCTGCTTACACTGAACTTCTGCTCACAAAAGAACAATTGTTTAGGCAAATATGAGATGGAAGATTGTTGAATTATATTTGTCCAAATTTGGAAATGTATGTTTTTTTTTTCGTACAAGACTTTATGTATTACTGATATTGTTATCAGTGAGACCAAATACTAAAGTAAATCTAATGTTTGTATGATGATGATGTATGATATGTATCTTGATACACATCTTAAAATGCTAATTTAATATTTTTACTAATGTAGGCCTAATGCAATGCACTGTAATTTCTCTCAAGGTCGACAGCTATGGTTGTTGTGGCATTTACATCCCTTGCAGACCTGAGACTTCTGCTGGAGGAGCTGTCGCTTGAGCCTTCTCCACCTCGCCAGTGGATAGGCAGTGAAGCCTGGGTAGCAAACACCGATTTGCTGAAGTTCAGCTTCTGTTCTGGTGCCATCGGATTTGGCATTGAGCGATCCGTCATCCCAGGTCTGAGAGACTTCTTGCTGGATCTCTCTCCATCTGAAGTGGCTGCCTCTCCAGTGCTTACTGAGTTCTGGGAGGATGCATTCAAATGCAGGCTGGGAGAAAGTAAGAAAATAGTATATAGACAGTCTCTAGGCCAGGCTCAATCAAGATTAAATATTGTATTTACTAATGTGTATCAGTTAAAGTCTATAGATCTAATCAGGCTGTTACTGTATACTGAGAATAATTTAAAAAATAATTTTAAAACATGGTAACAGGTAGTTAATCAAAGGAAAAGGTGTGAATTTTCTTTGCCTTTTACTATTGTGACCAATTGTCTTATGCCTGATTTGTGTTAATGTGAGCTAGTATGCATACTTAAAATAAATAGGCCTTACAAATTGAAAAAGCAACAATAAAAATAAATAAATAAATAGAAAAAGAAATGTCTGCAAAACAATGCTTTGAAATGTAACGTGAAATAAGCATTTTTATTAAATAAATTACAACAATATAGATATGAGTTTCTGCAAGCCATGGTTGGCAGGTTAAGAAAAGCTAAACTTAAATAATAACAATACTAACAATAATTTCAATACAAGAAAGAAGAAAGAATGATAATTCTGTCTCTGTGTGTAAGGTGCAGCCAAAGATGAGAGATTATGTGATGGAACTGAAGACATAAAGACGCTCCAAAGCCCCTACACTGACACATCTCAGCTCCGGATCACTAACATGGTATACAAGGCTGTTTATGCAATAGCTCATGCCATTCATAAAGCAGTGTGTCATGAAACAAAGTATACAACTCAGTGTGACACATTCACCAGGATAGAATCCAAAGAGGTCAGTTTAACATAAATGATTATTATAAATGATGCCCTCTTTTGCTTTCATTTCTAATATGAGGTATTCATTTTGATTAACATTAATTAGTGGCTCTCCATCACTGTTTTCCTTTATCTCATCTTGACAGGTTCTTACTCAGCTGAAGAAAGTAAATTTTTCCCAAAATGGTTATGATGTGTCATTTGATGCCAACGGTGATCCTGTGGCCAGATACGAGCTGGTTAACTGGCAAAAAAGTGAAAGTGGCAGTATTGAGATTGTGACAGTAGGGCACTACGATGCATCACTGCCGGTGGACCAGAAGTTCCGTATCAACAGGAACATCACCTGGGTGGATGGTGGCACACAGGTAAGGAGCACAAAAGCAATAATATAACGTATTAAAATTTGGCAATCTTAATTGATATGTGTTTTTGGTCGATGTTTGTTAAGTCCATTTTGGCTGTAGTAGAAAGAGTATTTTTAACATTTTCTTTAAAAAGAGACTGTCTAAACTAGAGATGAGCCGGATACTCGGCTGAAACGAGTATCCGGTACGGATAAAGCACTTTTGCTGAATATTATATTACGAGTATTACGAGTCAATATCTGTACTTGTAGTGAATAAAATGCTATTGGGTGGCTGACTGCCCCCACACACACACACACACACGCACGCTCTGCTCACTCACACGCAGAACACTGAGAAGTGAACAGCTCTCTCTCTCTCTCTCTCTTAAAAAATAAATAAATAAATAAAAAAAGTTATATTATTGAGTATGAAAACTCTTGTTCATTACATTTTACTTCATAATTGCAACCGCATGTGTTGTATTCATTGTTGCAAAACTTGTTCTGTATATAGTTCGTTTGTTACCATAACAACACCACTGATCTCAAGCTCAATGCTGATGCTGTCATGGAAATAGTTTTCTAATCCGCAATAAATTTCTGATCAACCCATATCAATTGCATGCTTAAATATAACATAACGGTTAAAGCCCCGCCCATTTCAAGTCAACCTGACCCACTTGTGTTAAATTCTTTCCACTTCCGGGTTAGGCCTCGCCCAGTCCGAGTACAGATACAGATACAGATAATTCATGTGGTAAACAGATACAAATACAGATACAGATAATGCTATACTCGCTCATCACTAATATTTACTTGATTTGTCCAGTACAGACTCCTGAAGTCTTATATAAGCTTCAGTTGGATTTTGTCCCTCAGTAATTACTTAGAAATGGATTTAGGAGGTACTACAGTTTGGTTAAAATAACCAATATACTTTTCAGTACACATATGGCGTTTTTCCACTGCGTGGTATCTACTCGACTCGACTCTACTCGCCTTTTTTGGTTTTCCATTACGAAAAAAAGTCCCTGGGACCTGCTACCAGGTACTTTTTTTAGTACTACCTCAGTCGAGGTTCCAAGCGAGCTGAGGTGATACCAAAAGGTGACGTGAAAACCTGCAGACTGCTGGTTGGTCAGATGACCGTCACTTATGATTGCATTTTTAGCAAACAAGAGTGCGGAGTGTGTCCGGAACAACCGTGCCATTTAAAAAAAAAAAAAAAAAACATCTAGCCAGACAACGACAGATTATCTACTCTCTGCACTAGTCTCACTTTTCTATTCTCACTATTCAATATTAAGGGCTATTATTTTGCATGTCGTTTCCAATAATGCACACTGTTACTTTTAAAAAAACAAGACAATATATCAAAGAAAAGATTTTATTTAGCTATTCAAGTAGCGCATCAAACCCTCCCGTACATCCCGGTCTTCTTCCTCTGCACCCTGTGACAGTGTCCCCACCGGCTCTGCTGGCCCAGATGCATCCCAGTCATCGTCATAAGCCTCTCCGTAACTCCCATAAACATTTTACCAAGCACAGCAGGTCAGAACCAGAGATTTCACCCGTCGGACATCGAACGCCCAAACAGGCGTCTGCGGCGGCGATTTTGCAAAGCGTGAAGGATCTGAAACACACACAGTACACAGCAGACATATTTTGGGGTGTAATCAGGGTTGCTAAAGTTCATGTACTTTTATAAAGCGTATAGTAAATACTGACTGAGACCCTGAACACATGCAAATAACGTTACCAGGAAACTTAACTTACCCTTTTGTGTCGGCAAACAATAGTCATGAAGACATCTGAACTCCGTCGGAATTCCCAAACTCCTGTTTTTTTTTTCAGCGGTGATTTTTGTTGCTTCCTTCAGCTTTGAAACAATTTTTCTTCTGGCCGAGAATCAAAACAAACACCTTGAACGTGATATTGTGAGTCGCGTTGAAAATTACATCATGGCAGTTACCGGCTGCGTAGCTATGGTAACCAGCCACGCTGAGGCGTTACTCAATCTGCAATGGAAAACAGACGCAGAGTGCGTTGAGTCGAGTAGAGGCAAGTCGAGCTGTGACAATCAGTGGAAAAATGCCAATATTGACATATGGGTATTGTTTTAAGACTGACTTGGTACAAATATGAACCTATCCTCTAATCCTCAGAGTTAAGAACACACCTGAATATGTATGAGTTTGTGTGTCTCTATGTGCCAGGTTCCTGTGTCAGTGTGCTCTGACAGCTGTCCTCCAGGAACTCGTAAAGTGCTGCAGAAAGGAAAACCCATCTGCTGTTATGATTGCATACCGTGTCCCGAGGGAGAGATTAGCAATGCTACAGGTATTTGTTTTTCTCCTAATCAAATATACCGTAAATCCTCAAATAAAGAACGGTTGTCAATTAAAAGCTGGGCCTCTGATAGTGGGATATTGTTAAACACCCTCCCACTATCAGAGGCCCACTATCAAAAGCTGGGCCTCTGATAGTGGGAGGGTGTTTAACAAATAAAGGCCGGCCTCAAATTAAGGCTGTGTGGATAATCTCCTAAATGCCTTTCATATAATGTGCATTCAAGTTTATCGTAATGTACATTTCTACCAATTTTATTTAACAGATTCAACAATATATTCATTCTTGTTTTCACACTTTGTTTTTCTGGATTACGATACTCATTGCGGTTGTATGTGTTACTGTGTTACTGTATGTGTTACTCAGCAGTGTAGTGTGTAGTAACGTATAGGTGCCAATAGATGGCAGTAGATACATTAGATGTAACATAGGTCTCATTTAGCGACAGCAGAGAACGATAGTTACGTAGGTAACTCCAGAGGGCGTAACTTTAAGGGCTTATCCCTTCGCGCATGCGCAGTCGTGAAGATTTTCTTTCCCGCCCTTGCGTCCAGCACGGGCCTCAACTACGTCCGTATTTACTGTATATGTACACAGCGGACCCGTTGTTCGTCTCCCAAAACATCAGCTTTTTCTTCAACTAATGTTCTAGGAGCAGGTGGCCCGTACCTTAGAGGGCTACGCCTATACTCATAGAATCTGGAGTTACCTACGTAACTATCATTCTATTTCGTAGAGGCTTCGCCCTCTAAGGGCTACGCTATTGGGTTAGGGCGAAGCTGATATTGTCAATGCCACCTGCGGTACAAGCCGGACATAGATCACATTTTCCCAGCAACAATGTACAGAGGCTAAATCAGAGTCATTCTTCAATATAAAGCCTGCCATGCTAATGCCGTGGCCTGAAAAGTTCATAAGGCCCGCAATATGATGGCAGTAGTTCAATGAGTAGTGGGAATTGTGCGTGATTGACCCCTGTGAGGGACGCCCGAGGGAGGACCGTATGCGGGCGAAAAAATTTCGCATGCAACGGAGTGACATCATTATTATCTCCGTGCATGTAACATGATATGACAATGTATGACGTTAAGAACGGCGTGTCACAAAATACTCCAAAAGCAGGAGAGGTGAGACAGCAGAGCAAGGTTGCTGCTGCCCAACTTACGTGACATTGGAGTGCCTGGAAGTCACATGGTTATGAAACTACAAGAAACGGCGTCTCACAATGCGCCTAAACAGGCGAGGTGAAGACATCAGTGTGTGACTGCAGCAGCACGCACTAGGTGCGTGAGACTGGCATCAATCGCGCATCCGCTTCTTGTCCTCATAACGCACATCCAACGCAGCATTACACGTTGTTGATTGTTTATAGACTAGAACGGGACATGGAAGGTTCAGACAATATCTTGCACATAGAAGCGGGTGAAAGGGCACGGGGAAGCCCAGGAGGCTGTTGCGCAAATGTCGGCTGCCATGCCTCGTAGTATGCCCTCGGATGTCGCGTAATAGCCTCACACAGCCAGTGAGATAGACACTGTTTTGAGAGGGCTGACCCTCGGGAGTGTTCTCTATAACGTACAACAGCTGCTGTGTTGTTCTGATATTTGCCGTGCGTAAAATGCACAGAGTCAGGGCACGCATCGGACACAACCGGTGGGAAGCCACCTCCGCATCGTTGACATGAGGCGGGGGCAAAAACCCTCGAGTGAAAAACACCCCAGACCTAAAATAACTAGTTTGGAGATACGTCAACCCGAGAGGCAGGGGACACGATGTGGGATCTGCGTCCCTCCCTGTGCGCCAGCGCTGGAAGGCAGACCAGCGCCCTGCGTAACATGCTGTGGTAGGGGCTCTGGAGCCCTGGATGGTGCGCACCACGGCGGGGGGGGGGACCTAATCTCTGTGAGCGTTCCCGCTCAGCAACCAACCCCAAAAGTCTCTGGGTTATCATCGGGGGATGACAGATCGTGCTGTTCAGCTGCAACAGTGCGTCACCCTGCCACGGAATTTGCTAGGGGGGAGCCAGGCTCGTGCGCGCCGGTGCCACTGACAGATGGAGGCGAGGGGTCGGAGGAAAAGCATATAGGGGAGAAGGGGGTTCGGGCCAGGGCCGGTGGGAGAAGGCGTCTACGCCAAGGGGAGGATTGTCCCGCACGCTCAAGGAAAAAACACAGAATGCACAGTGTGTTTTCTCGTGGGGAAAACAGATCCACCTCCGCTTCCCCGAACCCGCTCCGTAACATTTGAACAATAGTGGGATTCGATATCCACTCGTTGTGGGAGGCCCCCCCCCTCGGCTTCATGTCGGCCGCCCGTTTAAAAAAACCTCGGCGTATAGGTCTACCCTGTTTTGAGAGGCAACAGGTGACTGTGCGCCCACAATGTGAGGCGACAGCTGGGCTGTCCGTATGACGCTCTGGCGGTTTATGAACGCTGCCGTCGTGATGTTGCCTGTCCGCGCAACGACACGTCTACCCGTCACCACTATGGTGAAGTGTTTCGACACTTTCAGACCATGGACAGCTCCAGGTAGTTTATGTGGGGGGAGGAGAGGGGGAGGAGGCCGGTCTTCCCCCACCACCTGTGACTCTCACATCCCTCTCCAGTCAGTGAGGGACACGTCTGTGTACACCGTCACATATGACGTCACTCTGCCCCGGAGAACCCCGGAAGAAAAGGGTCCGGGGATTCCCTCAGTATGCCAGGTCTGACCGGAGGGAATGAGGGATGGACAGCATTCGCCACTTGTGGCAAATGCGATCGAGTTGTTGGCGAAGAAACCACCGTTGGACTTTCTGCCGTGGCGCTCCGCGTGCGGCAGCGGTGGGAAGCGACTGTCATATCAGCGCGTTGTTCAGAGCAAACAAGGGTTGTTTGGGAAGAACGGCTGTTATGTTGGGAGGGTGTGATGGCACTCTGATAGCACATGTTTGAGTGTTGTTCATCGGCATGGCTGCGGGGAGCGCAGAGCCCACTCCGTCGCTGGGCGACACAATCACTCGTCTTGCCCAGCCCGTGGTAGGGCTTTTCGAAAAAAGGGCAGTGGCCGGTCACCGCCGTGTGGGGCGGGAGCGGGTTGAGTGAGCGGCGTCATCACAATGGGTGAGCGCACATTCCCGCTGCCAGCACAACAAGGAGGCCGTGGCACTCCACGTGCGGCATCGGTGGTGAACGATTGTCATATCAGCGCGTTGTTCAGGGCGAACAAGGGCTGTCTGGTTGAGGGGAAAAACGGCTGTTAAGATGGGAGGGTGTGGCCCTCAAACATGCCGTTGTGTTTCCAACTCTCAGCCGAGGAGGGACAGACGATCTCCGCGTCCCATCATTGCCACCATCGTTGCCTAGCTGGGTGGCTCGGGAGGCGAATAGGACCAGGTGGGGGCCGCTCTCATGGTTTCCCAACCTCGTGCAGCCTGCCGGCCGAGTGGTGCCAGCTTTCGCTGCGGAGGGGGACCGGGCCCAAAGAAGTCTGTCTCCGTCTGGAGAGATGGGACCGTACAGACGCCTAACTAGCGTCTAACTGCCGAGGCATGTGGAAAAACCAGCTGTCTCGCTGGGCCACAGTCTGCCAAGCCGTGACCCTGGACAGCGCCGTGATCAGGATCAGGATGGCGGTGGACTATGTTGTTTGTGCCGCCAGCCCCTGGGAAAAAACCCACATCTGTGTCGCCTTTAGCCCGAGTAAACGGGGCGTAGCGAGAGAGAGGGCCTTGTTTCATTCCCAGGCTGGGAGAAAACGTCCTCCGCAAAAACGGCCGAAGCTCTGTGAAGCGCAGCCAGAGTGGGGCCCGTGAAGAAGGCGGCTCCAGGGCGTAAATATCCCTGCTCGAGTAAGGACGCGAGCGGGGGCTGGCAGCCCCACCGGGAGTGCTATGCGTCGCCGCTCTGCCGCCTTCCTGATGATCTCTGGCAGATCAGTGAAGAGAGCTTTAGCGGTGGAGGCCGGGGCCATCTGAGGCAAAGGGGAAGGCCGCTCAGCAGTGCCCCTGGCCGTTCGGGAGACGGAGAGAGCTCCAGTGGGAAGGCGTCGATCGCCGTCTCCAGGCCCAATCCTCCCAAGACGCGAGCACCGCTGGAAATTCTTGTCTTCATACTGCGTAAGTGAAGAAAAAGTGGGAGACGAACAACGGGTGCGCTGTGTACATATACAGTAAATGCGGACGTAGTTGAGGCCCGTGCTGGACGCAAGGGCGGGAAAGAAAATCTTCACGACTGCGCATGCATGAAGGGATAAACCCAATAGCGTAGCCCTTAGAGGGCGAAGCCTATACGAAATAGAATGACAGACTTTTCAACAAAAAAACGAAAAGAGTTTTAAAGTATGCGGAGGAAAACTCGGGTGAAAAAGCTGCGAGACATTGCGACATTGACCCCAGGAGAATCCGAGCCTGGAAGAAACAGAAGGATGAGCCAATGAGATTAGCGCGAGCAGAGCACAGCTAGCTAGCTGGAGGTGGGAGGAAACAAGTTAGCCTGGAGCTAGAAACAAAGCTAGCTAGCTACCATCTGTAACATTAATCAGATACTGGTGTGCTGCAAAACACCAACTACTGTATGCTCTTATAATCTACCAGCAATGCTGTAGTACCTGTATTTGAAATAAATACGCGGTACATTTACAGGGTTCAAACTGACACAGTGGTGGTGTTTGATTATTTCGACCCAAATTCCTCTGTCACCCTTCTGGCTGGGGATATTTTTGCAAATGTTTCATGAAAAATTAATGCTCTCTGTCCACTGGAATGCTATGGATTTTCATTTAAAACGGTTTATTTAAAACAATTATACTTATCAAACAGATGGAATTAGAAATAAAAGCCTTCCTCTAATAGAAGCCTGCTTCAAATAAAAACCAGGTACCTTCTGTGGTTCAGGTAAATAAAGGCCCTGGCTTTTACTTGATGAATTATGGTAGGCTACATTAACTGCTAAAAGCATTTTTTTCTTTTTCTTTTCAGATTCCCCTGATTGTGTCCCTTGCCCCAAGGAGTTCTGGCCTAATGAAGAGAAAGACACTTGTCTCCCCAAGCCTGTAGAGTTTCTTTCCTACAACGAGGTCCTAGGAATCATCCTGGCTGCATTCTCAGTTGGTGGTGCCTGTCTGGCCATTATAACAGCGGCTGTGTTCTATCGTCACAGGACATCCCCGATTGTCAGGGCCAACAACTCTGAGCTGAGCTTCCTGCTGCTCTTCTCCCTGACTCTATGTTTCTTATGTTCATTAACTTTCATTGGAGCACCCTCTGAGTGGTCCTGCATGCTGCGCCACACAGCGTTTGGGATCACCTTCGTCCTCTGTATGTCTTGTGTTCTTGGAAAAACAATAGTAGTGTTAATGGCCTTTAGAGCTACACTCCCAGGTAGTAATGTCATGAAATGGTTTGGCCCTCCACAGCAAAGAATGACTGTAGTGTCTTTCACGTTTATTCAAGTTTTAATATGTACTATTTGGTTGGGTCTTAGTCCCCCTTTTCCAATGAAAAACCTAACCATATACAAGAAGATAATCATCCTGGAGTGTGCATTAGGCTCAGCTGTTGGGTTCTGGGCTGTGCTCGGTTACATAGGCCTACTGGCTGTCTTTTGCTTTGTGTTAGCGGTCCTAGCTCGGAAATTACCTGATAATTTTAATGAAGCCAAGCTCATCACCTTCAGCATGCTGATATTCTGTGCAGTTTGGATCACCTTTATCCCTGCATATCTCAGCTCTCCTGGGAAGTTTACTGTGGCTGTGGAGATATTTGCCATTCTGGCCTCCAGTTTTGGACTAATACTGTGTATATTCGCTCCAAAGTGTTTTGTCATATTGGTTAAACCAGAGAAGAACACCAAGAAACATTTAATGAACAAAAATCAGTCCTAAAACACCTCAGAATTGGAAATAGGTAAGATGGCAACATACAATATAGAGCTTATGCTGAGTACATCCAACACTTGTTTCTTTTGATGATTGTAATATGTATTTAATACGTTTTCAACTTATTTTACAAATATTCTTTTATCATGGGCTGGAAATTTAAAATTTTAATTAATAAATTAAGTCAAAATTCATAAGATAAATGCGTGGGCCTTTCTCTTTCATGACATTTTATTTTAATAATGTTTCCATATACACATTATTTAATATGGGCATAAACCACACAACCCATTAAAGTTGTGATAAAAAAACAGTTTAAGGGTAGGACAAACTTAGGAAGATATCTTGACTCTGATTTTAGGCTTTAGAAAATCTAGCCATAAGGGGAAACTTTGGTTAATCACAGGTCATGTTAGAGAGACAGAGCGTTCATATTCACTTTTCTGCAGATGCATTGTCCGTGCAACAGAGAGGGGAGAAGGAGGGCTGCAGAAAGAGGTCTCTAGTTCAAATTCTGGCAGTTTTATTGTTGCATTCTACCCACTGCAGCTGAAATGCAGAACTAATTGTACATGCAGCCCACAGGAAATAATTGTGTGATGTACAGTGAGATGACGTACAGGAGAGCTTTTGTCTTAAAATCTATAAAACACATGTAGCATGCCCACATGCTGACAGTTGAGGGATGGAGATCTCTGCTCTTTGTATTGGTCTGATCCTGTCTCTGGGTTTGTGTGGGCTGAACTCAGCTATTGCTTTGAATGGTTCTGGGGATGGTGTTAAACAAAGGGCTGGGCTTACAGAGGATAGGACTGGTGCTGGGGTCAGCTCTCAGGCTTCATCTGTGAAATGTAAGCTCCAGGGTACCACTCGTCTCCCTGCGTTCTCAATGGAAGGTGACTACTGGTAATATTGGTGGTGTGTTCTCCATACACCACAACATACACACACTGAAGCATAACTACACCACCATGCCTGAGCCACTAAGATGCACAGGGAGGTTAGTAAGAGGGAGAAGTGGGGGATAAGATGATGTTAGACTGTATGAAAAAAGAGATGTTTTGGCTTGTATGATCTGTGTGGACTGTTGTCTAACATTGTCAAGTTAAAAAAGTTGATTAACTGTCAAATAACAATGAGTTAAGAAAAACCTTTAATTATCTCTAGGGGGAAATTGCAGGTGTTCTGTAAATTGCATTATATTTTATTTTCCAAAATGTACAGAGTAGTAAATATATGGAAAACAGATTTCTTAATATTTCTAACTGAAAATATAGATGTTTAACAAGTGAGTTGACTTATATACCAAACTATTTAATACTAAAGATTTAGTTGACTCTGTACTTTAAGATTCTTGTGAATGTTGGACTGATATCTAACCCTGTGTTTTTTATATTTCTTTTAAATTTGTGAATTGTAAAATTAAAATAGTGACTTCAGTGTCTGTGTGCAGCATTGACTCTTATGAAGTGCAGTTCTCACGTGCAATGATCTTTGCCATCGAGGAGATAAACAACAGCACGGAGCTGCTGCCAGGAATCAAACTCGGTTATCACATCTATGACTCGTGCGGTGCATGTGGCATTCCAGCTTTCAAATAGCCTGGACCCGGTGTTTTACACCGGTGACAATTGCTCACATTCTGGTATGGTGATGGCTGTCGTTGGTGAGTCTGGGTCCTCTTCATCCATCAGCATATCACACATCATCGGGCTCTTTAACATCCCTCAAGTAAATATTCAGAGTTATTGAGACATTTTTTGTAATTGCCTTTAGACCAGTGCTGTTGTTTTGCCTGTCCTGTTAAATAATTACACTGTTATTTCCCTTTAGGTGAGCCACTTTTCCACTTGTGCATGTCTGTCCAATAAGCAGCAGTACCCAAATTTCTTCAGAACCGTCCCTAGTGATCAGTTCCAGGCTGAAGCGCTGGCCAAGCTAGTAAAACAATTTGGCTGGACTTGGATAGGTGCTGTCCGGTCAGATTCAGACTATGGCAATAATGGTATGGCGTTTTTCCTGGACGCAGCACGCAAAGAGGGGATCTGTGTGGAATACTCTGAATCTTTCCATCGGACCAACCCACGTAGCAGGTTCCAGAGAGTAGCTGACGTTATTCGCAGGTATGATGTTCCCAGTGTTGACACTGCCCTGCACAAAAAAGCTCAACAAAAATGTTAAGATGGAAGATTGTTGTTACCTCATTACCACTTGAGCCTTCTACACCTCGCCAGTGGATAGGCAGTGAGTCTTGGGTAACAAGCACAGACATGCTGAGGTTCAGCTTCTGTTCTGGAGCCATCGGATTTGGCATTCAGAAATCCGTCATCCCAGGTCTGAGAGACTTCTTGCTGGATCTCTCTCCATCTAAAGTGGCTGCCTCTCCAGTGCTTACTGAGTTCTGGGAGGATGCATTCAACTGCAGGCTGGGAAAAAGTGAGAAAGTTGTTGTTTGTTGATTCTCTCTGAGTGGAATTTCCTGTGTTAAAGACTCAGCAGCTGCTTTAAGAACAAACCCCAGATTGAATAAACTGAAGATAAAATGAAGAATAAACTATTATGTCAGCAGACATGTGGTAAATGTATGAGTAAGAAGAAGATTTAAAGTATAAAAGTAAAGTGACAGCGTTGTAGTGATGAGCTCAATAGCTCAGCAGTCTAAAGTCCCTGAGCCTGGTAGTTCAGAACCAGATGCTGCTGTTTGGCAGGTTAAATGGAACAAAAAAAGAACAATAAACACAAAGAAAGAATGTTAATTTAAAGGCTAAAAAACACATGTCTCTGTGTGTTTCAGTTGCCGCCACAGATGAGAGATTATGTGATGGAACTGAAGACATAAAGAAGCTCCAGAGCCCGTTCACTGACACATCTCAGCTCCGGATCACTAACATGGTATACAAGGCTGTTTATGCAATTGCTCATGCCATTCATAAAGCAGTGTGTCAGGAAACTCATTCTACAATCCAGTGTAACAAATTCACAAGGATAGAGTCCAAAGAGGTCAGTTGAACATAAATGATTATTATAAATGATCCCCTTTTTTGCTTTAATTTCTGAAATGAGGTATTAATTTTGATTAACATTAATTAACGGCTCTCCATCACTGTTTTCCTTTATCTCATCTTGACAGGTTCTTACTCAGCTGAAGAAAGTAAACTTTTCTCGAAATGGTTATGATGTGTCATTTGATGCCAACGGTGATCCTGTGGCCAGATACGAGCTGGTTAACTGGCAAAAAAGTGAAAGTGGCAGTATTGAGATTGTGACAGTAGGGCACTACGATGCATCACTGCCGGTGGACCAGAAGTTCCGTATCAACAGGAACATCACCTGGGTGGATGGTGGCACACAGGTAAGGAGCACAAAAGCAATAATGTAACATTCAAATTTGGCAATCTTAATCAATGTGTTTTTGATCTATATTTGCTAAGTCCATTTTGGGTGTAAAGAAATTCCAAAGTTACAGTATTTTGAGAGTCCCCCTTTATATTTTCTTTAAAACGAGACTGTCTAAACGATGTAACTTGAAAGATATTCACTTGATTTGTCCAGTTGAATCCCACTATTGTTCCAAAGCTGTGGAGCAGATTTGGGGAAGTGGAGGTGGATCTGTTTGCCTCACAAGAAAACACAGAGTGCACACTGTGGTTTTGTTTGAGCACACGGGACAATCCACCCCTAGGTGAAGATGCCTTCTCCCACCCTGAACCCTCCTATACATTTTTCCCTGGTTCCTCCTATCCCTCGCCTTCTGGAGCGCATCAGGAGGAGAACATGTCAGCCATTCTAGTGGCACCATGGTGCAGAAATGCCTACTGGTTCCCGACTGTGGCTCAACTGCTGTCTGCCACAGCTGAATGGCACCATATTTTCACCCCCGTCCCGGTGATTACCAGTGACGGGTTGCTGAGTGAGAACGCTGCAAAGACTAGGCTTGCCCCTGCCATGGTGCGCACCATCCAGGGCGCTAGAGCCACTTTACTACAGCTTGTTACGCAGGGCACTGGTATGCCTTTCAGCGCTGGTGCATGGAGATGGGTGCAGATCTCACATCGTGCCCTTGCCTCTCATGTTGACTTTTTCCACTGTTGCAAAAATCATGTTATGGGGATGTTTCTCATACTGTGGGGCTGGGCCTATTTATCGCACACCAGGGCTCATAGATGAGTTTCAATACATCAAAATACTTGGTCATGGTCATGTTGCCTTATGCTGAAGAGGAAATGTCAACAGACAATGATCCAAAACACACCAGTAAACCAGCAAAGTCTTGGTTCCAGATGAACCAGGTTTACGTTATGGAGTGTCCAGCCCAATCCCCCGACCTCAATCCCACAGAAACTTGTGGAGTGACATCAAAAATGCTGTTTCTGAGGCAAAACCAGTAATGCAGAGGAATTATGGAATGTAGTATAATCGTCCTGGATTGGAATACCTATTCACAGGTGCCAGAAGTTCCATGCAACACAGATGTGAAGCAGTTCTCAGAAATAATGCTTTCAAATTAAAGCAAACCCACATTTTTGTTGTAGTTTGGGGTTTTGTTATGGGTTCTATTTCCCCTTTCTTGGTTCTGTTGTCCTGTCTAGTGTTTTCTTCGCCCTTTTTCACCCGGAACCCTGTGTATTTTATGTTTTTCCCTTGGAGTTTTTAGGACTGTTTGTTCCCTTGTGGATTGTTCTGTTTTTTTCAATAACTCATCCTGCCTTCGCCTGCCAACCTGCGTTTTGGTCCTCCTTTCCCTGCTACACATTACAGAACGATCTGACTGACATGGACAAAGCCATTTACGTTTTTGAGCCTCTGCTCCACCCACTAGAGCCAGCGGCTGACTTCATGGCCTGCACGTGTCACCGCCTATATGAGGCTGACCCCACCACAGCATAGCACCTCATGCTGGTGCGTTGGGAGAAGGTGGACAGGGAGTATGGTCCTCTCCTGGAGCCAGCACAGACCAGTCCCCAGTACCCGGCACAGACCAGTCCCCAGGACCCGGTGCGGACCATTCCTCACCGGGAGCCCTTCCCCTGGAAGCAGTCCCCCCAGACCCAGTTCCCTGGCTTCCCCTGGTCCTGGTTCCCGGGGTTCCCCTCGGGGTGCCCCGGGTCCTCTGGCCCCCAGTATTTTAGGTCCCCTTGGTCCCAGTTTCCCCGGTCTTGCTTCTGTCCCTTTCACTGTGCCTGTTCCCATTCCTGTCTCTGTGCCTGTTTGTGTTCCTGTCTCTGTGCCCTTTTCTGTCCCTGTGCTTGTGTCTGTCCCTGTCCCAGTGTGTGTCTCAGTTCCGGTCACTGTTCCGGTCCCTGTCACCATCTCCGTCCATGTCTTTCTCCCTACCCAAGCGGTGGTCCCGTCCGTCCAGTCTGTGTCTAAGCCTGTCCCTTCTAAAACGTCCCATCTGTGTCCGAGTCTGTTCCATCTGTCACTAATCCCGTCTCGTCCAAGTCTGTCCCTGGGCCTGCCCCGTCTGTGTTTAAGCCTGTCCTGTCTGCCCCGTCTGTCTTAAAGCCTGTCCCGTCCAAGTCTGTCCTGCCCCACGGGCCCTCTATTATAGATTCCTCCTCTTGTGCGCTCTCGTGCCCCGCCTCGTGCGCTCTCTCGTGTCCCTGCTTGTGCAATCTCTCGTGTCCCTGTTAGTGCGCTCTCTCATGTCCACTCTCGTTACCCCTCTCCTGCGTCCTGCGTTTTTTTCAATAAATTATTCTGCCTTCGCCGGCCTAACTGCGTTTTAGTCCTCCTTTCCCTGCTACACATCGCAATTTTTCAGTTTATATAGTAAATGTTTGAGTTTGTAAAGAAAAATCAAAATACTGCTATTTTTTGAACAACCTAGTATTCCCTTTTCTACCGTGGCTGGGAAGTGCAAAACAACATTACAAAGTCTGAAACACTTTAACAAAGATCGAGACAAATTTACATTTAAAAAAACAAATTAACAAAACGCAAAACACTTTTACCAAGGACAAAACAAATTTACATTTTAAAAAACAAATTAACAAAACGCAAAACACTTTTACAAGTCCCGAAACAAATTTACATTTTAAAAAACAAATTAACAAAACGCAAAACACTTTTACAAGTCCCGAAACAAATTTACAAACGACAGATTCTTCACGGAAAGGGAATGTACCACATACCGGAAGTGACACGGAAGTGATAAGGTGGTGTTGGTGAGCGCGCTCAATTTGCGTTGTCGTTGTGGAGTAAATGGCGTGAATGAAGTTCATGGTGACCGAACATGGACTGCGAAAAAGGGATGTTTTGCCCGTTTTGTGGCAAACACATGAACACCTTAACGCGGTTTTGCTATACGTGTGGCCGGTGTTTGGAGTTTTTAAAGGACGCGGACCAGACGGAAACACCTGGAACACAGGCGACGTCTCGACAACCGGACAGTGCTATTCAAAGTAAGTATAGCAAAACAAAAAAATGCTAGCTATCTGAGGACATGTGAATAAAAGTCAGCAATGCTATGATTTTTTGAGCGGCTTCTGACTTTCTATTTTGAAACGGAAATTTGTCCCTTTCAGCCGGACAACCATGCCCATCATACAAACAGTTCATGGAGTACAGAGGCTCGAAGTCAAAAGAACGACAGTCTTTTAACTACGGGCCAAAACGAATTATTAGGCTTAAAGAAAGAAAACACGTCCAGGTAAGTTTGACCGTCCTATACAATTGTGTAAAGCTTTATATGTATTTGTGTGTATGTGTATATTTATTTTACCTAAGTATAAATTATTTATATTTATTTTACTAGATAAACGTAGGATTGATGGTGCCACTTGGAACTGATTTAAAACCTCTAAGAGGGAAAACGCTCCCGTTATTTACGGACCCGAAGTAGCGGCACCTGATCTACTGAAACAGGCTGTGCAGAAAATGAGAACATTTAACAAGGACATGCACGAAGGACCTTATGTCCTTTTGTATCCAGACTGCTCGGAGGTGGTCCATGTGCCTGGGTCAGAAAGGCCATTCAAATTGGCAGAATATAAAAAGGAAATAGGAAAGGCATATTCCAGGATCACTTTTTTCATTTGCCTAGAAAAACACTATAAAGGAGGTTAGTGGATCTCATGATTCAATATTTTTTACACATTTAGATACTCTGCTTGAGGATAGATAATGGTTGTTTGATTTATATTTTTCAGTGGATGATACCTCAGACTCTGATTCTGAAATTGTCATCACAACAAGGAGCAGAGCTGAATTCAATCAAGCTGACACTTTGGTACATCAGTTACTTTCTTTTTAAAAATATTAAAAAATATATTTTTGTATTAATTTATTGGATGTACATTGGATTTTAAGGATAAAATCTATGTCCTGGTCAATATTTTAGTGGTAAAAAGCATGTTTTGATTATTTTGCAGTACTATTATACAGTAACACAGACAACCATTCAGAATTGATTTATACTGTATGTGGTAATGGAACAACAACCATGAAAGCTGTTGAAAATTGTTGATAATTTTATCCATTTCCTCTCAGGTTTTTGAACCAAAAAATCGAAGTACTCCTAAACACAAACTTGAAGATGAAAGGTAGGTGTTGCACGCTTGGACACAAAGGAACGTTCAGGCTTTCACGGGTTGAAATTATTTCTTTAGTTCTTGACTGGAAATAATAATTAATTTTATTGGGTTACAGTGCTTTCACTACCAGGTAAAGTGCTATTTAGCAGAGATTTCACTACTCAATCACGTACATATTAAACATTTATTTAGCTTTTTTTGGAGATGTTTTTTCCACTTTTTGCTCACCTGGAAATACAGAAACCCTGCACATGAGCTCAACGTTGCTATATGCTATTGACTGTTTCTGTAGCTTGCTCCCTACCTAAAGGACACACAGCTGCCTGTCTGAGCTTTACTTAACATCCCAGAATAAAACTACAGAAATACAGTTTCCCTTTCAGGAATAAACACAAATGAATTAACCAAACTATTAAAAAATAAAAATAAACTGATGTGGGGGGGTATCCAGTCCATCCATATGTCCCACATCATTGTGGATCCCACATAGGCCTTTATTGAATTGCCACAGTCATCCAGAACCAATTAAACAAAAAAAAAATTTTCTCTGGTTTTAAGATGTCTACAACACCCACTCTAGCCCAGAACACCCTGGCCACTAGAAAAGACCCACCTACTACTATGTGTTACTCAAAACTACATTATAGTCTTTATCATGGAGCTAATCGTTTTTATGTTTTATCATGTTTCAGACCGGCACCAGGACATTCATCAACAATTCAGCCAGGACAGGTAATAAGGGAGACTGTGGCTGCATGACATTTCTTGCTTCCAGTGTTGTTGTTTCAGACATTCTAATCTGTTTTTCAGATAGTAATATCTGATGCTGAGGATCTGGATCAACCTATAACAAATCCAGAAAAAAATTCTTGCTACAGGTAAGGGAAAAAAATTAATGACTGACATAATTTATATTTAATTGATTACATGGGGTAGACATTTTTGTTAAGATATTTTAACATGGAAATGGTAATTTCCAACAGTAAATACACAGACCTGTATTCACCCAATGTTGAGCCAGAGGACGAAGAGCCAGTTGCTGTCAATGTGAAGAATTTCCAACACACAGCAATGTAATATGACAGCTTTTGACTATAGCACTCCAGTATTTTACAATGCAATAGTTCTGGTTTATCTGGAATATCCACAAATGAAGTCACTTTTTGTCATTACAGGGAGGAGACGGACATCACATTACCTGACATCGTAGCAAACCTGTCGCTTCCTATTGATCATAAAAGAGTCAGTCGGTTCAACATCTCAAGGGCTAATGTTTGGGATGGGGCAGTCAGAGGTTTCAAGCGTACAACATATTCTGAAACCTGTGACATGCTGGTCAAATTTACTGATGATACTGGTGTTCTGGAAGAGGGAATTGACACTGGTGGTCCAAGGCGAGAGTTTTTAACTCTACTAATGAAACACCTAAAAGACCGGCCCATTTTTGATGGACCAGAAGGACATCGGTTCTTGGTCTACAATGCAAATGGTATGCATATCAGTTAGATGTGTACTATAGGCTACTAATGGTTGGTTTATGATCATTGACCATATGTATCACATGACATATGCTTGTATATTACAGTAAATAATGCATTTCTTGTTATAATTTTGCAATATGACTTCATTCACAGCTGTTAGGGAGGATGAGTACTACCTGGCAGGAAAGATGATTGCTGTGTCAGTTGTGCATGGAGGTCCAGGACCCCATTTCCTGTCAGAAGATCTTGTACATTATCTTTCAGGCCAGCCTTCATTCAAAGCACCAATTAATTTAATAACCGATGAAGAAATAGGGAAAGCTTTGCAAGAGGTGAGAATAGCATAAGGGCTACAATATGGTAGGGCAGTTTTACATAGTTCCTGCAGTGTTTTGAGACAATGTTTACTTCCTATACCACATGCAGAATTTGTTTCATTAATTTTAGTTTTTGATGCTGTAAGATTACACTATGCTATGTATGTCATGAAAAAATAAGCAAGGAGATATGGTGCATATAGTTATTGACTGGGGTGTTTATATTTTCATGTCTTTCAGATTGAGAATGCTGCTTCATTGGATGCTCTGCAAGAATTAATGATGAGACACAGCACAATGTTACAGACAGCAGGTTGTCTGAGACATGTGGCTACTGTGGAAGAAAAGAAAGAAATCGTGTCGGACTACCTTCAGTGGTATATTATTGACCGCAACTCATCTGTAATTGACAGGTAAGATGTTTATTTTCTTTTTATGAATGTTATGTAAGAATTTTTAGTTTAAAATGCCTCATCGTCTCATGTTTGGTTTATGCAAACATGTATATCTGTTATCAATTTGTCACTGGCAGAATTTGTACCTTAGTACTATGTGATGTTGCTTTATTCTTTCTTGTGTCAAACTACAGTGCCTTCATTAGGTCTGCACACCTTTTATATATTCAAATATAAATAGATATTAATCTTTTTCCTCAATCTACACACAATACATCATAATGACAAAGCAAAAACATAAATTAGATTCTTTTCCTGACTACTAACTCCATAGAATTCAAGAGGAAAATCAGTCCAGTTACCCCTTAAAGTGATCCATCCACCTGTGCTGCACATCTGGCAGCATAGTGATGGTTTGAGGCTCACTTGATCCATCAAACCCTTGATGACTGCTGCTGTTTATCCAACTACCTGCTCAATACTGTATCAGTGTCATTTACATCTGAATCTATTCTTGCCCTCAGTTTTCATAGAGATCCATTCACATGCAGAGAGGTTTTAATATAAGTGTCCATGGAAAATATATACAGATATAGTGTGTTGATGGTTGTGTAAAGGCTGTAGCTTCATACGAGGAATCAAGGCTGGAATTACTTCCATGGGTGCTTCAACGACATACTGAGAAAAAGGCTCATTAACTTTTGCAAATTTGATGTTTCAGTTTTCTTTTTTTTAATTAAATTTGCTACCATTTTCTAAAAACCTGTTTTTGCTTTTCTTATGTATTGTGTGTAGACTGATGATGAATATTTTAAATTAAATCTCTTATACAAAGTTTTGAAAAATTGCATGGGATGTGTAGACTTTTTGAAGGCACTGTATAAGTGCTCAAGCTACCCAGCCATTTGTCATTCCAGTCTTTTTCTGTTTAATACTTAAATTGTAACAATTAACTTTTAATGTGCAATGCAAAAATAGTTTTTTTTTTAAATCAATTGACACAATTCCCCCCCCAAATGTTTAAGGTGGAAAGTAATTGTAGTGAGAATATTTTCTTTAGATAATTTAAATTGGCACTACACAGCAGTGAATCAATGTTTGTGTTCACTATGTAGATTCAGAGATGGTCTTTCAACCCTGGAGTTTTTGACTGCACTACAGCAACACCCTACTTTGCTGGCCCCTGTTCTGTGCCACTCTGAAAAGCGACTCACTGCATTTGAACTTGAGAAACTCTTCAAACCTGACCTCAGTCCTTCAGGGAGTAATCGAAGACTTAAAGAATGTCAAACCATGGCCTACTGGGCAGATTATCTCCTTGATTGTGAAGGTTTGTTTGCTAGTTTGTTTTTTATAGTTAAGAAAACATGCCAATGAGTTATCTGAATTGTTTTTCTTTGCAGAAGGCCAGGCTGCTGTGTCTGTGGAAGATGTTTTGATGTTTGCTACTGGGTTGTCTTCACTTCCCCCATCTGGCTTGGAACCACCGCCACAAATAGAGTTCCTGGATGACTCTGCGTTCCCCATGGCAAATACATGTGCAAACTCCTTGAGATTACCACTCCTAGACTCATTCATTTTGTTTAAGTCACAAATGGACTTTGGAATTCAAAATAGTCCAGGATTTGGCTGTTTCTAAGCTATATGATGAATGACGCCTAGTGTTAAGACTCTAAAAATGTTGTTAAAGGTGAAGTTGCCAAAGTTGTTTTTATAATGTAACAATATGTGAGCATTTTGAAGATGTTTTAGATCCGTGACTGGGATCCCTTACTGAATCACTGTTTTAAAGAAAGAAGTACTTAATTTTCTATACTATAAAAATGTAATAAATACTCATTACTATTTTTGATTCATTTACTTCACACTTAAAAACAAGGCTCTGGGTGACAGATTCGTAAACATTGTGTTCAGACAGTTTACCACTACAAAAACTCAATTTTGATCAATTCATAGCTGAGCCATTTCTTTTAGTTTTATGAACAATTCTGATGCAGATTCCCAGTCTTCTGGCTTCTGTAACTGATTGTGGTCCATGGCAAAGTCCAAGTACTCCTGCATGTTTGGGTCCCCACAAGGAGTAATTAACAGGCTAGCCTCAGGAAGGGCATCCAGTTCAGCCTGTTGAATTGGAAATGCACAGTCTCTGGAGCCAAACCTATGTTAAATAGAGAACATAATTGCATTTATTTTAAATTTAAACTAAAACGTTAGATTAATACTTTTTAATCTATTTATCACCAATGTATCACCTGTGAGGTAAGTAGTAGAGTTCATTGGGCACTCCTCCTGGACATGATGCTGTTCTGGAAGGGCGAATCCTGTGACAGTTCCACAGTCTCACACACTCATCCAAGTCTTTCTGAATAACATCACCAAAGCAGTATCTCAAGAGACACTGATGCTCATGACTCCCGTTGAAGTATCCGGCATCTCTAAGGTCCGCAAATAACTCCATCCAGAACTGAGACCTATAGAAACGGATACAAATTTTAGTTACACTTTTGAATAATAAAATCAAAGATTAATCGTAATGATCTTTTGGTCATTAGATTTTTTTTCAGCAACTACCTTTCCTGATGGGCAGGATTTGTTTTACTTTTTTTTATTGATTTGTATTGTGCTTGTTTTTCTTTTTCCATTACTCGTTCCTGAGAAAAAAAATAGAATGACCAAAAGATTCAATGAGCCTCTATGAAGGTTCACTCACCTCCCCTTTCTGAATGTAGACCACCAGGACTCAATACGCTGGTTATTTATAGATGAGCCATACATGTGGCTGGACGCTCCAGAGTAGTAGTCACTGTGATGGTGGCGTAGGGTACATTGAATTGCAGCCATTATGCCGTTCTCAGTGCCGCAATCAGTCCTCAGTCTCATGGGGATAACACCGAGGTTTTGCACACATGACATGAAATAGTGAGCAATCACTGTTGGGTTATTATTTGTTGGTCCACATTCAAGCCACAGTACTTTACGTGAAAATCCATCTATGCATCCCGAAATGGCCAAACCGAATGGCTTAAGTTTATCATAACCATCTGCGTGCCACATATAGTTAGGTCCCATTGAGTGGTAGGTTCTTCTTGTAAACCTTCTGCGTGTTCTGCTCTCACACCCTCGAGGATTAAGCTCCCGGAGCAAATTCATCACATCATCTCTCCTCACTCGAAGATTGTACTTTTGTTTAAGTACCTGCCACATCGTGCGGTAGCCAAATAGTTGTCCAGGTCCACGAAGTTCCAATCTGATGGCGATACTCATGGCGTTTGGAGACGAATAATCCTTTCGGCGGTACAACCCGGCTTTGTTCAGTTTACTTTTAAGAGTCCTCAAGCTGATGTTTACACCGTGTAGACTTGACATCATGTCCACAATTACAGCGTAAGAATGGCCCTCGTTAAAATACTTAACGCACTGATGCAGAATGTCCGGTGTTTCCGTCTGGTCCGCGTCCTTTAAAAAGTCCAAACACCGGCCACAAGTAAAGCAAAACCGCGTTAAGGTGTTCATGTGTTTGCCACAAAACGGGCAAAACATCCCTCTTTCGCAGTCCATGTTCGGTCACCATGAACTTCATTCACGCCATTTACTCCACAACGACAACGCAAATTGAGCGCGCTCACCAACACCACCTTATCACTTCCGTGTCACTTCCGGTATGTGGTACATTCCCTTTCCGTGAAGAATCTGTCGTTTGTAAATTTGTTTCGGGACTTGTAAAAGTGTTTTGCGTTTTGTTAATTTGTTTTTTAAATTTTGTAAATTTGTTTCGGGACTTGTAAAAGTGTTTTGCGTTTTGTTAATTTGTTTTATAAAATGTAAATTTGTTTCGGGACTTGTTAAAGTGTTTTGCGTTTTGTTAATTTGTTTTTTAAAATGTAAATTTGTCTCGATCTTTGTTAAAGTGTTTCAGACTTTGTAATGTTGTTTTGCACTTCCCAGCCACCATACTTTTCTTTACTTTCTATAAAGGTAGAACACAAACTTGATCAATTTAGCTCAGGTTCCCAATGCATTGCTATGATGGAATCAAAAGCTATTCTAAGGGTTTTGAGCATTACTCACTTTTTTAAACACACTTATTCTGAACACAACTGTACATTGGGGAAATGTATATGATGCGCTGCATGTCCCCTGCCCTTTGCCATAATGTGCAACATAAACGCATGCGCTATGCCTTATGTGCGCACACTCACATGTAAAAAACGACGGTGACACTGGAGATGTGCCTTTTATCATAAGCTTTGCTTTCAATAACTTCATAAACAGTGGCAGTATGCAAACAGCTTAAAGGAGGTGTGTGGAACCAAGAGAAATGATGCCGGATGAACAACGTCGAACTTCGTCAGGCATCTGAAAATGCACCCAGATAGGTCAGTCACTTGCAGTGTGAAAGAAACATTTCACATATCGTCACAGCTAAGAAGCTAACCATTGCAAAGTTTTTTTGCTAATACTGGTAACAGGCAAATTGTATCTTTATAGTTTGGACGCATGGATCCAGCTCCCCAGGAACAAACGCTGTGTCGGGTGGGCAAATTCATGCGATGCGTAATTGATCCCTTGGATGACTTGTAGACTATAAAGTGAACAAGGTGTACCTGGTCCACCAAACACTGGGCCATGTTGACTGTCTTAATTCTGAACACAGTTCTGTTTCGGTAGTACTATTTTCTATTTCATCCATGCGTGGCGCACCGTCACCTGCCGTGGAGACGCTGGCCTCACTAACCTCTCCTCCTCTGAGTTGGGTATCCCGCACGATGGATTCAATGAGCCTACTAACAGTTAATAATAAATTAATGGCATTACATCAGTGAGTTCAAACTGTTTTTTGTGTGTAATTTGGACTGACAATGAGATGGATGTTTTTTCTGTAACTGGTGTGGCACTGCCACTATTCTCATGATTTCCACTTTGACATTAGACATCACACAGATCAGTTGGCCAGAGACTTCAGATTTGACTTGGACTTCTTGCAAAAGGCTTGAGACTTGACTTGAACTTGCCCCTCAAAGACTTGAGACTTAACTTAGACTCAAGCACAAATACTTGAGATTCGGATTGGACTTCCAAAAAATAACGTGAACATCTCTGGATGTTACACACACATGTAAATGAGGTTTATCTCTTGAAGGGTTATTTCCAGGTGCTGCTAACTGAGCCAGTTTTCTGCTTGTGTTACATACAATGGCCTGTATCAGTTTAAAGCTTTTTGGGAGGAAAAATGTGCTGGCCACCTTCCAGCACTTAATGAATTTACCCAGGGATTAAGGAACACTGTCACTTATATTTATGATGTGGTTACTTTCAGTGGAAGCTAGGATGAACACATCAGACAGATGAAGGGGCTGTTTAGGTCTCTGGAGTGCACTGGCCTGGTCCAGGATGCCTACCATTGGCTCCTAGTAATCAAGGGTTGCAAGCATAACTCCTGGAAAAAACGGGAACAAATTGTTACAGGGACGGTTTTGACTTGACAATAATAACAAAAGAAAAAGGGAATGTGTACTAAAGAGACAGTAACTTTGGAAAATAACCACTTCATTTCTGAATGTACTATTAAGATGTTGATGTATTCTTTTACAAATATACTTTCATAATAGACTGAAAATATAAAACAAAATAGTCAAAATTCACGAACCCTAAACCTAACATTTATACGAAATAATTCTATGTATTCAATAAGTCCCTGTATCAGCCTTACTTAATATGCAAATAAACCGCACAGCCCATTAAAGGTGCACATTTGTTAGACTTGACTGTAATGAGCTCAAACACAACAGATGAAAGAGTAGGAAAACAATTTGAAGATGTCTGATGTTTACATTGAAAGATAGGTGGACACGTAATGCAGATTACCTTGTACGTGCAGCCTACAAAATATGCTTTGAAAATATTCCATCAAAGACCAATGGGTTAGGGCATCCTTAGTCTGATATACAGTCAGCTGATGTACAGTAGTAGGAGGGAAACTTATGTCTTAAAATCTATATAAACCTGTGAAAAGACAGTATTCCCATCCAGATATTGAGGGATGGAGATCTCTGCTCTCTGTATTGGTCTGATCCTGTCTCTGGGTTTGTGTGAGCTGAACTCAGATGTTTCCTTGAATGGTTCTGGGGATGGTGTTAAACAAAGGGCTGGGCTTACAGAGGATAGGACTGGTGCTGGGGTCAGCTCTCAGACTTCATCTGTGAAATGTAAGCTCCAGGGTACCACTCGTCCCCCTGCATTTGCAATGGATGGTGACTACATTATTGGTGGTGTTTTCTCCATACACCTCTACATGCACACAGTGAAGCATAACTACACCACCATGCCTGAGCCACTAAGATGCACGGGGAGGTTAGTAAGAAGGAGAAGTGGGGGATAAGAGGATGGTACTCTGTGTGGGGATATAATTGTTTAGATTTGTATGATGTGATTACAATTGTATTATTTAGGTTTTGGATAGAATCAAAAAACTAAAACAAACCTTTTTTCACATATTTACAGTAGGGAATATCCACAGTAGAAAATACTAGATATGAAAATACTAGATGTATTTTTTAACACAAGTTTGTTTAACAACTGAATTTGAATTGTTAATGTAGACGAAAAATAACAACAAACTTTGATAATTGTGGATGTTGGACTGATCTCTAATCCTGTTTTTTGGATTCTGGTGCTAGTTTCTGCCATTTTATGTATTTTCTGTTAAAGTAGTAAATTCTACATTTGAACAGTGACTTCTGTGTCTGTTTGCAGCATTGACTCCCGTCAACTGCGCTTCTCACGTGCAATGATCTTTGCCATCGAGGAGATAAACAACAGCACGGAGCTGCTGCCAGGAATAAAACTCAGTTATCAGATCTATGACTCATGTGCCTCGGTGCCCGTGGCGGTGCATGTGGCATTCCAGCTTTCAAATAGCCTGGACCCAGTGTTTAACACCGGCGACAATTGCTCACATTCTGGTATGGTGATGGCTGTCATTGGTGAGTCTGGGTCCTCGCCATCCATCAGCATGTCACGCATCATTGGGCCCTTTAACATCCCTCAAGTAAATATTCAGAATTTCTGGCAAACTCTGTGTAATACAGTACAGTGTTGTTTTGCCTGTCCTGGTAAATAATTACACTGTTATTTCCCTTCAGGTGAGCTACTTTGCCACTTGTGCATGTCTGTCCAATAAGCAGCAGTACCCAAATTTCTTCAGAACCATCCCTAGTGATCAGTTCCAGGCTGAAGCGCTGGCCAAGCTGGTAAAACACTTTGGCTGGACTTGGATAGGTGCTGTCCGGTCAGATTCAGACTATGGCAATAATGGTATGGCGTCTTTTCTGGATGCCGCACACAGAGAGGGGATCTGTGTGGAATACTCTGAATCTTTCTATCGGACCCACCCACGTAGCAGGATCCAGAGAGTAGCTGATGTTATCCGCAGGTTTGATGTTCTCTGTGCTTACACTGAACTTCTGCACACAAAAGCACAATTATTTAGGCAAATATGAGATGGAAAATTGTTGAATTATATTAGTCCAATTTGGAAATGAATACTTTTTTCATAGGTGACTTTATGTATTACTGATATTGTTATCAGTAAGCACAAATACTAAAGTATATTTAATGTTTGTATGATGATGATGTATGATATGTATCTTGATACACATCTTAAAATGCTAATTTAATATTTTTTACTAATGTAGGCCTAATGCAATGCACTATAATTTCTCTCAAGGTCGACAGCTATGGTTGTTGTGGCATTTGCAGCATCTGGAGACCTGAGACTTCTGCTGGAGGAGCTGTCGCTTGAGCCATCCCCACCTCGCCAGTGGATAGGCAGTGAATCCTGGGTAACAAACACAGACTTGCTGAAGTTCAGCTTCTGTTCTGGAGCCATCGGATTTGGCATTGAGCGATCCGTCATCCCAGGTTTGAGAGACTTCTTGCTGGATCTCTCTCCATCTAAAGTGGCTGCCTCTCCAGTGCTTACTGAGTTCTGGGAGGATGCATTCAACTGCAGGCTGGGAAAAAGTAAGAAAGTTGTATATAGACAGTCTCTAGGCCAGGCTCAATAAAGATTAAATATTGTATTTACTAATGTGTATCAGTTAAAGTCTAATTAATCTGTTACTGAGAATAATTTTACATAATTAATTTTAACACATCAAAACAGGTAGTTCATCAAAGGAAAAGGTGTGAATGTTCTTTGCCTTTTACTATTATGACCAATTGTCTCATGCCTGATTTGTGTTAACGTGAGCTAGTATGCATACTTAAAATACATAGGCCTTACTAACTGAAACAGCAACAATAAAAATAAATAAATAAATAGAAAAAGAAATGTCTGCAAAACAATGCTTTGAAATGTATCGTGAAATTAGCATTTTTAATAAATTACAACAATATAGATATGAGTTTCTGAAAGCCATGTTTGGCAGGTTAAGAAAAGCAAAATTAAATAATAATAATAATAATAAACAAGAAATAATGATAATTCTGTCTCTGTGTGTAAGGTGCAGCCACAGATGAGAGATTATGTGATGGAACTGAGGACATAAAGACGCTCCAGAGCCCGTACACTGACACATCTCAGCTCCGGATCACTAACATGGTATACAAGGCTGTTTATGCAATAGCTCATGCCATTCATAACGCAATGTGTCAGGAAACCAATTCTACAATTCAGTGCGACACATTCACAAGGATAGAATCCAAAGAGGTCAGTTTAGTTAAAGGAAAAACCCTGATGCCATTTATTGCTGTAATCTACCTTCTCTTAAATGAGGTATTCATTTTGATTAACATTAATTAGTGGCTCTCCCACACTGTTTTCCTTTATCTCATCTTGACAGGTTCTTAATCAGCTGAAGAAAGTAAATTTTTCCCAAAATGGTTATGATGTGTCATTTGATGCCAACGGTGATCCTGTGGCCAGATACAAGCTGGTTAACTGGCAACAAAGTGAAAGTGGTAGTGTTGAGATTGTGACAGTAGGGCACTACGATGCATCACTGCCGGTGGACCAGAAGTTCCGTATCAACAGGAACATCACCTGGGTGGATGGTGGCACACAGGTAAGGAGCACAAAAGCAATAATGTAACGTTTTAAATTTGATGAGCTTGAAGGATATGTGTTTTTGTCCATGTTTGTTAAGTCCATTTTGGCTGTAGAGAAATTCCAAAGTTACAGTATTTTGCGAGCCCCCCTTTATATTTTCTTTAAAACGAGACTGTCTAAACGATGTAACTTTGAAAGATATTCACTGTTTGTTCAGTACAGACTCCTGAAGTCTTTCCTGATTTTACCCCCGTAATTACTTAGAAATGGATTAAGGAGGGACTACAGTTTGGGTACAATGATCAATATACTTTTTAGTACACATATTGACATATGGGTATTGTTTTAAGACAGACTTAGTACAAATTTGAACCTATCCTCTAATCCTCAGAGTTTAAGAACACACCTGAATATGTATGAGTTTGTGTGTCTCTATGTGCCAGGTTCCTGTGTCAGTGTGCTCTGACAGCTGTCCTCCAGGAACTCGTAAAGTGCTGCAGAAAGGGAAACCCATCTGCTGTTATGATTGCATACCGTGTCCCGAGGGAGAGATTAGCAATGCTACAGGTAATTGTTTTTCTTCTAATCAATAGCCGATGTACTGTATAAAATCAAATATAGCGTAATTCCTCAAATGAAGACTGGTAGTCAATTAAAAGCCGGGCCTCTGATAGTGGCAGGGGGCATGGTCAACACGGACAAATAAAGGCCGGCCTCAAATTAAGGCTATGTGGATAATTTCCTAAATGCCTTTCATATAATGTGCATTCAAGTTTATTGTAATGTACATTTCTACCAATTTAATTTAACAGATTCAACAATATATTCATGTTTTTTTCACACTTTGTTTTTCTGGATTACGGTACTCACGTAAAGTATTGTCCTACCGGTCTTTTACTCAGTGTGGTTGTATGTGTTACTGTGTTACTGTATGTGTTACTCAGCAGTGTAGTGTGTAGTAACGTACAGGTGCCAAATAGATGGCAGTAGATACATTAGATGTAACATAGGTCTCATTTAGCGACAGCAGAGAATGACGGACAACAACAAAACAAAATGAGTTTTAAAGTATGCGGAGTAAAAGCTGTGAGAAATTTCAATAATGACCCCAGGAGAATCAGAGCCTGGAAGAAACAGAAGGATGAGCCGATGAGATTAGCCGACAGTAGAAGAGCACAGCTCGCTAGCTGGAGGTGGGAGGAAAAGAGTTAGCCTTGAGCATGAAAGGAAACTAGCTTGCTACCATCTGTAATGTTAATCAGATACTGGTGTGAATACTGTAAGATTTTATTGTAATCTAACAACATTAACTGCTAAAAGCAATTTATTTTATTTTTTTTTCCAGATTCCCCTGATTGTCTCCCTTGCCCCAAGGAGTTCTGGCCTAATGCAGAGAGAGACACTTGTCTCCCCAAGCCTGTAGAGTTTCTTTCCTACAACGAGGTCCTAGGAATCATCCTGGCTGCATTCTCAGTTGGTGGCGCCTGTCTGGCCATTATAACAGCGGCTGTGTTCTATCGTCACAGGACATCCCCGATTGTCAGGGCCAACAACTCTGAGCTGAGCTTCCTGCTGCTCTTCTCCCTGACTCTATGTTTCTTATGTTCATTAACTTTCATTGGAGCACCCTCTGAGTGGTCCTGCATGCTGCGCCACACAGCGTTTGGGATCACCTTCGTCCTCTGTATGTCTTGTGTTCTTGGAAAAACAATAGTAGTGTTAATGGCCTTTAGAGCTACACTCCCAGGTAGTAATGTCATGAAATGGTTTGGTCCTCCACAACAAAGAATGACTGTAGTGTCTTTCACGTTTATTCAAGTTTTAATATGTACTATTTGGTTGGGTCTTAGTCCCCCTTTTCCAATGAAAAACCTAACTATATACAAAAAGATAATCATCCTGGAGTGTGCATTAGGCTCAGCTGTTGGGTTCTGGGCTGTGCTCGGCTACATAGGCCTACTGGCTGTCTTTTGCTTTGTGTTAGCTGTCCTAGCTCGGAAATTACCTGATAATTTTAATGAAGCCAAGCTCATCACCTTCAGCATGCTGATATTCTGTGCAGTCTGGATCACGTTTATCCCTGCATATCTCAGCTCTCCTGGGAAATTTACTGTGGCTGTGGAGATATTTGCCATTCTGGCCTCCAGTTTTGGACTAATACTGTGTATATTCGCTCCAAAGTGTTTCATCATATTGGTTAAGCCAGAGAAGAACACCAAGAAACACTTAATGAACAAAAATCCATCCTAAGCCATCTGAAGTTTGGAAATAGTTAAGATGGCAACATATAGTCTAAAGCATATGTTGTGCAAATCCATCTAATATTTACAATCATAAATATTTCCCTAATTTCATTTTGTGAATGTTCTTAGTTTTACTTTACAAATCGTTTTCATCATGCACAAAGGAATACAAAATAAAGTGAATAAATAAAGTCAAAATTCATAAGATGCATCATAAGGTCTTTCTGTACAATTCATAAACACATTGCTATTTGAGTTATACGTCTTAATGGCTAAAATGCAAGTGAATTGGTGGGAATATGAAACATCAGAAGACAATTCTTCCTTTTGTTATAGCACCCATGTTAAAGTTCATGCAGGTTCTAAATAATAGCGCTAGCAGGACAAGTTCATTTAGGTAGCATGTTTAAAAAGTAGAGAATTCCTTGGAGTTGACCTTGGTGCCACGCGAGTTAACGTGCACAGAACTGCACAGTCGTAAATGAATGTCACCAAAAACCACAAAAACAAATAATAAATGGCAATGGAAAAATACATTTCCATTTTTGTTTAATATTCCCACAAATCTTAAACAGAAAAAAAAACTTCTAAGCTCAATTACTGTATAAAATACTTTACATTAAAATGACTTAGAGCATTCTCTAAGTACTCATTCTGAGTACAAATAAGCTGTATCTGCTTCCTTCTGATGAACTATGGTAGACTGAGAAATACAAAGATCCTTCCCTGACGGTGATAGGCCTAATCGGCAACGTGTGAACTTGTTTTGGCAAGGGCTTCAATGTAAATTATGTCCATTTATATGCAGAATTTCCACACTCTATCTTTAAAATACAACAGTTAAAATGATTTTTTTTTTAAATGTTAATTGATAAAACTGATTAACTAAGTAACTTATTCTGCTCTGCCTCTTTGCTTTGAGCCATATCTTGCGATGTTGCAGCAGATCATGTGTAAGAGGCTTAAGCGCACAAACTTATACACCAAAATTAAATCCTGCTCATTCATTTTCATTATGTGTTTATTACAGTTTTGGATTAAGTGTTTATCATTGTTAAAATTTGAATAATATATAATGTCAATAATATAGTTGTCTGCTTGAAGTGAGCCACATATTGTCCTCTCTTTTGCATCATTCCTCTTCATTGTGATTGGTTTATCCAGCAATGACTCATATGACTAAAAAATGATGCAGGCACCAGTATTTATATAGTCTACTGCATTAGCTCTTCAGAGAATATGTTGGAGAACCATCTTCTCCAGTACACACAGTCTTAATGGGGTCAGTATGGACACTGCATTATATCCTTGTAGGGGCTTCTACCTGCTTCTTTGGGCCCTATTTAGCCTTCTTTTTCCAGTTATCTCTGATGGAAAGAAAAGGGAAGCACTAAGTTTAGAGAGTGGTGTGGTGCAAGAAGAAGATTCTTTAACAGAGAGACTGAGTGGTTTGGGGATAGAGGGAGTGAGTGGTGTTGGTTCTGTCTTACCTCAGTGTGTGAAACTGGCAGATAGTGAGCCTCTGGCCCTGCAGTTGGAAGGGGATGTTGTAATTGGGGGGCTTTTCCCTCTCCATTATGTGGCTCCTAATCCACAGCACAGCTACCAGAGCAAACCTCAGCTCACACTTTGCACTGGGTAAGTTTGAAGAGTCTGTGTGTAAATCTTATTATTATTATTATTATTATTATTATTATTATTATTATTATTATTATTATTATTATTATTATGCTATCTGGTATGGTCCAACTTTGAAAAATTGATTTTTTCATTTTTATTTTTACAAAAACTGAAATCACTGAAATCATTCTCTCTTGCTGTGATTGTATCTCTATATTGCTCATACACTGTTCTCATGCTTTTAAATTGTGCTGTCATAGTGTGTTTTGTTTCTCATGACGAAGAGACTACATTCAATGTTATTTAATTCTCTGCAGCTTTGACCAGAGAGCCTTCCGCTGGATGATGACCATGGTGTTTGCAGTGGAGGAAATTAACCGTAATTCAAATCTGTTACCAGGTGTTAAACTAGGCTACCGGATTATGGACAGCTGTGACCATGTCCACACCAGCTTGCAAGCTCTTTTGTCTTTAGTCAGTTCCTCCAAAGCTGCGATGAGTGAAGTGAAACAAATGTCAAAAATTGAAACAAAGTTAGATATGCCCAATGACAGGGGTACAAGATCAGAGAGGGTAAAGACACAAGAAAACAAAAGAAAGAAAAGGATGCTGAGCACAGTGAATAATACAGGCAATGCAATTAGTGAAGCAATACCTCACAGTCTTGAAAATAACGGAAAGTACATAAAGGGGAACGTAACAGAGGAGAAAATAGATACGAATATACAGTCTCAAAGTTTTCCCTTATGTCTGGCTGATTCTCCTGTGCCCGCTGTGATCGGCCTAGCATCCTCTTCCCCTACAAGAGCTGTAGCTCAAACTCTTGGCCCTTTCAACCTCCCCCTGGTAAGAAAGGAATGAAAAAGCAGAAAACATACACATACCTTTTTTCACATAGGCTGTCCTTTCCACTACTAGGCTGTCCGTTCCATTACTTGTTTTTCTTAAATAAATAAAACATCATTGTTTGATACGATTTTGGTTTTGGTATTGGTCTTATCTAGTTAACAGTTAACTTTATCTCTCTATAGGTGAGTTATTTTGCCACTTGTACCTGTCTTTCTGACAAGAATATGTACCCATCATTCTTGCGGACTGTGCCGAGTGATTTCTTTCAAGTTAGAGGTCTTGTTCAGTTGGTCACCTTTTTAGGCTGGCTCTGGGTGGGCACAATAGGGACCACGGTGAGATAAGGACTTTTTTTTACCCCATCAATAGTCAGTTAACCACAATAACGTGATTTACAAAACATTTCTCTATATATTCCAGGATGACTACAGTCAGTATGGCATCCAAGCATTTTCTAATCAGTTTAGACAACAAGGTGGATGTGTGGCATTTCATCTGGCTATCCCAACATCCCCCACAGCAGCTGAGATACAAGAGATGGCAGACACTCTGCAGAGTTCAACGGCACGGGTAGTGGTGGTCTTTGCCACAGAGGGACAGCTGCTGGATCTTCTCTTAGAGGTTTGCACTCTAATTCTCTCTTAATGTTCAAAATGTGTTTATTATTAGGATAAACCCCTTGATATGTATTATCTCGTTTGAAAGGGGATCCCACATGAATGTATAGGCATAACACATCAGATATTATGCAGGATTTAAAGTAATAACATGATAATTAGGAGTGCCAAAAGAGTGTTGTTGCTCATGCTCATTGTTTGTTTTCTTATCATATGTCTTTGGTTGTGCCAGCTGGCTCAGAGAAATGTGACAGGGATCCAGTGGGTAGCTAGTGAAGCCTGGGTGACCGCAAGCTTGCTGACCACTTCCCGCTTCCACCCTGTTCTAGAGGGCACGCTGGGCTTCTCCTTTCCTGCAGTCAGCATCCCTGGCTTCAAAGAATTCCTATTGAATATTTACCCCTCTCCCAAACCTGGGATGGCATTTGTCAACATGTTCTGGGAAGAGCTGTTTGGCTGCAGGCTAGAGTTTAAGGAAGACCAATTAAAAGAAAACCCAGCAGTGGATAACTTAACAGAGTTGGATGCTTATGGTTACAAACCACATTCTCAAAACAACTCTGGGTACTCGGTTAGACCTATTGTAGCAGAAACAAGCATGGTCAAGGGGCCTGCTGATGAAAACTATGAAGGTGCTGCTGAAAAGCAAGTTTGCACTGGTTCAGAGGATCTGAGGTACACTAACAGCGGTTTTACAGATGTATCTCAGGTCAGAATATCTTATAATGTGTATAAAGCTGTATACGCCATCGCCCATGCTCTGCACACTTTATTGAACTGTGATTCTGACGGACATAACAAGGGAATTTGTGATAATCACAAATCATTTACGTCTAGGCAGGTAAGTTGTCAACTAACAAAAATCTAAATCAATGGTTTATTTGAATTAGGCTATGAAATTATTAATGTTTCTTTGGGTTCTTGTATCATTCTTTTGGCCTGCTGTTCTTTTTTGTTCTTTGTTTTTTCTTCCTCCTTTCATACAGTTGCTGCATCATCTGACGAAAGTGAATTTTACCGACCAGTTTGAGGAGAAGGTATATTTTGACTCCAACGGAGAGCCGGTCCCTCTCTATGACATCATTAACTGGCAGAAGGATAGCAAGGGGATAATTAGGTGAAATATTATACTTTAATAGACAGGGCTACATCTGTGTTTGAGGATTCATGCATGGTACAATTTCGTATGTGTGTTGTGGCTTTTTCAAAAAATACTATGCTGTGTTTAGATTCATTAAAGTGGGAAGCTATGACGGTTCGGCTCCATTGAGAAGACAGTTGCAGATAGCGCAGAGTACCATTGTGTGGACAAAAGGACAGTCACAGGTGGGTCATATGTCCCCTAAAACAATTTCATTAAAAAATGATTTAAGTTTCTATACAGGAGAGAACATTTGGATACTAACATACATTCTTCAGTAAAGAAACAAGCATCTATTCTGCAGCAAAGCAAATCTTAATGATTAATTTGACACCTATTTTTATTCAGGTGCCTGTGTCTCAGTGTAGTGCTCCATGCTCCCCTGGCAGCAGGCAGGCCAGACGCCCAGGAGAGCCGTACTGCTGCTTTGATTGTTTGCCTTGTGCAGATGGACAGATCAGCAACCAGACTGGTAGCCCATACCCGTTTTGTGTATTCATACTGTATATTTTCTAAGGAAAAGGCCATTAAACCCAGAAATAAATGAATAGAGTTTGTGTGTGTTTACACAGTGTGTATCTACTGTATGTGTCTCCAAAGGTTCCACTGAGTGCACAAAATGTCCTGAATACTACTGGTCAGACAAAGACAAGGTGAAATGCATAGCTGGAATCGAAGAATTCTTGTCTTTCCACGACACCATGGGCATCATCCTTGTCACCCTGACATTGTTGGGTGTCGTCATGACAACCACCGTCACTGCTGTCTTCTACCGTTTCCGTTCCACACCGATCGTCAAGGCCAACAACTCAGAAATAAGTTTCTTGCTTCTCCTGTCACTCGAGCTTTGCTTCTTGTGTTCCCTTCTGTTCATTGGCCAGCCATCTGTGTGGACGTGCAGGCTCCGCCAGGCAGCATTCGGCATCAGCTTTGTCCTCTGTCTGTCCTGCCTCCTTGTTAAGACCATTGTGGTTCTCTTGGCCTTCCAGGCTAATGCACCTGGTTCCAGGGGTCTAAAGCTGTTTGGTCCCTCTCAACAGAGGATTATGATCCTATGCACTACAGCTCCTCAGGTGAGAGAGCTATTAAAACACCACTAATGTTGACCTTAAGTGTTTTATTATTAGTGTCTTTATTATTGTGTGTTTTTTTAAAGAATGGCTATCTTTCCATCTTGCCCTCAGGTTTTTCTCTGTGCTGGTTGGCTTTTGGGCGCAGCTCCCTTCCCATTCAAGAACCTGAACTATCAAGCTACGACTGGAAAAGTAAGAACTACAGCATACTTTAATGTCTTTTACCATTAGGAGTTAGACATATTCAAATCATACACATAATGTTTGTAATTCAAATCAGTAAGGAACCCAACATATTCACATCAAATTATACTACATGTTTAAATTAATCTCTATGTATTCTTGAACATACTCAGATTGTTGTGGAGTGTATGGAGCCATGGCCCCCTGGATTTTATCTGGTCCTGGGCTACATTGGTCTGCTGGCCTTCATATGCCTCCTCCTGGCGTTTCTCGGACGCAAACTACCTGATACCTTCAATGAGGCGAAGCTCATCACCTTCAGCATGCTGATCTTCCTGGCCGTCTGGATCTCTTTCATTCCAGCTTACGTTAGCTCTCCTGGGAAGTTCACTGTGGCTGTGGAAGTATTTGCTATATTAGCTTCCAGTTTTGGACTGTTACTTTGTATTTTTGTACCGAAATGTTATATAATATTATTGCAGCCTCAGAGAAACATAAAGAAAGGCATAACTAGAAAATATCTTACATAAACTTTTAAGTAATGGAAAAGTTTATGTAAGACTTAAAATTCCTTCAAACAAACAGAAGTCGCTGCTTTTCAATTTGAAATCATGAAAATACATTTTCATATTAAAAACTAAGTTTTCATTGTTCATGTGAAACAAAATAAATTGCCACCTCAAACCAGTTCAATGTTTTGAATTGTAGTATGGACCTGACGGAAAGTTTGTCTAATTACAGTAAATGAATATGTCTGGAGTGTGTGAATAACCTCCTGTTACTACCAGTGTTTCTCAATGGGGGTGGTACAGCCCTCCAAGGGGACTTTCAGGAAGCAATAGTTTAGAAAGGGAGGTGTTAAGGTGCCTATGGGGGCATTTGTTATAGTTTACACCAAAGATCGCAACAGTATGAGTTTACACTACTTTTAACAAAAACAGTGGTCTGCAACATTTACACCTGCCAGTTTACGCCGTGGTAGTCCACTATATCCACTTCCGGGACCGCTCCATTGCCGTTGGACATTTCTCCGGATTACACTCTTTTCAGCCGGATGTCCATTACCTTGCGCTTTGTTTGTTTTGGCATTTTAAACTTCGGTGGATTTCTGAGGATAGGTTAACCTATTTGTTATTGTCTGATTTATGTTAAAAATCAGGCACAAAGCCACTCTAAAACATGCCCCGTTAACTGCCGTTTTAGCTCAGTGGAAGCTTGTACTTGTCCGTGTTGCCTGCACCGATTTAGGTTGGAGTATTTTCAATTGTAAGTACTTGCATATTTATAGCGGTCAAGAATATCATAAAAATTGGCCGGAGCGTCCTCCATGATTTCCTCCAGGGAGCGGGTGTGCCATTCAGAGCATGCCCCTCTGGCTTGTAGGACTGAACCGGACAAGGGATAAACTGCATGCATCCTGGTTGTGAAGAGGGGGCGTCTCGTCCAGAGCAACGGTTACTGGAGAAGATGGACTGCTTGGTCACAGCCATGGAGACAGGAGGTGACGACAAGGCGCTATCAGACTCTAGAGACAAAGGGGGGATGCGGTCACCAGCGAGTGAGGGGAAATTGTCTAATAGTCTAACGTCTAATAATGCCCAGAATGTAATAAACTTCTACAAGGAAAAAAATCTATCCAGCTGCATTCCTGTCAACTCCGATAACAATTCATGCTAAGAGTAAGCTATTTCAATTATTTTTAGGACAAGATGATATTATCAGACCACAAGACAACCCATAATAGAATCATCGTTAATTAACAGTTTGGTATACAAAGCTGACATTTTAACTTCAGGCTGTCATGGTCATCTTCGTGTACATCTTTGCTTGTGTCCCTGTGTTGGGTGGTTTGCTCCATGCTCTTCCCTCCGAGTTCATTTTAAGATCATAATCTAAAAGCAATGTTTATATATTTATGGAAATATGGGTTTCTCTACAAACAGTTGAGTAATAATTGAAAATAGGTACACACATTTGTCTGAGCATGTTAAAATGCTTAGCACATAGTATTTTGCAAATATCATAGTCTTTTGAATTGAATCGGTTTATTTTGCAAAATAAAATCAAAACAACAGTAACACAAGAAAACAATTTAAAACAAAGATTTTTCAGGTGAGGTTAAGAAAACCCTAGGTGCTTATAGAAGGAATCTCACCTAAGTAAGAAAAAAAATGTAATGAGCAATTACAATTGCAAGAGTCAACAACAAATTGAACACAAGTAAGCACTGGATTTCAAAATTAGCTGGCTTAGATTAGATAGGCTAAATAAACAACAAAGGCATAACATACATTTCAAGAATATAGATACATGATATGGACTTATGTGTGCATGTTTGAGTAGTCATGAGAGACAGGAACACAAAATCATATATGAACAGTTCAGATCAAAAGAGATCCAAAGCATCTTTTTAGAATTTTTCACAGAAGTTGAAATGTGGTGTTAGTATAACTGTTCTGTAGCTGTGCTCCACGGTTTCTAATAGAGAATTGATAGAACCTAGAATGGAACATTGGAAGATGTATTTGGCATGTCTAGTATTATGACTGTGTACATCAGCATTAGACTGAAACAATTCCACACAATACATTGAAAGGGAAGTTGCTTGTTTAAATTTTTGAAAATTAAAACATCTTCATCTTATTTTTCTTACTTTTATCATTTTTTCTTAATTATTGATAGAATCTTGAGCTCTTTAAAGAGAAAGGCTGAATGGTCAGTCCTTCTGCTAAATGTGGCAATTTAGCAAAATTTATTTTGCAAAGTTTATAGCTTATGAAGTTAGATGGGATAAGAAGCTCCCCAAATAATATTACAATACATGGGTTATGAATAAATTAAACTATGATAAAGAGTAAGTAGATATTTCTGATGAACCAAACTTCGGTGCATTTAGAAATCTTGCTGCAGACAAAATAAATATGCTTCTTCCAGCTTAGACTATCAATTATCAGGATTTCAAGAAACCTTATAGATGAATCCTGTGGAAAATAATCATTTCCAATGTAAAGACAAGAATTCGATTTGCAATACTTTGTATTTTTATGTAAATATGATACAGTTATTTATTTAACATGAAGGTATAATTTTTGACTGAAATCATTTGGAAATTTGCTTTGGCCATGAGGACAAACAAATCAGAATGGTTAAAAAAAAAAAAAATGGTATCATCAGCAAAAAACAAGGAAACAAGTTAGATAATGCTGCAGACAAATCATTTACATAAATTAGGAACAAAAGTGGTCCTAGAATAGATCCCTGTGGGACTGTACATATCATAGTGGCTCTATCAGATGTCCACCCATTGATATTAACAAATTGTTGGCGATTATGAATGTTATTGCAAAACCATGTATAAGGGATTCCAGGAAATCCAATGTGTTTTTGGAGTAAGATATCATGATTAACTGTATCAAAAGCTTTGGCTAAAGCAAGAAATATTCCTTAGGCATATTTATTGTTATTTGATGCAGTATGAGTTGTTGAACCAGTTGAAGCACAGCCATTTCTATAGAATAATGTTTCCTAAATTCGCATTGATGTTCATACAGGATGTTGCACTTCTGCAGATGTTTCATCATATTATGAACCAACTTTTTACAGAAATAGGACGGTAATTATTGAATGAACTTTGGTCTCCAGATTTAAGTACATGAACTACTTTAGCCATTTTCAATTTATTTGGCATTATTCCAGTTTCTAAGCATTTAGTACAAATATACATTAAATCAATGTTTTAACAGTTGAATACATTTTTACTTTATTATTGATTTCCTTGTATAGTATGTACAATTTTAAACTCATTGACCTTGGAACAATAGAAAATAAAGCTCACAGGTGTAGCACGGTAGCCAATCAGCAGAAAGTCTTTTCCAAACAAACACACCACTAAATATCTTTATTTCTCCAATCTATACATTAAAGTGACATTCTCCTTGGAATTATACTTATTTGTTCTTGTGTACACTGTACTATAGTGCAGTGCTGCATTAGTAGTTGTATATTACTATCTAGTCATCATAATTTGCCAAAACTATTTTAAAAAACGTTGGATAGAATCTAAAAAAATGTAAAGGTTAACTTATATGTTACTTCTTTTCTTTTCCCATTAAATGCTGTTTTGTATTTTTTTCTGGCTTCAGTAAAATAATGTAACATTTTGGAGCAAATAGGCAAAACAACAAGCCAAAGCTGGAAGACAGAATGGCAAATGACTCTACTGAATCTGCATAAATTCCAGGAGAGCTGATATAAGCAGGGATAAATGCTAGCCACACAGCACAGAAGATTAGAATGCTAAAAGTGATGAACTTGGCTTCATTGAATTTGCCAGGCAACTTACGGGCCAGAAAAGCCAGTACAAAGCATAGACCGGCCTGTAGACCAATATATCCCAGAACACACCAGAATGCTAAGCTGGAGCCCACGCTGCACTCCAGTATGATCTTTGAATGTTCGTATTTTGTATTTCGGGATGGAAAAGGGGGAGCATTAATGAGCCAGGCAGCACAGATGACTACCTGTATTAGTGTGCAGAAGAAGATAATGGCCCTCTGCTGCTTCGGCCCCAGCCACTTCATGACGTTGTCCCCTGGCCTGGTGGCAGTGAAAGCAGCCAACACCACCAGGGTCTTCCCAAGGATGCAGGAGATACAAAGTGAAAATGTGATGCTAAAGGCAGTGTGGCGCAGCATGCAGGACCAAGTTGTTGGCTCTCCAATGAACACCAGGGAACACAGGAAACACAGAGTTAAAGCGAACAGGATGAAAAAGCTGAGTTCAGAGTTATTCACACGGACGATGGCTGTGTTTCTATGGTAGAAAAAGACTGCTATGACAACTATAGTGAGGCAAGCACCCACCACAGAGATCACTGTCAGGGCTAAACCTACGGAATCATAGGCCAAGAACTCCACCTTCTTGGGGATGCAGGCTGTTCTGTTGTTGTTTGACCAGAAGTCCTCAGGACAAAATGTGCACTCTATTGAATCTGAGGGGAGTAGGGTAAAAAAAGAGCAGCTCAAAAATGTTGGTATTCAATTATTACCTGTTGTTATTATAATATGATATTTTAATTGTTATCATTTGTATTGCTCGGTTTTAAGCTCACTTGTCTGATTGCTAATTTTGCCACTGTCACATGGTACACAGTCAAAGCAGCAGACAGGCTCCCCACGACGGACAGCCTTCCTGGACCCTGGAAGACAGCTGGTACTGCATATAGACACCGGCACCTAGGGAGCAGACAATGGCTTTCAACTCTGCAATGCATACGGACTGCGCTCAAATTATTATGTTAATTCCTTTTAGTAAAATTTCCCCAAAAATGACTATTTTCACAATAGCTTAAACCATTTTAAAGCAAAAACACCAATATTTGCAGGTTCTAGAATGTGAGGATGCTGCTTTTCTCTGTTAAGCATCACTGTAAATTGAATATCGTCGGATTTTGTACTCTTGGTTTGAAAATAACAAGCAATTTGCATTTTATGTCACAAAGTATAGCCAGGCAGCTAGTTGCTTTTACATATGTTTACTGTAAATAGTCTTGAGTGTGGTGATTTTCTTTGGGTTGTTGTGTTTTCTTTGCTTTCCTGTGTTTGGTGAAGACCCCAAACACACCTGAGGTGCATCTCTTAATCAAGAGAGAGGTGTGGGATTGACACACCTGAAGTGCATCTCCTAATCAGGGGAGAGAGGTGAGGTGGGGACTACATATGTGTTCTGGGGTTGAGAGCAAGAGAGATTCAGATGTAGAAGACTTGTGGTGGATTTAGAGGATTTTAATGTCTACTTTGTAACATTTATGATGGCATTTTCCTAGTTTCTGGCATTTTATAAATGGAAAGAAAACGGTGGCGAGGTATAGCAGTAATTTGCACACTGAGGACTTGAGGATTTTCCATAACCCATTTAAAATGTTGAAGTTATATTCAATGATCCATTTAACATCACGAAGTGGAAACAATTGACCGTGGCTTGAAAAAAAAGTTAAAATATGCTCACATCAAGTTTCAGGATTTATGAAGATGAAGAAAAGTACCTCAAGATAGCAGCCTTGGTTTGTGTTGTAAGTGCAACGCTTAATTTTCATGCAATCAGCTTTGCAATAAAATATTATTTTATTATAGAATCCCACCATAAGGGATACAACAGGAAGCATTAGATCACCATACATGTCATGCTGTATGGCGTGCTTTAAATCTGTTGATTGCATGAATGCGAAGGAACTCACATCAGATCCAGCTCATCCTGACCACCTGACTTACCTCCACCTCAACCTACAGAACTTCAACAGTTGACATCTGATGAAGGTAAAAACACAGTGTGAGCAGCTTGCCTCACTCTGATGCCCTGCCCACATTATCCTGTCCTCCTGGATCACCAGCTCCTCTCCGCCAGGCTTGGTTCCATCAAACAACCCCACGTTGATAAATTCAATATTCCCGCCTATGCCTCTCTGCCAGTTGAGGATATCATAATAGGGTATGGAGTCACCCTTCAGGTCAAAGTTCACCTCCTCCCCGGCAATGTTGAATGTCACTTCCTGGATGTAATGCTGGAGCTTGGAAACCAATATATCATGTAAAATACTCAATTAAACAATATTTACAGTGTAATAACAGCATTACAAAAACTGAAATATACCTGCCAGGGGTGTATGTTGTTGCTTTGAGCACATGAGTGGTTTTGAAAGGGGCCACTGCCGGGTTGACAGAGAAGAAGGTTGTGCAGGGAATGAGCGATTGCATATACAGCCTTATACACATTATAAGCCACTCTCGGGGTGGATGTATTCATGTAGGCTGAATGCTGCTCCAACAGGGACTCATGCCCTGAACAGGGAGGCAACTGGGAGCCAGGCAACAGAGAAGGATTGCAACCGTACAGGGCCTCCCACAGCTCTTTAACCAGAATATTATTGGGATACGTCTGAGGGTTGACTGTCAGCAGATAGTCTCTGAGTCTGGGGATAAGACCTTTTCTGATTCCAAACCCGATGGTACCTCCGAGGTAGGGATAATACTCGCTCCCTGTAAAGACAGACGCAGTGACCCAGGCCTCGCTAGCCACCCACTGGATTCCAGTGATGTTCTGTTTCATATAGTCCCTCAAGAAAGGTGTCATCTCCCCCTCGGCTGAAAATACGACCACGACTTTTGCCGAGGAGCTACGCATCACCTTTACAGGGAGGCAGATGATGAAGCAGGAAAGAGTTTCACAACAAAGAGAAGGAAGAAAAAAAGCAGGTTAAAACTAAGTGACATTGAGCAAGACTCATAGGTATATGATGTGAAATAATTGTTATTTTAAAGTCACTATGTGTATAGTCTGGATCAACAAAAGCATTTCCAGGATAATAGCCTGACATTCGGCGCATGGCTCGCGCACCGAATATCCCTCAGCGTCTGCTTGTGTGTTGCCGTTCTCAAAATCCCTTTGCTTATGGGAAACAACAACAAACGAACTAGCAAGCTACATGCTAAAAAGTGTCAAGTTCTGAAAATTGAAAATTTGGATCGTGCAGCAAGTCAGGTCTGCATGGTTCTTTCGGAGGGAACTTACACCAGCATTGTTAAATTTGTATGACAATAACATTTTAAAAAGCACAGAGGATGGCACTGATGTGTGATCAGACATTGTAAAAGGATCTTGAGGTAATTTAAAAACTGTATTGCTAGTGAACTTATCTCAGTGTGTCTTTGCATCTACCTGCATGATCTCCAGAGCCCTCTGGCGATTGTAGAGCAGAGGGATCATTTCTAGGTATGCTACACACACTTTGGTACCCTGTAATTCTCTCAGTAAACCTTGCACAGCGAAGCGCCCATATTCATGGTCCCCTCGCACCAGCCCCACCCAAGTCCAGTTGAAGCGTAGCAGCAGCTGAGCAATGGCTTTCACCTGGGTTCAACAGAAAAGTGTGCCAATTAACTTGATCTCAAAACACAGACATAAAAAAAGCTTAACTGACTTAATTACTCTTGTATCACTGCCATACAACACCTACATATATGACAATTTCAAAAAAAAATATTTTTAGACTGAAAGATAATCAACCCCTTTTTTGTTCTGAGGCCAAACTCTCACCTGATAGTCGTCATTAGGTATTACTCTGAAGAAGGTGGGATATTGTCTTCTGTCAGTGAGACACGCACATGAAGAAAAGTAGCTGATCTGTGTAAAGAAGAGAAAAAGTACAGTAAAACCGATTACAGGGTAACATGCTAATGTTTTGGGGGGATTACAAAGGAAAAGAGTCATCATTACCATTGGGATTCTAAATGGCTGCAGGATTCTTGACACCACGATAGACTGAGCAGAACCAGATTCCCCAATCACAGCAAGGAGTGGAGAGGCGCTGCTGCACACGGGAGAGTCATCCTCGCTCAGCCCGTTCAACACAGCCACAGCAGCCCTCTGACCAGTCAATGGATATGCACATGAATCAAAGATTTTGTACCCAAGGGTGTGATTGGGCAATAGCTCTGCACTCTGGTTTATCTCCTCCACTGCCAGCCTCATAGTCTGAGCCCAGCGGAAAGCCCTGGGATCAAAGCTGTAGCCCAGCAGACACACACACACACACACACACACACACATTAATCCCAGCAGGTGTGGAGAAATTGGAAGTTGGTGTGAATTGCATATTTGAATATATCTTGTGATAAGTTCTGAACAGTTTTTAGTTTTTTGCTTTGTCCATATTTTCTTATCTATGGAAGAGGATTAGGGCGACTGGTGAAAGATTTCTGTGAGTTCTGACTTTATTCTCATAATTTGGACTTTAATCTCATAATTCTGAGAATAAAGTCAGAACTCATATACATTTTTCACCAGTGGCCCTAATCCTCTTCCGCACTTATCATATGTAATATGTAACCAAAATATTTCTTTGTTAATGCTTTATTTAACAGGTCTGTCATTTTACAATTTGAAAAATAGATTCAACCATTATACTTCCAAGTCATTCATTCACATTATTTGCTTGTGTAATATAGACCAAATTCCCATTTTCCAAATATAAATAGTACCAAATTACATAGTTCTCTCCAAGAAACTTCTTGAGAATGATTTTTAAAATGATTATGACTTACATGCCCATAAACTAAAACATTACTGTTAGTTTTTATGTCTCTCTTTGGAACTATATTCTTAAGCCTAAATCGCTAACGTATACTCAAAATGCAATTCAGTAGAAGCCATTACTGTAGCCTATATTCTAATGTTTTCTTACATGTTAGGCTAAACAATTACTGTATACTACTGTAATATATGCTGCACGATCCATCCACAGTAAGAGTTTAAGACATCATTTAATCAGAAAACTTTCTCCCACTATTTCCTATCTATCAAACTCACCCATTGCACTTCACTGGCGGTGGTCTATAGGTGCAGTTGAGGTCTGGCATCTCCTGGTTATAGTGAAGGGGGAAGATCCCCCCAATAACATAGTCACCCTTGGTCACAAAGCTTGGCTGAAAGCTGTTTTGAAGTGTGCACACTTTGGTTGCAGATGGGGGTGGAGAGGTGAAGCTGGAAATTGGGATATACTTTATAGTGAGGACACAGAGAGAGTAAAGCAGGGGAAATAACACATGTGGAGTCATATTGTTCACACATTCCCAAAGAGAGAGTGAGCAAGGAATTAGACAAGTTATATAAAGGCTGTGACCTTCCTATTTGTGCATCTTATTAATGACAGAGTGACACTGGATTGGATATCAGCAGCCTCACCTCACCACTTTGATTCCCAAGTGAAATTGCTCCCAATTGCCAGGCAACTTCAACAGTGCTTTTTAATTTTATTTATTACTTATGCCAAGTAGTGGGGACTTGCATCCTTGAGCGATGTTTACATATCAAAGAGGGGACATCTATATACAGCACTGGAACTGTGTGTACCCAGTTTTTCAATGAATGAGCATTTGTTTAATGATGAATTGATAATTCAACTTTTTGCCACTTTTAATGAAAATAAATAATTGACTTGCAAGTCAAAAGTAACTTGACTGCATGCATTAAAATCAAGGACTGCAGGATTAGCTACTCAATTGTTTTTTTCTAGGCTACATTTATGTAAACTATATTCTTAAAGTTACATTTAAAAGATTGATTACACCATTGAACTCATTGTATTGTGTGGAATGGTAACATATGCATTTTAAAGAGGGCTCCCTTAATACTGTGAATTGTGTGTTGTTTTTGGTCTCTATAACTTCATGAACATTTTAATAAAAAAACATTTCCCAATCTTTGGCAGGTTGCAAATCATGGTTAAACTACACTGTGTTGTGGCTGTTCAGCATCTTTTAAACTCAATCATGAATAGAACAAGGTCAAATAAAAGATACTGATTTATTCTATTTTTAATAAACATCACTTTGCACACACACACACACACACACACACACACACACACACACACACACACACACACACATTACCAACAGTGGACTATGAGTCTACACCAACCAAGTGTGGTTGGTGTGGTAATTACCACATTTATTTATTAATATTACTGCAACAGTTCTTTTTAATTTATTTATTTTTTTTTTTAAATAAATTGCCAAGTAGTGGGGACTTGTCTACACATCAAAGAGGGGACGTCTATAAACTGCAGTGGAACTGTCTGTACCCATTATTTCAATTAATGAGTGTTTAGAGCAAAGACTTTATTTGTTTGGTTAAAAAATGATAATTTAACTTTATTTTATCAATATTCAAGCATTTCTGTGGTACACAAATGTTACAAAAATTATGGCCAAATATTTTACTTGCAAGTCAAAAGTAACTTGGCTGCATGCATTAATGTCAACGACTGCAGTATTAGCAGCTTAATAGATTGTATCTAGGTTTCAGTTAAATGAATGACATTCTTAAAGTTACCTTTAAAATAATGATTACACCAGTGTAATCTGAGGGGAATTCATATTTTTCTGTGTTAGTGTTGGAATGGTGAAGTATGTATTTTAAATAGGGCTCCATTCATAATGTGAATTGTATGTTGTATTTGCTCTTTATAACATTTGAACAAAAAAACATTTCCCCCTTCTTAGGCAGGTAGTGAATCATGCTTTAACTACACTGGGCTGTAGGGTTGGAGCTAGGCCTGCTGTAGGTATTTTAACTCGTGCTGGAGGCGTTAAGTTTAGCTGACCCATCAATATAAACAAAGATATTGTATTGTATAGCGACATAAACACATATGCACCTCAGCACAGACTGAGAACAATGTCAGCCTAAGAAATAGGGGTGGGACCTTACGATTCAATTCTGATATAGCGGCCAACGATTAAATTCTAAACCGATTATCGATGCATCTCCATGCAACCATGTTTTAGTGCATGATTTTATGTAGCAATATACATATAAATCTAAGTTTGCTACACAGTTTGCTAATCATTTCCTAGACAAAGCAGCTAGTCAAAGCCTAGATTTTGACATATTTGTCACATGCAAGTTTTAATGAAAAGTTTTGTCTGGTTTTTATGTTGTAGTCATTCCATGCTTAAGCCTTAAACATGCTTGTGAAAGTAAAACTATCTTTAGGTTTGTGCGTCTGAATGTAAGAATGTTTTACATGTAAACTTCATCCCTTGATCTGGCAGGATAGGAGCACTTGAGGCAGCGCTGCCTTATCATACAGCTGTTACGTCTCCTGTCATCTATGGAGACATAGAGTTAAGACAGGATATTGGACACCGCCCTGAATGAGACCTGGGATGTCACTGTCTCAACTTACGTACATGTCTTTGAAGACATCAAAATATACCTTTGATCTCCTATTCAATATCTGCAGATCAACGTAGAGACTTTTTTGTATAGAAACAGAGAAATGACACTTTCAATGAGGTCTTCTGTGTGATAATTTTTCTTTTTTTTAAATTTTCACCCCACCCCAGGCAAGGGTTTACCTTTAATGATGACACAACTACTGTAACTGGGTGGTACCCTTAGATGTATGTGTGCTGAATATATAAATCAGCTGCCTGAAACATCATATTTCTTTATGTACCAGCAAGGGTGCTACTTGTATATTCAGCCATGGCAATGCCGGCTGCAAAGCTTCTTATGTTACTTTCTATCTTTGCGGGCAAACCTTGCTCAGCTGCTGCTCTGGATAACTGTGTTTTCTTGGGTGAAGAGGAGAAAAGCCATCTGTACGAAGATGGAGATGTAGTTATAGGGGGATTATTCCCTTTACACTACAGCCCTGTGTCTTCTCTTCCAACATACAAAACAAAACCAACAGCTAATATGTATAAGTAGTGAGTAAAGATTTGACTGTGGTTGATATTAGTCAGCTTGTATTGTGCATAGTAGACTGTATTTTATTGGATTTGTGTTATGGGTATTTTAGTATATATGATATAACTGTGCTGTGTGATGAACTTCTTTGTACTTCTATACAGTTTCAACTCTCGTGCCTTGCGCTGGATGCAGACTATGACTTTTGCAATCAATGAGATCAACCAGCGCAGTGACCTCCTGCCACAGCTCAAGCTGGGTTTCCACATCCGTGACAGCTGTGATGACATACCTGTCTCACTAAGAGCATCTTTGCTGTTGGTGAACGGCCAGCCAGAGATAGGCACCAGAGACAAAGGTCAAGAAAGAAACGTGATTTATAATTTAGGTTGTGCTGCCGTACGAAGTGCTGTGTCCCCAGTAATCATAGGAGATGCAGCTTCTGGGGTGTCTATGGCCCTGCTAAGAAGCCTGGGTTCTTTCCATATACCTCTGGTGAGACTGCCTGGTAGTCTGTGAACCTTTCTTGTCATAATGTTAATACTTTTACATTACACTTTTACGGTTTTCTTTGATTAAGTGCCCTAGCGTTGCATATCATTGCTGTTACTGTGAGAACAAGTTTTCTGAAAAGTAATTTTTCTGATTTTTTTTTTTTTTTTAGGAAGTAGGGATGTTTTTAACCCATAGAGAAACACTTAATCCTAATCCAGTATTGTGCATGTGGTATAAAACATAGTAATTCTATTTTCAGAAATGTATAAAAGATTTAAAATGTCCATATTTTAAAAGCAATGGTACCTCTACTTCCAATTTCATTGTTGAGTGTTTAAGTTGCTAGACTTCAAACAATACTATTTTGTAATGAAATTTGATTATTTTTCAACAGCCTTTTCATTAAGTCAAAGAGTGCAGAAGGTAATTATTGTTTTCTATAACACCAGGTGAGCTATTTCGCCTCCTGCAGCTGTCTGAGTAACCAAAGGGATTTCCCAACATTCATGCGCACCATGCCCAGTGATGCCTTCCAGATTAGAGCCCTGGCCCAGCTGGTTAGCTACTTTGGCTGAACCTGGGTGGGGGTCATTGGGTTGGAATCTGATTATGCTCGCTTTGCCATCCAGCTCTTCCTGCAAGAGTCGGTGCAGTACGGTGTGTGTGCTGCCTACACTCACTTCTACCCTGTAGTCCTGAGTCAACAGGCTCTAGATGAGCTTCTGGATGTTATTCAGGTATCTATGGGTCAATACTATTAGGTATAACCCTGCGATAAATATTACCTTTGTGAATCTTATAATTCTCAGTCATTATTATTTATTATGTTATATGTTATTATTGTCTAGTGTTATTTCATGACAGTTTGTGATGTTGTGATACTGAATAATCAAGGGCAATGGGCAAAGTTGTCATTTCTACATTTATAGGACACTTGACCACATTTGAATTAAATTTATCTTTCTGTCTTCCATACATGTAACAAAATAATAAAGTGACAACATTTTTGAATATTTTAATCACTTATCCTGAAAATTATAGTTAATTTGATTGACATTATTAATCCTCCCATCCCCCTCAATTTTTGCACCCACTGTACACGTGTCTTCTTCATATACATATTCAATAGAGTGCAATAACCTATATTATGCATGCTCAAAATGTAAATCATTAAAGTTCTGTTTAAATGTCATGAAATATTAACTATACACTTATATTTATTCAGATGTCATCCTCTAAGGTCATCATTAACTTCTGTAGTGATTCAGAAATGAAGGGGATTCTAAGAGAGGTCCGACGTCGGAATATAACCGGCCTGCAGTGGATAGCTAGTGAGGCTTGGGCCACTGCCAAAACCCTCTGGGAAGAGTTTGGTGGTCTACTGACAGGAACACTAGGATTTGCCATCCGGCGAGCTGATGTTATTCCAGGGCTAAGACAACACCTCATGAGTCTAAGACCATCCAGTATTCATGAATCAGCTTTCTTGGCAGAATTTTGGGAAGAGTTGTTCAACTGCCGACTGAACGGGTCAGTGAACAGCCACTCTCACATGGGCGACAACTACCTAGACAGATTGCCATGTAAAGGGACTGAGGATGTAAATGATGTCTACTCTGCCTATTCTGATGTGACACAGCTAAGAGTGTCATATAATGTCTACAAGGCTGTGTATTTGGTAGCCCATGCTTTACAAGATATGAGTAACTGCATAGACGGACAGGGGCCTTTACCTAATGGCACCTGTGCAGACCCAAAGAATGTTAAACCTTGGCAGGTGAGAAAAATTATAGAGGTAAGAAAAGAAAAAAGATGATTGTCAAGTGCACCAATGTTTGTGTTTAGGTAACCTGTTTCCCTTGCTTCCTCAGCTACTTCACTACATGAAGCGTGCTAATTTTTCTGCACTGGGGGAGAGAGTCATCTTTGATCAAAACGGTGACCCCATTGCTTATTATGATCTGTTGAACTGGCAAAGGATGCCTGACGGCTCACTAGATTTGGAAAAAGTAGGTTTCTATGACGCCTCCTCACCCGCTGGACGCAGCCTGGTCATAAATGACTCAGTGATTCAGTGGCCTGTTGGGAAGCAGGTGTGTTCTCTACAAACAGGCTTGAGACCATGTTCACCTCTTAGGCTGTTTTATGAACTGTTGATCAACACATCAGCTAATCTGTTCTTATTATTGTGCAATATAATTTAATTGTTACACAACCAGAAGAGCATGACATCTTTAAATATAACTTAAAGTGGACAGCAATTGCATATGAATGTTGCAAAAATAAACCCTACCAATAATCACCCATTATTGATTGTGATAACAAATTCCAGTTAAGTTCGGTGGCCATGAGAGCACTTATTATTATTATTACTTAGTATCAATTAACATTATCTAAGCAAGAAAGTTACTTTCACAATTGTCACTAAATAATGTACGACAAAGAAATTAAATTGCAAATTATTAAAATAATGTTTTAAAATCAGTCAAAATAGGTTTAACAGCATGAATACTATTTTATAAAATTTAAGAACTGGCAGATGTTATTTAATTGTTAACTAGTTTAACATCGTAGTCCCTTGTTATAGGTTCTGAAAGTAAATATTAATGTAATAGCCAGTTAACATAATGTTAGCCTGTTTCAAAATTATTGTGTGTATTTCCCCAGATTATTCAAATTGCCAGGCCAATAAGCAAAAGACTAACACCTGTTTTTGGTTGTGTTTTTGGTAAAAGTGGCACATGTGTTTTCAAACTGTTGATGTTTTATTAATTTGCTTGTGTTTTGTTTATTTGCAGTGCTAATTGTCTAATGTTTATTTAGCTCTAATGTGACTATACTTAATTGTATCTGTGCAAAGATTGTCACTAGAGAGGTGTCCTTACATTCCTCTCCTTAAGGTGAAGATGTCTATTCAATTCTCTGAAACCTGAGACTCAAACACATTTTGGGCAAGTTTGATTAGGTACGTCAATAATCTGGTAAACCAATCTAATACACAAAAGACAGCAAAGAAACCTGAAACCTCCAGTGTGGAGTGGATTGTCAGTACAGAGAGCGGAAAACACACTATCAACAGTTGTCAGCCACTGCCAGTTACAAGCCAGCCTGGTCATTCCAGACTCTGGTACATCTCCATTTACAAGTGCTAACTTCCTTGAAGGCGGGTACTCCGTTGAAGTTGAAAACCATTGGATCTGCCCACAGCCACTCTGGATCTGCCATAACCAATCTCTAACCTTTGGTCGTGACGTGGTCTCTGCTTTGCTAACGTTTGCCTTAGCCAACTCCTTCACCACTAACGGAACAAGTTGGAAAATCAAACTTTTTCCGAACACCGTGGGGACGAGGGCCACAACATCATGGTCACCAACAATAACTCAGCAATTGTTCTTTGTTCAATTGTTGATTGTTCTTTCTCTGGCTTTAACTTCTAGATATTCAGCCCAGTCTCGCATCAGTTTGTGAAAAGGTCACGGAATTTAATCTATTGATTTGTGTACATGGACACGTCTATCTCCTATTTTCTAAACTAATGTATTTCAATGGGAAGTATCTTTCGTTATCACAGCATGATTCTTTAAGAGTGACTACAGTAGCGAGTAGTATGAAAGTCCGAAAATCCGCATGGGTCGGGGTGGTGGATTGGTCAAACAACAAAGGACTTTCACCCAGGAGAGCGGGGATTGTGTTCCACGTGTCATGTTATTTGCATGTGTTGATTACGAATTTTAAAGTAATGTATTTCAATAGGAAGCCTATTTCGTGATAACAGCACGTTTACGGTAGCGAGTAGTATTGAAAAGCTGACATTCCGCGTAGGGTGGTTGGTCGGGCGTGTGGCATTGTTTTGTGTTCCTGCCCCTGGGGATCGTCTCCCGCGTGTGGCAGTCCGTCCCATTGTTGTGGCCGGTGTGTGGCGTTTCATTTCCCTGTTGTTTCATGTCCCTGCGCCCGGGGATCGCGTCCCAAGAGGGGCAGTCCGTCCCGTTGTTGTCTCCGGCATGTGGCGTTTGATTTCCCCGTTGTTCTGTCCCCCAGAGGCCGCGGATTGTGTCCTGGCGCCAGTGGTTTTCCAGTGTCCCACGTGTGGCGTTTGATTTCCCCGTTGCGTCCCCCAGAGCAGCCCAGTGTCAAATGGTCACATTCAAAAATCGTGACATGTATACAAAATAATAAATCAAAATTATGTGACCATTTCATGAACGGACATGAGACTGGGTTAAGTTGAAGTGAATGCAGTGTAAAAATAGTAATTTAAAGATGAAAATAATTTCAATTTTATTGAATTAATGCAAAATTCAAATTTTAAGATGGATTTCCAAAAAAATGTCAAGTTACACTTAAATAAATGCAGCAATTATGTTTATAAGGTAACATTCACATTATTTTGTTGGGGAATGCATAAGGTGATTGGTGACCAATGGTGATTTAAAAAAATAATCATATTTAGTCTGATAATTTTTACAAGATTGTTACACTCAAAATAATCTTAATTATGTATTCCACAAATGGGTAAATCACACAATTGGATTCAGTTTTAGTTGAAACACAGCTTTAGATAGATCACACTGAACTTTTAGCTCTTAGTTGTATTTGAAATATATATTTCACAACAAAGCACAGACACTGTCTAATATGAATTAAAATCAGTGTCTTTCTGAGTGGCTGACCTTTGCCTCTCAGGCTTCCCGGTCTGTATGCAGCGACAGTTGTCCTCCAGGTTCCCGCATCGCCACGAGAAAGGGGGAACCCATCTGCTGTTTTGACTGTGTCCCCTGTGCTGAGGGAGAAGTTAGTAACACGACTGGTGTGTTGTGTTCTGTCTTTTATCACCATATCTCCTGTGTGCTGACCTGCTTCTGTCTAAATATGGCGTCTTCAAACTAAAATGTTATCTTATCTTCCCATCTCCAGATTCGTTAGAGTGCTCACGTTGCTCAGAGAACACATGGCCCAATGAAGACAGAGATCTCTGCATCCCAAAGACCATTGAGTTCCTGTCTTACAATGAATTAATTGGTAGTGTGCTGTGTGTTGTATCACTCCTCGGAGCTTGTGCTTCTCTTTCCATCCTGGCTATATTCTTCACATACAAAGACACACCACTGGTCCGGGCCAACAACATGGAACTGAGCTTCCTTCTCTTGGTGTTTCTTGCTGTCTGCTTCCTTGTTGGCCTGCTGTTCATTGGTGAGCCTACAGACTGGCTCTGCCGGATCAGGTACCCAGCATTTGGAATCAGTTTTGCCCTATGCATTTCGTGTCTCTTGGCCAAGACAGTTGTGGTCCTAATGGCTTTCAGGTCCACACTGCCAGGAAGTAATGTCATGAAGTGGTTTGGACCCAACCAACAGAGAGCAAGTGTCCTTCTAGGAACAGCTTTTCAGGTATGAACACTTTACACAATCAACTCTATACATATCTTTTCAACTGTTTTGATTTAAAATGAACATCCGGTTTTTCCCTCCGCTCAGGTAATAATCTGTGTTATCTGGCTGCTCACCAGTCCACCTCATGCCAACAACAACACAGATTATAGTGCTACCATCATCATTGAGTGTGTTACTGGTTCTGAGATTGGCTTCTGGTGTGTTCTTGGATACATCGGCATCTTGGCTTGCATCTGCTTCCTAATGGCATTTTTGGCTCGGAAGCTGCCTGATAAATTCAATGAGGCCAAGTTCATCACCTTCAGCATGCTGATATTCTTCGCAGTGTGGATTACTTTTATTCCAGTTTATGTGAGCACAGCAGGGAAATATACAGTGGCTGTCCATGTTTTTGCTATTTTAGCCTCAGCTTTTGGTCTCCTGTTTTGCATTTTTGCTCCAAAGTGCTATGTCATCATTCTGAAACCGGAAAAAAACAGCAAGAAAAACATGATTCAGAGATGAAAATCCCAGTGTGCTGCTAAATAATTTACATGTATAAGAAAGCCATTGAATGATAACGATTCATGCTTGAAAATTCAATAAAGCACAACATTTAGAAATGCTGTTGCCTCAATGCTAGCTAAGGCATTGACACATGAACACATAATGCATCTTATGATGCACATCATCAGTGATTTTTCTTTGGGTCATCACATGTTTTGGGTCTTTAACAATCAGACCACCTTGCCCATTCAGGTGACCCCAGATAGCATTTCTGCACCCATGACTCTGCTTTCCTAGTCCACAGCCACTTTGAGTACATTTCAGCTGCCTCTGTGAAAGACTTGTTAGCCATTTGCCGGACTGGCCTGCAAACCGTCAACATCCCACATGGATGGGCTTGCACCTTGCTCGCCTCCTGTTGCTTTTTTTGGGCTGTCAAACAATGATTGCCCACAGCTGTATTATGACTTAACACATTCAGTATAGATACGGCCACTGTTCTGCTCTACAAAGCCAAATGACCTTAACTGGCTAGAGTAACTGAGAAAAATTAAATTAAACTTATTTTGCTGTCCAGCCAAATAAGTTATAAGAACGAATTTGAAAATTTGGCAATAGTTTTTTTTTTTTTATAAAGTGATTAATCTACATAAAAATCTTAATCTAAAACTTGATCTTTGACCCTTATTTGGAAGTTACTGTACCCTGCCTTTGTAATATCTACAAGATTATAATTTAAATGCAAAAGGCACTAACTTCCATTTTATCACCCCCTTGGTTTCTGATCATTAAATCAAATCAGGTTGTGATGTTAATGACGACATCTGCATATAATCTAGTCACCATGGCACAATATACTGTATGAATGAACATAAATATGAAAAATACTGCAAAATGATAAGTAATTTATTTGTATATAAAGATCACAAAGTGGCTTTTCAACTCCCGTATCACTGTATTGTATTACCCTATTCAATATTGTATATAATTGTAATAAAACAATACTATCTCTCATCCTATTTCATGGTATAACTGATATTGCTAATATTGTGGTCAGTGAGTGTCTATACCATAATATTTTCAACAATGTCAGTCCTAACCAATTGGGCCTAGGCCTAATACCACAAAATTTAGCAAATTTACGTAATTTATACCTAGTCCTAGGACAGGGGTCATCAATTACATTTTGCAGAGGGCCAGAATACAACCAGCATCATCATCAGAAATTATGACATAAACATAAAGATGGCGTCATTTACGTGCCTATTAAGTAGCCACTTTGGTTTGTTCATAAATGTTCCAGCAGAGAGGATGGTTAGTTTAGCCAGCAGTTAAGTTTACAAGAATTTGTCCATATTTCAAGATTTGTGGCAAACTAAGATAAACAGTAAGCAAACTGACACTTTCTAATAATAATAATAAATTGAATTTATATAGCGCTTTTCCCAAGCTCAAAGTCAAAGTTGCTTAAGCTTCTGTTTTAGCATGTTTGTCTAAATATGCTATTTAGAGTAGAGCTGTGCTTGTGGAAACAGCGTGGTGGGCGAGAGTGACGGCCCAGACAGTTCAGATTAAATATATTGCTTCCTACATGTATATGCATGTAGACAGGTGAGTGGGTATTGATAGGCTACGTATTTACTTTTATGTTTTATTTATATTTTATAAGTGCTGTCAAACGATTAAAATATTTAATCATTAGTCATAGTTACCTCGCAATTAATTGCAAATTTTTATCTATTCTAAATGTCCCTTGATTTCTTTTTGTCCCATTATTTTTTCTCAATTTAATGCTGTTATCAACATGGAAAAGTGGATCGGCTTGCTTTGTGCAAATGTTTTTTTATTGAAAACAACATCGGCATATAACCTACTGTAGTGTTCCATTTCACATGTAACATTCGCACTTGGAGCAAATAGTCTCTTGCACAATGTAACACTGTCCATCAATAAAAGGGTGAAAAAAAATAGTTTGACAAGGGGGGGGGGAAGGGGGCATCAGCTGTGTGCTTGCCCATCAAGTGGTATTTCAGACTGGACGTGCTGCGATGATAGCTCAGTTCACAACGACAACACACACAGATACCGTTGGTCTTGTCAATAGAACGATTTGGCAACTTTTAAAAAGTAAACTTTCCTTTCAGAATCTTATTGGCATCCATTTCAGCGTCTCGTTCTCGTCATCCACTCCAAACGTAATGTTACTACTCTATGGCCGGCTTGCTAGCCCAAACGGCGTGTGTGCTGCCTGTTGTTTTGTTTCCGGTCTAGCTAGATCCGGTGTGGTGTTGTAGTTTTTCTAACGTTACTAGTTGTTGCAACAGCATGTGAAAAAACAACAAAGTTTGCTAGGCCAAAAATAATGTTAACCTAGTAATACAAAAATTTACGCCGTTAAAATGGGTTTGTGTTAAAGCCATTAATAAAGTGTTTATCTGACAGCACACATTTTTATTGTAGCCTACTTACAGTAATGGGCGTAGATGTATCTTTCCCAGTCAGATGTGTGTGTGTGTGTGTGTGTGTGTGTGTGTGTGTGTGTGTGTGTGTGTGTGTGTGTGTGTGTGTGCAACGCAGCACGGACATCGCTGTTCAGAATCTCGTTGAAGGGGGACCCAACAATGGGAAAAGGAAATGCCACACGGCAGCGGAGGGCCCGCCACACACATTTTTGGCTTTTCAATACTACTCGCTACTGTAATCGTGCTGTAAAGATGCTTCCCATTGGAATTTGTGCTCACCACCATGAACAAAACGAGAAATCAAAATCGTGTCCCTGTACACTAATCAATAGATTAGATAACGTCACCATTTCACAAACTGCCATGAGACTGGGCTGAAAAAAGTTAAAGAACCGTAACTGATGTTACGCTATTCTGCCTTTACTTCTCTGCGGCTTTTGCAGTTATAGCAATGACAACACAGAATTTTCTCCCCAAAACAATACATATGAATCAAGATCTTTGTACACATGATAAAGCAGATTTTTAATGTTCCAAAAATGACAATAACTCATTTTCAAAATTAAGTTACAGTCTTCTGGCTTCGCACAGCAGTGTAGGCCAGGTGACTTTATTTAAAGTAATACTGCAGTACTAATTTAAATAAAAAAAGAGATTATAGTTAATTTCATAGTTATAGTTATAGTCTTCATTACGATATTACAACATTATATTTTATGAGTTAAAGCTATGGTTTCTGTCTCCCCCATGAGGAATTCAAGGTTATGACAACTATATATATATATATATATATATATATATATATATATATATATATATATATATATATATATATATATATATATATATATTACAAAAAATAAATGCAAAAAACAGAAAAGAGAATCATATCTCCATAGGAGAGCAAATCATTTTTCAGCAACTGAAGAGTTAAATATGAAGATAGCTTTTTTATTGGTCTACTCTATTTTCACCCCTCCCCAGGAACCAAAGGTGTAAGGATGTCACAGCTACTATATCTGGGCAGTCCCCTCTGATGTACAGTATATAAACCCGCTGCATCCTTAAATATCATACTGTGTATATGTATAAAAGGGCAGCCTGATAATTCAGGGGTTGAAAAACTTAGCTAGAGCTTTTCTTCTATCGTGGACCGGCTATGGCAATGCCGGCTGCAAAGCTTCTTATGTTACTTTCTCTCTTTGGGGGCAAACCTTGCTCAGCTGCTGCTCTGGATAACTGTGTTTTCTTGGGTGAAGAGGAGAAACATAGTCTGTACGAAGATGGAGATGTAGTTATAGGGGGATTATTCCCTTTACACTACAGTCCTGTATCTTCTCTTCCAACATACAAAACAAAACCAACACCTAATATGTATAAGTAGTGAGTAAATATTTGACTGAATTTGATTTTATTGATGTATTTCATAGGAATGATGCATATTTATACATTTTCTTTGTAAAAAAACACCATGTAAATATGCCAGAGTTAGTAAAAATGTTGTTGTTTACAATCGATTTATTATTTGTGTATGTATTTTAATACACGTATATATACTGTATATACTTGTGCGATGTGATGAACTGATTTTCACTTCTATACAGTTTCAGCTCTCGTGCTATGCGCTGGATGCAGACTATGATTTTTGCAATCAATGAGATCAACCAGCGCAGTGACCTCCTGCCACAGCTCAAGCTGGGTTTCCATATCCGTGACAGCTGTGATGACATAACTGCGTCACTGAGAGCAGCTTTTCTGTTGGTGAACAGCCAGCCAGAGTTAGGCACCAGAGCTGAGAGAGTGAACAGAGACAAAGGTCAAGAAAGAAACATTAGTTCTAATTTAGGCTGTGCTGCCGTGCAAAATAATCTGTCCCCAGTAATCATAGGAGATGCTGCTTCTGGGGTGCCTTTGGCTCTGCTTAGCTCATTCCATATACCTCTGGTGAGACTACCTGACAGTCTGTGAACTTTTGTTGTCATAATGTTAATACTTTAACATTACACTTTTACGGTTTTCTTTGATTAAGTGCCCTAGCGTTGCATATCATTGCTGTAACTGTGAAAACAAGTATAACAAAAAGTATATTTAAAATGCACAGCCCTGAAATCAGTGATCTGAAAAGTAAATTTTCAGATAATCCAATGTTTTTTTTTCCAGAAATGTTTAAAACATTTAAAATGTCCATATTTTAAAATTAATGATAACTCTACTTCTATTTTCATTGTTGAGTGTTTAAGTTGCTAGACTCCAAACACTATTTTCATTTCAAATACAGGTAAAACTCTGTACCACTGAGTGATTGTACTCAGTGACTGTTGTATTATTTTGTGGTGAAATTTGATTCTTGTACCACGGTCTTTTCAGTAAGTCAAAGTGTGCAGAAGGTTAATTATTGTTTTCTATAATACCAGGTGAGCTTTTGTGCATCCTGCGGCTGTCTGAGTAACCAAAGGGATATTCCAACATTCATGCGCACCATACCCAGTGACACCTTCCAGATGAGAGCCCTGGCCCAGCTGGTTAGCTACTTTGGCTGGACCTGGGTGGGGGTCATTGGCATGGAATCTGATTATGCTCGCTTTGCCATCCAGCTCTTCCTGCAGGAGTCGGTGCAGTACGGTGTGTGTGCTGCCTACACTCACTTCTACCCTGTAGTCCTGAGTCAGCAGGCTCTAGATGAGCTTCTGGATGTCATTCAGGTATCTATGGGTCAATACTATTTCCAAGGGGTGTACAAAATAACATGCAAAAAAATATCACCTGCAATAAATATTATCTTTATGAATCGTACAATTCTCAGTCATTGTCATTGCAAAAGTTATTGATTCAACTCTACACTTAGAATTAAGTAATTTAAATTGCATTCATATTTTTGTCTTCCATACATAACAAATTACTAAAAATGTGTCCAAATTTCTGAATACATTCTGCACTAATCCTGAAAATTATAGTTCATTTAATTGATAATATTAATCCCCCATCTCAAAGCAACCCCCCCCCGAAAAGTCTATTTGCATTGACATTCAAATACTAAGACTAAGAAATATAATTAAATCAATTCTGTCATCATATTCGTTAGATTGCAATAACCTATATTATGCAGGCTTGAAATTTGAATCATGAAAGTTCTGTTTAAATGTCATGAAATATTAACTATACACCTATATTTCCACTATTCAGATGTCGTCCTCTAAGGTCATCATTAACTTCTGTAGTGATTCAGAACTAAAGGGGATTCTAAGAGAGGTCCGACGTCGGAATATAACCGGCCTGCAGTGGATTGCTAGTGAGGCTTGGACCACTTCCAAAACCCTCTGGGAAGAGTTTGAAGATCTGCTGACAGGAACACTAGGATTTGCCTTCCAGGGAGTTGATGTGATTCCAGGGCTGAAACAACACCTCAGAAGTCTCAGACCATCCAGCGTTCATAAATCAGCTTTTGTGGCAGAATTTTGGGAAGAGTTGTTTAACTGCCGACTGAACGGGTCAGTGAACAGCCACTCTCACATGGGCGACAACTACCTAGACAGATTGCCATGTAAAGGGACTGAGGATTTAAATAATGTTTACACTATCTATAATGATGTGTCACAGCTAAGAGTGTCATATAATGTCTACAAGGCTGTGTATTTGGTAGCCCATGCTTTACAAGATATGAGTAACTGCATAGATGGACAGGGGCCTTTACCTAATGGCACCTGTGCAGACCCAAAGAATGTTAAACCTTGGCAGGTGAGAAAAATTATAGAGGTAAGAAAAGAAAAAAAGATGATTGTCAAGTGCACCAATGTTTGTGTTTAGGTAACCTGTTTCCCTTGCTTCCTCAGCTACTTCACTACATGAAGCGTGCAAATTTTTCTGCACTGGGGAAGAATGTCATCTTTGATCAAAACGGTGACCCCATGGCTTATTATGATCTCTTGAACTTGCAAAGGATGCCTGACGGCTCACTAGAAATGGTAAAAGTAGGTTTCTATGACGCCTCCTTGCCCGCTGGACGCAGCCTGGTCATAAATGACTCAGTGATTCAGTGGCCTGTTGGGAAGCAGGTGTGTTCTCTACAAACAGGCTTGAGACCATATTCACCTCTTAGGCTGTTGTATGAACTGTTGATCAACACATCAGCTAATTTGTTCTTAATATTGTGCAATATAATTTATTGTTAAACAAACAGAAGCACAGGACACCGTTAACTTCAAGCTGACAGCAATTGCATATGAATGTCACAAAAATAAACCCTACCAATAATCACCCGTTATTGTTTGTGATAACAAACGTGTTTTTTTTTTGTTTTGTTTTTTTATTTAAAAAAAAAGTGTTTGTCCCCAGTACATATTTGTTTTGCAATTTTTAAATAAAAATAAATAAATAAAAAAAAATCCCGTTTTTTTTTTTCCAAAGTGTCACCTCGGGGGCTCCATAGTAAACCACCTTAAACAAATCATACATAAAAACAGAGTAGTTTTACATAGCTTAAAATGGATTTGGAGTGGGACTTTACGTATACCAAGTCAATGTCAATAGCTACAGTTTGTGAAGTGACTATAGTTGAAGTGCGAAAATAGACATATGTAATTTAATTAAATTGTACTGAATTATGCAACATTCAAATTTCAAGAGTAATTCCTAAAAACATTCAAATTACAGCAAAATAAATGTAGCAATTCTGTTCATAAGCCAACAAATGTTTTTTTTAATATTATTTTGTTGGGGAATGCATAATTTTACCAATGGTGATTTAAAAAAATCTGTGTTGTTATACTCCCTCCAAATCCTCTTAATAATTCATTAAACAAATGGTTATTTCACAAAATTGGATGGATTAGTTGAAACACAGCTTTTATAGATCACACTGGACTTTTAGCTTTTAGTTGTATCTGAAATATATATTTTATAACAAAGCACAGACACTGTCTAATATGAATTAAAATCAGTGTCTTTCTGAGTGGCTGAACTTTGCCTCTCAGGCTTCCCGGTCTGTATGCAGCGACAGTTGTCCTCCAGGTTCCCGCATCGCCACGAGAAAGGGGGAACCCATCTGCTGTTTTGACTGTGTCCCCTGTGCTGAGGGAGAAGTTAGTAATACAACTGGTGTGTTGTGTTCTGTCTTTTATCACCATATCTCCTGTGTGTTGACCTGCTTCTGTCTAAATGTGGCATCTTTAAACTAAAAGTTATCTTCTCTTCCCATCTCCAGATTCTTTAGAGTGCTCACGCTGCTCAGAGAACACATGGCCCAATAAAGGCAGAGATCTCTGCATCCCAAAGACCATTGAGTTCCTGTCTTACCATGAATTAATTGGTAGTGTGCTGTGTGTTGTATCACTCCTCGGAGCTTGCGCTTCTCTTTCCATCCTTGCCATATTGTTCAAATACAAAGACACACCACTGGTCCGGGCCAACAACATGGAACTGAGCTTCCTTCTCTTGGTGTTTCTTACTGTCTGCTTCCTTGTTGGCCTGCTGTTCATTGGTGAGCCTACACACTGGCTCTGCATGATCAGGTACCCAGCATTTGGAATCAGTTTTGCCCTATGCATTTCGTGCCTCCTGGCCAAGACAGCTGTGGTCTTAATGGCTTTCAGGTCCACACTGCCAGGAAGTAATGTCATGAAGTGGTTTGGACCCAAACAGCAGAGAGCAAGTGTCCTTCTAGGAACAGCTGTTCAGGTATGAACACTTTACACAATCAACTCTATACATATCTTTTCAACTGTGTTGATTTAAAATGAACATTCTGTATTTCCCTCCGCTCAGGTGATAATCTGTGTTATCTGGCTGCTCACCAGTCCACCTCATGCCAACAACAACACAGATTATAGTGCTACCATCATCATTGAGTGTGTTACTGGTTCCGAGATTGGCTTCTGGTTTGTTCTTGGATACATCGGCATCTTGGCTTGCATTTGCTTCCTAATGGCATTTTTGGCTCGGGAGCTGCCTGATAAATTCAATGAGGCAAAGTTCATCACCTTAAGCATGCTGGTATTCTTCACAGTGTGGATTACTTTTATTCCAGTTTATGTTAGCACAGCGGGAAAATATACAGTGGCTGTCCATGTTTTTGCTATTTTAGCTTCAGCTTTTGGTCTCCTGTTTTGCATTTTTGCTCCAAAGTGCTATGTCATCATTCTGAAACCGGAAAAAAACAGCAAGAAAAACATGTTTCAAAAACGAAAATCCCAGTGTGATGCTAAATAATTTACATGTATAAGAAAGCAATTGTAATAAAATATATCTGTGGTGATTAATTATTAACGATTAATGTTCAAAATTCAATAAAGAAAAACATTTAGAAATGTTGTTGCCTTAATGCCAGCTAACACATTGATACATGAACACATAATGCATCTTATGGTGCACATCCTCAGTGATTTTTCTTTTGGTCATCACATGTTTTGGGTCTTTTAACAATCAGACAACCTTGCCCATGCAGGTGACCACAGATAGCATTTTGGCACCCATGACTCTCCTTTCCTAGTCCACAGCCACCTTGAGGCCATTTCAGCTGCCTCTGTGACAGACTTTACAGCTCTTTGCCAAACCCTGTCGACTTGCCTGCAAACACTCAACATCCCACCTTGATGGGCTTGCACTAAAGCTTAGACGACCCGAGCCCGTGCACGTTGTGTCCAAGCCCAGCCCGGCCCGTCCCGACACATTAATTGTAATTATTAGCCCGAACACGATATAAACCCAAAATTTTTTTAATACCTGGGCTGTTATTATGGTATTTATTATGACCTTATGGTTATTACACGTCATTTAGCTGACGCTTTTTTCAAAAGTGATGTATGTCAGATGTTGCATGACCTCTGGAGCAACTAAGGGTTAAGTGTCTTGATTAGGGACACATTGGTAGATGTATTGCAGTGGGAATTAAACCCGAGTCTCCCAAACCAAAGGCATGTGTCATATCCCTTGTTATACCTGACGTTCTCAAATGACAATGTCAATGTCAATTTTATTTCTAAAACACATTTAAAAACAACAACAGTTGACCAAAGTGCTGAACAGGGTCAATGTCAAATACATAAAGAACAAGTGTAAAAAAATTATTACAACCAAAGTTATTTACAGGGAAACAAAACAAAAACTCTTTAAAACATTAGAAACCAGGTTAACAAAGTTTAAAAGCTATGGGGGCACCAGTATGGGGGCACCTACTGCAAAGGCTCTGTCACCCTTATTTTTTAGCTTTGATCTTGGGACATCCAAGAGCAGCTGATTTGTTGACCTCAGTGTTCTGACTGGAGAATGGTAGCATAAGAGATCAGCCAGATAAGGTGGCGCCAACAAGCAATGAGATCTTTAAATATAGCCCATAACTGACAAGTCTACATCAGGGTCTTTGGGAGGAAGATAGGCCTTTATTTTAGCAAGACATCTTAACTGAAACAAACTTGTCTTGACGACTGCACTGATTTGTTTACTGAAAGTGAATGAGGTGTCAAAAATAACACCAACATTTTTAGGATCAAGGATCGATTTTGGGAGGCTGATGGGCCCACCGTGCCAAGACGGTTCCCCAGTGCATCTAAACGTCCAAACGTGATGATTTCTGTTTGTTTTGTTTTTTTCATTCAGATAAAGGAAGTTTAACTCCAGCCAGGTTTTCACCTCCTTTAAGCAGTCTAACAATGGCTGCACAGACTCTTTGGTTATAGATTTTGTAGGCAAGAAATTTGGACATCATCAGCAAAGCAGCAATAGGAGATTTTATGTTATGTTTCTTAAAAATAGAACCCAGTGGCAGCATGAAAAGAGGATAGGGCCCAGAATAGAGCCTTGAGGGACCCCTCAGGTGAGAGGAGCAGCTGACGAAGAGTATTCAGCTAAACTTCTTAGAACTTCTCCTGGATGTCATGGTTGTTGAGGAATGTTTGTAGTTGGTTCATGACTATTCTCTCCAACACTTTTGAGAGAAAAGGTAGTTCAAATTTAAAGACGATCCCAATCAGATTTTTTAATAAGAGGTTGCACTACAGCATGTTTAAAAGCAGCTGGGACACACCCCACGCTCAGACATGTATTTTTTTAACTAAGAATTCTGGACCCAACAGTATTAAAAACATCCTTTAAAAGACATGAGGGAAGGATATCTGAGTGACAGTTTGTAGGCCGCAGACTCTGAACTATCTAAGATAGTGAGGAGAGTGATATAAGCTCAAACTGCTTAAGGACAGCTGAGTATGTAGGAGGGACTGAAGGGTCTATGGCAGAGAAGGTTGGTAAAGATCTAAGCACAGAAATCTTTCCAATAAAAAATATTTTAAAATCTTTGCATAATGTGAGTGTGAGCACAATTTGAGCTGCATTGCAAGGATTTATAAGGGAGTTGATATTTTTGATTATTGTTGGAGAAAATGTTGGATATGAATTTTGTTTTAGCGATTTTTCAGCTCTCTGATAGCTTGCAAAGCAGTCTCTTAGAATTTCTAGGAAGACCTGGAGAGGGTCTCTTTTCCCTTTCCTTTCAGCTTGTCTACAAGTACGCCTAAGAGAGCGGGTTGTGTTATTTAGCCATGGTTCTGAGGATGGCTTTAGGAGTTTAATTCTAAAAGGAGCAACAGAGTCCAGCGTGTCAGTGCAGGTGGAGCCAAACGAGGAAATGAGCTCCTCAGCACTGAGACCACAGCCAGCATCCAAGTTACAGAGTTAGATTCTTTAAAAGTATTTGCAAACTGCAGCGTAGTTGAAGGCGTGAGCACACGCTGAAGACGAATAGGATGACAAGCTGCGATCCTGGGGCAGGGGATGGTAGCAGTGAACAGAACAGGCAGGTGATCGGATATACCAGTGTTACAGATTTCGTTAATATGGATACAAAGACGGTGCAACAGTACAAGGTCCTGTGTGTGACCTATTTCATGTGTTGGGCCAGTTTCCTGAACACAGGAAAAGGATGCTTGAACTCGAAAAGTTCGAAGCTAGCGAAGATGTCACTTGGAGTCTGTCGGCAGTGGAAAGCAGATTAAAATACAGCCGCTAGACCTCCACCCCTTCCAGTGGTCCGTGGGGAGCTGAGAAATGTACAGTGGGGAGGAAGAAGTTCTGAGAAAGGGGGAGACTCACCTGCATGGAGCCAAATTTCCGTCAAGGACATAGAATCCGATTGAAGTCATTGAGGAGGAATGTCTTGTTTGCTAATGATCTAGCGTTGATCAGGGCCATGCAAAGAACCACCTCCCTGCTGGCTGATGATGAAGCACGGCCTACTGGATGAAGGTTCCCATGGTTCACGCCGCCTCCACAAGCCCGCATTCGCCGGGGTACGAGAGCCTCAATCGATGGGTAGCAGACATCAGTTTGAGCGGGAGAAATATGCCGGATCCACCGGCCTCTAAAGTCCGGTGAGTAGACAGCGGAGCGATGGTACCATCGCTCCAGCGGCGAGGATTGATCGCATCGGTGGGCAGCAGGTAGGCTTTGGATCTCACCAGTTCACCACCCAGCTTTCCTGGTCTTCTAAGATGTTTCTTACGGGAACAGGCACTGGGTAAGCGGCGCAGGCCTATAGGTATACTGGGTAAGAAGGGAGGGAGAGTTGAAGCTTGGTCTCTCAGACTGTATTTTGGAAGCAACGATTCCACTGAGGCTCGGATGTTGAGAAGAGCTTGGCGATCGTACACAAATAAGGCTGAGACTTCTCTGCGGCATAGACAGAGAAACAAAACAACAGCAAATAATACACTGAGCAGACGATTCACCGCACACACTGGCACCATCTTGCTCTTCACATAACCAATGTGTAACTGAGGTAACACATGAGTTGTTTAAACTACAGGAATATGTTTAGAATTATCTTAAAGAATAATGCAACCAAGACAAAAGCATTTAAATTGCAATTCAGCACAGTTTACCCCACACTCAAATTAGTGCATGACATATATCGAGAGCAATGAAACCGAAATTAGCGCTTATAATCACCATCGTTTACAGCAGCTGTTCTAGCTGTAGCTATAGTCTATAGTCTGTGTTACAATTGCACATGACGTGAGTTGTCTTCCAGACAAAATCACGAGAATCACTCACTGACGCGAGGAAAAATATCCTAGAAATCGTTCCAGCGTGGTGCACAACCAAGCTATAGTTAGCCAAGCAAGTAGCAACTATAAAACTTCTATTTTACAGACATAGGCAGAATTACCTGTCGAGAAGAAAGCAAGCAACTTTGACATCCATTTTAAAATCCTTGCTCTTTCCATCTTGGAAAAGCCACTCTAATATTATACTTTGGTCTTGTTGCTTGTTGCGTTTTGGTCTTGTTGTTTTAATTCTCTTTTTAACTCAGTTACATGTCCTCCAGAATAGGCGCAACAGGCTTTCAATTCTGTTGGCAGTAAAATAATCTTCTCCCCTCCCTTCCTACCTCTTTGGCATTCATCACAGTCAGTGCCACTAAGTGAAAAGCACAAAATGCAGAGCAGTATAGCCTGTCCCTTACCGGCAAACGTATTACAAGATGGCGCATGATTCTAAATAATCTACCCCAGTTCATGCTAGCGTATATGTCAAATTCCAAGGCAATAGGAATATTTGAAATTAATGGTGTTTGTCAATATTCATAAAAAAGGACGTTTGTGAAGGGCAATACAGATTTTTTTAATAAACTACAAATGTTACATAATGTAGCTTTAACACATTCAGTATAGACACGGCCACTGTAGGCCAGGTGACTTTATTTAAAGGAATATTACAGTACAAATTTAAATAAAAAAGGAATTACCTTTTAATGTCATAGTCTCAAAACTTGTGACTTCCTCATTACAGTATTACAAAATCATACTTTATGATTTAAAGCTATGATGCATAGTTTATGTCTCCCCCATGAGGAAAAAAAAGTTATCACAACAAAATTGTTGGCACATTCACATGATACAAGCATTTCCTGATGGGGAACCACCCCCACCCCTCTTCCATGCATTTGCTTGTAACCAAGGAGGACACGGAGGATTAAAACAACATGACGGACTTTAGAAGAGGTAATTATCTTTGCTCGATTTTCTGTGCACAAAAGTCGCCCGATGACACCATTTTCTAAACTTAGCCATACCAACAAATACAGAGCCAGTTTTGTGGAGGAGAATTTATTAATTAGCTTGCCTTTTAGCATCAACTCATTTGGCAATGGCTTAAATATAATGCATGTCTATTAATATAAAACAATTATGCTCTAGCGCTTAACTGCAGACTACTAAAATAAATTAAACAAAATAAACAAATAGTGAATAATATATTCATAGGAGAGCAATCCATTTTTCAACAATCGAGGAGTTGAATATTAAGATTTTTTTATTTTTTTTTTATTGTGCTACTGCATATTCACCTCATGAACCAAAGGTGTAATGATGTCACAGCTACTATGTCTGGGCAGTCTCATCTGATGTACAGTATATAAACCCCCTGCATCCTTAAATATCATACTGTGTATATGTATGCCTGATAATTCAGGGGTTGAAAAACTTAGCTAGAGCTTTTCTTTTATCGTGGACCGGCTATGGCAATGCTGGCTGCAAAGCTTCTTATGTTACTTTCTCTCTTTGGGGGCAAACCTAGCACAGCTGCTGCTCTGGATAGTTGTTTTTTCTTGGGTGAAGAGGAGAAACATAGTCTGTACGAAGACGGAGATATAGTTATAGGGGGATTATTCCCTTTACACCACAGCCCTGTCTCTTCTTTTCAAACATACAAAACAAAACCAACAGCTAATATGTATGAGTAGTGAGTAAATATTTGACTGAATTTGATAGTAGTTGGCTTGTGTTCTATACAGTCGATTTATTATTTATGCGTGTATGTATGTGAATATTTTAATATACACACATATTTGTGCTGTGTGATGAACTGCTTTTCACTTCTATACAGTTTCAGCTCTCGTGCCTTGCGCTGGATGCAGACTATGGCTTTTGCAATCAATGAGATCAACCAGCGCAGTGACCTCCTGCCACAGCTCAAGCTGGGTTTCCACATCCGTGACAGCTGTGATGAAATACCTGTCTCACTAAGAGCATCTTTGCTGTTGGTGAATGGCCAGCCAGATATAGGCACCAGAGACAAAGGTCAAGAAAGAAACATGATTTCTAATTTAGGCTGTGCTGCCGTACAAAGTGCTGTGTCCCCAGTAATCATAGGAGATGCTGCTTCTGGATTGTCTATGGCCCTGCTAAGAAGCCTGGGTTCTTTCCATATACCCCTGGTGAGACTGCCTGGCAGTGTGTGAGTGTTTGTTGTGATAGTATTAATAATGTCTTGGCAATGCCTTTTGCAGTTTCTTTATGTTGATGAAGTACCATACCATTGCAAATCATTGATGTACTGGTGAATATATATGCTTTACAGAGAAAAAGACAGCAGCCCCATTTCATTTGTAGGATAATGCATCTTTTAAAAAAATTTAATTTTGCTTAAGAATAAGGAGTTGTCTCCAACCAAAAATAAACACTTTATCATTCAATTCATTTGAAAAACAATAGTGAAAAAATGGCAAAATTGTATTCAAGACCTTTATAGAACATGTCTATATTTTAAACTCTTCCATTTTTACAGTTGAGTGGATAAGTTGCTTAGTGCAGAGAAAACTACAATACTGAGTGATTGTAAAGACGGTGGTATTGTGTGGTGAAATGTGATTCTTGTTCAACAAGGCTTTTCATTGAGGCAAATTGTGCAGAAGGTTAATTATTGTTTTCTATAACACCAGGTGAGCTATTTCGCCTCCTGCAGCTGTCTGAGTAACCAAAGGGATTTCCCAACATTCATGCGCACCATGCCCAGTGATGCCTTCCAGATTAGAGCCCTGGCCCAGCTGGTTAGCTACTTTGGCTGGACCTGGGTGGGGGTCATTGGCGAGGAATCTGATTATGCTCACTTTGCCATCCAGCTCTTCCTGCAGGAGTCGGTGCAGTATGGTGTGTGTGCTGCCTACACTCACTTCTACCCTGTGGTCCTGAGTCAGCAGGCTCTAGATGAGCTTCTGGATGTCATTCAGGTATCTATAGGTCAATACTATTTCCAAGGGGTGTACAAAATAACATGCAAAAAAATATCACCTGCAATAAATATTATCTTTATGAATCGTACAATTCAACTCTACACTTAGAATTAAGCCATTTAAATTGCATTATTTTTGTCTTCCATACATAACAACATAACAAATTACTAAAAATGTGACCACATTTCTAAATACATTCTTCACTAATCCTGAAAATTATAGTTCATTTAATTGATAATATTAATCCCCCATCTCAAAGCAACCCCCCCCCGAAAAGTCTATTTACATTGACATTCAAATACTAAGACTAAGAAATATAATTAAATCAATTCTGTCATCATATTCGTTAGATTGCAATAACCTATCAGTTATATAACACTTTCAATTGAATATTACCAAACATACATTTTAACTTTTTAGATGGCGTCCTCAAAGGTCATCATTAACTTCTGTAGTGAGTCAGAGATGAATGTTATTCTGAGAGAGATCCGACGTAAGAATATAACCGGCCTGCAGTGGGTAGCTAGTGAGGCTTGGTCGACTGCCAAATCACTCTGGGAAGAGTTTGGAGATCTGCTGACAGGAACACTAGGATTTGCCATCCGGCGAGCTGATGTTATTCCAGGGCTAAGACAACACCTCATGAGTCTCAGACCATCCAGGGTTCATGAATCAGCTTTCTTGGCAGAATTTTGGGAAGAGTTGTTCAACTGCCGACTGAACGGGTCAGTGAACAGCCACTCTCACATGGGCGACAACTACCTAGACAGATTGCCATGTAAAGGGACTGAGGATTTAAATGATGTCTACTCTGCCTATTCTGATGTGACACAGCTAAGAGTGTCATATAATGTCTACAAGGCTGTGTATTTGGTAGCCCATGCTTTACAAGATATGAGTAACTGCATAGATGGACAGGGGCCTTTACCTAATGGCACCTGTGCAGACCCAAAGAATGTTAAACCTTGGCAGGTGAGAAAGATTGTTGCTATGTGTAACATTTAAAAAAAAAAAGAATAAGATGTCAAGTGTCCCAAAGTGTTCAGGTAACCTGTTTCCCTTGCTTCCTCAGCTAATTCACTACATGAAGCGTGCTAATTTTTCTACACTGGGGGAGAGAGTCATCTTTGATCAAAACGGTGACCCCATCGCTTATTATGATCTAATGAACTGGCAAAGGATGCCTGACGGCTCACTAGATTTGGTAAAAGTAGGTTTCTATGACGCCTCCTCGCCCAGTGGACGCAGCCTGGTCATAAATGACTCAGTGATTCAGTGGCCTGTTGGGAAGCAGGTGTGTTCTCTACAAACAGGCTTGAGACCATGTTCACCTCTTAGGCTGTTGTATGTACTGTTGGTCAACACATCAGCTAATTTGGTGTTATTATTGCGCAATATAATTTATTGTTAAACAAACAAGATATGTAACCTTCAAATTTAAAACATAAACACCACTAATTAGTGGGTTTTATGTTAAATATCAATATTGCTTGTGATTACAACTTGGAGCTAAGTATAACTATTATGTTATTCTAATTGGATTTGTTGTACCTGAAGTGATCACACCTTTTAATCTGTATCTGACTAATTGTCTGCAGAGACCATTGTTGGATAAAAAAGCAGACATTTTTACAGGATTGTTACACTCCCTCATAATCCGTTTCATTATGTATTCAATAAATGGGTATATCACAAAATTGGATTTAGTTTAGTTGAAACACAGCTTTTATAGAGCACACTGGACTTTTAGCTTTTAGTTTGCAAAGCAGTAACACTGTCTAATATGAATTAAAATCAGTGTCTTTCTGGGTGGCTGAACTTTGCCTCTCAGGCTTCCCGGTCTGTATGCAGCGACAGTTGTCCTCCAGGTTACCGCATCGGCAGGAGAAAGGGGGAACCCATCTGCTGTTTTGACTGTGTCCCCTGTGCTGAGGGAGAAGTTAGTAACACGACTGGTGTGTTTGGTGACTTTAATCACTCTTTCTCTAGATCTGCTTGTATCTAAGTGTGGATTTTCTAAATTTAAGATTTCTCTTCCATCTCCAGATTCTTTAGAGTGCACACGTTGCTCAGAGAACACATGGCCCAATGAAGACAGAGATCTCTGCATCCCAAAGACTAATGAGTTCCTGTCTTACAGTGAGGTAATGGGTATTGTGCTGTGTGTTGTATCTGCCCTCGGAGCTTTTTCTTCCCTCTCCATCCTGGCTATATTCTTCACATACAAAGACACACCACTGGTCCGGGCCAACAACATGGAACTGAGCTTCCTTCTCTTGGTGTTTCTTGCTGTCTGCTTCCTTGTTGGCCTGCTGTTCATTGGTGAGCCTACAGACTGGCTCTGCCGGATCAGGTACCCAGCATTTGGAATCAGTTTTGCCCTATGCATTTCGTGCCTCCTGGCCAAGACAGTTGTGGTCTTAATGGCTTTCAGGTCCACACTGCCAGGAAGTAATGTCATGAAGTGGTTTGGACCCAAACAGCAGAGAGCAAGTGTCCTTCTAGGAACAGCTTTTCAGGTATGAACACTTTACACAATCAACTCTATACATATCTTTTCAACTGTGTTGATTTAAAATGAACATCCTGTTTTTCCCTCTGCTCAGGTAATAATCTGTGTTATCTGGCTGCTCACCAGTCCACCTCATGCCAACAACAACACAGATTATAGTGCTACCATCATCATTGAGTGTGTTACTGGTTCCGAGATTGGCTTCTGGTGTGTTCTTGGATACATCGGCATCTTGGCTTGCATCTGCTTCCTAATGGCATTTTTGGCTCGGAAGCTGCCTGATAAATTCAATGAGGCCAAGTTCATCACCTTCAGCATGCTGATATTCTTCGCAGTGTGGATTACTTTTATTCCAGTTTATGTGAGCACAGCAGGGAAATATACAGTGGCTGTCCATGTTTTTGCTATTTTAGCCTCAGCTTTCGGTCTCCTGTTTTGCATTTTTGCTCCAAAGTGCTACGTCATCCTCCTGAAACCGGAAAAAAACAGCAAGAAAAACCTGATTCAGAGATGAAATTCACAGCATGTTATTGAATAATTTACATAAAAATAAATCAATTGCAATCAAATATATCTGTGGTAATTAATTATTAATGATTCATGTTCAAAATTCAATAAAGCAAAACATTTAGAAATGCTGTTGCCTCAATGCTAGTTAACCCATTGACACATAAACACATAATGCATCTTATGATGCACATCATCAGTGGTTTTTCTTTGGGTCATCACATGTTTTGGGTCTTTTAACAATCAGACAACCTTGCCCATGCAGGTGACCCCAGATAGCATTTTGGCACCCATGACTCTCCTTTCCTAGTCCACAGCCACCTTGAGGCTATTTCAGCTGCCTCTGTGACAGACTTTACAGCTCTTTGCCAAACCCTGTCGACTCTCCTGCAAACCCTCAACATCCCACCTCAATGGGCTCGCACTAAAGGTTAGACGACCCGAGCCCGTGCAAGTTGTGTCCAAGCCCGGCCTGGCCCGGCCTGGCCCAAAACATTAATTGTAATTATTAGCATGAACACGATATAAACCCAAACATTTTTTAATACCTGGGCTGTTATTATGGTATTTATTATGACCTTATGGTTATTACACGTCATTTAGCTGACGCTTTATTTGAAAGTGACTTGCAATTGCTATATATGCCAGATGTTGCATGACCTCTGGAGCAACTAAGGGTTAAGTGTCTTGATCAGGGACACATTGGTATATGTATCGCAGTGGGAATTAAACCCGAATCTCCCAAACCAAAGGAATGTGACATATCCCTTGTTATACCTGACGTTCTCAAATTACAATGTCAATGTCAATGTTATTTCTACAACACATTTAAAAACAACAACAGTTGACCAAAGTGCTGAACAGGGTCAATGTCAAATACATAAAGAACAAATGTAAAAATTACTACAACCAAAGTTAATCACAGGGAAACAAAACAACAACACTTTAACCTCTTTACAAATCACTTGAAATTACATGCTTTTCTTGCCTACAGTTTTTACCCAAAATTTTTGACACTAGGCCTTACTGACACAGAGCTAAAGAGGTTAGAATAGAGAATTTCTGTTTCCGTCCAAGTAAATAATCTGTAAAATTATTAAAAAACACTACTGTAAGCATATTACATGGGCTACATACAAAAATAGTACCCCAGCCACATGTCTGAATTTAATACAGAAAAAATCCAGAAGAAAATGATTTTATATGAATTTATTTCTTCAGTTATGTCTGTGCGTTTTTCTCATTTCCTTTCAGAATAAAAGCCCAAAAAGTGCAAAATACAAAACTTCTCAGATAAAAAAACACATCCACATCACTCACACACATTCCTAAAATAACTACATGCATAAATTTATAGAAATAAATAGGGATGAGCGAGTACAGCATTATCCGTATCTGTATCTGTATCTGTTTACCACATGAATTATCTGTATCCGTATCTGTCTACTCGGACGGACGGACGGACGGACGGACGGGGGGGTGCAGAGGTTTAAAAAAAACAAAATCTCAGACGGCAGAGACGCAGCGCGAGTCGCATTATACATTATACCACGCGTTGTCTGAAACCCCACGTTACCAGATATCTACTGGTTAAGTACGTACTACAAACCGAAGTAAAGTCAAACCTGAAGCTGAAGAAACCCTAAACGTTAACGGAAAAGACCCGCGGACCAGAGAGAGAGAGAGAGAGAGAGAGAGAGAGAGAGAGAGAGACCCGCGAACCTCAGAGAGAGAGAGAGAGAGAGAGAGCGATAGAGAGACCCGCGGACCTCAGAGAGAGAGAGAGAGAGAGAGACCCGCGGACCTCAGTGATATATATAATAATACTTGTATTTGGCAAAAGTGCTTTATCCGTACCGGATACTCGTTTTGAGTATCCGGCTCATCCCTAGAAATAAATGATTTTAAATTGATAAAATGGTGAAATGCAATAACTAAGGCCTAATTTTTGCTTTGACACAGCTGGAGCCATCACAGGGTTAAAATTTTCTGGTCAAGTTAGGTATCAATCAACTTGTCTTCTTATTGGCTACACAGAGAGGCCGGTGTCATAACAATTGCTTTTGACTGGTTGGAGTAGCTGTCAGTCTTTCCCATTTTTGCCCTATGTAAATCCTGCGACTTGATTGGGTTCCATAAGGGCTAACTCAGGTTAAAGTAGACGGATTGGCTGTCAATCGAAAACTGGGACTTCAAACAAACCGGCTGAATAGGAAGATACGGTGTAGCGTTATCTGGACCTGCGGTAGGAGCTATAACAATCCATAAATTATGGACTTTTCAGCTTTGTTTACGAGGAAACACGGCCAGAATCTACAAGATTGTGAGGGGACCAGCTCGTTTTGGATTAAAAGGATTGGATGTACTTATTCTTTGAACTGTTGGCGATGCAGGAAAAAAAAGTTTATGGCGATCTTTCACCGCTGTGAATAAAGACACGAGGAAAAAGGTAGGGACGCACGCTCGACTTTAGACACTATCGGGCGCAGAATCCTTATGTGTTTCTTTACTTCAAAAGATGATTATAACCGCTATAACCACCACCAGCATCACCTTATGCTTTGTGTGTGGGCTTAATGGACTCATGAGAGATGTAATGCTTGCAATTTATGAGTGAAGAAAACGTTTTCTCCTAAAATGGAGAAAACGTCCCGGCAACGGGACAAAGCTGCCAGAGAGGTTAAAACATCAGAAACCAGGTTAACGAAGTTTAAAAGCTACTGCAAAAGGTGCTTGCAGCGATATAAACGTTTTTAGGGTCGGTGCAGCTTTAATATGCATGGGGAGGTTGTTTAACAGTATGGGGGCACCCACTGCAAAGTCTCTGTCTCCGTTATGTTTTAGCTTTGATCTTAGGACATCCAAGAGCAGCAGATTTGTTGACCTCAGTGTTCTGACTGGAGAATGGTAGCATAAGAGATCAGCCAGATAAGGTGGCGCCAGACCATTTAAGGCCTTAAAAAAAAGCAATGAGATCTTTAAATGTAGCCTATAACGAACACTCTACATTAGAAATCTTTACATCACCTCCAGTTAGTCCAAAACACAGCTGCTTGCCTTTTAACTAAAACCAAAAAAATTTCAATGCATAACACCTGTCTTGGCCTCCCTCCACTGGCTACGCATGTATAATTAATTACAATAATCCAGCCAAGCAGTGAAAAAAGCATGGATGACTTTTTCAAGGTCTTTTGGAGGAAGATAGGCCTTTATTTTAGCAAGAAATCTTAACTGAAACAAGTTGGTCTTGACGACTGCACTGATTTGTTTACTGAAAGTGAATGAGGTGTCAAAAATAATACCAAGATTTTTAAGATCAAGGATTGATTTTGGGAGGCTGATGGGCCCACCATGCCATGAGGGTTCCCCAGTGCATCTTAAACGTCCAATCTGTTTTTTTTTCATTCAGAGTGAGGAAGTTTAACTCCATCCAGGTTTTCACCTCCTTTAAGCAGTCTAACAATGGCTGCACAGACTCTTTGGTTATAGATTTCATAGGCAACGAATTTGGACGTCATCAGCAAAGCTGCGATAGGAGATTTTATGTTATGTTTCTAAAAAATAGGACCCAGTGGCAGCATATAAAGTGAAAAGAGGATAGGGCCCAGAATAGAACCTTGAGGGACCCCTCAGGTGAGAGGAGCAGCTGACGAAGAGTGTTCAGCTAAATGAACAAAGAAGCTCCTATCAGTCAGGTATGACTGGAACCATTTGAAGACAATACCTTTGATACCTACACAGCGTTCAAGGCGAGATAAAAGGATTGTGTTATCCACAGTGTCAAAGGCGGCAGTCAGTTCTAGAAGCACCAGAACAGCAGAGTTTGCTGAATCCACCGTTGAAAGGAGATCATTAAAAACCCTTAAAGTGCTGTTTCTGTACTATGCCATGGTTTAAAACCAGACTGGAACTTCTCCTGGATGTCATGGTTGTTGAGGAATGTTTGTAGTTGGTTCATGACTATTCTCTCCAACACTTTTGAGAGAAAATGTAGTTAAAAGTTAGAAAGGATCCTGATCAGATTTTTTAATAAGAGGTTGCACTACAGCATGTTTAAAAGCAGCTGGGACACACCCCACGCTCAGACATGTATTTTTTTAACTAAGAATTCTGGACCCAACAGTATTAAAAACGTCCTTTAAAAGACATGAGGGAAGGATATCTGAGCGACAGTTTGTAGGCCGCCGACTCTGAACTACCTTAGATAGTGAGGAGAGTGATATAGGCTCAAACTGCTTAAGGACAGCTGAGTATGTAGGAGCGACTGAAGGGTCTATGGCAGAGAAGGTTGGTAAAGATCTAAGCACAGAAATCTTTCCAATAAAAAATGTTTTAAAATCTTCACATAACTTTTGCATTGACTTTATTTAAAGGAATATTACAGTACAAATTTAAATGAAAAATAAATTACCTTTAATGTGATATTTTCAAAACCTGTGACTTCCTCATTACAGTATTACAAAATTATACATTATGATTTAAAGCTATGGTGCATAGTTTCTGTCTCCCCCATGAGGAATTCTAAGTTATCACAACAAAATTGTTGGCACATTCACATGATACAAGCATTTCCTGATTGGGAACCACCCCCACCCCTCTTCCATGCATTTGCATGTAACCAAGGAGGACACGGAGGATTAAAACAACATGACGGACTTTAGAAGAGGTAATTATCTTTGCTTGATTTTCTGTGCTCAAAAATCGCCCGATAACACCATTTTCTAAACATAGCCATACCAACAAATACAGAGCCAGTTTTGTGGAGGAGAATTTATTAATTAGCTTGCCTTTTAGCATCAACTCATTTGGCAATGGCTTAAATATAATGCATGTCTAATAAATAAAACAATTATGCACTAGCGCTTAACTGCAGACTACTAAAATAAATTTAACAAAAAAAACAGAATAGTGAATAATATATTCATAGGAGAGCAATCCATTTTTCAACAATTGAGGAGTTGAATATGAAGATAGTATTTTTTTAATTGTGCTACTGTATATTCACCTCATGAACCAAAGGTGTAATGATGTCATAGCTACTATGTCTGGGCAGTCCCATCTGATTGACATTATATAAACCCGCTGCATCCTTAAATATCATACTGTGTATATGTATGCCTAATAATTCAGGGGTTGAAATACTTAACTAGAGCTTTTCTTTTATCCTGGACCGGCTGGATCCTGGATCTCAGTTTCAGTCTTACTGCCATCTTCAGGATGTAACAAGTATTGCATTTCTAATTCACTTTAATTAAATGTTTTGGGATTTATCAACACATTTATATTTTTTATAGGTAACAATAATCACAATTACATAGATTTTACTCAAAAACAACATTTTAACCTAACAAAGACATTTATTTTAAGTAAACTGAACATTAAAAAACTATTTAAAGTCCACAACCTTTTTTTGAGTGTGGATATATATAATTTGTTGTGTCTATATGAATGAGGATACAGTAATTGATGGATCAAATTGTTATTGTTGTTCTTAGCATCGTTTAGGGGTGTTTAGGAACATTTTGAGGTAGCTTCAGCCCCCCTAAAATAGGCCTAATGACGTCCCTGACCCCACCCCAGGGACAAAATGTATTATGTCACAGCTACTGTATCTGGGCAGTCCGCTCTGGTATGTGCCATAACTACCTTATAAAAAGCAGATGCATCATTACATATCATACTGTGTATGTAGATGAAAGGGAAGCTCAAGTATTCAGGAGTTAATATTTAGCTTAAGCTTGCCTTCAAACCTGGACCAGTCATGGCAATGCTGGCTGCAAAGCTTCTTATGTTACTTTCTCTCTTTGGGGGCAAACCTAGCGCAGCTGCTGCTCTGGATAACTGTGTTTTCTTGGGTGAAGAGGAGAAACATAGTCTGTACGAAGACGGAGATGTAGTTATAGGGGGATTATTCCCTTTACACTACAGTCCTGTGTCTTCTCTTCCAACATACAAAACAAAACCAACAGCTAATATGTATAAGTAGTGAGTAAAGATTTGACTGAATTTGATAGTAGTTGGCTTGTGTTGCATACAGTCAATTTACTATTCATGCGTGTATGTATGTGCATATTTTAATATACACACATATTTGTGCTGTGTGATGAACTGCTTTTTACTTCTATACAGTTTCAGCTCTCGTGCCTTGCGCTGGATGCAGACTATGGCTTTTGCAATCAATGAGATCAACCAGCGCAGTGACCTCCTGCCACAGCTCAAGCTGGGTTTCCACATCCGTGACAGCTGTGATGAAATACCTGTCTCACTAAGAGCATCTTTGCTGTTGGTGAATGGCCAGCCAGATATAGGCACCAGAGACAAAGGTCAAGAAAGAAACATGATTTCTAATTTAGGCTGTGCTGCCGTACAAAGTGCTGTGTCCCCAGTAATCATAGGAGATGCTGCTTCTGGATTGTCTATGGCCCTGCTAAGAAGCCTGGGTTCTTTCCATATACCCCTGGTGAGACTGCCTGGTAGTGTTTGACCTTTTGTTGTTATAGTATTAATTATGTATTTGCAATGCCTTTTGCAGTTTCTTTATGTTGATGAAGTACCATACCATTGCAAATCATTGATGTACTGGTAAAGCTATAGTTCTTCAAAATGTCTACTTTACAGAGAAAAAGACAGCAGCCCCATTACATTTTTAAGATAATGCAATCTTTTTTAAAAAGTTTTATTTTGCTTAAGAATAAAGAGCTGTCTCCAACCAAAGAGAAACATGTTATCATTCAATTCATTTGAAAAACAATAGCGAAAAAATTTATATAATCTATATGTCTTTATTTTAAACTCATCTTTCATTTTTACAGTTGAGTGGAGGAATAGCTTAGTGCAGAGATAACTACAACACTGAGTGATTGTAAAGACGGTGGTATTGTGTGGTGAAATGTGATTCTTGTTCAACAAGGCTTTTCAATGAGGCAAATTGTGCAGAAGGTAATTATTGTTTTCTATAACACCAGGTGAGCTATTTCGCCTCCTGCAGCTGTCTGAGTAACCAAAGGGATTTCCCAACATTCATGCGCACCATGCCCAGTGATGCTTTCCAGATTAGAGCCCTGGCCCAGCTGGTTAGCTACTTTGGCTGGACCTGGGTGGGGGTCATTGGCGTGGAATCTGATTATGCTCGCTTTGCCATCCAGCTCTTCCTGCAGGAGTCGGTGCAGTACGGTGTGTGTGCTGCCTACACTCACTTCTACCCTGTAGTCCTGAGTCAGCAGGCTCTAGATGAGCTTCTGGATGTCATTCAGGTATCTATGGGTCAATACTATTTCCAAGGGGTGTACAAAATAACATGCAACAATATATAACCTGCAATAAATATTATTTTTATGAATCTTATAATTCTCAGTCATTGTTAGGATTGTGCCAGAAAGTTATTAATTTAACAAAATGTACATAAAATACATATATAAAAATAGCCAGGACAACAAGACAAAAGAGCATAGACCTGCAATAAATCCTCACTTTCTTATATATACTGTATATACTGTATATCACTTATATAAAACTTTCAATTGACTATTAAATATACACATTTTAACTTTTTAGATGGCGTCCTCAAAGGTCATCATTAACTTCTGTAGTGAGTCAGAGATGAATGGCATTCTGAGAGAGATCCGACGTAAGAATATAACCGGCCTGCAGTGGGTAGCTAGTGAGGCTTGGTCGACTGCCAAATCACTCTGGGAAGAGTTTGGAGATCTACTGACGGGAACACTAGGATTTGCCATCCGGCGAGCTGATGTGATTCCAGGGCTGAGACAACACCTCATGAGTCTCAGACCATCCAGGGTTCATGAATCAGCTTTCTTGGCAGAATTTTGGGAAGAGTTGTTCAACTGCCGACTGAACGGGTCAGTGAACAGCCACTCTCACATGGGCGACAACTACCTAGACAGATTGCCATGTAAAGGGACTGAGGATTTAAATGATGTCTACTCTGCCTATTCTGATGTGACACAGCTAAGAGTGTCATATAATGTCTACAAGGCTGTGTATTTGGTAGCCCATGCTTTACAAGATATGAGTAACTGCATAGACGGACAGGGGCCTTTACCTAATGGCACCTGTGCAGACCCAAAGAATGTTAAACCTTGGCAGGTGAGAAAAATTTTGCTAATTAAAATAAAACAAGGATGAATGAAATGTCAAGTGTCGCAAAGTGTTTAGGTAACCTGTTTCCCTTGCTTCCTCAGCTAATTCACTACATGAAGCGTGCTAATTTTTCTGCACTGGGGGAGAGAGTCATCTTTGATCAAAACGGTGACCCCATTGCTTATTATGATCTAATGAACTGGCAAAGGATGCCTGACGGCTCACTAGATTTGGAAAAAGTAGGTTTCTATGACGCCTCCTCACCCGCTGGACGCAGCCTGGTCATAAATGACTCAGTGATTCAGTGGCCTGTTGGGAAGCAGGTGTGTTCTCTACAAACAGGCTTGAGACCATGTTCACCTCTTAGGCTGTTTTATGTACTGTTTGTCAACACATCAGCTAATTTGGTGTTATTATTGCGCAACATATTTTATTGTTAAACAAACAAGACGATGTAACCTTCAAATTTAAAACAAACACCACTAATAGGTTGGTTTTATGTTATATATCAAAATTGATTGTGATTACAACTTGGAGCTAAGTATAACTATTATGTTATTCTTTTTTTTATATATTTTTTTTTATTGAACATTGACATTACAGGATATGTACATAGAAATAACATTCACAAAAGGACCAATGCTCACGATATTATTTTGTATGACTTATTATCCCCTACCCCCCACCCCTTCAGAACATGTAGGACACCCACCCAGAAAATAGAAAGGATAGCATTAGAAACAATGACAATAAAAATAATAATAGTAATAATAATAACAGCAGTAACAATAATGATAGTAATAACAATGATACTAAAAAACAAAAAGGTAGTAACTAGAAAACCGACAGAACAAATACAAAAGAGCACAAATAAACATAGGTTCACCATTGTTGAAATTGTGTACTACACACTATAATTCTCATAAATGAATAACACAACTGTAAGTGCTAGACGGCTGCTAAGTGGGCACAGTCTTAAGCTTACCCAAATATTTCAGCACTGGGTCCCAGACAACTATTATGTTATTCTAATTTTTTTTTTTTTACTTCAAGTGATCACACCTTTCAATATGTATCTGACATATTGTCGGCAGAGACCATTATTGCATAAAAAAGCTGAGAGATTTTTAAAGGATTGTTACACTCCCTCATACTACTTTTCATTATGTATTCAACAAATGGGTAAATCACAAAATTGGATTCAGTTTAGTTGAAACAGCTTTCATAGATCACACTGGACTTTCAGCGTTTAGTTTGCAAAGCAGTAATACTGTCTGATATGAATTAAAATCAGTGTCTTTCTGAGTGGCTGAACTTTGCCTCTCAGGCTTCCCGGTCTGTATGCAGCGACAGTTGTCCTCCAGGTTACCGCATTGCCAGGAGAAAAGGGGAACCCATCTGCTGTTTTGACTGTGTCCCCTGTGCTGAGGGAGAAGTTAGTAACACAACTGGTGTGTTTGGTGACTTTAATCACTCTTTCTCTAGATCTGCTTGTATCTAAGTGTGTATTTTCTAAATTTAAGATTTCTCTTCCATCTCCAGATTCTTTAGAGTGCTCACGTTGCTCAGAGAACACATGGCCCAATGAAGACAGAGATCTCTGCATCCCAAAGACTAATGAGTTCCTGTCTTACAGTGAGGTAATGGGTATTGTGCTGTGTGTTGTATCTGTCCTCGGAGCTTGTGCTTCTCTTTCCATCCTGGCTATATTCTTCACATACAAAGACACACCACTGGTCCGGGCCAACAACATGGAATTGAGCTTCCTTCTCTTGGTGTTTCTTGCTGTCTGCTTCCTTGTTGGCCTGCTGTTCATTGGTGAGCCTACAGACTGGCTCTGCATGATCAGATACCCAGCATTTGGAATCAGTTTTGCCCTATGCATTTCGTGCCTCCTGGCCAAGACAGTTGTGGTCCTAATGGCTTTCAGGTCCACACTGCCAGGAAGTAATGTCATGAAGTGGTTTGGACCCAACCAGCAGAGAGCAAGTGTCCTTCTAGGAACAGCTTTTCAGGTATGAACACTTTACACAATCAACTCTATACATATCTTTTCAACTGTTTTGATTTAAAATGAACATCCGGTTTTTCCCTCCGCTCAGGTAATAATCTGTGTTATCTGGCTGCTCACCAGTCCACCTCATGCCAACAACAACACAGATTATAGTGCTACCATCATCATTGAGTGTGTTACTGGTTCCGAGATTTGCTTCTGGTTTGTTCTTGGATACATCGGCATCTTGGCTTGCATTTGCTTCCTAATGGCATTTTTGGCTCGGAAGCTGCCTGATAAATTCAATGAGGCCAAGTTCATCACCTTCAGCATGCTGATATTCTTCACAGTGTGGATTACTTTTATTCCAGTTTATGTGAGCACAGCAGGGAAATATACAGTGGCTGTCCATATCTTTGCTATTTTAGCCTCAGCTTTTGGTCTCCTGTTTTGCATTTTTGCTCCAAAGTGCTATGTCATCATTCTGAAACCAGAAAAAAACAGCAAGAAAAACATGATTCAGAGATGAAATTCACAGTGTGTTGTTAAATAATTTACATGAAAAGAAAGCATTTGCAATCAAATATATCTGTGTTGTCGTGTGATTTATTAAAGATCCATGCTGTATATCCAAATAATAATAAATAAACCTTTTTCGAAATACTGTTGTCTCAAAGCAAACACTTGCACACTTAATGCATCTTGTCATCATCAGTGAAGTTTCTTGGGGTCATCACGTGTTTTGGGTCTTGCAACAATCAGACAACCTTGCCCAACTAACCCAGTTGGGATCGATCAAGCCATGGCAGATTGTGTACGCACTGCTCTCCTTTTCTAATCCACAGCCACCAAGAGGACATTTTAGCTGCCTTTGTGATAATTCCCACCTGTGGAACTGGCCTGCAATCCTTCAACCCCACCTTGATGTACTTGCCTCCCGTTTCTGTGCCATTTTTCCATTAGCTCGGCATTCTGCTTCCCCTTGTTGGATTCCTCAAACTTTTCTGATTCGTAAAGCACCTTGTGCTACATTGTGGGCATGAAAGGTGGTACATAAATAAAGTTAATTCATTCATGACTTTCTTGGAGGATACTGAGAGTAGCGCTGTGTTGGCATCTCTCCTTGATCCGCTACCGATACACTGTGGAAAAGCTAATTCTCGGGAGACAACACAGGGGTCCTGAATGTCAAACAAAAGGGGCACAGGATTTCTTCACCAAAACACAACGAAACTATCCAGCCAATCACCAACAAGATGGTTGAGGGAGGGGGGTGGAGGGTTTGTGACAGGAACTTGTAGTGAGCCTTTAAATGTTTCTGAAGTAATTTAAGCTATTAAATCTTAATAAAGTAGCACGTCTCCAGGGCCCAATGGCTACACTACAGAATTTTACTCTGTTCTGGCCTCTTACTTAATCAGAGTTTTCAATGAAGCGGTATTGAAGGGTCACCTATACCCCTACGCTCTCGGAGTCCACTTTTTGTTATAAAAAGACAAAGTTACATGTAGCAGTTACAGGCCTATTCCACTATTAAATGTAAATTTCAAGATTTTAGCTAAAGCTCTGGCCTGCCCCTTTGAAAAATGCATGCCTACTCTGATAGACCCTGATTAGATCGGCTTTATTTCAGGAAGGCACTCATTTTCAAACTCAATAATTTTCTCATTTATTATATTTTTTTTCTCATCCCACAAATTCGCCAGAAAATTGTCTTCTCTTTGGATGATGAAAAAGCTTTTGATGGTATTGAATGGACTTATCTGTTTAAAATACTTAACACAACACTTAACACATTGTGTCTCAGCCCTAATTTTATAGCTTGTATTAGACTTCTTCAATACTCCCTGTTGCCTCAATCAATGTTAGTGGTATTATATCCCGCCTATTTTCATTGTCTCGTGGAACTTGTCAAGGTTGCTTCTTGTCCTCATTTCTGTTTTGCCCTGGCTATTGAACCCTTGGCCGTATCGGAGGGTATTAGACATTATGGTGTGTCTGACAAACTGCAGATGATGTTTTGCTTTTTCAAATTTCAAATTCTGCGTCCTCTCTCTAATTTTATGCATTTTAGAGAGTTTTGGGAAATACTCCGGTTATAATCCAAATCTCGGAAAAAGAGAATACCTCCCAATTAACCCCGCTGCTGAGAAGCTTCATCAATATCGCTTTGCAGCTAAAAGGGCTACTGAAGGTTTTAAATATCTGGTAATCCTCGTCACCAACTCATTGCCAGAGCTTTTTGCCCACAAATTTCAGCCCGCTTTTAGATCGGTGTGAATCAGATTTTGCCAGATGGTCCTCGCCTCCCTTTTTCACTAGTGGGGTGGATCAACCTGGTGAAAATGGTGGTAAAGCCCAAGTTTCTTTAAGCCTTCCAACACATTCCCATACTTAGTAATATTTCTCTTCTCTAGACCAGCTAACACACTCGGTGGGCGAGCAGTCCTCCAACTCCCCAGGTCTAAGAGAGGACTAGCTTTGCCAAACCTTCACCACTAAAAATGGGCCTGCAAAATTAGTAGACTTCCATTTTGGAACACAAATAAAATACTGAGCAATCAGCCTCAGTGGGCCAATATAGTAACTTCATCCTTGCATCTCTCGCTTTGGTCGGTGGTCTGCTTCCATTTGCCACTTCCAATCATGCAGTGTTCTTCAAATGCAGTCTAGGAGACAGTTTGGACTACATACTTAATCAGGTTTGGCTCCAGTCCTTCATAACCATTCATTTCTTCTTTCTTGATCAGACCCAACTTTCCAGATCTGGTCAAACAAGGGAATGCTAACTATCAATGACCTCTATGCTATTGGAATTTATTCTTTTTCAGATTTATCAGCAAAGTTTAACCTTCCAAATAGCCATCTATTCCACTACTTTCAAATTCAACACTATTCACAATCTCAATTGCCTAATGCTGAGATGATATAGATCCAAAATAACACAATATGCATGAACCGACAAAACAACACATGCAGACACAGACACACTCAGACAGACACAAGACAAGGGACCAGTCTCATTCGCAAAAAAAAATAAAAAAAAGCTGCAGCACAAACTCACAACATGGACTTTAAAGACTCAGCAATGCTGTACCATTTGTCCAATGTGGGCAGAAAGTTCATAAAGGGATGTTAATTATTTCCGTGTCACAGGGGTGAAAATGTACCACATAGAGACACTTTTGGAATGTTAAACCATACCATTTATGACCTTGAAGGTGGTTGTGATGCAGCCATGACCAGCACGGAAGCCAGATTGCGTAGCGGAAAGGAAATGGTGGGATTCAAGATGATTGGTAATCTGTTTTTTTACAAAGCTTTTGAGTACTTTTGATAGACAGGGTAAGATGGATATGGGTCTATAGCAGTACGGGGGTGTCGCCCCGTTTCGAAGAGAGGGGTGACTGTGGTGGATTTTTTTTTTTCTAGAGACAGGTTGAACAGGTTGGTAATGGGGAAACGATAATATTAGCAGATCATTTTTGGAAATTGTGGTCCAGATTGTCTAGCCCAGCTGGTTTTATGGGTCTAGATTGTGGAACTCCCTCAACACTGTCTAACTTTGTACTTCTGTCTAACTTTGGATTTTTCGGCTATTTTTTTGTAGCTGGATATATATAATTTGTTGGGTCTATATGAATGAGGATACAGTAATTGATGGATCAAATTGTTAATGTTGTTCTTAGCATCGTTTAGGGGTGTTTAGGAACATTTTGAGGTAGCTTCAGCCCCCCTAAAATAGGCCTAATGACGTCCCTGACCCCACCCCAGGGACAAAATGTATTGTCACAGCTACTGTATCTGGGCAGTCCGCTCTGGTATGTGCCATAACTACCTTATAAAAAGCAGATGCATCATTACATATCATACTGTGTATGTGGATGAAAGGGAAGCTCAAGTATTCAGGAGTTAATATTTAGCTTAAGCTTGCCTTCAAACCTGGACCAGTCATGGCAATGCTGGCTGCAAAGCTTCTTATGTTACTTTCTCTCTTTAGGGGCGAACCTAACTCAGCTGCTGCTCTGGATAACTGTGTTTTCTTGGGGGATGAGGAGAAAAATAGTCTGTACGAAGATGGAGATGTAGTTATAGGGGGATTATTCCCTTTACACTACAGCCCTGTGTCTTCTCTTCCAACATACAAAACAAAACCAACAGCTAATATGTATAAGTAGTGAGTAAAGATTGACTGAATTTGATAGTAGTTGGTTTGTGTTGTATATAGTTGATTTACTATTTAAATGTGTATGTATTTGTGTATTTTAATATACACATTTCTGCTGTGTGATGAAGTAATTTTCACTTTTCTACAGTTTCAGCTCTCGTGCTTTTCGTTGGATGCAGACTATGACTTTTGCAATCAATGAGATCAACCAGCGCAGTGACCTCCTGCCACAGCTCAAGCTGGGTTTCCACATCCGTGCCAGCTGTGATGACATACCTGCATCACTGAGAGCAGCTTTGCTGTTGGTGAATGGCCAGCCAGATATAGGCACCAGAGACAAAGGTCAAGAAAGAAACATGATTTATAATTTAGGTTGTGCTGCCGTACGAAGTGTTGTGTCCCCAGTAATCATAGGAGATGCTGCTTCTGGGGTGTCTATGGCCCTGCTAAGAAGCCTGGGTTCTTTCCATATACCCCTGGTGAGACTGATAGTCTGTGAGCTTTTGTTGTGATATTAATAATGTCTTTGCAATGCCTTTTGCGATGTTGATGAAGTACCATACAATTGCAAATCATTGATGTACTGGTAAAACTATAGTTCTGCAAAATGTCCACTTTACAGAGAAAAAGACAGCAGCCCCATTTCAAATTTAAGATGCTACATTTTTAATATGTTTAATGTTGCCTAAGAATAAGGAATTGTCTCCAACCAAAGAGAAACACTGTATCATTCAAAAGATTCTAAATTTGACAGAGCATGGTGTTTTTTAGTGGCGAAGGATTAAATGTCTAGCTGCTGATCAGATATTCAAGTCTACAGTGCTTTCTTGTAAATGTCTTGTAAAATGTTGCTTAGTGCAGAGATAACTACAACACTGAGTGATTGTAAAGATGGTGGTATTGTGTGGTGAAATGTGATTCTTGTTCAACAAGGCTTTTCAGTGAGCCAAATTGTGCAGAAGGTTAATTACTGTTTTCTATAACACCAGGTGAGCTATTTCGCCTCCTGCAGCTGTCTGAGTAACCAAAGGGATTTCCCAACATTCATGCGCACCATGCCCAGTGATGCCTTCCAGATTAGAGCCCTGGCCCAGCTGGTTAGCTACTTTGGCTGGACCTGGGTGGGGGTCATTGGGTTGGAATCTGATTATGCTCGCTTTGCCATCCAGCTCTTCCTGCAGGAGTCGGTGCAGTACGGTGTGTGTGCTGCCTACACTCACTTCTACCCTGTAGTCCTGAGTCAGCAGGCTCTAGATGAGCTTCTGGATGTCATTCAGGTATGTTTGGGTCAATGTAAAATGTTTATACATACATAAAAATAGTCAAAACAGCAAACAAATAGCATAAACCTGCAATATATCCTAGCTTGTACATATACAGTATGTAACAGTTTAAATTACAGCATCGTTGTTAATTTGTTCTTTGTGTCAAAAACATTAACATTAGAAATGTGACTCTCTCTTAATATTTATTGCATAAGCCCTGAAGCCTAACATGTCTTTCATTTAGGCTCCCCAAAGCTTAATAATGAAATGCTACAAACTTTGTCCTGACAAATAAACAAAAATGTAATTGAACTGTTTTCTGACACAGTTTTTCAACTTAATTTTAAACCACCTTTAGCCAATACATTATATTGAAGTAAAGTGCCATCTAACATATTTCTGTTATTTTATTAATTTATTTTTGCACAATTTATTTTGGCTTGTTCGTAAGCATGTCTATCTTTAAAAAAAATATCAAGTGATCTATATTTTTATAGGTGCATGAATGTCAATCATTATAATATAGATGAATGAGGAGATCCAACTCAACATCACTTAATTGCAGGTTCAATTTCATAGTTTCATTCAATATTAACTATACACATATTTTAACTTTTTAGATGGCGTCCTCAAAGGTCATCATTAACTTCTGTAGTGAGTCAGAGATGAATGTTATTCTGAGAGAGATCCGACGTAAGAATATAACCGGCCTGCAGTGGGTAGCTAGTGAGGCTTGGTCGACTGCCAAATCACTCTGGGAAGAGTTTGGAGATCTACTGACGGGAACACTAGGATTTGCCATCCGGCGAGCTGATGTGATTCCAGGGCTGAGACAACACCTCATGAGTCTCAGACCATCCAGTATTCATGAATCAGCTTTCTTCGCAGAATTTTGGGAAGAGTTGTTCAACTGCCGACTGAACGGGTCAGTGAACAGCCACTCTCACATGGGCGACAACTACCTAGACAGATTGCCATGTAAAGGGACTGAGGATTTAAATGATGTCTACTCTGCCTATTCTGATGTGACACAGCTAAGAGTGTCATATAATGTCTACAAGGCTGTGTATTTGGTAGCCCATGCTTTACAAGATATGAGTAACTGCATAGATGGACAGGGGCCTTTACCTGATGGCACCTGTGCAGACCCAAAGAATGTTAAACCTTGGCAGGTGAGAAAAATTGTTGCTAATTAAAATAAAACAAGGATGAATGAAATGTCAAGTGTCCCAAAGTGTTTAGGTAACCTGTTTCCCTTGCTTCCTCAGCTAATTCACTACATGAAGTGTGCTAATTTTTCTACACTGGGGGTTAGAGTCATCTTTGATCAAAACGGTGACCCCATTGCTTATTATGATCTAATGAACTGGCAAAGGATGCCTGACGGCTCACTAGATTTGGTAAAAGTAGGTTTCTATGATGCCTCCTCGCCCGCTGGACGCAGCCTGGTCATAAATGACTCAGTGATTCAGTGGCCTGTTGGGAAGCAGGTGTGTTTTCTACAAACAGGCTTGAGACCATGTTCACCTCTTAGGCTGTTTTATGTACTGTTTGTCAACACATCAGCTTATTTGGTGTTATTATTACGCAATATAATTTATTGGTAAACAAACAGAAGATTGTAACCTTCAAATATAAAACATAAACCACAATTATTACTGGGGTTTATGTTTTATATCAATATTGTTTGAGAAATTGCAGATAAGTATAACTATTATGTTATTGTAATGGGATTTTGTGTATTTGAAGTGATCACACCTTTTAATCTGTATCTTACATACTGTATTGTCTGCAAAGACCATTATTGCATAACAAAGCAGTAATGCTGTCTAAAATGAATTAAAATCAGTGTCTTTCTGAGTGGCTGAACTTTGCCTCTCAGGCTTCCCAGTCTGTATGCAGCGACAGTTGTCCTCCAGGTTACCGCATCGGCAGGAGAAAGGGGGAACCCATCTGCTGTTTTGACTGTGTCCCCTGTGCTGAGGGAGAAGTTAGTAACACGACTGGTGTGTTTGGTGACTTTAATCACTCTTTCTCTAGATCTTCTTGTATCTAAGTGTGGATTTTCTAAATTTAAGATTTCTCTTCCATCTCCAGATTCTTTAGAGTGCTCACGTTGCTCAGAGAACACATGGCCCAATGAATACAGAGATCTCTGCATCCCAAAGACTAATGAGTTCCTGTCTTACAGTGAGGTAATGGGTATCGTGCTGTGTGTTGTATCTGCCCTTGGAGCTTTTTCTTCCCTCTCCATCCTGGCTATATTCTTCACATACAAAGACACACCACTGGTCCGGGCCAACAACATGGAAC